>CM021763.1:10958066-11087521 GCA_011075105.1 Heteronetta atricapilla
TTTTCTATAGGTTCAGAAGTTCTACGTTCTATTTCTATTTTAAGTTCTATTTCTATTTCTGTTAGAAGTTCTAGGCTTTCTATAGTTTGCTAAAGAAACACAGGGAAGTAACATGTGTCCCTGCTAGGGTGCGGAGCTGGACCTGCGTGATTAATAAAGATCTCTGTCAAATAGTGTGGGCCCTGGTTCAACACTGAGCATGGGGTACCTGGAATAAACAGAAGTGAAAGAAAATAATCAAATAGAAAATGGAGCAGCAAAAAAGCCAGCCAGGGCTGACACAGCCAGTGGAAGACAACTTGAGGAGATTTAAGGAGTATTTCACTTTGCATCTGAAAACAGCTGGTGCCAGGTAAAATGAAGGCCAGCAGGAAATTGTCTTTCTTCTGCCTAGAGAAGGTTTTCATATGCTTTATGGTTTTTTAGTTAACTCAGGAATAGGAGGCTGCGAAAGTGTCTCACCAAAATTTGAGAAGTACTTTGTGCCACATAAAAATGAAACATAAGAGAGACATCATTTTTCCAGAAAGCAAGAAGGGAAATTAAACCAAAGCAATGCATGTGAGCAGTAAGAGTCTGGAGAGCCATTGTTACAATTCTGAAAGGGAAACTGAATGGCAAATTTGAAAAAAAAAAAAAAAAAAGAAAAAAAAAAAGAAAAAAAAAGAGACATAAAGAAAAGTGAACAGGGACGTGAATTACAATTACAATTAGAACCTGGCAAAAAAAATATGTTTGTATTTAAATATATATATATATATATATATATATATGTATAACCTGGGTTGATTTTTGATAGATACAAGTGGGAAGTTCTTGGAGCCTGCAGGTTGGATTGGGAACCCCAAGGAAAAGGCCTGGGACTAAAAGATAGGCAGAGCTAGGGTCAGGCGAGATAAGCCATCTTGCTTCACAAGTAGTGACAGCTAACACCACCAGGAGCAGGACCTGGAGCACCACCACAAAGGACAACACCACGGGCATTTGATTAGGCTTGTTTTCACGCTTGCAGCAGAAGGCCAGTGACCTCCGGGACCGCCACCAGGCACCTGCAGGTGCTGAGGAGCGCTGGCACAAAGCAGGCTGTTAGCAGACAGGCACGCTACAGCCAGTGTGTGGTTTGCTACGTGAAGGAGCATGGGGATTAGATGTGTGAGTCAGTAACAAAGAAGCAAAGTAAGATTATTTGTAATAGAATGAAAATAAAGGGTGCACCTTCGCACAATAGGGGTGTGTCATGCCCTCAGTGGCGTTGCGTGTGTGCCCATTGTATACTGACACATTCTCAAGTGGCATTGTGGTTAGGGCAAGCCAGGAACTGAGTTTTGCACAGAGGATCAGGTCAGCTTGGGTTCATAACTCCTGGGCTTTAGCTAAACAAGTAGCTGTAATAAATCTGTGTGATGGAAACAACACAAGGGAAGCGTAATTGGTACAGATGGGTAGAGCAAAATTACCACTGTGCTGGGCCTAAAAGGCAAAATTTCATGAGAATTGTGAGCCTGTAGGGATATTTGTGCTGCATCAAGCTGTCCATGATGGTAACTTAAATTTCCTGCTGAGCAAAGATGTTCAATGACTGCAGTCCTAATCAAATGCACTGAGAAACTGAAGGAATTAAAGATGCTGTCCGTGACAAATTAGTGTATTGTTGCAGTCTTGTCACACTGAGGTCATGCCTGAAACTGGTGACTTAAAAATCATAGTAATTAACAAAACGCATGTGTCAGAGCTGAAGGAAGCTTCAGGTGTTTGTTTATGAGATGCAGATCTGAACTCCATAGGCTTTCTCATGCTACTTCTGCTGCAAGAAGGCTGATAGCCTCTTTCTCTTCTCTGCTTTCCCATGTATATAAACATCCTTTTTTTTTTTTTTTTTTTTTTTTTTTTTTTTTGTCCTCTGCTGAAATTATATCCCTTGTGAATTGAGCACGCAGGTGGGGGAGGTTTGGCGCTTGCGGATAGCCTTTCTGTAATGCTTGGCAAATACAGCAAAGTCAGAGTTCAGGCGTGTACCTGTATCAAATACTCACGGCCAGACAACCTTTTGCAGCCTCATGAGAGGGCCATTGACTATCAGCTCTGCAGCTCACGGTGCTCTAGGAAGCCCCAGTCTGTGGGGTAGGAAGGGACCTTCAAGATCACCCAGCTGCACCCCTCCCTGACCAGGGCAAGGACACCTCCCACTAGATGAGGTTGCCCAAAGCCCCCTCCACAGTATCACAGGATGGTTTTATCCATACAGAAATCACAGGCTGGAATATCTGCAGGTGCAATGGCTGCAGAGCTTTCCTTAACATCCTTTCCACCACAGTACAGTGATGTATCAGGAGTGCATTTAGGTTGTGGCAGGGGCTGCGTTCACAACCATGTGTTTCCAAAATATGGCATGTTATCTGTTATACTTGTCTCCTTGCTCTGGCACAGATAGGATGGGATTTTAAACAAATGCTGCTTTAAAATTAGAGAGGAGTAGTTGGTGTGTTTTGTCTCTGTTGGCGTGACGTGTTTGCAAGTCATTGGGAACTCTTTTTTTTTTTTTGGTGTTCTTTATTCAGAACTTATTTTTTTTTATTCATGAAACATGAGCAGTGTCAAAGTGGAAAAAACTAATTATGTCACCTAGAAAACTTGCTTCGGATAAATCACAATTCCCTCAAATATCTCACCATGGCCCCACTGCCCTGCTAAGCAATGATACAGTGTTCATGTTGATTCAGGCATGCTGAGCAGTGCTGGCTTTTCCCATGCTCATGGGTCTTTCAGGTTGTTATCACACATAACCATTGAAGTCCTTCAAACAGACTGATACTTGGAACACCAACAGTTTCATTACCAACTGACTTTGATGTAACTTTTTGAAGGCTCAATTCCTCTACATGTCCCTTAAAGCATCGCTGGTGTCTAGTTTTGGGCCAGGAAGCTTGCAGCAAATGGGAGAAGTTTTGTTCAGAGCCATACAGCTCGGTCCACCCCAAACACAAGGGTGACCAGCCACAGACAGCAGCGTGAGCCAGCACACGTTGAGCACCAGCAGATGTACAGGAAACCAGTGCTTCCCACTGCTTCCTCCTCCTCAGGGAGGCTGGTCTTGCTGGGTAGCCACCCAGTTCCTCTGCACCAAAGGTTCAAGCCCAGTGAGGGTATTTCTCCTTTTCATATAGGGCTGAAGTAGCAGGAATGTTCCTTTCAGACTCTCCGTCCCTGGCCCCTTCTCTGTGCCGTGTCAGGAGATGAACAGATCAAAATGCCCAAGGTAAGGTTGCACACTGATGGAGTGCAGCCTGCAGACCTGAGATGGTTTATCATTTAAAACACAATAGAATTACATGTATGAGTGGCATCGTGGCTGCAGGAATAGAAACCCACATTGTGAACTGCCTTCTCTTTTGTCTTGCAGAAATTCCATGGAGTTGGACTAAAATAAAGCTTGGGGATGTCTCTATTTGGATTAAAATTTGGAAAGAAGAAATTGAAAGGTGAGTGAGGTCTGGTAATACCATTGCCACTGGTGGAAACATAAGGAATGTAAATTCAATACAATCACGAGCCCTTGTGAGCATGTTTGGGAGCATGTCCTACACCTACGGAGCAGGCAGAGGAAGACGCACTTTGTTTGCTTTTCCTGCATTTCATACTGCCTTGGGGAAGCGCTGCAGACCGTATGCCAGTGAACAGGAGGACAGCTGAAAAAAAAGCAAGCTGCAAAGTTTGTATGCTCTGATGGTCTGGCTTTTGGTGTCCTTTCTAGGTGGATGTCCTGCAGGGAGTGCAGAGGAACAATGCATAGGAAGCAGCTTATAAAATGCATCCCAAACAGTTTATGAAATAGGCTAGAAGAAGTTGTGTGGTGTTCTGATGCAGTCTTTTGATGATGAAATGTGTTAATTGCAATGGTCCAGACATTCCCTTTTAAGATGTGTAGGATGAACGGCAAAGCACAGAGATGCAGGCTGAGAGCAGCCCAGGACCACAGGGGGAACACCAGCCCTGGAATAGAAACCAAAGCCCGTTCAACTCCCTCCCTGTGAGCTCCATGTGACATCCCAAAACAGATCCTGAACCAAAGGGGTGTGGAGACTGGGAGCAGCTGCCTTGCACAGCACAGTCCTCACCAAGCCTTCCAGCAGAAAACTGCCTAGAGCTGTGTGCTAGGAAGAAGCCCCAAAGGAGGGCTACTCGCGTGTCCTTGCCGTGGGCCATGTCCCTGCAGCCCCTAAGCGTGCACCTCCTTCGGTACTAGGGCTTTGCAGAAGGGGTAACTGAATGAAATCCTGTGATCTGTCGCTCTATCCCTGGGATCAGGGTGTGATTTCTGGTCAGGGACCCATGTCAGCAGATGCTGTGAAGAGGGAAACTTCTTACCTTGCCTTTCCAGGGCATTCCTCCTTCTATCAGATGAACACAGAGATTAGTGCCATACTCATATTTTGACACACACCAAAAAAATTTCCCCAGCCTCTCTGAGCTCAGAAGACTCAATAGCATTTTCCCAAGGGTTTATTTTTGCAGCTGTGCTGCTGTTCCCCCTCCCTGGCACAGGGCAGTCTGTGAGCCCTGGGGCTAAGATAGGGCCAGCCTTTTGCTGCTCTGACAGTCCTATAAGAGGAGGTGGTGACTGCTCCCAGGGAGGGATCTCTGCCAGGTCTCTGCCAGATTTGAGGTCTTTCTTATTAGACTATTAGACTTATTTCTTATTAGACTATTAGACTTATTTCTTCCTAGATATAAAGGAACATACTTTATAGGGAAAGATCATTTATATTCACATTCTATGTGCTTTACATCATTTACATATACATTTATATACATTTGTGCTTTACATCATTTACATATACATTTATATTTACATTCTATGTGCTTTACATCACCAAAACCAATGAATTCAGGCTGGCAGAAGTTCAGAGGAGGATAAGGTAGACTGGGGTGATCAGGGACAGAGAAGCCTCCATAACAGGGAACTGAAAGAGCTCTTTCCTCCTTTTTATTTTTTAATTCTTTTGCCTTGCAGCCTAAACAAATGAAGAGGCTATGGTTGCTCTTTGAGCAGCCATTTAGTATGTGGAGCTTTCGTATTTGGAGGAGTCCTTAGTCCTTCTTTTGGAGGAGTCTCAGGACAGAGCTGCCCGAGGAAAGGCCTACTTTCCATCCCCAGGTGGAATGGCAATGGCAGGTGACAACCAACCTCACACCCCTAGCACAGGTCTCCGGTGACTTTCACAGGACGGAATGGATTACCTCAGGCGTCACCTGCTGAAATTCAGGGTTCCTCCCATGAGGAGCACTGATAGTCTGCTGCTTCGCCTCTGCAAGACATGGCTGTTTCCAAGTACAAACAAAATTAGGAGAGTGTTTTCAGGAGAAGTCCAGTTTAACTAGGCAAGTTACATGGTGTAAGTTCCTTTCTTGGTGCACACCAAGCAGTGCTTCTCAATTTGAAAGCAAGAGCAGCCATTTCTGCACCTTTGCCTCCCCAAGCCGAGTCTAGGACCACAGTGAGAGGAAGAGGAAGGGCATAAATCGAGACAGGGGCTTTGGAAAGCTGCACTGGGCTTTCCTTCTTGCTGCTGGGGACAGCCTGCTCCTCAGCTCAGGTGGGTTTTGAGCACCAGGCTCTGGGCAGAGCTCAGCAGGGGTGAGCAGCTCCCTGCAGAAAAGGCAGCCCGAGACTGGCTCCATGGACCTGAAGCTTGGCTGGCCTTTGGGACTCCCATTCAGCTCCAGTAGAAAACACCTCACCACCGCAGGCGCTGAGTATGGAACATATATTTATTTTGACTTAATTTCCCATTAGGAAAATAACTGTGAATTGTAAAACTTCCCAAAGTTCGTTTTAGAGCTGTATTTATTTTTATGAATTTACATCACTTCCTATCAACTGTGCATGGCTGTTATTAACAGCATGTGCAATTGTGTCAAGCTGTGGTGTTACCAGCACGTCTAGAAGATACTGTTTTCTAGTAAAGGATATAACATGTGCCAGCCAGTCACTGGTAGACTTCTTTTTCAAAATAAAAATAAATGACTAATTCATCTGCTTTATTTGGCATGCTGATATTGGTCAAATTATTTTGAACTATTATTTTTAAAAAAATCTAAACCTAATTAAGAAATATATATATATCAAAAATTAAAGCTTTTCAAAATGAAGAAGACAGAATTCCCACTGCAGAAATATTTGAAAATGGTTATTTATCCTTCTGAAATAGGCTGAAAACAAATGTGAAATGATGCAGGTGCTTCTTGAGAAATAATCTGTTGCAAGGCATTCCCGAGAGCTGGTGAGCCCCAGCCCTTGCCCAGAGCCAAGGAAGGTGGGTGAGACATTGCAGGGAGGAAGAGAAGGACGAACCAGAGCAGCTATTAGCACCTGAGAAGGAGGAAGACAGAGGCAAGGCAGCCTCTCTCCCATCCCAGAAAAACCCAAGAGGGAGAACTTTCTGGTGTCAGATTATCCAGCACTTCTTTCAGGCCTGTGTCCCACAAGTCCTGCTTGGCTACCAGTGTAGTACATGCTGGGCAAACCGAGGCATCTTTTTGGAGCCCTTTCTTAATGTTTTATCTCTCCTTATGGTGATAGTATCAAATACTGCTTCTAAAAAAGGCCAGTATCTAATACTGAACTTTAGCATCATGTTAAACATTTACTGGACTTGAGGAGGAAATAATTTCAGTTTGGCCTCAAAATTTTTACTTTCAGACCTTGCATCTGCCATACAAAAATAGAAATATCTCAGCACATCTCTTAAGTGGGACCCATGTTAGCAATGCCAGTAAAAAATTCATCTTGCATTAATACCTGGTCCAGGAGCATATGAAATGTTTTACCTGTGCTGGCAAAACTGTATAGCGTTTGTTTAGTGCTGGCAGCAGGCTGAACTCAGTACCAGGCACAAAAACAGAGTCCATGAACACAGAAGTGTTTCTTGCATTTAATTTCTTCAGGAGGAAGGAGGATTCTAGTTCTTCTGGGGCAAAAAGATACGATAAAGATCTTCATTTAATAATGGAGGAGTAGGTAGATAGACCGCAGGATTTTTAAATTAAATCCCTCACACTCAGTACAAGCTAGTCTATTTCAGAGATGAAAATGCATGGGATTGCCAGCATATATCATCTCCAGCCACAGGGGCTTCACAGGGGAAGGGACATCTGCACTTCAAAAACATGCATTTTTACAACACGGAGTCCTTGAGAGCCCCTCCTTTGAGTCAATAATAAAAAATACCTTTGTTTGCTGTGCAGCTGGGCTTGTGCCTGCTCTGGGCAGGGCTGGGCTGTAATCCTCACCTTTCCCATTTCCGTCCCACCTGGTTCTCACCTCTCCTCCAGCCACACGCACACTGGCTGCGACGTGGCTGACTCTGGCTGCATTTCCAGCCAGGGATGGGCTTTGGTTTTGTGCCACCAGGTAGCTCACAGTGCCAGGCTGACTTTCAGGTAATGAGGCTTCTGTTTCTGCCCGTAGCCCGGACCAGCTGAATGAGTTAGATATTGTGGGCCATGAGGCTCAGACCCATCACCCAGCTCTTCCCTTCACCCTTGTCCTCCTTGATCTCCATTAAAGCACTGGGCTTGCTGGGTGAAGATCCCTGGCTTTGTTTTTGTGTAGAGCTCACTCGGTGAAGCTCTGAACCCAGCAAGGCACGTCTGTGTTATGAATTTGAAATTTTATTATATATACTGTACAAAATAAGCCTGCTCTCTTTAACCCAGCTGTGGGGACTCTGCCCTGGTACAGCGCCTGCAAATTGGGAACCTTCCTGTGTGTGTCCTTTCTCAAAGAGGAGTAATTATTGCTTCAAGGTGAAAGGAGAATTTGGCTAATAGCTTGCCTAGTGACCTCTCCAGGAGCAGCAATTTTACTTGTCTAATACTAATGTAATGTTTTGCCCTCTCTCATGCAGTTGTTTTTTAATGCCCCCTGTACTTTTATTTATTTATTTATTTATTTATTCTGAGGGGGAGGACAGAGGTGCCAACGCACCATGGCAGGTTTCAGTTAATTGTGCATGTGCAGTAACAGTCCAGCAAAGAAATAAGGGCTGGGGATGCTCTGCCTGTAAAAGAGACGGGTCATCTCCTGGGTGCTGCATGCCAGGTGGCACTTGTGCCATCGCTGAGAGGTGACGCTGAAAGCTCGATCACACCAGGAAAAATGAAGTGCCCCACAGCAGGGCCCACAGAAGTGTAGGGGTGAGGAGATAATGGTGGAAGAAAGGCCATCATGAGGTCTGAAATAAAATATGTGCTGCAGCTGGTGGAGGTGTTCTAAGACTGCTTATAACCTCTTGTGTGGAGGCTTGAATTACTGCTGCTTGAGGGACCATCTCAGGAAGGTCAGATGCCTTTGGGCACAGCATAACAATGCTGCTGCTTTTACAGGTTGGCACTGGTAAGGTTAACAGCTTTGCTAAAAGCCCCTCTGCAAGGCAAGCCAAGGGCAAGAGCCCAGCTCCAGGATGCCAGTGCAATGTTCGTGCTTTTGAGGCCACTATTTAAAGGGTGGAGCAGAGATTTTTTTATTTATTTATTTTTTACAGAGTTTGTGTTGTTTCAGCTCTGTTGTCAGGCTCGGTTACCCCGGCACTCCCCTAGCTGGGCTGTGTTTGTTCCATGCATGAGATATCAGGCCCTAGTTTGTATATGACTTGGCAAAACCAAGCAGATCTTAACCTCCTGCTCCTCGGAGCCACAAGACCTAGTCTCTACAAACCTTTTCCAATGGCCTGTTTAAAGCATTGCTCTTGGCACATGCTCCTTAGCATAAACCAGCAGAAAATTTCCAGACTCTCTGACCAGATCTTGAATCTAACCTTTTGCAGGACTTTTCCGTGCAACAGGCCGAAATGGAGAAGGCTGGTGGGCTGGCCGGTTACATTTATAGCTGATTTTTGGCATGGGTTTAATGTTATTAAATCCAGATGTTATTCTGTGGTTTATATCCTAAATCTGTCTGCCTGAGAAAACAACCACTTTCCCAGTGACTTGGTCTCAGTGGTTAGACCAAGAACTGGGCACGGAGCCATACTTATGTATACCAAGTTTCCACTGATGAATAATTTAAAATAGCTTTCAGTGGCAGTGAAATGATAACTTGGAGCACAAATCCCATTCCTTCTTTCCAGTGATTTGTGACTGCATTTTGCAGAAGCAGAAAGTTTAATACAAGTTGCTTAAAGATAAGATTTAAAAAAAAAAAAAAAAGTTTCAAGAAATGAAAAACTTCTCTTCTGATAGCTTTTCAGTTTACCCCTCCCTTTTTCCTCAATGCGTCTAGAATTAACAGCACATGATAAGACATGCGTGCGTGCATCTACAGCCAAAATCCTCTGAGCTGCAGTTTCCAGGAATAGCTGGGTTAATGTTAGAGTTTCTCTACCTTTTTATTTACAATGATCATCCAAGAGACTTAATTTCTGCCCAGAGAGTTTCAGAAAAATAAGATAATCAGGTGGTTTAGGAGATAGCAGCAGGGCCCCTCTGTTGGCACAAAATAAAACCACTGAAGTAGTGTTGTCCTGTGCCTGCGGTCAGTGGTGGTTCTCCTCCAGGGCAGATAAGGGGAGAAAGTTCAGCTTGCTGGTGTTGTTGGACAAGGCACCCTTTGCAATTTGTTCTTGCTTTAGCAAAGGTGTTGGCTGTTATCCAGAAAGAAAGATAAGTATCTTGCTGCTAGAAGCTGGCCTTCTGTCTTAGCCTTTAGGGACACTGCCTCTGAGAGGGCTGGTGGTTGCTGAGAGCTATGGTCTCCAGAAGGTGAGAGGTCCTCGTACTCAAGGTGGATGTGCTGTAGCCAGCCAGAGGATTTCTAGTCACTTGAACTAGGCTTACGGCTATCCGAGGCCTTCAGAAATGGGTTGGTCTCAGAAAACATGCCCCAAGGCACTGTCCTACCAGGAGAGCAGTACCCTGAGCAAGTTTCATGTGCTGTTGTGTTTCCCAGTCCCACTGCTGTGCATTTCTGTGCCATCCCTAAGCTGTTGGCAGCTGTCTGATGCAGAAGCCATTCCTCCTGGGGAGTGCATCGATCATCTTGGTGAGAAGCCAGGCTACTTTCTGGGAGAGCCCAAAATCCATCAAGTGCCTCTTCCCTGGCTGGACAGAAAGGACTGCCCTGCCTAGGAAAGAGGTGGTCACTGGGAACAGAAGAGCCTCTCGGAAGCTTCTGGGGGACCCCAAGGCTCTGCCACGTGCCATCACTTGTGTCCTGGGAGAGGAATAAGCACTTACAGGGCTCCAGCACAGAGGAGCAGTTCTGGATGTCTTTGTGCCTCTGTCCACCATGGGTTTCTGTAGATCCGACTGGGGCAGCAGCTGGGCAGACCTGGTTTTAACAAGTTTATCTGTTGTCTACGTTGATAACAGCAGTTACTCCCAAGAAAATTCCTGAAAGGGGACATAATGTAATAAGTGAAGCCATGCCAGCATGGACCACTGGAGTCCTATTTCTGCTTTCCTCTGGAACTCTGGACAAGTTATTCTGATCTCTCTGCACATTGTTTTTCCTGTTGTAAAAGCAGAGAAATGGGTCCGAGGAAAGCAGCTGAGGATTAAGCATTTTCAGGATCTTGTATGAAGCCTCTGTGTTGATCTGAATCACCCAGTCAGGACAGATGGGAGATGTTTTGAAAATGCTTGACACAGCTAGACGTTCCTGAAGAAAAGGAAAAGCACGTTTACCTGCTAACGCAGTAAAGAAGCCTTAAATTAGTAATTAGAGGGCTTGATGAAAACAGCCCATAAGCAAAGACAAACCCTGGTAATCTGTAAAAGGGCTTAAAAATTAGGGAAACAGTGTTATTTATGGGGTTACTGGAGGGAAAGGAGGAAGGATAGAAGCAGTTCAATGCCCTGAATAGCTTAGGCACTTGCTAATGCAAGACTGAATAAACAGGAAGAACTAGATGTCTTAATACATCATTTAATAGGTATAATAGACACGTGCTGGAACTCATGAGGCTGGAATATTAATAGAAAAGAATAAAGCTTATTCTGGAAGGGTAACAGAGGTGGCAGGGGATGAGATGTTTTCCATGTATGTTCATGTGCTCTGAGGTCCAGTGTGGAGAAAGAGATGAGCAAATCGCAGATCTCTGAGTAATGATATGCACGGGTAAGGAACACAGACATAGCACGCCAAGAAGGGCAGACCTTGTGAGAAGATATTGTAGTTTTCTGAACGATAGGGCATGGTGGTAAATGAGGAATTACAATTGTGCAGACTCAGAGCTGGGAAGGAGCAGAGGGGAACACAGTATATTTGACTCAGGGGGTGAGCTGGCATGACCTTTTGGTGCAGAGGTGGAAAAATTTTTGGAGGTAGACAGGAGGTTGTTCCAGAACTGATTCCCATCAACAGGGAGGAGCTGGCTGGGCATGTGAGAGCAGAAGGTGGTGTAAATGGGAATGATGCTCAAATGATAGTATGATGCTTGGAAAAAAGTGGCAAAAGCAAAGGGTTTAAAATGGTCTTCAGGAATGGAGTCTTTGGTAAATATGGAGAACTAGTAACTCTTATCTCATGGGAAGGATATCTGGGAGGGGGAGAATTAAACAGAACTGTCATTTCCTTGGAATTTTGATATTAAGGTCAGCAGTGTAAGCTATCACATTTCAGAGAGGCTCAGAAGGGTGAATGAAGTGGTGGAATCACAGGCTGTTCAGTCACCTCGGACGGACGCAGGATGCCTCTTGAAAGAACACAGAAGGTTGTTTTATCCAGCACAAACTCTGTGGCAAAGGCCCAAAGTGGGGAAGAGCTAGCGAGGATGTAAAGGACAATAAAATTTGTTCTGTAAAGACTGGGTTCTCCGGGTTTCAGTAACCCTTCTAGTAGGTGGAAGATCAAAGAAGGTTTATGTCTGCTATACAGTTAAAAAAGCTCAGCAAATCATGCTAAGACATCTGATATATATATTTTATTTAATCAGGCATCTCACACGTTAGTTGCCATCAACAGAGGAGAAAGGGAGAGGTTTGGGCCTGGAACAGAGAAGGAATGGGTCAAATGAGTAAGGTAGGAACTGGCCTGGAGCAATGCTGCCTTTGGGAGTTTCTGGAGCATCGACAGGCAAGGTTCAGAAGACTGGGAAAAGAGCAAGCGTAGCACCTACCTTGAAACAAGGGAAGAAGAAAAGCTGAGTGATTTATAGTTATATAGGCTTCACTTCTTGGGTAAAGGTTGAAAGAGTCAAACAAAGCACTTCAAAGTAACTAGAAGTGTGTGGGGGAAGAGATAATTAACAGCCAGCAGTCCAGAAAAACTACATCAAACCCAAATTAATTCCGCATTAGTGGTAGCCTGAGGGCTAGTGAAAAAGCCTTAGATAGCTGTTATGTGTCCTGGCTGTCACTTTCGCGCTTTTACAAGTAAACTGGAGAGAGATGCTCAAGATAAAATCACTGTAGAGTGAGTGCCAAACTTTATTTATTATTTTTTTTCAGAACAAAATACACTGAGAGTAGTTATCAATGACTGGTAATCAAACTTGAGAGAGTCATCATGGATGTATCCTGGATCTGGTACTCAGCATTGTATTTTCCATCTTGTCTGGCAGAATAAAGCACACACTTAGTAAATCTGCATATGGCACCACCCTGGCAGGAGCTACAAGCACACCGAAAGATAGGATTAGAATTGACTAGCTGGAGACATAGTCTGAAACAAATTGGATGCAGTTCAATAAGGACAAATGAAAGATTTGTATTGCCTGATGAGGCATCAGCTCTGCCAAAAAGGATCTGCCAAAATGGATTTTATTCTGGCACACTGTCATCCAAGTGCTGGTGGTGCAAAAGGATATTATCTTAAATTACTTCTAGGAGATTTTCCATTTAAATGTTTGTTGTCACTAAGATAGTTGGATTATTCTTTGTAATCCTGTCAGCTTTGGTAAGCCCCAGCTGCAAACTAAGGCTCTTTTTGGGTGCTTTGCTTCCAGAATGAGGCAAACAAGCTGGGGAGCCCACTAGAGAGCATCAAGAATGATGCCATTTCTGAGAGATCAACATATTAAGAAGTGACTGAAGAAATGTGTTGCCTTTTCTTCCCAAGAGTAAACTGCAGCAAGGCTTAGTAGCCTTCACTACATAATGAAGTCATCTGGGCTCTGTGTCCTTGGCAAGTAGCACAAGGAAATGACAGGAAGCAAAAAGAGCACCTTTGATCATCCCAGGACAAGATACAATTTGTTTAAATTGAAATAATGAGTTTTATGTTAATGGGAAAAAACTTTCCCCCTGGGAAGGACACTGCAGTCCTGTAAGAGGCAGTCAAAACAATAGCCATCACTGCAGCGTTTTAGGGCATCTATTAAAAGTGACAGCCGTGACCATCCCTTGAAGTAGAGGGTAGATTTGGTGACCTCTTGAAAGCCCTTCCAGTATCTTTTTATTTCATGATAGCTGTGGTGGGATGATGCTGGGATGTGCATTTGTACTGGGCGAAGGGTGCTAAGATGTTGCTCATGGCAACAGCTGCAGAGGCTTCAAGGGGAGGAGATGAAGCAGGGCAGGGATATTGATCAGCACTAGTTGAACAGTGATTCCATCCCAAGAGAAGGTGAACAACCTGTTAAACCACTGCTTTATCGGTGCCACCAGCATCTTCAGTTCCCTGACATGGAACATTCAGCACAGAGAACAGACTCGCAGTGACATTACTTTTCAGCAGCTCTGCTTGCTTTTTCTGATGCTTCATTCATGCCTGTATTGATTCTGCCTACCATCAAACATGTCTGATGTGTTTCTTCTTCTTTGCAGAGGAAGAGAGACACCTTCAAGCAAACAAACGGGATTTTAACCTGCAGTTTGAATATGCTGTAAGTAACCAGCATATGTTGCTCCGTGCAGACGCAGTGACAGATGCTGCTGCATCTGCTTCTTGTCTTCTCACTACAAGATGCTCTCCCTTCGTGTTCATTTCGATGTTTCAAGGGCATGACATGAGTGAACTCTAACTGTGACTCCATAAGCAATGGGTTTCAGCCTACACTTAGAGGAGAGGATTTATTCCCAGGGCTTCCCAGAAAGACCCAGGCAATGCTTGTTGCTGTGCCCTGTGGTAAGATGGGGGGACAGATGTGCTAAGGAGCATGTCAGAAAGATGGTTCATTGCTGAGTCATCCACAGGGAGCTCTGTCTTTGGAGTCAGCCCTGAGAATGGGCAGTCAAAGGAGGTCTAATGCTGGAGGAGCACATTGCAGTGGCTTTCTGCACTTCCAGAAAATTATTTGTGAGCCAAGTGTTTGCAGGATCAGGCTCCAAGGTCTTTCAATAACGGAACCTGGGGGAGATTTCTGTTGGAAATGTGGCTTCATTTAAAGGAAATGTGTCAGTTCCTCAGCTCTCATAGCGAAATCCTCTCTGTCAGGAAGGTTTTGAGTCTGGCCTTCGTGGCTTCCTGCCAGCTTTTATTTCCAGCTCTTTAGCAGCCTTGTCAGGCTAATGTGCCATGAAATCTGTGCCTTCAAGGAGAACCATGGCATGGGCTGGCTGTCACCCTGGTCTGAGGGCTCTGGTTTTCTCAGAGAAAGATGGGGGCCATTTGCTGTCCCTTTTTTGCAGAGGGGGGCTGGCCCATACTTGTACTGCCTGGCCGCAGGGTCACCTCCTTGGTTGGGCAATCAACACATTTGCAGCTGCCAACTGATACTGAAATGAATTTTGTGAATTTTTGTCCTCTGCATATCTGAATTCCAGAGGTGCAATTCATCTTTCAGCTTTACTCAGGAGCTCCTTTGAATCGTGTTTTGTTTTAGGAACATTACAGATGTTTGCTTGTTAATTTTGTAACTGGAAACACTCGACATTTCAGAATAGTGTGATTCCTTGTGAGACAGAAATTTTGACCTGCCACGGGTTTCACTTAAGATCTCTAAGCTGATCTGTTGCAACATAAACTGGATGGTTTTCA
This sequence comes from Heteronetta atricapilla, assembly GCA_011075105.1. Taxonomy (NCBI): domain Eukaryota; kingdom Metazoa; phylum Chordata; class Aves; order Anseriformes; family Anatidae; genus Heteronetta; species Heteronetta atricapilla. The sequence goes on from CM021763.1 coordinate 10,972,984, forward strand.
GTCACCACCTTTCATCCATGAACTACACAGGTTAGAGACTTCCTAGGCACAGAGCTGCTGCACATATCCTGAATATGAAATGTGTTGTAGTTTGTTTATGCAAAGGACTATGCAGAACAAATGCCTTATCAAGCCTGGTGATTTAGGACTGGGAAAGTGCATTTGATTTGCATAGAACCTGCTGTTACAGTGCTGGGGTGGGCATTGCCTCAATGTGTGGATTTCGGATCTTTGATGAGATGATTGCAACGTGGACTATGGGCAACAGTGGGGCAGGGAAGCAGAAGGGAGATGTACAATGATATCTGGGCAGAAACAGCAAGCAACTCTTCTGGTGCTGAGTCAATTTCTGTGAAAAGCCATTCATAAAGCTAACTGCATGTCACTGCTTCCCAGCTGATTGCTTACATGCCCAAGAATTTGCAAATAACCAAAATCAAGGTGAGGACTGTGAGAGCTCTGGAGAGTTTTCATAAGAGTCTATTAATTAGGTGTGAAAGCACAGGCAGCCAAAAGCCAGCTCAATATAATCTGTTAAACCTTGGCTGCGAGTTTCAGTAATCCTGCCCCTCATTTTAGTCAGCTATGGCTCATGATTTCTGGAGTCCAGTGTAGACTGCGTCATAGAAATTTTAGAAAACTGTCCAGAAAGAGTCAAATCCGGAGTAGGTAGGTGGGTGGGTGGTGAGGTACTAAAAACCTCTGTGGTGATGCAAGCACTGCTGATACTGTACAGGGCTGAACATCATGTCCTGGGCTGCTTATTTCCAATAAGTCTTGACAAAAGTTCCATTTCATAAAGTCACATTGCCATGGTGACAGTTACTAACCGTGCTCGTAAGTTCGTTTGGGTCCCATCCTGTGAATTTCTGGTTACATCTGGAAATGCTCAAAAGAGAGAGAAGCTCCCCTTGCTTTGACATATGCATGGTGCTCTACCAGTGCTGTAGGCCATCAGAAGGGTCAAATCCAGGCCCCTTCCAGATTCAGGTTGCTGTGGTTGCTGTAGGGTCACATTGCTGAGCACTAGGTTGTGGTCCAGCAGGAAGGACCAAGATGGTCCAGACTCCAGACCCTGCCCTGGGGTGCTCAGGTCCAGCAGATGTTAGTCTTGATTGGCTCTCAGCGTGCTGGCATTTTGTGGATGGAGCAATTTCCGTCTCCTGCAGCTGAGGTCCTCCCTCCTCAAGATGTGTTCGCACTTGTATGTGTTTAATCTGACCTGTGTATACACGAACCACAGAAGTGTTTGTGCTCTCCTTGTTTCGTGGTGGCTCTCAGCTCTTCAGGCAGGGAGAATCTGCACATGTGGGCAGGATGATCAGAGGGGCCAGGAGGAGAAGAGCAGCCCTCCAGCTCCCAGTGCCATGGTGAGAACCCTTGTCCTTTTGCCCAGGGGCCTTGTCTTCTCTCAGGACAGAAGGAAGGTTGTGCTGAGTTATTGCGCTTGAATATAAGGGATATTGGGCAGAAACTAGAAGGAAACAGCAATATGACAAGGCTTAGAAAGTGTTTTATACAGTGAAAGCCACAGGTATGGGGTTTACTTTACTTGGTAACTTAAGGCCATGTAAGCCATAAAACCTATAGAACAGGTTCTTGGAACAAAGCTAGGTGAGGCAGTAAATGTTTCTTCAGGGTGAGGCAGCTGCTGAGAAAGGTCAGTGAGGAGAAGAAAGGGAAATGCAAACAGAGGTGTAGCGTATTGCCTTACTGCTGCAGCCAGGCTCTATGTCACAGCTGGCACACAGGTTTGGGCCTTTCACTAAAAAGAGAGGTTCTTTTGTGTAGGCATGGATCAAAGGTACAGAGCTGCTTTGTCTCCTCGGTGAGAACAGGGAAGTGGGCATGTGCAGCTGGAGGGGGTGTGCTGGCCCCAAGTCGGTTGCGGTTATCTTCCCTGCACGGTACAAAGTCTATGGGATATCTGTTAAGGAAGAAATGGGGAGAAAAAAAAATAGGAAAAAAAATATCTACTGTGTATGGAGGGTGACATCAGCTCTGGAGGCTGGGCCTCCTGATGTGAAGCAAGACTCCTGAATATTCTCAAACCAGCTTTGCAGGAATGCGATGCTGCGCTGTGGAAGGAGGCACTTGCCATTTCATGCAAGGGCACGTCCAGATCACACTTGGACCTGCAGGAGGATCCAGAGGGCAAGCTTCGCTCCCTGAGCTTGTCAAAAAACGACACAAGGGGTTGGGCAGTGTGGAAAGCTGATGGTTAAAGAAGAGGTTAGGAGCTACATGTGGTAGAAATCCCATTAACACAGAGGCAGAGGGACAATTGCAGAGGAGGACATGAAGGCTTGCCCCTGCGGAGTGCTATGAAGCATTTTCTACAGTGGGATGGAAGACTGGTGTGGTCTCATTGATCTGTGTGAAGGGAGGCTGAGAGAGGGGCGAGGGAAGTGTTTCTTACCTGGTGATGCCTCTTATGTGCCTTCTGATGAGTTTTGCTGTGATTAAGGGCAGCAGCTTCTAGCAGCGGCCCTGGTAGTACTTGGGTAGGTCAAGATTTATTTACATTTGGTGTGAAGACTGAAGCTGAAACTCGAGCTCTCAGACTGATGCAGCCCCATCCTTGGCCTTATCCTGCACAGCAAGAACACAGTAGCTTGAAAAAATAAACCAAACTTTAGAACAAAGTGTTGTGCAGCTAACTGGAAGGGCTGAGTGTGAAGGTATGAACTGCCCACCAGTTCACAAAATTAGTTTGGAATGAGTCAGAAACGAAGCGTGAACAAGTGACATGCAAAGGCACTTAGTGCGGCAGAGAAATGGACTCAATATGGGTCTGCAAAATTGAAAAGTCAAGTCTTAATCCTGTATTTATTCACACCTCAGGCAGACAGATCCTTCCTGGCTTCTGTAGGAGATTTGCCTGCGTAATGATCAAAATGAAGTCAAAAGCAGGGTGCCAGGTGTGTTCCAGTGAGATTTAAGTGGATTTATCACAATTCCCGTCTGAGGTGATTCAGCCTGGCTGCACTGTAACCAGCACCACCATCGTGGGGAATGCATCAGCACAGACCCACCATGGTGGGCCAGCCCTGCACTTCTCTGTCCATGGAAACTCCAGAGAGCAAAAACTCTTCTGAAGGATTTTAGTGTTTGCTTTGATTCCAACTCCCTTTTATTTCTTTGCTTTCACATTGGAATTCAGCACAGCTGCACTGGGACGTCATGAAGGGCTGCGAAAACAACTTGGAAATTGGCTTGCAGACAATAGGAGAGGAAATGTGGGGCCCATGAGTCAATGACAAATTTCATCTTGGTTCAGGATCTAGGGTCAAACCAGCATCCTTTCTGCAGGGCCAGCAGCAAAGGGGCTGCTTGCACTCTTTTTGTTTCCCCTGGTCACCTAATGAATTCTCCAGTGAAATAGAGGGGATGTATATAACTTCCTATGGCCAATACACATTACCCTGGGCTGGAGTGGCAGCTCAGTTATTTCTTTGAAATTTCATGGGAGAGGAAGGAGCTGGGGCAGTGGGCTCAGACTGCTCCACCTCTGGTGCTTGCATGCTTCAGTCTGAGAAGGATGCCCAGAGGGTTATCCATAGGGACCTTGCTGGTATGTGGTCAGGAAGGCAGCGAGACTGCCTCTGATCCCATCCTGAGCCTGCAAGTGTTTCCCACCTTTGTCATGCCAGAGGCTGAAGGGAGTGATTTCTCATCATGTGCAGTTCCTGAAGGAGGGGCTGCAGCAGTGACCTGCTCTTTCTGCATTTAGGAAGGTGTTGGCTGGATCCATCCCAAGGGCCTCTGAAGCATACCTATATCATCCCCATGACAGGGGATGAGCTGGGAGCTGGAGTGATCCCAGAGCAGGCAGCGTCCTCCCTGACCAGGGCACGGACCTGCAGCACATGGTCAGGGGACAGGGCAGACTGACTGCAGGGTCCATACTGTAGTCCCAGTCAAGGTGAAGTAATGATATAGGTCCAAGGTCTGTTTTAGAAAGCCCAGTCAGGAGCAGTGGGAAATGATCCAGAAACAGGGCTGACAGCAAGACCACACCATAAGTCCAAGGTCCATCTGGGAGGCAGGGCTCAATAGGATTGGCAAGCCATGTTACCTCCATGCATACCTCTGCACCACTGCAACGAGCACACTCACCACAGTGATGTGACTCTAACAGCTCTGTAACAGGGTGGCTGCAGGCAGAAGGAAGGAGAACATAGCCCAGTGAGTGCATTTTCCTAGAGATTTTCTTGGAATACTGAATATGTGATTAGATACTGGAACTCTATTATTAGCTGCAAGAGGCAAAGGGGGTCAAGGTGTTGCATATGTAAGAAATTTCCAAACTTGTTAAAAAGAGTAGAAAAGGAAAAAAAAAAAAAAGAGGAGAAAAAAACAAGGAGTGTGGGTTGGATAGAAATCTTTCCATTTCTGGTGTTAGGCCAATCTTTTTCTTCTAAGAGTCAGGATGAGATCTTTTCAGGTACTGGGTAAACCCGATCACCTTCCAGTGGGACTTTTTCAGACTTAGGTTGAGCTGGGGCTGCTGCCCACTTTTGGGAATGAGGCAGTGAACTTTCTAGGCTTATAACAGATCTTATCTGGCTATCCTATACTGCCTATGAAAACAAAGCCGCATGTGCCCAGTTCCATGAGTTTATGAAGTAAGTCCTTGAGGACATTCGCAGTACTATGGTTGCATTTCAGCATATGGCAGCTGCATGCTTCAAACTGTACTACTGCAGGTGGACAGCATGCTGCTGAATCGCCCTCCTGCCATCTCCTTTGCAAGGGTTTATCAGAGCACCTGGGAAGGCAGTTTGTGTTTCTCAGGTGCTTTGCAGGTCTGCACCCTGCACATGGGTGCCAGAGAATTACCAGGTGTTGTGGCACACCTCCCCAAGGGACAGCCAGGTTTTCTGTATGATTTGCTTTGGGACATGTTGTCCAGAACCTAGAAACTCATATAGGACTGAGTCAGGGGTACAAATTCGGATTGACAACGCCCTGCCATACCCTGCCTTTTCTAGGTATCCCCCTTTAGCTGCTGCAATATGACCACAAATCCACAGTGTCTCTTATTTCAAGGAGAAGACTTTGTGTTTGCTCTGTGAACACAGGTAGGAGCCATCTGCCAAGTGCTTGCCCGCAGCCTGACGTCAGAGGCAGGCGTCTGAAAACACCCCCGAAGAACAGCTCATCCGCCAGATCTGGACTCGGGTAACGGTGGTGCTGTGAGCACTATTCTTAGGGACAGCATTGTGGTGGAATTGCACCTCCAGGAGGTGCAAATGTAGCCCTTGAAAAGAGCAGATGAGACTAATCCCTCGCCCACGGGTTGACGTTGCTCTCAGGTCAAGCTTCACGTCCTGAGAGCCTAGGGCTCGGTAACCACGGCTGTGCTGGTCCTTTGGGACACAGGTCCAAGGCTGTCTGAGGTAAATCTCGAAGTCTAGGGCAGAACAAGGGACTTTGTGCTGGGCCGATGGAGCTGCTTGTCTTGGACGTTTGATTTTTGTGATTCTGCTGTGGAATGAGGAGTTCCTGAAAGGCCTCTTCATACTTAATTGTCGCTTCAAAGGTTTTTCCTCTCCATCGCTTGTCCCCCATAGGAGTCTCCCTCACTGAGGGCAGAACATGGGGAATGTAAGGAGGATGAGGTGCTGAAGGCATTTCTCATAAAATGATGGCCGTGTACGGGCTGTTTAACACAGTGTGGTGCCCCTCGTGCCTGTAGCTCCCATCCCAGATGCAGGAACAGCTGTGAGTGAGTCTTAGGCATCATGGAACAGGATAAGATGTGGAGTGGTGCCCAGCTGGGGTTTCCCTACAACAGAGACCCTAAGCTGTCAAAGCACACAGCCCTGAAGTACTGCATGAAAATGTGAATGATCTCTCACATGGAGCTTCAGCTCTATCCTTGGATGGGACTGCAGAGCCTTCAGCTGGAAAGGCTGATGCTTTTCCTAGTTTGTTTTTACCATCTAATATTTATATTCCCTTAGCCCCTGAAGGCCACGAACAAGTTAATTGCTGAATTAGAAATCTTTATAATGATTACGGGGAATGCTTCTAGTGTTGGGTTTTAATTATAGTTTTAGAAATAGTGAGCAACTCCACTGTGAAATTACCTGTCCTCATCTTGAAGTCTGCAGTGTCCCAAAGTCCCCAAAACACCACACAACAAACATTATCCATATCTTCAATTAATGTGGAGAAAACACTGGATGTTCAGATCCGTGTACTTAAGCATGTGGAAGCTGTTATGTTTGGGGATTTTAACATGCCTAATGGCAATAGGAAACAAATTGAATATCTCTGGTTCATTCGGTGGTTTTCTTGACGTAATTAATGGACAGAAATAGAAGGCAGGAATTGAAATAAACCACTCCCATTCTTTTCCTACCCACCTCTGTGATTTTTGCAGGCGAAGTCCTTTAAACTTTGTGTTTACAGATTAGTTTTTCCCATGTATGTGACCCTCTGAAATCTGGTGACGCATGAAGGTCAAGTCCCCTGTCTGTACTTTTTCCTGTAGCTACTGTCTTCTCTTTTTTAAGTGGCAGTGATTTCTTTTATTATTATTTTTGTAGGGTTGTTGGGCATCTTTAGATCCAGATTTTGTTAAATATAATCTGCCAGACTCTGTTGGACACAGACTTGTCAACAGAGTCATTTAATTCTCTGAATTTTGCGTTTGCCAAGGATGCTGCTGTTCTGTTGCTTCTATTTTAGCAGTGTCCATAGAGCCTGTATGCAGTACCTATCTCGTGCTGAGGAATTCTGAAATTAACCAAATTTAACAAGGTGTCATGATATCTAGATCACAGGCAGAGTTAGCCACACCCAGCAATGGCTACATGGTGCCAGGAGACAGGCAATATTTTTTCATATGATGATTGCTGATAATCATCTCTTCTTGCCTCCAACCAGAGGATTTGGCTAGCTCTTCCATGAAGGGCGTTTCCACCTCTGCTCTTTTAGAGGATTATTCATTGGCTTGTACAAAAGGATAAAACATGGAGTTGGCACCGAAGACTTTTTCTGTACTTTGTGTCTGGACGTAGCCAGAAATCTAATAACTGCGTAAAATTGAATTGCTTCCCCCTTGCACACTTGATGGTGATGATGATAAATAACTGGTTTAACAGTGGAAATCTGCTGATGTGAGTCAGTTTCAAAGTAGAGGTCCTAGATTAATATACGTATTAATGTCACCATTATAGCTGCCAGTATGGTTGTCGTTTGCTCTTCAACCGAACCAGCAAATCTGCTCCTGGATGAACATGCACTGTGCAATATAAACCTCCATGTGTGCTGTCACACTAGGTTTCCGTGAAGGGGGTTAATAGGCTTTTTCTAGAGAGCTTCTCTGAGAGAAATTTTAGATATGCTGGCAACAGATGGCATACATGCTTCCAGGACTAAACCTAGATGAATGAGTAATAAATTTCATATAAAAGGAAAACACAGCACACCTCAATACCAAGGGGAGGAAAGTGTCCGCCATTTCCCTACAGTGCTGGGAAAAATAGTTGTCAAAATCCTTGTCAAGCTGAGGAACAAACCTGTGGGTCACACTCGCCTGCCCAGACATGTGTAGCTCTTTCTGTCCTTGGTGTTGGGACTCTGGTCTCATGTTGTGCCTCCTTCTTTGCTCAGTGTGTCCCTTTGTACTTTGTTGTGCCCTCGGGAGCTTGTATTTGTCCTGTTGATACTCCAGCAGTGTTAGGCTTGAAAAGAGTAAACCTCTGGGTTGATGCTGGGTGCACAGCCCAGGATCTCACATTGCTACCACCGCCCTGAGCACCGCTACTGTGCAGGACTGTGTAAATAGCACTTGCTGCTACCATGCTGCTGAGAGGTGTGGAGAGGTGTTGCTCTGAGAGGTGGTGTGTTGGGCAGCTCCAAAGAGCACTACAAAGCACAGGCAGACCTGAGCTAAAACCTCTAGGAATCTGGGACAGCAGTAGCTGGTGAGCTCAATACGATGGATTGAGCCATGGTGGCAAGAAAGAGACTGGAGAGCTCTGATCTTCAGGGAAGAAAATACCCTGTGCTGTAGTACTGAGCTTGTGTCTTTCTCTGTTTTGAAGAAGATAGACGGGGGACCAGCCATTGCTTGTGGCTGGAGGGGCTGTCTGTAATTAGAAAAAGAAACTGGAAATAGGGAACAAAGCTGCAGCTTGCTTAGAGAAGCGGTGATTTCCTGCATTAGTGGCTGTTTGCACAACGCCACATTCAAGTGGTCCCTGTGGAATAGAAACTAGTCACCTCTCCAAGCTGCTGAATCAGCTACAGCCTTACTGCCAGGCTCTCCCTCTGGGCAGACCTATAGCTCCAGCAACTGCTGCTGTGAAGTCTCAGGACAAGTTATAGATAAGTGGCCTTGCATGTGTTTTCTAACTATTTTGTAGATTCTACCAACAAAATGTCTGGCTTGTGCTCCAGATATATATATATATATATATATATATATATATATTTTTCAATTCTGTTTGTGCATCTTGTAAACGGAAAGAATAATAAAAGGACAACCAGTGACAGGATCCGCGGGAATGGGGTTAAGCTGAGGCAGGGGAAATTTAGGCTTGACATCAGGAGGGGGTTCTTCACAGAGAGGGTGGTTGCACACTGGAACAGGCTCCCCAGGGAAGTGGTCACTGCACCGAGCCTGACTGAATTTAAGAAGAGATTGGACTGTGCACTTAGTCACATGGTCTGAACTTTTGGGTAGACCTGTGCGGTGTCAAGAGTTGGACTTGATGATCCTTAAGGGTCCCTTCCAACTCAGGATATTCTATGATTCTATGATTCTATGACAATGTGTCTCTGAGTGACTACACCTACCTGCATCCACCTGCGACTGCACTGGCATAAGCTGAGCATCATGTTTTCATCAATTCCGTGAGGAATTCTCTGTTTACCCAGACTTGGCATGACTGTATGGGGAAAAGGAAATGATTTTTGAGCTGCTGCTGAAAACAATGCTATTGCTAAATATAAGCAAGTAAAAACAGAGTTGAAATGGGTTGTGCTGTAATTTCATTTCCTGTTTTACCAATCCTATTTGTTTGCCTTTTTTTTCCCTACAGAACAATTCAATTAAAACATCGAAATACAACTTCTTCACTTTCCTGCCTCTCAACCTGTTTGAACAGTTCCAGCGAATAGCCAACGCTTACTTTCTTTTCTTGCTGATTTTGCAGGTATGAACTCACTGTGCTGTGCTCTTTCTAACAGATTGCGTTGTCTGTTATCAAAGCCTGACGATGTGTTGATAGTTGTAATAAAGTGCAAGCTATGTTATGAATTATCGTCTTAGTAAAACCTTGAAGTAGATAGAAAGTAGAGGAGAAAAAAAGCAATTTTCTCTCTGACCTTTGGATGAGGGTTTGAAATAAATGAAGAAAAATATTAGTTGCACTTTTCAGCAAATTGTATAAATTTTTCATGCCCTGCCCTCTTACTCCTTTGTGTCTACATCTGAGTGCTCCTGCCTGTCCTTGGATTTACATTGCTTATTTCTTTGGTAGTATAAAAGGTTTAAAGGCAAATTTTTATACTGCATTGACTGCCCCAAAGGAAACAGCATGAAGAAGGATAAATTTGTAAACAGTACAGTTTCCCTGGGAAGGAAGGAGTTAACATCAGGAAGGCTGAGGGTTGTAGCTCGTTTGCATAAAGCTGAATATTGCTGCTCCCTGCCCAGGAGGGTGAGGATGGAACCTAACATGGAGCATGCCAGACAGTGGCAACACCCCCAAACCCTGTGGCTCCTAGTGGCATCGAGCTGCACTTTGCTCATGGCCGATGATGATGCTGTTACCGTATCTGAAAGCTGGACACACCAGAGAAATTGGTATCAGGAGTTCTGCCCCTTTGCTAGAATATAGAATAATGCTGTGTGGTCTGTCATTGCTGAGTCATACTGGAATACACATTATCCAAAATAAATAAATTAATAAATACAAAAACAACTGGTACAATTTTGATTGTGTCAGTAATTATATTTTAAATCTGATCATTTCAGTGCACACGAGTTTTCAAAATTACCTTTTTCAAATGATCTTTTATAGTCTCTCAACTCAAGACTGCATAGGCATAATTTTGCTCAGCCTGTACCAAATTATATATAATCTTCTGTGCTTATTTACAGGGAATGAATTTGGGAAATTTCAGCCCACATATATTTTCCAAGAAACTAGCTTATAGTAAAAGTGCCTTTTCAGCTAAGCTGACAGCACTGTTCCTGTGTTGTTGTACTGCACTCTAGCTGTTTGTCTATCAAATTTACAGTATTTCAAGCTATTTGCCTTAAATTATTCAGCTGTGTCTTTTGCTGAGCCACCTAGGAGTGACTGTTTATAAAAGCATAGTGCTTATTCTGCTGCCTTCATCCAATTAGGTTAAAGAGGGCAACTATTAGTCTTTTATATCTCCCTATGCCCACATTTATTTATTTTATTTTTTGCCTCTTTTGCTGGCTCACTCCATCCCTGTAGCATTGGAAGGAGAGGCTGAGACGGGCAGGCTGTGGGGACTCTGCCTCCCTGTGCCATGGGCACAGCCCGAAGGATGTGCATCTTCCCAGTTAGGTGGGAAGGAAGCAGATTTGTGGCTCTGCAGCCTCCACAGCTGTGTTGGGCTCTGCCAGTCCCTAAACATCATTCCTTCTGGCTGGATTTGGCGATGTGTGTAGGATCTGGATTGTGTCAGTGCAGTGGAAGGAGCAATCCCAAAGGGCACCTCTCCATAAGCAACTGCTGGCATAAATGTCAATTTAACCATGCCCATGGAGTTAACACTGCTCAAATCCACTCTGATGGATGCAGTGAGAGGGATGTGGTTCACTGGTAGACTTGGCAGTGCTAGGTTAATGGTTGGACTCGATGATCTTAGAGGTCTTTTCCAACCTAAATGACCCTATGATTCTTTTGAAGCATTTGAAGCATTGAAGGCTCTGTACAGCAGACGTTGATCAGGTAACTCTGGGTCCCTCACACCAGGTTTGCCCATGTCACTGCCTCCAGAAAAATCCACTGGGGACTTTGTGATCCCAAAGTTACAAATAAAGAGCAACCCACTGCATTTCCTGATAGTACCAGTTTATATCCTAAATTACAGCTCAGTCTGTGAGCAAAGCTTGGGTTCCCTGGCTCTCCCATGTTTGTGTGGTCACCTCTAAGTGACAGAGATACTTTTGTGTCTTTATTCTATATTCAGATATTGCAGGAAAATGTTGTCTGCAGCTTCCACAGAAGACAGGGTTTTGTTTCCAGCTGATGAAAAGGCAAAAAAAAAAAAAAAAATCTCATCTGAGATCTCTTCTTCCTACAGCTGATTCCTCAAATTTCCTCGCTGGCCTGGTTTACAACAGTGGTGCCCCTCGTGCTGGTGCTAGCTGTATCAGGAGTCAAGGATGCCATCGACGATTTTGTAAGATCTGTATTGCTGTCATGTACTTTGGAGTTTGCTCATCATTCTTCAGCACAATGACTAAAGCAAACCATTTAAAATAAATACAGCCAGTGGCGGGCAGTTGGAGAACTGATCTCTAGCCAAGATGAGGTCTGAGATTAGATCCCCAAATTTGTAGCTCATTACCTAAAAGGGAGGCAGGATTTCCTAATTGCTGAACAGCTCAGCAGCTCCATCGACTTTATCGGAACTGCTCAGCACGTTGGAAAATGTGGTAACCAATGGATATGCCTGGATGCATGCACAGAGGTCTGATTTTATGCTTCCACTTCAGACAACTCATCCTCTGCCAGAGGAGCCCCAATGTAGGATGGTCTCCTAGGAAAGTAAGCCTACAGCCTGTGTGTAATTTTTCATGCTTGCCCAACTTTGTCCAAAATCTGCTCCCATCAGAGCTAATAGCCAAAGCTCCATCAAATTCATGAAGTGACACTGGGCCAGAGCTGAGTTCAACATCTGATTTTATTCCTTCAGTAAAATAAGTTTGGTGCTCAGTGGAGACTCAGTGCAGTTTTGCATGTGGACAGGTCAGAGATGGAGAGGTGCTTCCCCAGGGAGCACCTGTTTGTCTAGAATACCTCTGGCCCCTTCCCATACAAGAGCAGAGGGGTGGGTTTCTCTGGGTGCCTACTTTATGCAACTGTAATGGGCAGGACCAATGGCTCTTGAATCAGGACTGTGCTAAGAGGCATATAAGGCCCTGCCCTCCCTTTTCCCTGTGTTGCCTGCTGCTCTCTGCAGTCCTGTCTTACTAGCTGAACGTGGGCTAAACTATGACTCAGTTGTGAGTCTAATCTGCCATACCCATTGAGCCAGCTGGGTGAAAACCTAAAATGTTAACAAACTGCCTACAGCTATTGTATGCTTGGTTTCCTGGAAATGCCCTTTAACGTGATGATTAAATTTTCAGAATCGACACAAAAGTGACAAACACGTCAACAACCGCCCAGTCCAGGTCCTGATCAATGGCATGTAAGTCCTTTTTCTTTTGCTGTAATTTTGACTGAACATGAACCACTGGGAAGAGCATTTTTTTCCCCTTTGTGACTCCCAAAGATCATTAAACAATTTTAAATGGAATTGTCTTTCAACCTGTTAAATCACGGTGAGGTTCTGGATTACGTGACTGCTTAAAGAACCCAATACACAATCAGTGCAGACATTATGGCTGTGATCCTGCACAGGCAGAAATTAAACTATTTATTTTCCTGGTTGTATATGTACACGTATGTTTAAATAAGTGCTACTTTGGGAGTATTATAATATTTTACTCCTTACCCTGGAAATGAGAATGAAGGCTATCTCCCTGTCTGTGTTCATAGCATTTATTTCTGTGTTAAGCAAAACTAGACATTAGCCACAAGTGATTTTAAATCAAGAAGTACAGCTAGCTTCCTCATTCATGTTGTAATACTTCGAGTGTGTTTACTTATGTGCATAATGCCTCAGACTTAAATGTACTCAAAACATTTCAAAAGTGTCTTGGATATTGTACTGCTTAACACTTCTTTTTCTTCAGAAGTAATAGCAGGGGCCTTGGCTGTTGTAGCAGACAGATGTGCTGTTTGCTTGCAGCTCCATGGAGTCCAGCAGCCTTAGGACACAGCTGTAGACAGCTGTGAAGTTTCTGGTGATTTTTTTTTTCTGTACTATAGATAGTAGTATATTGTGTAAACTCCAACAGATGATTGAACAGTTAAAAATATAACTGGAAACTGAAGAATAGGAACATACTTTTTGTGCTTTCTGCTAAGTAAACCAGTTTCTTAGTTTACTGTCTATTAGTTACTGTGTCCAGTAAACACGTATTAAAATAGAAACGCATTAATGTTCTGCATTAAAAAAAAAAAAAAAAAATGAAGACACAGGTCTTGCTCCAACTCTGACTGGCACTGAAGGCTGAGGTGAACTCCAGCTTGAGTACCCACTCCTGTTTTGACATATCATGATATATACCCTCTAGGATTTTCATGCACAGCTATCATGACTTATGCTGGTGCTTGCAGTTTAGCTGTATGCCTGCACATCTTCGTGCTGTGAGGGCCATTGAAGACGGGAGAGTTTCTTTCTGAGATACCATGGCTCTCTAGGAGAAGGAAGGAAGGACCTGGACAGGGAAATGCTTTTTGTGTTGTCCCTTAGCATATCATGGGACAGGCCACATAGGGGCAGACCCTGCTCGGTTTTACCATCAGCCCAAGGCCTGATGATACATACAGCCTGGAGCAGAGCAGAGTATCCTACGTTCATAAGTGGTGTTTGCTCTATGTGCCTACTTACTGGGAGTTCTCTTTTAGGTTGAAAGATGAAAAATGGATGAATGTCCAAGTTGGGGATATAATAAAACTAGAAAACAACAACTTTGTGACGGTGAGTACTGTTTCTCTCCATCCTGTTCCCAGTTAGTCTCCATAATTGCTCTTATTGCCTATCACTCACAAGCAGACTAGTCAGCACGGATGACAAGTGCCCCAGAGAGCTGCAGTGCTCAGAAACCACAGGCAGCATAGCGGTGCCACCGCCCGTAACTCATGCCCAGCCTGTTTGTTTGTGTTCAGGCCGATCTGCTGTTACTGTCGAGCAGTGAGCCGCACAGCCTGACCTACATCGAGACAGCTGAACTGGATGGGTAAGCAAGCCTTCATGCTCCTGGGGGACAGTCACTGCTGCCAGAGCAAGGCCAAATCTTGTGGGGTGGCCATGGATGCTGCAAGGGCCTAGTCGGTCCAAATGTTGCTTACAACATTTGGGGCACAACTGACAGGTCACAAGTCAGAGGGTTACAGCTTATTTGTATTAATTAGCATAATCTGGAGCTGACCTCATCGTTATGACCCAATTTGCATTACTACATTGCCCAGAGTAAGCGTCAGCTGTGGACTTTGCTGTTGCTTTGGTGACGAAGTAAGACCAGAGAGATTGAGGTGACCTATTCTCCTTGGACCCTACATGCAGTGCTCTGGATTTTCTCCTTCTGCTTCCTGCTGAAAATGAGCCCATAGTTCTGGTACATGCAAATGCCAGGGAAAACTTTTAGGAGGTCTTGAACAAATGAAATGCTTCTTTGACGTTGCATTTCAACTCACCTCCCCAGCTAGCTAGTCCCTGGACTTCAGTGCACTCCAGGACTGGAATACGATGGGAGAAGATCCAAAGTTCCCCTACATGCTAAGGTACCTGGGCATTCTGTGGTGTGAGTGGCAGGATAGACAGCAAGCTGCTCAGGGAGATGGGATGAAATGTCATGGTCCATCAGATGTCTAGGGAAGAATATAGTCCTCAAGAACAGAAGGAGAACTTTCAGGGAGTGCTGGACTCAGTCCTTTATGCCTTATGTAATTTATTACAGAGAAACAAACCTCAAGGTGAAGCAGGCACTGACAGTCACTGCTGAGCTTGGAGAAGATCTTCAGAAACTGACAGAGTTCAATGGTGAGTCTACATAGAAAATTCACTTTCTTGATTTCTCTCCTCTATTCGTGCCCCCGAAAGACTGCATTTTAAGATGTTTATGGACCAGCAGTGCAGATGTGGTTAACAGTCAAGGCATCCTTTCTTCACACTGCTTTGTATCTCAAATATGTAACACCACATATATAGGAAAAAGGGGCCAGACCTACTGCAAACAGAATACCCCATGCTCACACACCATCCCTCTGCAGAGAGAGCATGGGGTAACAGACTAAGGGGTGTCTGTCGAACTTCACAGAGCCCTGCTGGCTTCAATAGGAGGGCAGGATTGCAGGAAGAGTCGGTATGAAAGGGGTGGAGTGAGTGCTGCTGTCCTTGGCATTTCTCAAGGACTGCAGGATCTCAGGAAGTGCTTTTAAATAAAGAGGAAAATATTTCTTTTTTTTTTTTTTTTTCTTAAAAAAAGAAAAAAGACAGACTCTTTGAAATAATGATTCCAGGAAAAATGGTGGTGATGTGGCAGAGAGTTAGCGTAGCTTAAACAGTCTCTGGTGGTATACCATCCAAAGGCTTTTCTTTTGCTTTTCAAAGTTGAGGTTTTGTGAAATATTGTGTGTGGTCTCAGCTCAGCAATGGCTCAGTACATTGGGACTTCTCCAAAGTGAAGGCTGTGGTTCTGAGTGCTTTAGGTCTTGAGAAATATGCTTTTGCGGGTGCAGCTAGATGTTCTAAGCTAATAGTCAAGGTTGCATGACTTAACTGTCTTCCTGAGGAGGCTGCAGTATGTACCAATTTGTAAGAAAAAACTTAATCTTAAAACATTTTTCAAGCATTTTCTGTATAATGCTTATCTAAAGATACTGCATTCTTGATACTGGATAATTAAAAAATAATGTTTCAAAATCATTTGGAAATTAAATTTCTATCAGATATTTATTTGTCCTTTATATCTCTATTTTGGTTATACTGCAAATACAAGTGGCCTCTTTGCAATACTAAAATGAATAAAATGTTTCCCAGGATTATTTATATTTGGAAGAATACTGGGAAGAGTGCCTGGAATCAGACCCAACCTTGCATTTCCCTGGCTTATCTCTGTGAAAGTATTTAAATATTTATGTAATTCTTTATCTAATTATTTCTTAAGAGAGGAAGAGAGGGAAGGAATGAGCAGCTAATAGAGGCACTCAGTGGAATGCTTACAGTGAGTTACGATGTTTGTTGATGTTGTGATGGTTCAGATAAGGAAGATGCTTGCAAAACGATGAACTTGATAAGAGGAATTGGGAGACAAGAAAGGAAACAATATTTTTCTCTTACCTACTACTTATCACATGTAGGCTTTGCAGTATTTAACTCTTTCAGGTGAAATGCATTCAGATTAACCTGCTGTTAATGGAAGAAGGAGACAGGAGGCACAGCTTCTTTCAGAGTCATTGGGGCAGGTGCACTGGGTGAATTCCTCAAATTTATCACTTTTTTGTGGTCAAATTTGAGTGGATACGTTCTGATGTCAAAATCTCAGACCCACCCACTTACTGGAAAGCAAATTCAGATGCTAACGCACTAGGTACTCAAGGCATGTCCCAACGGTAGCGTGAGAGGCACACTCTTCCTAGTGACAGATCGTGCCCTGGTTTTGGTTCACCAGTCTCATTGTGCTGCGTTTCAGCTTACACTGCAAAGCCTCTCTTTTCATTATGCTTTTTGGGGGTTGCAAGGGCTGTCATGATACAGGTGTGGTTACTGTAGCCTTTTACAAATTAAGGAGGACAGGTCTGATTGTTCTTGGATCAACTAGATGATAAAACACCAGAACAGCGTCATCAGCTCTATGTCACATGTATGATTGAATTTCCTAATTGCTTCATCTTTCAAATTTGATGATTAAACTGCACTACAGTTGAGCTTTTTTTCTCTGAAAAGAACATCCATTCCTGAATTTAAAATTTTTAGTGGTGGAGATTACCATGATACTTAAAGCTGTACTTTTTTCTGCACTTCTCTGGATTTTGCTTCCAACCTCTTGAGCTGTGTGTTTGTCTCTGAGAACAGCTGGGAGAGCTGTATTCTCTGCAAATGTTGCTTCTTATGTAGATATATGCAGATTGTGATCAAAATAACTTTAATGTTCCTACTGATTAACTGAACAGACTGAAATCTTGGAATCCCTTTCCGTAAGGTATATTTGTATTTTCCAGTTCTTTCCAGTACATCCACAGGACTCTGCTTTGAATCTTCAGATGTTGGGTGCAAATGTTGACTTAAATAATTTTTATACTGAAGTATTGTATTTACAGTTTTATGTGAACGTGTTTTGTTACAAGAAATAAATAAGTGTGGAAATGGAAACAGGTTCTCCAATCACTTATAGTGTCAGCTACATGGACAAAGACAGTAGCATCTTTTTTCAAGTGCCAGTGGGACTTGAAGGTATGAAGTAGATGAAATTAAAAACAGTGAACAAAGACACTTCAATTAGTTACTGTCTTGCAGCTTTCAGGCAAGGATTTTCTCACTTGGGTTCCTGCAGTTTTAAAGAAAATGGAATAGGAATTATGTGAGGTCAGCACTGATACCCAAAATTATCCAGTGACATCCTACCATGATGAACTTGCTGTAAAAGGATTAAAAGTATGTTGCTTGTTCAGTATTTCTTCTCATGCACATAAAAGGAGTGGAAACTTTGTTTTGGACTCTACCAGTATAAAAATTGCCATTTCCAAAAATTTAAGATAAATACAAGTTTTTTGTGGCCCATTGGATTATGACTTGATATGGGGGTAGGATCAATATCTCAATATGTCTGTAAATGTCTGTAAAGGATGGACATTTCAGGGTCAGCAGGGAACTGCAGCTACAGTCTGTTATTATTGTCTAATATTCCCTGTCTGGGGATCCCATGAGAATGCAGTATTGATCAACATATTTCTAAGTTACAAAGATTTTTACCAGCTTTTTTTTTTTTTTTTTTTTTTTTTTTTCTTAAACAGGTGAAGTTAAATGCGAGGCACCAAATAACAAGCTGGATAAATTCACGGGAACTCTTACTCTTCGAGGAGAGAAGTATGCCCTGGACAATGAGAAGATGTTGCTGAGGGGCTGTACTATTAGGAACACAGAGTGGTGCTTTGGTCTTGTTATTTATGCTGGTGGGTAGAAAAACTGACATGTTAATTGCAGAGCACAAAAGCTTTAGCACAGGAGCACATCACACTAATGAAGACAAAGGAACCAAATACCTTCCTCTTTGGAAAATATGTTTCTAACTTCTAAAAAAAATAAATAAATAAAGCAAAACAATGCATGCAATCCCTTAGTTTAAATCTAGGCTAGGAATTTTGCATACTGTAAGGGATTTTAACCTGAAATTTTTAACATTGGTCTAAAGGAGAAAACTGGGTTGCAAGTGATATAACATCCCATTCGATCTTACTTAAGTGTTTTTGTTAGCAGAAGTAGGCTCTTATTTCTGAAAAACATGCAGCAAAGTATATGAGGAAAGTCTTGGTCACTCAATATGAAAGCACTTAAGAATTAAATCTGAATTAAATCTGCCATTAGTGACCCATGTTGGGTCAATAGGAGTCTCTCTCCCCAGACTTGTTCAAAATTTCCCACTCTTAAGTATATCCAATTAAAAATTCCACAGCATTTCTATATGACTTCAATCCATATTGGAATATCAGGGCCATCAATTATATTGTTGTAGACTATTACCATATTGCTTTATACAAGCATAGACCTTCTATTGTTTCTATAGTGCTGTAGACATATGAGACAATGTATAACATGTCATTAATAACAGAGCAGTATCAGGTATTCTGTGAAAAGTAATTCAACCTGAAAGGGAGGACTGACTGCTGAAAAAAGAGAATGGATCAAAATACAGAATTAATGGCTTTATGTGACTCTTTCCATATAATCTAAAGGAAGAGACTTAACCTTTTTCTGCCTAATTTTTCCACTAGCACTGTAAACTGTATGTACTTACCTTCAAGAAAGCTGTGATGGGTATTTTTGCTGTAGAGCACAGTGAGGCCTCAGAGGGAACTGGCTTTAGAACTGCTAAGCCTCCTTTCTAAAATTCTTGAACTTGTTTAATCTCCAGGGCCAGACACCAAACTAATGCAGAACAGTGGAAAAACAACTTTTAAGAGGACAAGCATTGATCGGCTCATGAACGTCCTTGTGTTGATGGTAAGTCTGATTAGTTTAGCTTAATTTCTTCAGATGTGTTCATCATTTCCAGATGCTCCACCTCTTTGTCCACACAAATGAGGGAGTATCAGAAGTGACTTGTGATAAAAAGAAAAATTCTGTAGAAATGTATTAGCAGACTGAGTCCTGTAGTGCCTCTGCAAACCCATCTTGCAAAGCAAGGCCATTACATTGACAATGTTAAGAACCTTTCTTATGAGCTTTTCATTTGCTGTGCTCTCACTTGCTTTACTTTTTTTTTTTTTTTTGTGAGAATCACTTTGAAGCCTGCAAATGCCTTTTTCTCTAGTAATTTTGTCATTTTATATTTATATAAACATTAGCAGTTCTCTCTCTTCTTCCTGATTTCTTGGCATCTTTGATATCTGCATAGGACTTGGTAATTGAGCTTGCTAATTCACATGATGCCAGCTTTTGTCTAATCACATAAAGTTAAAAAGTTAGATGTGGTCCTGTTAATACCGAGAAACTGGTGTTTTTAGCAGCTGGCAAATTTGAGAATGCTAATCTTATATTACAGGCACTCTCCACAGATGATAAAACAGATCTAAGCTGAGGTTTACACTACCCAGTAGTTGTAACAAATGGCAAACACCTCCAGGAAGAGGTAGTGATTCTTCTGCAGACTCTCCCAAGGTTTTACTACTTGAGTTCAAAGCTGCTCAGAGAAGGGACCGTTCTGGTTGTTACTGCTGTTCTTCAGAGGCATGTGTTCTGACGGTGCTTTACAAAATGCTGTTTGAAGAAAAGCTATTCAGTTTCAAGGATTTATTTTCCTTCAGATGCAATCATGTCATGCTTTTTCATGCATGCTGCACTGCCTTCAGTTTGTGACACTGGGGAAGTCCTGCTGCTCCTGTGGTCATCCATCACTGCCACCTGTTTCCTCTTCTTCCCTCCTGCCCTTGCTCTCCACCCCACCCTGGCAGCAGTGCTGGGGGCCAGGTCTGTCCCATGGTACTGGAGTAAGGCCTGGGGAAGACAGAGCTCAAGGTGTCCAACAGCATCTTACCTACCACAGCCCAGGGCAAAGCCTGTGCAGGGCTGTTCTGAGCTCTCCCTGCCCTCCGTGACTGCATGCCTCACAGCACAAACACTTCCAATCCCATCCTGGCCAATTAATCCTAGACCCTGTCCTTTTTGTTTTTCTGTCAGAATCTCAAAAGCTCTTTAGTTGGGTCCCAGGATGGGAGATGTCACTGGGCAGAGCAGGTTGTGCCTAATAGACTGAAATTGCACCAGAAGAACAGTGGTTAGACTGACTGCCAGGGCTGTGAAGTTATGTCCTGCACATCTGCATGTGTATATTTGCTGTAAAGCAATGCCACAGCACAGAGGGCCACTCCAGGGTCATCTTCAGGCTCTCTGGAGTCCTTGCTCAGTGTATGGTGAGGACACTCCCTTGACTTTAGTAACACTAATCTCTGCCAAGTGAAATTCTTGCCTATCATCATCAGCTTGTTTTCTTCCCTTGATCTTAAGGGGACAGCAAAACCAAGCAAGGTTTGGGGATTGCAAGGTTTGCAGGTTTCTGAAAAACTTTGCAGGTTTCTGAAAAACTTTGTTTTTAAAGGTGCTCTGCTACATCTGGAAAGCAGCAGGGAACAGAGATGTAGGGGATCCAAAGAGCAAATAAATGGAGCAGAGAAAACTGTGCAGCAAACTCAGATTTAGCATTCAGTGAAGGTTTGCCAAAATGTTCTTTCACAAGTTAAGGTTCCCACCCAGAGCTTTCAGTCTGTTTGGCCTCTCTTCATCAATGCGAGCAAGATGGATTTACTTCTTGGATACATTAAAAAAAAAAAAAACAAAAAGAGCAAGTTGCAGTGGATTGCATCAGCCTCTGCCTGGGTTCTGGGGCACTGTTGGAGCAAAGCATGTGTTTTTCTCCTTTACACATTTTTAAGGCACCTAACATTTTGGTGTCTAAGTACAGCTCTGCCCTAACGCAAGAAACAGGCTCTTGGCACACCGAAGGGGATGTGGCATCAGGTCCTTCCAACAGTTTGGGTGGTCAAAGGTTGCGAAGCGCAGTCATAAAAAGAGGCACTATATTGCGCTCTTGAGTTTGGAAATACAAGCAGCCACAGCTTGCTATAAATAGCTTATTTTGGCTTAATGAAACTTGTTCCACGTTAACACTGGCAAAGCTATTTTGTGTTTAATTGTCCATAAAACTTCAGGAACAAATGCAGGGCATGCCAAGGGAGACCTGGTTCAGCATTGATCCTGGTCTGTCCCTAGAGGGGTTAATTGGGAATAAACCTTTCCAGATGGAAACCATCGCTGTTTGTTCATGTTTGGGAGCATTTCTCTCTGCAAGGCTCTTTGGCAGCATAGGGCAGAAAACAGCAGGAGAGGAACACAGCATTTCTTAGGGAAAGACGTGAATATTCCTCCGCCAGGGCCACTACTGCTAGAGCCAGGAATGTTTTTTCCTCCAAAACTTACTTTTTTTTGCAGGTTTGGGGAGGCACATTTTCAGATAAATACAGTTGTCTGCTTCATCACTAAATGCCCTATTGCTTAAAATCCCAGAGCAGAACTCAAAGTGCCAGCAAAGAAACCAAGAATGTTTTAATTCTCTGTCTGAAAGGAAATGTCTATCCGAAGTCAGCTCCTCCTTCCAGAAGTCTGACTCAGTCCTGCAGAGGATCCATCTCTGCACAGGCAGGTCCCTGAGAGGTAGGCTGCTGATGGTGGGAAGTGTCCCCGGTCTGTGATCAGGTTTATTCACATCCTTCTCTTGCAGATCTGCGGCAATGATTACAACACGCAGTTGTTTCTCTGTAGAGAAATTAATCTCCAGGGCCACTGTTAACAGCTCGGTCTTTCACATTTGTCTGAAAGCAAGCAGCATGTTGGTGGTCTTTGTGTAAGTGTGAGGACTGCACACCAATCGAGCTGTTAGGGACAAGAGCATTGTCATGCAAAATGGACATAGAGCAAAATAAAGTCATAAAGCAAATGCAGTAGTAGACATGAGCTGCAGTGTTACAGGAGAGTTCAGCTGTCTTGCCCCACATGTATGTCTGTTGCTAAATCATACTCTGAATTTCCTAGACAGGTTTATGATGACAAACTGACAAAATTTAACCTGTGGGGCAATGAGGAATCATTCAGGGTACGCAATAAGATAAAAGAGGCAGGTGCCTTTTTGAATTCATTTGTTTTATAACAGACAAGGTCTGCAGAGAGAAGTCATATCTTTTTCTTGACCAACTGAAATACCTCTAAAAATGGATGGGCTTGTCTGTTTTATCCATCTATTGGCTTAATAAAGCACATAACCTGTTCCTGGGTCATGCTTCTCACATATCCTTAGATCATCATGATTACAACAGCTCAAAATGAATTCTGTTTTTAGTGCTGGCCACAGAGGTTTATAAACACCACACCACATTCCTTACTAGCAAGCCATATTGTCTGCATTTCACCAGTGGGGTAATTTATTGGGCTTCCCACAATTACTCAGAAAAACTACTACTGTTGTGGGAAATAAACGTGCCTCCTGAAACTCAGCCCAATATCTCTATTTACGGAAGTCCCCATTTACCATCTTCTAGGTATTAAAACTCAAGTTGGTTGGACATGAACTTTTAACCAAGTGATTCAAATCATACCATAAAGTATCAATCTCCCCCTCATAGGTTACCTCAGCAATACAAACATCTGTTATGCCAGCAATGTTTCTACATTTGTACCACAATTATTGTTTCAAAAATAGTTGAGTTACTGTTGTAATGTGGTTATTGCTGAGTGGCCTTATACATAATAGCCCAGTGTACTGATGTTTCCTCTAATGACTAATTATTATAATTACTAATAATGAACTAATGACCATAGTTGCAAGAGATTTTTAATTGTGCTGTTGTGCAGCCTGTTGATTCCATATCTTCACATTTCTATTAGGATGGTAGATGTTTTAAGGCAAACATTTGGAGAAGTTGGTATCAACAGAATTGTTTTTATTATCATTTTTTTCAGGAATGATGTCATTCTAGCTTCTGTTTATCTTTCCCACAGTCACTGTTTCAACCTTTGAAATATTGTAATTCTGTTAACAGATTTTCAGTAATGGTGGAGCTTCACAGTTTTAAAGCATTGTTAAAAATTAACTTCATTTGTTAAGAAAATTTCTCAGTCCCTTCAAGCTTTCAGCTTTAAATTACCTGGACCCACTGGTTTTAAAATGCTTATTATTAGCAGGTAGAGACACATATTGTTCCTTGTCACAGTAGTACTGTCTTTTCCATCTGCTACATCATATGGGATAGATACATACTTCTGCTTCATTCCTCCATCATTCATGGAAGAACGTCTGTTGAATGCCTGCCTTTTCCACAACTCTATTAGTGAGTTTACTGTTTTCTTGGTATTTGCATCGCCATTTGGTAGTCACAAGGTCTGTGAGTCATTGCAGTTCATATTAATTTCTACTATCTCTCCTTCTTCCCTTTCTCTTTCCATTCTTTTCCAAGTAATTGTATTGCTATGTTCTTATCTTGTTTAACAATAACAACAAAAAAATACAAAAAAAAAAAAACAATCTATGACCTACATAATACTTCTGTGTCTATGAAATTGTGTTCCTGAGCAACTCCCCATTTTCATTAAGGTGTTCTGCTTTGGAATTTTCTTCCCAGTTGCTGTTCCCCTGGTTGCCTTAGGCTTCACGAAATAGGCCTCCCTAAAATCCAAGGATACACCTCACTGGTTTCTGTTGCTTTCTGTTTGCTCAAACAAAATGTAATCAGATTGTGATGGCAGGTACCAAGGCAACCATTAGTTCTAAGTCAGTGATTAACTCTCCTTTAACCATCAGAAGGGTATCCAGTGCTGAATTCCAACCTGCACAGTGCTGGATTTCCTGAATTACAAATTGTCTTTACTAATTTTTCAGATATGGTGAGGAAACCATGGCACATCTGGCTAACAGTCAGAAAAAGTCCTCCAGGGAGTTTCTATTCCCAAACATGCAGCCAGATATTTGAAGAGCAGCAGCTCAACTCACCTCTAATGAGATCTGATGTTCTGCAGCCAGCTGCCCATGAGCACCCTGTTTTAGATCTCTACTTAAAATTACTCTGCTCTCTACGTAAAGCCCCAAATCGCTAAAAACTCTACACTGTGTAGTGGCATCTTTGAGACAAAGTGTCATATTTTTGCCTGTTTTCCTCCTCCACTCCTATGAGCCTTCCTCGTTGATTCAAGCTGTCCAACCCCTTTTGATTAGGGTCATCCAATTAACCTGTACCTAACAAATTCTTTGTTTCTAATATGCAGTTTCTTTTTTTTTCTTTTTTCTTTTCTTCCAGATCTTTGGATTTTTAGCACTGATGTGTCTTATCCTAGCCATTGGCAATGGCATCTGGGAGTCTGATAAGGGCTACAACTTCCAAGTCTATCTGCCCTGGGCAGAGGGTGTCAACTCTGCCCCCTACTCCGGCTTCCTCATGTTCTGGTCATATGTGATCATTCTAAACACAGTGGTGCCAATTTCACTCTACGTCAGGTACGTGCCTGAAACTCCTTTCATGTTTCACCTAGGAGAGTTTTAGCTTTTGAATTATCTGAGAGCAGCATTTTTCCTTGACATAAAGGCAACCTCATTGTGGATGATCCCACACAGCCAAGGCCAGCTCTATGCTGTTGACATCTAGTGAAGACACCTCATAGCCACTGATTTTTATGGCTCTTAATAAGCCCTGTGTCATTTTAAAAGGACAGGGGAGTAAAAACATGTTGTCTTTTTCAGGAGACCCTCTTTTCTTCTCCCTATGTCCAGACATTATTTGACAGGGCGTAAAAATGCTTTGATGGGTAACTCCACAACACAGTGGTGCTTTGCTTCTCTGCTTTCCACTGGCTTCAGAGGTCTTTGTCAGGGCTGGAGCTGAGGTAGCAGTGAGCCCTGGAGCAGGAGAGGATGACTTTGCATTTGGAGGAGAGGTGTAAGGGTAGGATGCTATGGGTGTGAGACTGGAAACCTGCTCCTGGTAGCTTCTTGCTCTCCCATTTGCATTGCCGACCAAAGTGAATAGCACATTCTTTGAGGTGGCTTCAAGGCTCAAGTGAAGTGTGGATTGCCAGGTAAGTAGGTGTAGTTAGGCTGGGGATCTGCAGTGCTTGTTGCTTCATGAACACAGTCAGCCCCATCACTTCCCAGAGAACCACAGTGCTGTGTTGGTTGTTGCAGATAGGCAAGCAGGGTTAAAGGGTAGGAATTGTGGATGAGTTGCCTCCAAAACTTCGAGGTTGCAGTGTAGACTGACAAGGTTGGTATAATTTATCACTGAACCCAGATCTTCAGGGAGAAATGCCACTGACTGCAGAGCAAATCCTTGCTGTGTGATTCACAGAGAACGTTTGTGAAAAGTTTGAGATGTCAAACCGCAAAGGACAGATCTTAGCTACTGGTGCTGCCCTTTTCCTGGAGCTGCTGGGAGGGTGAGGAGTTATGCTCAGAGCTGCAGGGTCGGAAGTTGCATTCTGAGACTCTTTTGTGTTGGTAAATACGAGGAATTCATCCCATTCCTCCCCATTGTGTCAAACAAGCAGCAAAGTGGAAACTCATGCTGTCTGTGAGCTGATACTGCTCCATGAATGTATTGAGTTACACAGTGACTCACTTGTTCTCATGGTCTGGGTTGTTTGCACTTGTCCCTGGGGCACCACAGAGCAGATCAGCCCCATATTTCACTGAAAGCCTTCCCTAAACTGCACAAAATGAAACACCCTGCTGCTGCTGCCTCGCTTTTTAGTCCGGTGACTCTTGCCTGCCCTGCATGAATGACTGCCACTTGTTCACAGCAGGGTTAATGTAGCATTGGGGTAGTCTGGGTTAAAATGATGTATTGGTGGTTTTCTTAACTCATTGCCCAGCGTAAGGACTTTTGTCACAAAAAGATAGCCTCAACTGAAGCAAGTGCAGGCTGAAAGCAAGCATCACATTTTTGAAATTTCCTGTGTACTGCAGAAACTTCTCAAATATATTTATAAGTTGTTTTATAAATAAAGGAAATGAATTTAGTATAAGCCTATCAGATCATTTCAGTGAGGCTTGCTTCAGCTTTGCTTACAACAGGCCACTTAAGGACAACCTGATGAGTACACCCTGTCATTGCCTTCAACGTTGTCTTCTAGCTGAAGATAAAGATCTTGTCCTTTAAACTAATAAATATTCTATTGCCTTCTCTTTTGGGTTTACTAGCGTAGAGATTATACGCTTGGGTAACAGTTTCTACATTGACTGGGACCGCAAAATGTATTACCCACCGAACGACACACCCGCCCAGGCCCGTACCACTACACTCAATGAAGAGCTGGGTCAGATCAAGTACATCTTCTCGGACAAAACAGGGACCCTCACTCAGAACATCATGTGTTTCAACAAGTGCTCCATCAACGGCAAATCCTATGGTATATTATCCATTTGTCTTATTCAGTGGGTTTTACACCTCTTGGTTGAGAGAAACTAAATATGATATCCAAAAGAGTGTGTTTTTACTGTGGTATCAAGTGCAGTGCTGTCTATCAGATACACCTGGACAGCTTAAATATTACATTATTTAAATATCTTAATATCATTTTCCTATTCTTTGCTTCCCCAATTTGCTACCCCTTTACCTCCATTTTTCTGCCCCATTATCCACTCAACTAAAGAACCTGCACCTTATTACTTTTCCCTTCATTGATCCAGTTTTACTACATCTGTACCCAAATGTGTTCTTTTTTCTGATATCACTACCTAGGTGATCTCAGCCTTTCATGGTATTACTGATATGGTTACCCAGCTATTTCTAACCTTGCAAAACTCAACTCCCCCAAACATCCCCAGTCCATTCCAGCTGTATGCAGGGTGTAGGTGTTTCTCACATGATTCCCTCTTATCTGCTTGTGAAATCAGCCACTCCTCACAGTGCTGTCTGTAACTTTTGTCAGCTACTTACACTGCTACCTCTCCCATTCAGTAATTCTTCCCATCATGAGCAGTTTTCCACATCCTTTTCAGGTTGCTTAACCTTCAGTCAGTGCCTAGTCAGTGGCACGGCCATTCGTCTGCAGTCCTAGCTTACTTGACCTACCAAAAGAAAGAAAAGTTTGTAGGGAGTTGGAAAAGTTGGTAGCATTGTTAGATCCTAATAGTCATTGACATAACAGGCTCCTTCATTGTACAGCCCCAGGCAATTTTCTTCACCCTCCTTAGGAGGTGCTAACCATTCACAAACTGACTAATTGATTAACATCATTACATCCCCCCAGAGAAATTAGTCACAGCCTATTTGGAGATGGATGTTGTTTTGCCTGTATCAGACCTGCTGATGGACTGATGTGCCAGAAAGCTCATCTTTTTTTTTTTTTTTTTTTTTTTCTCTCACTGCAGCCTTTTGATCTAATTAAAGGAGTTACTTCTTCCTATAAATCTTGCTTTGTCTGTATTTGGGCAACATGTCTGTAACAGTAGTGTTATGTGACCAGAGCTGGTGCTGCTAAACAGTTTGAAAAATTTCAGTCTGTTTATTCATATATCCTGTAGTTTATTTTTCTGAAGTGGATGTCACCAATGTTAACACAGACATAGGATGTGTGTTCAAGAAATGAACGGGAAATAAGTGGAAAGAATGCAGACAGTCTGCTGCCTATTTTTTTTCTAAATGCTTAGCTGATTCTCCACAATACTTTGGATTTTACACTCGTGGCATTTTTGAAAGCCATGCCAGAAGAAAGAATGAATTGGTTTTGCTGCCAGGAAGGAGGCTATGGAGGCTTAGGCTCTGCATTGAGGAGGAGGTGTCTAATACCCTTTTGGTTACAGTTCTCAGTGGGATCAACTGATGTGCAAATCTCAGGAGAGATTCCTTCTGAGTTTTTTTCTACAACTTCAGGGCTTTTGTGAGGGAGTACCAGTACCTAGCATTGACTGTAGTCATCACAGCTGAGGTTGCTGGTACAGGTATGGATTGGTCATTCATGTAATTTGCTGTATTTCAATCTTATTTCTATGAAGTATTGAGTCTGGCTGGCTTGGACACAGTCCAGAGCTTCCTAGTGAAATTTTTGTCCAGGCTTCAGTAGTGAAACTCCATTCACTGGGGCTGAGATGCCATTTGTTTCCATTTGTTTCTAGATCATCAGTTCAGGGAAAATGAATGCAGCAGCCTTGCTACCCAAGCATGGGAAGAAGGGGCTTTGTCTTCAGTTGTCCAGGAACTGCTACAAACCCAATATAATCCTGGAGCTGGATTTTGTCTCCCATTCTGAAAGAAAGGCACAAGAGAAGTCATACCCTAAAAACACTCTGCTAGCACTATGTCCCTTCTGGGCAGAAGCCAATTCTTTACCCGAATGCCAGTCATCTTTATGGCAAATGCCTTTTGTTTTCGGTGTCTGTCAGTCCTTGGATTTTATCATGGATTGACATAGGATCTAATCGATATGAATCATCAGTTTGCAGTCCCCATGTCAAGATATTTGTGTTACTCACACTTTTAAATTTAATACTAGCTTCAAAACAATTTATTTATTTATTTATTTATTCATTCACTCATTTATTTATTTTTGGTAGAGATGCTCAGAGACCTCTTATCTGAAGCTTATGACTATAACCTCAGTCTTTCTTGCTTGCAGGTGATGTGTATGACATGTCTGGGCAAAGGATAGAAATTACTGAGGTAAGTGCTTAAGTGCTAGCAGAATCTCTACTTTCTGTGAACCTGGCTGCATAGGTGCCAGTAGACAAGTCCCACTCACACATACTCACATTCATGTTCGTCTTGATCCTGACAGCAGGGAGGTGTGTTCTTGTGGACATCAGAGGCTTGTCAGAGTTGCATTCCCTTCCAGTAAGGCTGCTTTGAATTTGCAGGGTGGGCAGCCTGAGTATCTACTGTTCCTTCAGCTTCACATGACATCCTACTGCATGCGCAGTTCCTCTGAATTGGCCATTGATATGGGTTGGAAACTTGGACACTGATGAATTTTATCATCCTTGGCAGTGAATTAAAGTTCTGACTGGGAATCAGTGAGTTCAGTTCATATGCATAACAAGGTCACTGTCAAATTCCCCTATGTCTGGACACTGGGAAGTGTGAAAATGAGTGACTTCTCCATTTCTATCCAGCCTCTGCTTGTTGGCAGAAACCCACATCTTGGATTTCATTGCTTAAAATGCCTGTAAACTGCAAGCAGTGATCCAAGTAACAAATGGCAAAATGATGACGAAAATCCCACTCCTCATTCCAGTGATTCATTTCCAGGCACTTTAAAACTACGCACTGAAATTGGCTGCTTGTACTGAGCACTGTCCCACCAGGCTGCCCTCGCTCCAGCAGCAAAATGCAAAGGGCTGGCTTGCTGGGTAAGAGACACTGGTCTCCTGCCAGTTCACTGCCCAGCAGCTCCTCCTGCCCCTGATACAAGATAGAGCAGCGCCCTGCAGGTTAAAAGGATGCTGCCCACACATTCATGGAGTTGGAGTGTCCAGGCCTTGTTGCATAAATCAGTGTAGGTGGGGGGGGCTGTGCTCTTGTGGCAAGTGCTGAATGTCAGCTGGAGCAGGTCAGAAGGATGGATGACTCCCATCCTGGAAACTCTGAGCTCACTGGGACGGGGCGGGAGTCGGGATCATCCCGGGCAGGCTCTGCAGTGCATTCCTCCGTGACACTTCATGCTTTGAGCTTCTGGCTGTTTCTCCACTATGTTCCCCTCTGCCTGGGACTCCTTGTTTTTGGACAATAAGGGTGGTGCCTGTGGAGCTGAACCTTTACATCACTTGTCTGTTATCTTTTTCCATATCAGGGTTTTTTCTTGCTTTGGGAGAATAGGGTGGGGAACACAGCCTTTTGAATTCGGCCTCCACACACCCCTGTCCTGGACAACTGTTGAAATCAGGAGGATGATACCTCCAAGCAGCCATGTTTTGAAGACATTTCTTTAGCAGGGATCCTGTAGGAACATTTTCTTTGGTTCAGCGAGGCATCTTTTTGGATAATCAGACTATCACCCTCAGTGCTGCTCTGAAAGGCACCTCAGGTGCCTGTCCTCTGCTTTAGCTCAGTAACTTTTGAGGCTTCCCAGTTACTCAGATTGATCAGTCTCTGTCACAAACAGCCCTGTGGGAGAGGGACCTCTGTAAATGTAAGAAAGAGAGGGGACTGTCATGTGCAGGCATCAGTGAGCGCTCTACAAATAACACAAAGCCATGTTTTTGCAGAACACAGAGAAGGTTGATTTCTCCTACAACCCATTAGCCGACCCAAAGTTTGCCTTCTATGACCACAGCCTGGTCGAAGCAGTGAAGCTGAGTGATGTCCCAACCCACAGGTTCTTCCGCCTGCTCTCACTTTGTCACACAGTGATGCCAGAAGAGAAGAAAGAAGGTGAGGACTGCTAAAGGTACCAGACTGAGTGGTTCTGTTCACCTTGCACCACCACAGTGTGTCTTCTCTTCACAGAAGCTCTTTCTGGTCCTGTCGGTTCCCTGGTGATTTTCTGTAGTATAGTGACACATAAATTAGTGTTTTTGGAGTTGCCACATTGGAGAAGAAAGGACCAGAGCCTCTAATCCCCATGTGTTTCTGCGGAGGAGATGACATTGCTGCCACCACCACACCTCACGTGCAGAAACTGCAGGTGCCACAGCTTTCCTGTGGTGGCAGACAGCTTGCCCAGCTCCTTCTCTATTCCACACATAGATAACTGCTACATTTTTTTTTTTTTACTTTATATTTATTAATCTCAGAAACAAAGTAAAAACCACGTATTTTTTTTTCTTGCATGTTAGGTAACTTGGTGTATCAGGCCCAGTCTCCTGATGAGGGAGCTCTTGTCACTGCTGCCAGAAACTTTGGATTTGTGTTCCGGGCTCGCACGCCAGAGACCATCACTGTTGTGGAAATGGGAGAAACGAAAATCTACAAACTGCTGGCTATTCTCGATTTCAACAATGTCCGCAAACGAATGTCAGTTATTGGTATGTTCCTTTTGCTCCCTTCTTTCCTTCATGGCTTTTAAGGCTTTTAAGCACCCTTACTGGCAGCAGGACCAGTACCCCAAGATTAAGTTGTTCTTGACTTTTGAATGTAGGTGTCCTGCCTGAAGATCTGCTTGTAGGAACCACAGAATCCAACAGAACTTCTGCTCAGACCAGTGCAA
Organism: Heteronetta atricapilla; assembly: GCA_011075105.1. Lineage (NCBI taxonomy): Eukaryota > Metazoa > Chordata > Aves > Anseriformes > Anatidae > Heteronetta > Heteronetta atricapilla. The sequence goes on from CM021763.1 coordinate 11,004,217, forward strand.
TCTGGGTGTAGTTGCCTGTGGTGCTACCACTAAGGCTGATGGTAGTTGCATTATTTTCTGTGCTAAGCAAAGCTCCTCCTGATTCCTGGGAGTTTGCCATCCCTTGCTAGAGTTTGGATACATCTGAAAACCTTTGTTTTGATGCAAGTGCTTTGAATCTTAAGTGCTTCAGTCTGGTATCTGTTGAATTTCTCTCTTCTTCATTATAGTGCGGAGTCCTGAAGGGGACTTGACTTTATACTGCAAGGGGGCTGACACCATTCTTTATGAACTGCTTCATCCATCCTGTGATTCTCTCAAGGAGGAGACGACTGAACATCTGAATGTAAGTGTTTTCTTCTGCACTGCAAATCTGCATTTGATGGTTGCCTATTCTCCAGGCATGGAAACGTAATTTGTATTGAGACAAAAAACAGATTTCAGAAGCAGCACCCAAACACCAAATATATGTATATGTATATGTATATGTATATGTATATGTATATGTATATGTATATGTATATGTATATTTCATGGGGGATTAAGAGGGAAATTAATTTCTAAAGCTGTAGGTATCAAATCAGCTATCACCAGTACCATTTGAACTGCTCTAGGTTACCCAGAACATCTGGATGTGAATGTCAAATGCAATGCAGGACATTCAGAAGAGCTATATTACTGTGGAGTAGGAAGTGGAAGCCAGGCAGGACAGGGGAAATAGCAGAAACAGCACTATATATCTGTGTTTTGCCAGCTAAATCCCATCCAATTCTGCTGTTATTGTACAATGCAGGTGCCCAGCATATGTAGGCAAGCCTTGATTGGAATAATTCAGGTGATCAGTGAAAGGGCCCCAGAGCCTTCTACATTCTTGAATACAATTCAAATCTGCAGGGATTGTGGTCTGAGAGGTCTCAGTCAGAAGGGACTGAGCAGGGCTGGAGAATAGTTGTGGCTGCCCCATCGCAGGAATTGTTCAAGCCCAGGCTGAATGGGGCTTTGAGCAACCTGGTCTGGTGGGAGATTTTGCTGCCCATGGCTGGGTGTTGGAATTAGGTGGTCTTCAAGGCCTTTTCCAACCCAAACCATTCTGTGATTCTATGAGAGTCTCATTTCCTTCCCTTTCTTTCAGATCATATACGGGCTTATTGCCTGGGCAGCATGGAAAATTCAGCAGTCAAACCTCATGGCTTTTTATATTGCTGGTGTAGAGCTAAATGTGGTGAGAGGTGGATGTCCTGGCCAACATTTACTCCCTCTTGTAATGCCAGCTCCTGCTGGTACTGAGCAGAGCACAAGATAACAGAAAGATTTGCCAGGGAGGTTGAGCAATAGCACAAACATCCCTGCTCACTGCTTGGGGGAACCAGAGGACATTGTGAAGGAGAGGTCAGAGCACAGGGAGATGAGATGTGGATGTGGCCTGTCCCAGTGCATCTTTACTTCAGATCTGTTATTTTGGAATCCCAAAGGAGAAAGAAAGTGAGTGTCTTGTGGGGGTCTTGCAAAGAGGGGTCTCAGTTATTAGTACAAACACAGAATTGTACTGTCAAACACTGAGAAATGTACTATCAGTTGTACATCTACAGAAAGCACACTTACAAGGACTTGGAGAGGTGTCATGAGTGACTGCTCACCCTGTGCATTTAGATCAGCCCCTCAACAAGCTGAGTGCAGCTCTGAAACTCAAGGCAGAGTTTGGTGTGTTTTATTTAGGTCTTACTATTTTGAACCACGTGTTAAGAAATGTGAACCTGGCAAACAACTGCCTGATTGATGTAAAGTTTTAGCCCCAGAATGTAAGAGATGCCTTTTGAGTTTGTTCTTTGTAAGGATGTAAAAGTGACCTGGAACTAGTTTTTAAAAAGCACCCTGAGGTTTGTGGTCTAAGGTGTGGTTTTTTTTCACCTTTCCTCTGCAGACATTAGGTAACAATTTTCACAAATAGCTGTTTGCTTTCAGAGAGTCTTTTGTAAAACAGAGCAAGGAGTTCTGTTCTCCTTCGGCTTATTCTGCCTCACCACTGTCTCGCAGGAGTTTGCTGGGGAAGGCTTGAGGACATTGGTCGTGGCCTATAAAAACTTGGATGAAGAATACTTTCAGGACTGGATCAAGCGTCACCACGAAGCAAGCACTGCCTTGGAAGGACGGGAAGATAAATTGTCTGAGATATATGAAGAGATCGAAAAAGATTTAATGGTTGGTATTTCACAGAATCTGTGCCAAGCTCTGAGGGAGGCAGCCAGGATAGTGGTTTGTGAACAAACAGCTCAGTGTGACTTCAGTAAACACTGCGCTGCAAACAGCTTGGTGGGTTGTGTGACGGGACTGGTTTGAAATATGGCAGTGCTGGGCTTTCGCTGGCACCCCCGTGAGGAGCCAGTAACCGGGGTGTCAGCCACCAGCGCCTGGGAATGGTGTTATTTTAACTCATGTGGGTGTCAGAGTAGCTTTCTCATGATGAAGTGACATAGCAGAGCTTAAGGGAGATGACAGGGACACAAATATTTCATAGCCATCATTGTGCAAATGGCTGATCTATTTATTTTGCTCCCTTTGAAATGGCGGGCAGTGAATAATCCCAGCTCCCCCTCCATTTCAGAGGGCATCGTCTTTGTTCTTGCAGCCCTGGGTGGGATGGGAGGATGATGTCCATGAAGATGTTTGTGTCACTCTGAAATAGGGCTAAACTTGTGATCTTCAAGTAATTCTTTTCTCCACGAGTGTTGTTACAGCCCTGGGGTTTGCCTGTGTTTTATTGCCATGAATAATGAATGAAAAGGATGTGTGGGATCTGAGAGGAAGCAATTCAGCTTTTGCACTCAGAGCAATGCTTTCCTGAGATCTTGGAAAGCTGGGGAGCTGCACTGTTGCCCCTTCCATTAGCTGTATGCTCAGGGTGCCAGCAGGGCCTGGGAAGAAGGACGTGTGAACCTAGAACCAGCTGACCTCTGGAAGTTGCATAGTCCATGGGGCAGAGCCTGCTGCCCTCCTGGTCTCAACAGCGGGAAATGCTAATCCTGCAGTCCAGAGATTACGTTGTGCAAACACTGTGTGGGTCATGTCCAAAGCAGGAAAGACATGGGGGTTCAGGAGGTCAAGGAGACAGCTGCTTTGCACGTACGGGTTATGAAGCTCATGGCCTGAGTAGAGACAAGGTCACTGGCTCACAGGAGAAAGAAGTGTGGTTCAGAAGGAAACACAGTTTACACCAGACCCTTCTCTGCAGCCTGTGTGGAAATTATTTTGCTTCCAGAAGGTGCTGCAGAGGGTAGCAGACCCCTGCTAGGGTCCTTAGAGTGAGTAAGGATATAAGGACAGCAAGGGGGAATAGGGAGGGATCATGGCTATATTCAGGGGTATGGATGTGGGAATGCAAGCTCTAAGTCTGTGTTCCTGGGTACATTTGACATCAGTGTTCATCTCTGGGCTTCCAAGTCAGGCTTAGGCTGTCAAGGATGTCAAGGGTACTCCAGGAGGTGGCTTGTATGCTTACAAGCATTTAAGTTCTCACTAGTTGGACCAGGGACTACTGCTGCAAAATGTGGATTGTATACTTTTCAAAGTATACAATGTGGAAAGTTTAAGTAGAGTTGTTGTATGTATGAACAACACTCAAAGCTGAGGAATGATGATTTCACCCCAGGAAACACAGAATAGATCTTGTTTTTAAAGCCAGCCCTTGAATTTGGTCTCCAACATCAGGAGGTACGCAGTAGCAGATGCTGCCTAAACCTGACGTAGCAGTGAAATCTTCATGTCTCTTTGACAACAGGTTAAAGACACCAAGTATCTCCAAAATGCAGAGAAAGCAGTAACTTTGAAATTACAAAGGTTTGTGTCCTGAGCAGTCTAGTGTTGTGTGGTGGTATGGAGTAGGGGTGGGGATGGGTGTGTTGTGGGCTGGAGAAAATGCAACCAGTTGCAGTATATGGCTGGGAGCAAGCTCCACGTTAGAGATTGCAGATGGAGGTTTGGGGACAGGAATCCCCATCTGTCTTCATCCCTGTATGAAATCTCTATCGGCTTATGAAAGTGACATGTGGAAGAACATGGACCTGTAGGTGTGCAAACATGTGGCAATTAATTTCAGGCATGTTCATGATCCAGCAGAGTGTGGGGGATTACAAAAAAAGATATCTGCAGGATCAGGGCACTACTCTATACAGTGAATTTCCTGAGGAATAATGAAACTCAATGCAACCTTATTCCTGGATTTGTGCTTGCTTGAGTAACTACATAGAGGTTTAATGCTTTCTCCCTTACTCACAATGGGAATACTGACCAGCTCCGTTTTTTTTTCTGTTAAGCTGCTAGGTGCCACAGCGATTGAGGACAAGTTACAAGATGGGGTCCCGCAGACAATTGAGACTCTTGCCAAAGCCCACATTAAGATATGGGTTCTCACTGGAGACAAGCAAGGTAAAGGAGCTACAGCTCTGGATGTTTCCCTTTTCTCCTTCACTGGTGGGATGATTCTTCTAGGACTCATGTTGTCATTGTCTCTCCTTTGAAAAACTGCAGAGATGATAAATTTACAGGGTTTTGCTTCATTGCCAGCTAGACAAAATTCCAGTTGACTGGAATTAGACCAGGTAACTGTAGCTGGTGCCTGTTCCTAATTCCTGTCTTGAGGCTGAAAGCAATATGACAATAGCATCCGTTGCCATTGGAGAGGTGACAATGAGGATCCTGTAGTCTCTGTTTTATGCTATGAAAAGATGTCACTTAAGTACAGTCGACTGTCCTGTTGAAGAAGGCTTGAAAAAATTTGGTCCCAGTTTCCAGGAACTTTAATGCTAACGTTGATCTTTGATCTGTTTCAATGTGGTCCTGGCATTCATGTTCCAGAATGGAAATGGAGAAAACATAAGCTTCTGGAAAATGCATTAAGTTGGAAAGACCTGTGAATAGAATCCAGTGATTTTTTTTTTTTTCTTTCAGAAACAGCAACCTTCCTGAAACAATGGTGTTTCCAGGAGACCAAAAGCAATTGTAAATAATTTCATCCAAAAAACAAGCAGAGAACTTTTGAGAAAAATGAAGTGTCTCATTATTTCATGTTAGCAATTAAATAGTTTTGCTTGTAAAATACCAAAATACTTCCCCCCCCCCCACTAGAATATTCTAAATGAAATGTCTTGATACTCTTCAGAGCTATAGTTTGAGGCTTTTTTTGGAGGGGGCAGGGGAAGGAAAGCTAAGTATCCTGATTTTTTTGTTGTTGTTTTTTGAATCAACACGAAACATCTTGGTAACTCTAAGTATGCAGACTGAAGGGTCTTTTGAGCTTTTTTATTTTAGTAGAATTATTTTTTCTGTTGTCTTGTGAAGCCTGATGAGGGGAGATTTGCTGCTATGTCCATCAGGGTGACATGCCTGGCTGTCTTAAATTGTTGGATCTGAAAGGGTAGGAAGGCTCTGCAGGAGGATCTGGATAGGCTGCACCGATGGGCTGAGGTCAACTACATGAAGTTCAACAAGGCCAAGTGCCGGGTCCTGCACTTGGGGCGCAATAACCCCAAGCAGAGCTACAGGCTGGGAGATGAGTGGTTGGAGAGCTGCCAGGCAGAGAAGGACCTGGGAGTGATGGTGGACAGTCAGCTGAATATGAGCCAGCAGTGTGCTCAGGTGGCCAAGAAGGCCAACGGCATCCTGGCTTGTATCAGAAACAGTGTGACCAGCAGGGCTAGGGAGGTGATCGTCCCCCTGTACTTGGCTCTGGTGAGGCTGCACCTCAAGTATTGTGTTCAGTTTTGAGCCCCTCGCTACAAGAAGGACATGGAGGTGCTTGAGCGAGTGCAGAGAAGGGCGACGAAGCTGGTGAGGGGCCTGGAGAACAAGTCCTACGAGGAGCGGCTGAGGGAGCTGGGATTGTTCAGCCTGGAGGAGGCTCAGGGGCGACCTTATCGCTCTCTACAGATACCTCAAAGGAGGCTGTAGCGAGGTGGGGGTTGGTCTGTTCTCCCACGTGCCTGGTGACAGGACGAGGGGGAATGGGCTTAAGTTGCACCAGGGGATTTTTAGGTTAGATGTTAGGAAGAACTTCTTTACTGAAAGGGTTGTTAGGCACTGGAACAGGCTGCCCAGGGAGGTGGTGGAGTCACCATCCCTGGAAGTCTTTAAAAGATGTTTAGATGTAGAGCTTAGGGATATGGTTTAGTGGGGACTGTTAGGGTTAGGTTAGAGGTTGGACTCGATGATCTTGAGGTCTCTTCCAACCTAGAAATTCTGTGATTCTGTGAAAGGCTGAAAGCCCTTTTGAGTGAGAATGTGAGCTTTTGTCATGGGTGTAAAAAGTCTGCAGAGACTGTTGGTGGATTTGGGGTACGAAGATGTGTCATCTTCTTGGTTTATCTTTCTCAGAGACGGCAATGAATATTGGTTACTCCTGCAACTTGCTGAATGATGATATGGCAGATGTTTTCGTTATTGAAGGCAGCACATCTGATGATGTACTTAATGAACTCAGGTAAATGGCTGAAATATACAGCTTCATTACTCTGCACTTACAGTGGAACGGGGCAGTACATTGTGTTATTCCTTTTATTTATTTATTTTCCTGTATGTTTACCTGATGTATCTCATTTCAGGGACTCTAGATAAGGGCTAACTGACTTCCTGGAAGACCTAGCAGCTAGACATAGTGTAGAAATCTCCTGTGAGGATAAACTCTGAAACTTCTAAGTTTCTTCTAAGAGGCCTTCTAAGAGGCCAAAGCTATATAAATGAATAAGACAGCAGACTTAGGCAAAGCTATATAAATGAATAAGACAGCAGACTTAGGCAGGCAACATAAATTGGTACAGGACAAATGATCTGGAGCCACAAAGCCTTTGGCTCCAGGCTTGATCTTTTCTGTTGCTCTACTGTTCATCCACATTACAGTTCTTTGCTTGGATATGTTCCTTTTCTAGCAATATCTGGAAACCTGATTTCCTTCATAGCCTCCTCAGAAGACACAAGTTCTTAGGTATAGGTGGAAGATTGGGAAGTTTTTCTGTCCTTTTCAGTTGAAGTAGGTGTCATGCAGACAACATGCATGAAAATTGGGATCCCTTTGGGATACTGTCCTTTGTGACATTCTGATGAGATATTTGACCTGTGGCAGCACAAGTTTAGCAAACACTTGTTAGAGTTTCAGAAGAATGTGACTGATAGGCACAAACAGCTGCTGCCAAACTATTAATGTTATGGTAGGGATACAGGGAAAATTGAATTAAGTTAACAAAGGGAAGCATAAAATTTCTATTTTCATAACGTTGATTTAGTAAAGCATACATCTTTACAAGATTTTAATTATTATCTGTACTTAATTATCTTTTTTTAAGGAATGCAAGGAAAAAGATGAAGCCTGACTCCTTTCTGGACAGTGATGCAATCAACATTCAGTTTGAAAAACCTTCCAAAAAAACAAGGCTCCTACCTGATGAGCAAGCAAACGGGGTGTATGGTCTGGTCATCAACGGTCACAGCCTGGTAAGGAACGTTCAGAGTCATGACAGGACTCAGTTTTCTTAGGAACTTAATAGGTTAGAATATGTTGGAAGTCTGAAAATGCTTTAAAAATTTAGCCATAGAGGGCTGCTCCCCCTTCCCTCCCACCCCACACTCCAATTGAAGATTAGCTCTAGTTGTTATCTGAGACATCAAAGATGATGGGCAAGGTTTCAGAAGACTGGAACAGGGAAAAGCTGGTCCTGATGTTCAGTGAACAGGAGCAGTAAAGATTATCCTTTCCAGAAATACACTGGAATAATAATCAGACACTCTGTGAATGTCCCAAGAAGATAACATCGAACATAGATTTTGAGTATGCCAAGAACGTATTCTACTAAATATATCTGATAACAGATAGAGTGTATATCATATAACTGGACTAATAAATTGTTTGATGCCATCTCCCATGATGTCGTTCCAAGCAAACTGAAGTAATATGGCCTAGATGAAATTTTTATGTGACAAATGCAAGACTGTTTGGCAGTATGGCTCATAAGGGTCTACTATAGATCTGAAACAACAGCTAAGTGGTGTCTACAGGGGGCAATCTCACATCTATTCAATATTTAGTGTTTTAATTAACTGTCTACAAAGACAGCAAGCTTCTTAAATCTGCAGATAACACCAAGCTGGGAGAAACTGCAGGGATGAGAAAAAGTTCAAAATTAGATTTGAAAATAATTATGAAATATAGGAGAAATACTTTGAAAAAATGGAAAATGTAGTTCCAGTGAAAACAAATGCATTGTCTTCTACTTTCACGTAACTAAGTGAACACATCAAAACGTATGTATGTATGATCCTAAGACTTGTAAGACTTGTGAAGAAATCCTCCAGCTCCATTTGGCATCACTAAAATCTTAGCTGAAATAATTCAAGTTACTCAGGACCTTTATTTTGAGAAAATTGTAGGCCAACTAGAGAGAGTACAAAGAAAACTGTAGAGATCATGTGTAATCTGGAAAACATGGAGAAAAACTGAGAGCATTAAGTCTGTGAGCCTAAAGAATACTGGAACTGTATACACATGGTCTTGCTGAAACAGAGAGAAAGAGCAGAGCACAGCAGCATCTGCAATGGCATCATCATCCATCTAGTTGATCTGCATGCCATACCATTAATACAGTTTCTATGTGGTGATATTTTGCTTATGCCATGCAGTCAGGATGCTGTGTCCCTAGCTGTAGTGACTGGCATGTGCCCTAAAACCAAGTTAAAAAAGGTCTCTTGTTCCCTGCCCACCTAATGGGAGGGAAGCAGAGGTACTGGTGACTCACAGCTCTTGGCTTTAAGAAAAAAAGACATCAGACCAAAGGGTGGTCTGCCTTACACAGGAAGGGCAGTGGGCCTGCTGTGATGGCTCTGAGGAAGAGAAAGTTGTGTAGATTCCTTCCATGAATGTCTACTGGGAAAAGACATAAAGAATGGATCCAAAAAAACCACGATTTGAAAGAACTACAAAAAACTAAGACTGCTCTTTCTCATGCAGAGCTGGAGGGGTGACCAGACATCCAATTAGCTGTATGTTTCCTGAACAGAAATAATGTGGCTGACTGATTTAAAGGTCAGCACTCAGAGCAAAGTTGCATTTGCTCTGGTTTTATGTTTTGCTTTCTTATGCCCACCTGAGCTAAAGCTGTTCTGTGTGCGTTTTTCTTTCCTTTAAGCAGTCCCAAATTGAAATCTGTTCTATTTATATCACAGCTCTGGCAGAGCTTAAAAAAATAAACCAAGAAGGATGAGCAAAGGCATGGAGATGGGCAGGGCTATCTCAGGCCCAGTAGCAGCTGCATGAACGCAGTGCTCCCTCTTCTGCTGCACTGTCAGGATACTTCATCCAGAATGGCTGTTGTGCTGTTGTGTGATGTTTCCAAGGCTCAGGCTCCTGGGTTTATCAGGGTTACTTATAGCAGCGAGATGCAATGGGCATTTTGATGAGAAAAACACCTGCTGCATCAGCCTGGCCTGGGAGAACTTTCAGGTGTCTCATACCTTCCCTGTGCTGAATGCAAAACCAAACTCAGGTTTCATTTTCCTCCCACTGTGTCCTCTTTGCCAGGCCACATGCTGCTGCCAGTGTGTCACAAACTGCTAGGTACCATCTTTGTCCTTTCTTCTCAGGCCTATGCGCTGGAAGGGAACCTGGAGCTGGAACTGGTGCGAACTGCCTGCATGTGCAAAGTGGTGATCTGCTGCCGGGTCACTCCGCTGCAGAAGGCCCAGGTGGTGGAGCTGGTGAAGAAGTACAAGAAAGCGGTGACCCTGGCCATTGGAGATGGTGCCAATGATGTTAGCATGATCAAAAGTGAGTAATGTCTGACAGACGGCATGCCCCAGCAAACTGACTCAATGCTGTGTTTGCTAACTGGCTTGGCACCAGCAGTGCATCTCTGAGGGGCCTCTGTATGATCCTGTTGTGGCATCAAGTGATCGTGTCCCAGGTTTCTTGGTTTTTACCTTCAGAATAAACAAAAGCCCACTGGGGGACAACAAGTCTTCCCCATATGTCTGCATGGCCATCACCACAATGGTAACACAAAGAACAGAAAAGCTTGTTTTAGACAGGGTCTAACTGCCAGGCAGAAAGAAAATCATCATGCTTGTAAATAGTCTGTATAATGATCCAGGATTTTTTTTTTTACCATTTCCATGTGGTGAGGAAAGAAAATCATCATACTTGGATATAGTCTGTGTAATGATCCAGGATTTTTTTAACATTTCCATGTGGTGAGGCCCTTTATCAGTTATCTCCCTTGTGCTGTAAAACAGAGGCCCCTAGGCCCCTTCATGTCTGAGCATCATTTGATGCTGCATTACCTCAGTGATTTTATGAAAGAGATCCCCTAACTATGTATAATTAAATTAAGATTATTCAGAAGGGCCTATTGCCAATCTTCCTTGTGTTAATTTGCAAGAATTGATTAACTGGAGCCATTTAATTAAGAACGAAAAGGCTAAGTAGGGAGCTTCAAGGGAGATAAGTCAGGCAGACAGTAAAGAAAGGATAAGAAAAGCAAGTTAAAATGTACAGGATAATTAGAAACTAACCCTACCACTACAAGAGGGTTGGGACTTTGGGATTTTATCAACTCACTGTTCCATGGAAACCTCTGAATCTCACCAACCTTCAGCCATCAAGATTGTCCTCATTAGTTAAAGCTGTGTAATTAGCTGTCACATTAAACTTATGTCCATGTTTAATAAACCCAAGTTGCTATTAAAAGAGACATGACTCTTCTATCTAATTATCTGATTGAACTAATAAAGCCCAAGAAATGTAAAAAGGCTACAGTCTGCCTTGTACCACCGTGTCTGAGAAATCTATAAGGGGTTTGACAATTTAAAGGTTTTGCTTGTCTGGAATGATGTTTTAAGGTTGTTGGAAGTATATGCTTGTATGTAAATACAATTCATATGACAATATGAAAAAATACTTTTAATTTCTAACAGCAGCAATGATTCGTGCTGTTGGAAAACATTAAGAAAAAAAACATGAATTGCCACTGAGGGTGTCATTCCATTCAGATAATACAAGCCAGTTATTGAAAATGTATCAACACAGCTAAAATCATAATGCTGCTGAAATAATTAGTGCCCCCCAATTATTGTTTTTTCCTAAATACCTTTACATGTTTTTTTTTTTTTTTTTATGCAGGCTGGGAAGGAATTAACAGTGTCTCAATGAGGGGAATTCTTTTAAATAGTGGGATTACCCAAACCCTCACTGTGCTGACATGACCAATAACCTTCTTGTTGCAGCTGCCCACATTGGGGTTGGTATCAGTGGCCAGGAGGGGATGCAGGCGGTCTTGTCCAGTGACTTCTCGTTCGCACAGTTCCGCTACCTGCAGCGCCTGCTCTTAGTCCACGGCCGCTGGTCCTACATCCGCATGTGCAAGTTCCTCAAATACTTCTTCTATAAGAATTTTGCCTTCACATTAGTGCATTTCTGGTATGGATTCTTCTCTGGCTTCTCTGCACAGGTAGGTCAGCTTCTGTTTTCTCATTGTTATGTCTAGCATTTTCAAGCAAAATATCTGAAAATATTTTAGATGGAAATAAACCAACCAATTTCCCCCCATGTCACTGTAAGACAGACGGATCTGTCTTCAGATTGTAAGAGTATAAAGCAGACATTGTACTGCTGGTAAAGGACAGATGCCTGAAGATATTTAGGTGTTTAAACTGCCCGCAGACATCAAACAATGATGCAGATTACTCAGAACCTGACTAGTTTGGCGCAGATCTGTGTAAGATCCATGATTGCCTTATCACATTGAAAGTAATCAGTTTAACCCCAGATCACCTGCATGCTTCAGTGGCTTGTATGAAAAGCAAAGCATTTGGTCCAATTCCCCTGGTCAAGCAGGATGATCTACAGCAGGTTGCCCAGGACCATGTTCAGGCAGCTTTTGAAGATTTGAAAGGAGAAAGATTCCTTTTATATTTGTGTATTCTTTTGAAGAGAAGGAAAAGGCAGCCTTCTGCTAACTCTGTGCTCTGTATTTTCTCTTTAGACTGTCTATGATGAGTGGTTCATTACGCTTTACAATTTGGTTTACACCTCCCTACCGGTGCTAGGAATGAGCCTCTTCGATCAGGTATTATTTTAATCGCTGCTTGTCTCTGGGTACTTAGAGTTGGTTCCATGAAGCAAAAGCAGCTGACATTTTGGCTAGTTATTGTGATAGCCCCTCAAATAGTTTCTTGCCAGTGAGAACTGAGAGCACAAAAAAAGGACACATAAGGGAGGAGATTGTATACTATCCTGATCTGGCCTGAGGGTTTCAGTGCATGGTGACATTTTTGGGTTAGGCTGTTGGCTACAATAAAAGCTGGCATTGCAACACTCCCATGAAGTAGTCACATCTTACCAGGTCTTTTCCTGAAGCCAGACAAGTGTTTTTTTTAATCACCACACAAAATAACAAATGATGAAGAACTCTGTAGATCTTCTCAGCCAGGTGTTCCAGGTTCAGCCTTTCTGGCACAAGTCTTCCTGCAGTAATTTCACATACATATTTTTACCTCAATAGAAATGTAGCGATAAAGGAATTTTCTACCCCTGAAATTCCAGGAAACTCTTAGGAGAACAGGTTGTGCTGTCTGATTAAGGTGAAACATACCTTCATTTTTTTTGCAACACTTAACACTAGTCAGATTTCTCAGCACAAGAAAGGTGAAATTCAGTATGGAAAATGTGTCCAGGCGACCTTGGGATGCAGTATGCTAGTCAGCACAACTGAATGAATTGTGTGTAAGGCCTTTTCTCATGGAAATGCACATCACAAGGACATGACAGCCTTAAGTGGTCTTGTGTGGTCTGTTGGGTGGGTGCCAGCAAATCTGACAACCTCCTCTCTACTTTCAGGATGTGGATGATCGTTGGAGCTTGCTGTTTCCTCAGCTATATGTGCCTGGCCAGCAGAACCTCTATTTTAACAAGATAGTGTTTGTCAAGTGCATGTTGCAAGGGATCTACAGTTCCCTCATTCTGTTCTTTATCCCCTATGGGGCCATGTACAATACAATGAGAAGTGATGGAAAAGCCATTGCTGACTACCAATCCTTTGCACTGATGGCCCAGACCTGCTTACTGATTGTGGTGTCTGTACAGGTAAGACATTCATGGGAAAGTTTTTAGGAATCATTTACTGTTTTATGAAGGCAGCATCTGGAGGGACACTTGGGATTCTGACAGCATTCTGTTTGCTGCTGCATCTTGAATTGCTACAGAAATAAGTCTTGACACTAGATTATTCTCCTTGGTTCAACAGAACAACAGATTTGTCTGTTATGAAAGATCACGGTCACAGGAAGACAGTCCTTCCTGTCACAGCAGAAACAAAGACAAAGCTTTATGTCACAGCAGATAAAACAGTTAAGGTTAGGAGTAGAAAAGGACTCATTCCAGTTTTATGGGATTGGTTTGAAGTATAGGAATGTCTGTCTGCTATCAGGAAGTTACTTATAGGGCCTTCATCATGGTGAGACCCCATGCATGGTGCAGATGCTAGAACTACACTTGCTGGAAGAAATAGCTAAGATTTGGAAGGAGGTACAAATTTCAGGTGGTACTGACAGGATCAGTGAAATTTCTCAAAACAAAATTGGTCACACTTCCCTAGTTAACAGTTTCTGCTGCCTGAGGTCATATAGGCTCCTTCTGCCAACTTTCAATGCAAGATCATGGCTTTGGGGTGGGGACAAAAGTGTGGCTCCATTGATGAGGGTGTCCTGTCTCCTGTGCTGGCCACCAGTGAATCCTTGAGAAGAGGGCAAGAACTGGGCAAATGTAATTCTTGCCCGGAATGCTCTTCCAGCATGCTATGATCTGTGGGTTGGTATTGCTTGAGTCTTGAATGAATAACACTCTTGGGGGCAGTGGTGCAAACCGAAGGGCAAGGCCTCTGGCGGTGTTCAAAATAAATCTGCTAAATAAGTAAGGCACTGACAATTTCTGTATTTCTTTCTTTTTTAGATTGGCTTGGACACGTCGTACTGGACAGTTGTGAACCAGTTCTTCATCTGGGGCAGCCTCTCTGTTTACTTTGCTATCACCTTCACTATGTATAGTGACGGCATGTACCTGATCTTCACAGCCTCGTTTCCTTTTGTTGGTAAGCTCTTGGACAAGACTAGATTGCACTTGGCTTAACTCTGTCGAGTATTTCTAGTATGTGTTATTGCCTCTCTGAGGACAACAACATGCTCCAGAATATATTGATTGCCTTTTCTACAAGAAATGCCAGGGTATTTCTGAAGGATGATGGTAATGCTTATTTTGAATCCCATCCATCCATGTGAACGTGTGCCATGTTCACTTCCTCGCATAAGCATGCACACTCACACACAGCCAGAGGACTGATACTTTAAATAAATTTGCTGAGCTGGCTGGAATGTTTTCTGCTACACTTTTAGTGTTTCCAGATGTCCAGTTCTTACAGATATCTGGAAACATTTTGTTTGCAGAAGGTTGTGTGTTCTTTTGTAAATAAGTTGACGTGTTTGTATAGGAGGGCATAGAAATACAATATGCATTTAAACATGAGAAAATACCATGTGACTATGGTGAGCCTTCATCCAAGTTAAATGACAAATGTCCAAGAAAAAGGAAATAACAGTGATGACCAGCTCATTGGAGTACTGCATATGAGGTTTCTACACATGTGGAAAAAGTAGAAGATACCATAAAAATGAGTCTATCTCTTGAGAGTTTGACCAGGAGGAAGATGCAAGCTTAGCAAAGTAATTTAGATGTTTTTAATAGCTCTATGCATCCATATCCAATACTGATGCAGCATTGTTATGAGACTCTGCTCCTGAAATCTTTTTGTTTCAAGTTTTGGATTGGTTTATTAATCAATGCTTTTATTGCTGGATGAATTGTAAGCCAAGACCTGTTCTGCCCATCTTTACTGCAATATCGAGGTGCTTGTCCATTTTAGAAATATCTGAGGTTGCAATGTTGCAATCAATTGTTGCGATGTATTTTCCAGGCAGATGGTCATATCCACTGTAAGATGGCTTTTAGTATCAAAAGTGCTGAGTGAGAGAAGGCAGAGTGGCTGTTCAGTTTCCAAAGACAGCTGGTAACTCACTTGCTAGGGATATCTCTATCTGCTGCTCTGCTGGCACTACCGAGGTCAAATTAGCCATAATGCTGAGTGCTACTTAATAAGGTCTCAGTCTGAAGTGATGTTTAAGGAAACTGTTTCTAGTCTAGACTCAGTCAACTTGTTTACTTTAATTTCAGTGGAGTTGCAATACAGCAGAATTTGGCCAAGTGAAAAGAAAACACTCAGCAACTTCACTGCCAACAGCATCATTAAACCCCATAATGAGGGTTTTGCAGACTGTTTGCTCTATTCTACATTCCTTCGGTTTTTGGAGGAGCCAGAAGCCAGCACTTTGGTTTCAAAGAACATGGCAGTATCACGCCACCACATGGCAGATGCTCTGCACACAGACCTTTTAGGTCATACTGCCTGTGCACGCCCAGAGTAATGCACACTGCTCTCATAAAGGGCTGTGATCCCATCAGCTACTGGGCAGAGTCCATGGGCTTTAGGAAACACTGCTGGAAAGTAAGAAAAGAGTGTTATTCCTTTGGCACTGGCACCCTGGCAAAAGGTGAGAGGGCTGGACTGCTGCTGAATGTCTCTTGAGCATTTACATCAGACTTTTGAGGTGATTTGAATCTTTGTAAAGAGATAAAGCACACATTCTGATGTCTCTCTGAGTGGCTGCAGTGGTCTGAACATTGCATTCATGTCTCAGACAGTGATAAGGATATTGCTGTCCTCTCTGCAGCAAGTTGATGTCACTATTGGAGAAGGTGCTTACTTTATATTTTGGTCTGTTTGCCAAGTACTTTGGAGTCATAGTGATTGAATTATGATGTCAAAAAGAATGATGGTGAGAGGCATTACTCATACATTTTTAATCATGTGTTTGTTTTTCAGGTACAGCTCGAAACACCCTCAGCCAACCCAATGTGTGGCTAGCAATCTTCCTCAGCATTGCCCTCTGTGTGCTGCCTGTGGTTGGCTTTCGATTCCTGAAAGCTCAGTTAAAGCCAACTGCCAGTGACAAAGTAAGGAGATATTTCAGTAAACCAGAAGCCCTCTTACTACCAGCTAGGCTTACTGTGGAGCCATACTGCAAGGGCTTGGCATTGCTCATAGTGTATGTTCCTGCAGGTGCAAGTGCTGCTGTCTGTCTGCCTTCTAGTCCCTTGAGAAGAAGGACTGAATTTGGGTTATGGCACGGCTCAAACCATCTGCAGCTGGGAGCAAAGCAGAGATTATTTAGATGTGGATTGGGTTGCACTGGAGCAAGGAAGCAGCACTATTTTTAGGTGCAGGGTTTAAGTGCTGGGACTTGGTGGCAAAGGAGCAGTGTATTTCAGTCCTGCTGCACAATTTTTAGCCTGGCAGACCGCATCCCTTTGCCTTCTACCCAGGCATTCATGTTTGCTGTTTATTTTTATTTTACTTCAGAATTTACTTCATTTGTAGCCAGCGGTTATTTGCCCCCTCTGAAACCAGCTGCCCTCCCGTGCCCCAGAATTTAAGTGTGAGGCCATTAGGGCAAGGAGAGGCTGGGAGAGATGGACTGGGCAGAGAGGGCCACTCATTACAGTGAATGACCCCCTGCACAAGATCAGCATCACCACAGCTCCCCAGGCTTTCCCTCAAACACAAGCATCTCCTAAATGCTGCTGCCACCTCGTGCTTCCTTCCTCTTCCTGCACTTGGCTGCGAGGCACGAGTGTCTCTGGGCAGAGCCTCAAGGACATGTTCCTCAGAGGTCTCCTTGGTCATCCTTGGGATGTCTGCAGAGCTCCCCAGGTGCTCCAGGGCTGTTGGAGAAGGAGTGAAAGGGAACGCTTGGCCCTTGCAGAGGGGTAGGTAGGTGCTAAAGAAGGTTGCTAGGTAGGGAAGTCTCGGGACACAGAGCAAGTTCAGATGTCCAAAAATGGGATGAATTTACTCTTCAGCTGAGTAGAAGCTTGACGTAGCTATAGCCCAGACTACCAGCTTCTATCCATTGGGTGAGCACCTCTAGAGCAAAATCACTTTATTTTTTCCTTTCTCTGGAAAATGAACTGCCACAGGAGAAGGTTGTTTGGGTTTCCTTCTGTATAGAGATCCCCAGCTAGCAGCGTAAGAGGAACTTAAATACAGGCTTGACACTTAGAGAGCCAAGTACTTACAGCATTGTCCCAGGCACGATGGGCAGAGGCTGGGCAGCTGGGGATTATCCTGAGCCGCTGGCCCTCAGCATTGTCCTCCTGCCTCTGACAGCCCAGTTCTGAATAGATGCCTGTTAGCAGATCTTGGTGGCCATGTGGGAACAGAGAGACTCCTACCTGCAAATAAAGTGCATCATATTTCTCCCTTCTGCCAAGGGATGTGAGAATCTATCGATCATCATCCTCATCATAAAAAGATTTTATATATTAGAGATCCCCCGTGGTAGTCTGTTTTCTGGATTAAGTAAGCCAATGTTTTGACATTTCCTTATAAATCTTGTTTTCTGGACTTTTGGCTATTGTTGTGATGACTTTCACATTTTGGATTACTTGACTGAAGTGTTTAAAAAAGCTGCAGCAATACCCCAACCGAGGCCTCACAGAGCTGTAAGGACCAATATGCTGAAATCATCTCCACCCATGTCTTACAGATGACACTCCCAGCAACGCCTTTCAGAATAAGATTTGTCTTTCCTTTTACCAGGCTGCCACCCGGTGCTGCATGTTTAGTTTCTGCTCTGCAACCCATCCTGCCATCCTCTTGTTTTGTCAATCATTTTCTGGCTTTGAACCCCTGCTTTTTCCTCCCTTTCTTTGCTCCTCTTTTGCCGTGCTTCTGAACAAGGATGCATTTGTTCCATCTTATTTTCTGATTTCAGGTCCTGCTCAAGATCAAAGAAGCCAAAAAGAGGCCGCCTCCACCCTCACCCAAGAGACGCCTGCGTCGGACCAGCACGCGCCGCTCCGGCTATGCCTTCTCCCACCAGCACGGCTTCGGGGCGCTCATCATGTCTGGGAGAAACATGCGGCCAAAATCACCTTTTGCCACAACAGGAACATTTTCACCCAACAGTGACAAACATAAACACAAGGGACTGTAAGAACCCAAACCAACCGAAACGAACCAAAAAGGGCTGTTGGGAGAGGAGGCTGTGCTCCCTGCAAAGCACCGAGCCCATGGCTGCCCAGAACTCTGCCCTCTGGGCTACCAAAGCAAGGGCTTGGGCCTTTCCTTTCTCCCACATGCACTCTCTGGATTCAGCTCCTCTTCCAAAGACGTGTCCTGCTCCTGGGGAAGGAGGGGCAGGGGGAAGCAAAGACACTGTGTGGTATCTCAGGGGGCCTCCCTGGTGTGAGATTATGCTGTGGGAGGCTCCCTGAGATTGTTTGTAACGCTACTTTTTTTTCCCCTTACATACCTCAGAGCAAAGTGACATCCAGGTTGAGGAAAAGGCTGAATTGGCAATGTCCTTCTCAATCATGTGCCTTTGGGTCTGTCATGAATCCACTCTGGGCCTTATTACTGGGTTAACAGTATTGACCCCAGGTGTGCCTTAGGTCCAGCCACACAACCCCCAAATCGACAGTCTCTATAATACGTGTTAATACTGTAACCTTTTGACTATTTTGTAGAGAAGCACTTTGGAAGGGATGAGTTTTAAGTAACCTCCTTCCAATCCAATGGTTAATTCTGTTTCTCAAAATGAGGCCAGTGCCCCCAAACCGCCCTCTTCCTGCATATGCAGCCAAGAGTGCAAGCTCAGAGATGTTCCTAGTTGGTCAAGGGACAAGGACTTGGCATTCATCAGTTTGCCCCGTCTTGTCTGCAATGCAAATCTGCTCATGTTGCAAAAGACCTTTGTCCTCACAGCCATCTCAGGTTTTGTAGCTGGGCACTAGCCATTTCATTTAGACTTAAAATAGAAGCGCAAAAGAAGTTCAGGCACCCATATAGATCAAGCCATAAAATCCAGCACGGAGAAGCCCCGTATCATGGCTAGGGCTCATGTGAGCCTCCAGTGCCAGGTGAATTTCCCACCGTAACAGACTGAGGCACATGCAGTGTTTGACTGGATGGAAATCATGCAAGAAATATCAGAGGCTAAGATGCTATTTCACTGCTGGCATGGGTTGTCCTGCCCTTTACTCTGCTGGTGCTGTGAGTAATGGATGAAGCGTGACCTGGTTGCTGCTGCTTGGTGTGGTCATGTTTCAGAGGATCTTAGTGAGGGCTCAGGGACCTCTGCTGAGTTTCTCTGTGCTGTCTGATACTTTGTTCAGGAAAGGTTCATCCGTCAATCACAAATTGCAGAGAGCAGAAGGCTCCACCAAATCCTATCAATCTGACTGCCAGCAGAGGGACCTGGTGAATTGGTGGTGATCTCTAGATGCTGGGATTTGCTCATGGGTTTGTAACACCAGTTCCATAACCAGCAGGGTTACTGGGTGGAAGGCCAGTGTGGCAGCGTGAGGATCCATCCCTCAGTGCTGCTGAGCTGTCTAAATGGGGATATTTTTTTATATGTTTGGTTTTTTTTTTTTTTTTTTTTTTTTGTGCATAGGACTAAGCAACTTTGGCTGTTATGTTTTCTCATCTTCTTTATACAAATTTAGACTCTCCCCTAGCATGGAATTAGATTTTTTGCACACTAACCATCTGGTATTTAGTGGGAGCTCTTGAGTCTCTGAGCTATCAGTGGAGGCAGTCTATGATGGCAAGAGGCCAGCAACGTCCCATCTTCATCAAGTCTGCATACAACACCTTGCTGCCTGTGATCCCAGTTTCGGCAGTTACAGTATGAAATTGTTTAAGCCCTAATAGAAGGTTTCATCTCCCTGTGTTTAACTCAGAACAGATTAAAAAAAAAAAAAAAAAAAAAAAAAAAAAGACAGTCTGTTGCACCTGCTGCTGCTCTGGGAGGCTCCTTGCAAACTGCGGTATTAAATTTCAGCATAGGCAGTGCAAACTAGAGCTGGGACTGGATCCAGACTTCATCAGGCAGGAGCTGCTTGCTAGGGAAGGACCAAATTCCAATCCAGTTATTTCCCCAGCAAGGAGATTTCTAAATAAAGTGAGAGCCTGAGGAAACTGCTGTGATAGTTGGTGCTTCACCTTTCCCTTTGCAGAAGCAATCGTGGCTTTCTGGTTAGGATGATGTCTTTCACAGTCAGCATCTCCAGTGCTAGAAGAAACAGGAGAACAAGGAGAGTGTGTGCAGGTAAGCAGACATCCCTGCAACACCCAGCCTGGTGCACGGACTGAAAGCCCTATCAAAGCTGTTCCCAGCATGTCATGCAGCAGCAGCGGCTTTTAATGCTGAGCAGCAGAGGCAGAGCTTTTGTTGAGAGTGAGGAAACTCTGAGACTGTGTCACTCTTGTCACAAGGTTTACATACAAAGCACCTTCTGGCTGATGGGGATTTGCAAAGGCTGCATAGGACGTGCAGGGGCTGATGGATCTGCTGGGGATCTTGTTCCACTACAACTGTATCAGTGGTTTGACCAGATTGACATTTGAGACATATCAGCCAGCAGTGATGTTTGTCCTACATCGCTCCTGATTTTGTAAAATATTTTTTTTAATAAAAAGAGAATATTGGGATGATTGATTTGTTGCCAGCCTGCTAATTGATCGGAGGTGATTATAACCACACATGTAGGTTGTTCCTGGGTGTCCTAAAGTGGTGGGATGGGCTGTGGGAGGACAGATCTGAGATAACAGTGCTTTTAATGTGGTGTCCTGGCTCAAGGAACGATCAGGAAAGCAAGGAAGCTGCAGGGGACAACTCAGAGCAGTGAGACACTAGGAAAAGCCCTGCAGGCGGTGGCGGTGCTGGAGCTGCAATTCCCGAAATTCTCTGCTACCCAGGAAGGGTGCTCTTACCAGAGGTCTCATCGTGGATGTTTTCCCGAGCTTCTGTTGCCAGTGCAGCCGCACAGGGCAGATTTGATCTCCTTCTGCAGCCGGATTTTCTCCGAGCAGGACGCTCTCACAATTTTACACTCTTGCAAATAACCAAAGCAGGGGAGAGGGGCTCTTTCTGCCGCTTGCTTCACCCTGCCAAAGCCCCAACCTTTCGGGCGAGGAGCCCCGGGACGGAGCCTCCCCCCGCAGCTCCCCCGGGGGCGGTCACGGCTGGGGGGGGCCGAGGGGGGGCGGACAGCAGCGAGGCCCCGCCTCGGCGCCCGGCTGCAAACAGCGGAGCGGCACCGGCTGGGTGAGCGGGGCCGGGGCCGGGGGGGTCCTGGGGGGACGTGGGGGGCCCCGGGGGGCTGGAGATGCTCGCAGGGGATGCGAGATGGTGTGCAATGGTTGAAGGAGAGCTTGAGGACGGCCGTTTGGTCTTTTGGGGGGTCTTCTGTTTGAGATATAGATCCCTCCCCCCGCACAACAAAAATTCCCTGGATTTATTTATTTATTTATTTACTTTTCTACGCATTATTCCGTAATACAGAGGTGTGCGCATGGCTTCTGCTGTAGCACCTACATTCTCACTCCCCCACAGTTCTGGGGTCAGGAAAGAAAATGCTTTGATGCTAACCAGCGAGCGATATGGTCACTTCTTGTATACAGCAGCACAGGTGGGGGGCACAGCACAGCATCTCCTCTCCTGCCCCCCCAGGAATGTAACGGTGAAATATCGCAGTGAAATACCGGTGAAATACCTGCAGGGTGGTGTAGGTAACTCCTGCTGGGCTCCTGGCAGCCCACACCTCGTCCGTGTGCATCCACACAAGGCTCTTGCACTGACCTGTAGCCTGGAAGTCATTAATCATAATCAGCTCCTATGGCACGGGAGGGCGAGGGAGTGCCACGTGCTGGCCCTGGGATCTCTAGTGGGTGTGATTCTCAGCAAGGAGTGTCGCAAGAAGGGAGCCCTCTGAATAGTGATCCGTACTAATTCCCAGCTGGGAACAAAGCTGGGCACATGAGGGACCTTGTGGGCACCTTTGAGCAGAGGTGCTGTGTCCTGTAACCCTTCAGAGCACAGAAAAAACTCATCCTAAAACCAGCTGTGCCAGTTGGAAGCTGGAAGTCTTCCTCTTCAGATGCTTGATTTTTTTCCCCATCTCATTTTCAGCCTAAATGTGTTCACAGCACATTTATTCTCCTGTTGTTGTGCCAGCATTATCCTTTTGCTTCAGCGGTTTTGTTTGTCTCCTGTGATATATTTAGAGAGCAATCCTATACGCTCTCTGCCTACATTTGGCTAGGCTAATCAAGCCAGGCTCTTAAGTTTCTTCTTGTTTGATTGGTTTTCTGTTTCCCCCAGGCCCTTTATGCACCTGTTCATTTGAGTTTATCATTTTTAAATGTGGATGACCAGATTTGTTTTGTGTGATGCTCCTGTCACCAGTGCCTGTACCATTGTGCTGATGGTTCACTGCCTCATCTAGCCTGCATTTGCTTTTCTTATGTCCACATCATCTCTGCAGTCCCCCGGGCAGTTAGTGGTTAGTATTCTGAGCTTTGCTGTCGATAAACACAGTTGTCCAGCTCTGTACTTGCAGCAAAGCTCTCACTCGGGCAAACTAATACCACAGGACATGGGGAGAATGAAGCTTGAAAACGCACCTTTCCTTCAATACCTACTTTTTGAACAGATATAAATCTTCTTGTTCTGACTGTGTAGGCATGTTGTTTACTGCAATGGGAAGAATGCTGGCTCCAGTCCATGCTGGTGCCTCTCTGGGGAGGCTTAACCCAGAATTTAGTGGCAGAGGGATGCCCCATTTGGCATCCACTCAGGACTGGGTGCTGTGGACAGAGGCCCCTGGTAAGGCCGTCTTCCTGCGCATCCATCCATCTAGGGTACCCAGCACCCAGAGTTCCTAAGTGCCTGGATGAATTTGAGGTATTAGGTAAATAAATACTTATTGTCTCTTCCTGCTCACATCTGACAATGTGGGAAGGAGCTGCATTCACAGCATAAGTCTGTGCATGCTTTAGAACTGATGCCCTCAGGGGCTTCTCCATGAGCCTGGTAAGGGCTTTATCTGCACCTGCTGATGTTTCGGCCACTGTGAGCATGCTGGGGTGAGGGACCTGTCATTCCTCCTAGTGAAGGCAAGTTCCTGGCCTCAGCTCCCTGCCCAGGAGCTGCCTCTATCCCTGTTTCGGTGCCCTGGACTGGTTTCCTGAAGTGGCTTTGCTACTGGGCTTAGAAGAAGAGTATGGAGCCATTCTGACCAGGCTTGATCCAAGAACACCGCTGGCCGTAGCTGCAGCTCAGCTGCCATTCATTTTTCCCAAAGCTATCCTGCTGCTGTCCTACTTTTTATAATTCGCCCAGAAGTAGAGGATGCTTTTTTCTCTGGCTGGTGCTGTGAAGGAGCATCCTCTCTCCTGTGGCTCCCAGCATGAAGGGAAGTGGTTCTCGTCCCCCCCGTCTCCCTGCTTGTGCTGGATGGAGCTGCTGCACCGAGCCTTTCTGCTCAGTGCTGAGCCCTCTGCCAGACATCAGGGCTATAAATGGACTCGGCTTCTTCCATGCCCTCCCAGCACCACGAGATGTTGCGGGAAATCGGAGCGGGGCCAGGCTTCCTCTGAATTAGGAAAACAAACCTTCCTACTGCTGCCCTGTGGCAGGACCTCTGTCTATTTTGGCTTTGGGGGCAGCTATTTGTGCCCCCAGGAAGGCAGTGCTGCAGAGCTGGAGGTCTGCACTGCAAGGGCAGGTGGTCCCCGACCTGCATGCCAGACCTGGAGGTGCTGTCACCCGTGGCCATCCCATGCACAGCACTGCAGATGTCCGTCTGATCCCAGTGTTGTGTCCCGAGGGAAGGCCAATGGTACTGCTGCTGGCTGCATCCTGCTTCCACACTGTATTAGGCACTTAATAAAAGAAGCCTGGCTTTTTGCACAAACCCCCATTTGCCTTCCTTACCTTTGGGATTTACGACAGAGGTCCTGGGATCTTTGAGCTTTATGTCTCTCCTGAGAGGCAGGGAGGATCAGCGCCGCCTTGTTCTGCAGGAGCTGGGGTCTGCAAGGAGCATGCAAGGCAAGGTGACTCAGGGAGACAGTAACTGCCCTGAATGTTAAGTCTTCGTGTCAGCTTGAGCAGAGTGCTACCCCCGTCAGGCCATTCATTCCTTGCAGAGTGCAGGTCTGTATTTAGAAAACTAATTTGTAGTCTCATGTTTAAGAAACGGAGTCTGTCAGTCTCCCAGCTGATGTGCCTCAGAGAGGCTGCTGGGCCAGGTCCCTGCCTGCTGGCCTTTCACTGAGCAGTGGTTTTGCATCCTTGGGGCTTGGCAACACCTAGAGGCTTCCCTACCTGCTGGATAATGAATCCTCAACAACCTGCGGGCCGTGGTTAAGGGAACATTTAATATTCAAAAGGTGTGAGCCTGGTTTGTGGCTGCCAGCATCTGCAGTTCTGCTTCTGGTTCAGTTTTTGCTGGGGCAGCAGATGCTGTCTGACACCTTTGGCTGCGCAGGGTGCCTGGCTCCTTGTGTTTTTTGCTCTGCATTGGCTGGGTTGTGCTGCAGATCGAGTGGGCTGGCAGAGCTGGTGTGCAGGGGGCAGTACGTCTGCTCTTTTCAAGCTGCACAGTGTAATAACCTAGCCCGATCACAGGGCTTATGGTTTGCTAAAACCTCCTTTCCATCTCTCTGCTGGGGTCGCAGATAAAATTTTGCAGGGATGGGGGGTAGATGAATTGCTTCCTGCAGCCTTTCCCCACTCCATCATGCTGCTGTGGCAACGGTATCTCTGTGGAATCAATTAGATTAAGTTATTGTGTGTAGATGTAGCTGCCTCATGTTATTTCCTGTGGTTAGCTCTGCTGAAGCCGGGCCAGGTATCAGATCCTGTGGGTTTGTCAGCTCATCCCAAGCCCACAGTTTCTCCCCATCTTCAAATTCTTATGTGTGCTTACCTGGACTGGGAATATTGGTTTCCATATCTTGTGTCCGATGTGCCTGGGGCTGGTTTGTACTGAGCATCTTCACAGCCCTTACACCTTGTGCTGGGCTCTGCACTTCCTACTGAGTCCTCAGAGGAGCCGGGGAGGGCAGTGAGTGTCCTTGAGACCCGTCTGAACCATCTTGTGCCATGCATAGCCCTCACAAATGCTCTGCTGACACCACTGCCTCTGCCTGGGCTGGGCTGTAAAGGCTGTTGGAGGATACTGCCTAAGGATGCCGTCAGCCTGTCTGCTAAGACAACAGCTTTAAGATTTCAGAATTTTCTGCTTCAAAAATTGCGTAAGCACTACGGTAGCTTATCTCAGGGGTGACTCGTTGGTGTCCTTTGCAAGAAGAACTACTTGTTGGCTGGTGTCACGGTGGCTGGTTCAAACTGCACCCGTGTCCCCCAGAAGTGCCAGGGCTAAAAAAAAAAAAATAGGTTCAGATAGCAGCATGTGAGCACGAATTTGGGGTGCTGGGATGCATAGTGTGACCATCCTACTGCTGTCATGGTTGTGCTGCCACACACACAGCTTTCAGACTCTGCCTGGCAAAGCCTGTGGGTGCGTCTGGCAGGTGTCTGCGATGGGGTGAGGGGCTGGGAGGGTCGGAGCAGAGCATGAACCAGCAGATAGCATCAGAGCTGTCCCATGCAAAGCTCCACAGTTCCCTGCATCAGGCCATGTGGGGTGTCCCACTGCTATGGGGCAGCATGGACTGTTAGAAATACCTTCCTGGTGACAAGCCACCTGCTGCAGTCCTCTGCTGTCTCCCTCTGTCAGGCTGGGAGCCAGTCTGCCCCACTCCACCGCGGTCTTCAGTCTATCAGAGGAAGGGCAACGCCTGTCTGTGCCTTTTCCTGTCACTCCTTTCTTCTGTCACTGCTCTGCAGGGAAGACAGAGGCGGAGGAGCGATTTCTGGCTGGGGTGGTGGGAGTCCTGGTGCCTTTGGCTGGAGGAGGTGGTGGCAGCAACACCTGCAGCCTGTTGCCTGGGGGCCGCGTAGGTCTCAGTTCGCCCTACAGCACAGCAGTGCTTTTGCCACGGAAAGGGCTGGGATGGATTTGGTAATGCCTGTGTCTCAGCCAAGCTGAGCTGATGTCCCCAGAGCGATGCTTCTCCCAGAGGATGCCACAATGAGTTATGTCCAAGCAGGGGGCATAACACTCCATCACTGCACTGTGACTGCTGCGTCTGCCTTGGTTCCTTCCCTCCCTTCCACCTCCTTGGGGAGGGACCTCACACCGCAAATTTTCTAACATTTTTTTTTTCTTTTTTAGCAAATCTCAAATCACAGGTAGAAGAGACTGGTGCAGGCCCAGCAGTGTGCCAGGCACGGCTGTAGTTGCTGCAGAGAGCACGACAGCTCAGCCAGCCACTGCTGCCCAGCCAGGAGAGGAGTGAGGTGTTGGCTGTCTGCTCCTCTCTCTGCTCCCCTGGGCTTCTGGTTGGGATCTGATTTAAGTCCTAATGGAACAAAATCTGGATTCTTCCAGCCGCTTCTTCATATTGTGCTGGGTGTTTGTGTTATCCATCCAAATGTCTAGCCCTACAGAATGGGCAAAGAGCAGGCTTTGCGAACTCCTCCATCTTTTCCAGGTTCTGTGTTGTAATTTCCTACACAATCTCAGTAGTAAATATCTCCAGCCTCCCTCCACTGAGAACTGGGAAGGGCTGGAAATGCACTGCCTTGAGAAATCTATTTGCTGATGGCAGAATGCCTGAGATGCTCCTTCAGGAGCACTAGCAGGAGCTGCTGTTATTTGCCGCTCACCCCACTGAAAACTTAGCAAGCCAATGTTTTGTTTCTGTGGAAGCTGTCTGAGGCTGTAGCAAAAGCAACCAGACAGTAATGGTCATGTGATTTTTGTCTGCTCTTCAGCTTGTTGCAGGTGGATTCTTAACTGCTGGGGCCTGAGTCTGGCATCACAGCAAGATGGAGATCTGGGGGATGCTGAACGTGGAACTGAGTCATAATTTTACTTCTGCCTTATTCTTGTAAAGAGCCGAATACAAATCTGTGCACTCCAACGTTTCTGCCTCTTTCAGTGGGCCACATAAAGAGTTTAAAGCCCCTGTACCGTTGCCCAGCTCCCTGCTCCCTGCAGAGAGAGAGAGAGAAAAAAAAAGCCTCTTGGCAGCCTCAAGCTGTTTTTAAACGAGACAAATGCCTGGGGTGCCTGTCTGCCAGAGCCTCCAGCCTGTACATCGAGTCCCTTTTTAGCATGCTTCTCCCTGCCTCTATATCTGGCTCCGGTTCCTTGCTCGGGGAACGTGACCTCATCATTGTTTTGGTATTTCCAGTGATTCAGCCTGGTCTGGGGCAGGGAGGAGTCGTTCCTGGGGCGGGCAGGCGGGTGTTTGCGCGTTGCTGGAATTCCAGCATGGTGCAGCCCCAGCCCTTCCGCTGCCTTGACAGCTCTCCTCCAGCCCTCAGCTGATGCGCTGCATTCCTGCCTGGCAGATGGCCTGGGCACAGCTGGGAGAGGCACCCCAGCTCCTGCTTTCAGGGCTGATGGGGATCTTTGCTGCCTACCTGCCGTGGTGAGGGCGAAGGAAGCTGAGAGCAGTGGCGTGTGCGCCTGGGAAAGCCGCAAGGAGCCAGCTTTAGGGGTGGAAAATGAGCTTTGCAGAATGCTTGTAACTATTTCCAGGCTGCAGGAGTCCCGTAATGAACTTAACTTCACAACAGCTGCAGAAGCTTGGTAAGTGTAATGGTGCTGGTTTCAGCGGTGGGGAAACTGAGGCACGGGACAGGGTAGTGGTCTGCTTGAGGTCTTACGCAGCTAGAGCTGGGAAAGTAAACTCCCATCAAGCGATGCTGACCGTGCCTGTCCTTGCTGTGTCTAGTGTCTGGATTCCTCCAGCGACCGTGGGCAGCGGGTCAGAGCGAGGTGGAGCAGTGCTTGAGGGAGGAGCAGCTTCCAAGGCAAAACGAGGCCAGGCTGTGCAGATGCCGAAACCACATCTTCCGTGGGTATCACTTTCCTGAAGGCGAAGGGGAGAGCTTGCAGCCAGTGTTCCCCAGCTGAGGTCAGTGCTTGTGGCAGGCTGTGGATGCTGCAGGGCTCTCACTTGTACCTCGGCAGGACTCAGTTTCCGTCAATGCTGTAAGACTTCTTGCAGCCTTGATCTAAGCACTCTCAGCTGCCTTATCTGAGCCTGAGTTGTTGTGAATGGTTTTAAGACTGTTTGGGGTTATCCACTGGTTAGCCATTCCCTGGCTGAGACCAATTTGGCTGCAGAAGCTGCTTGGTTGAAGACATGGCTTCCGCATAGTCTTGCTTAGCAGTAAACCAGTCTGTCACTGTGCAGGAATAAATCGTGAAGGCTCATCATCTTTGGAGAGGCAGCTTCTCTGTGGAGGCTCTGTTGATGAA
Organism: Heteronetta atricapilla; assembly: GCA_011075105.1. NCBI lineage: Eukaryota > Metazoa > Chordata > Aves > Anseriformes > Anatidae > Heteronetta > Heteronetta atricapilla. Next base: position 11,032,529 of record CM021763.1, read on the forward strand.
CAGGTCCCTGGAGACCCAGTCCTTTCTTCATTTTGTTTCAGACAAACTTGGGGATTGGCACCTGGCACCAGATTTGCTGCTGTTACATTGGGAAGTTTTCCCTTTATTTCTGTGCAAGAGCATCCCAGAGCTAGGAGAGCATCCCATCCCAAGCATAGCTGGGCCGTGCCGTGGTGAAGACTGCACCGTGGAGGGGAAAAGCACAAAGCACCTTGCTCACGGTAGCCTGGGGAAGGAATATCAGCAGGTGCAGAGCAAGGAGTTTTAACCTCAACAACTGTCCTTCCCCTGTTTTCTGGGGACAGGAGACAACAGGTTACACTGGGGTCCCTGTGCTCTCCTTGAAGCTAGGTTAATAGTATTCACCAATGTGATTAACCTAAGTCAGCTGTTTTCAACCTTTTTCTTTTGAGGCAATATGGTATTTTTTCAGAGGAGATCTCCCCAGCCTCTACAGTATACACATCAGTTGCTACCAAACTCTATGGGCTCCCTGTTCTTTGTCACTGGTGGCTCCCAGAGGTCACTGATGTGAGCTGTATGCCTGTCTGGCATCAGGCATACTGAAAATAGGCTGTGCCCGCTGTGGTATGCACCCTGAAACAGTTCCCTCTCAGCCTCTTGCTGAGGTCTTTTAGTGGGTGGTAGCTGAAACCTGCTAAACCTCTCCACTGCTGGTTCCATCTGTGGGGACAAAAAGCAAAGCCCTCAAACCCCTTGACAAATTGCTTCTTTGCTGAGCTGGTCCCTGTCCTCCCCATCTTCTTTATCTGGTCCAAGCTGCAATCTGGTTGATAAATTATCCTGAAACAGGAGGGAAAAGAGGAATCCTGGCAGGAGGTGCTGGAGGCAGTGAACTGGGGAGAAATGGTAAATCCCAGTGACCTGATGGTAAATCCCTGTGCATGGGGAGATGGAAGGTGAGGGCAGACTGCTGCCCCACGAGCTGGTCTCACACACACACGGATGGAGCAATGCTTCTCTTCCCAGCTGTGATGGACCGCTGGAGCAGCATGTGCCAGGGTACATGTGGGGCTGGAGTATCTCACTTTGGGTGTAGGGTGGAAAACTGCATTCCTGCTAGCAGTTGCTGTGCCTGGAGTTGTAGGAGCATGGAGCCATGTCCAGCAGCTGCCCTCCCACCCCACTGCAGGAGCAGGCAGGCATTGGACTCGGCGGCACAGTTCCACCACACTGCCTTCTTTCTGAGCTTGCTGTAAATGGCTCTCTGTAACACGAGCCGCATTGCTGCCATAGTCCTCTCCAGAGGGCATCTGTATTTACAGTGGGGCTTTCATTAGCAATCCGGCTCTTGCATGGCCGGCAGCCTGCAGCCCTCGCTCGTCTCTCCTGCCCACATGCTCAGGGAGCGAGACGAGCACCCTGGCATCGCTGTCCCCAAGGAGAGGCAGGTGACTGGTGGCTGGAGGAATCCCTGAGCCAGTTCCCATCTGGAAGAAGCTCCTTGTCACCGTGCCCTGCCATACTGCAAGCAACAGGGGGGGCTGCCTGCAGAGTTTCATCCCCAGCCAGGCTCACTGATCCCCAGGACAGCGCGGGGACAAGCTGGGTTTGCTTTGGATGATCGCTGGTTCTGCGTGCTGTGTTTCTCCTGCTGCTCTCATGCAGTTCCTGCTGTGCCTGACACCCAGCCACAGCGAGCTGAGCCCACCATCTGGGGAGATTGTATCTGGCAAGGTAGGAGCTGATCCCTTCCAGTTGTTCTGCTAAAAAGGGTGTGATCAGTCCTGTCCCACCTGGAGAGAGTGCTTCAATGAATAGTGTGTGTCTGGTTTCTTATATCTGTATTCTGCTGTGGCTCTGATGACCAGGCAGTATGCTGCTCCAAGGGAACAAAATGCATACACCCATCTTGTTTTTACCTATACACTGGAAAATCAAACCCTGTCTCCCTTTCTGCTCCAGCATGGTGCTCTGATACCCCAGATCCTGTCTGTTTTCTCTGTTCCTGTGCAGCACCCTGTGCATTTCCTACAAGTCGTGTCACCTGCTTCTCCAGGTGACAGTAGGGTCACTTTGGAAGTAGGGAGCAGTCTGGATGTGTCCTGGGAGAAGGGCGGGGGGAGAAGAGACTCACAGAAGACAAAGACCAAGGAATTTTAAATGGCATGAAATAAGTTATTCTTCTAGAATAACCCTATAAAATTGGACAAGGGAAGAGCCTCCTTTCTCCAAATAGTCTCAGAAGGGTATCTGCTTTTTCCTTCAGTCCCCAAAGGTGACGTGCTTTGCTGCTGTTGTGCCTGGGGGCCTTCTGCAGGTGATGCTTTCCTTCTGAGGACTGACCCAAGTAACAAAACCTATATCCCTAGTTCCTAACCCCCTGCATGCCTAGTTCCTAAGTGTTGAGGAGGGAAGGGGGGGGGGGGGGGGTCTTCCAGCCTTTCCTCCTTAGCGCACCCTGCTCTGCTGCCTGTGGGTGTATAAATAGTGCCCACAGCATTCTATTTTGGTGACAAGCTTTTCCCAGGATTCATCCAAAGAGATATGTGCACAAGTGTTAAAAATAATTCTAAGCCCTGCCCAAACACTGGCGTCGATTCAGGGATGGTGTTTTGGGGCTCTTCATGGAGAGCCCTGGCTCCTGGGTGGGTGCAGCAGAGAGGGGCTCCTGCTGCTTCCCTGTCCTTGCTGCCTCGCTGACCACAGGGGATGCTGATCTTCAGATCTGATGTTCTCCAAGAGGATGTGAGACTTATGCTTCTAATTAGGCTACTGAGCTTTCCCTGCATGTCCTGGGCATTATCTTTGGGTCTAATGGTAGGCACAGTGATAGGAGGAAATGCCCTGAGGGGTTAACCTGGGATTTAACCTGCTGCCAGCTCCCTGCCACTGACCAAATCTAGGGGCTCCTCCAATGTCTTGTGCCGTAGCAATGGCATATGTAGACATTCTGGCTCTGTGTTAGGTGTATCCTGAGCTGAGATTGGTTTAGTTGTGGAAGGCATATTAAATTAAATTGAATTATCTCTGTATGTTAAATTAACATATATAGCTCTGGACGTTCTTGCTATCCATGTAACCACAAAAAAAAAAAAAAAAGCAAAATTCTGCTCTTTTAATGGGCTGGTTGGTGCCTCTAAATGGAAACCAGACCCTCCTGCAGAGACTGCAGGGATGCTGGGGAGCCGTACTCCTGGGGCTGTGTAACCTGTGCAGGCAACCGGGTCTCCCTGGGGTGCTGAGATCTGCAGTTTGTTACCTTCAGGCTGGGTTTTGCGTGTTGATGCTGAAATCCTGTGTTAGATATGTAATTCTCCTGCTCTCAGGCTGCTGGAGCATCAGTTTCTTTCCTGTTTTCAGGCCACATGGGCCAGAGCAGCAGACTCCCCCTGCCTCCTTGTGTATGGAGCCCAGGGCTCATAGAAATGCATTTTGGGGGGCTCATGCTCAGAGGAGCCCCGTCAGAAGACAGAGATGCTCAGTCTTGTAGACAGGTGTTGTAGCTCTGCTGGTCTAATAATAATGATGTGATGAGGTTTAATATGTGGAGCTTTCTGCATGGAAGAAGAGGAAAAGAGCTGTGCTTGTGCTCACCTATCTGCTCTGATCTGAAGACAGTCATGGGCAGGGAGACCAATCTTCTGTTTCGGTGTCTGAAACAGAACTATGGCATTAATCCCTTCCAAGAGTTCATTGGCCTCTGCATTTGTATCTCCAGATACATCTGTGCTACTTTTGGCTTTGAAGAGGAAGGGCGAGATACTTCTGCAATCTCTAAATACATTACTTTCTGAAGGACTGGGTTTATTTTAAGCCAATATGGAAAATTGCTGTGAAAGCAGCAGGGGTGCAAAAACTGCTGAAAAGGTCACAACTGCTGCTTGTCACTCCATGCTTCACCTTTTCTGATGTGGGAGTACTCATCTTGGCAGATGTTCCCAGGGATGGAGGAAGGGTACTGCTAGAACATGGTGGCCAGGAGTTTTCTCCAGCCGTTGCGCCAAGAATTAGTGAGAGCACAGCAGCTGCTTGTGGTTTGGCTTTGGCTGTCTTATCTACTGTGCCCAGCTCTCACTTGCTCTCCTCCCCTTCTGGCCATTTAGCTGCGCTTCTTTTTTCCTTGCTATGTGTTGAAAGGTTCTTGAAGAGGTTGTGCACTGGTTGGAATGCTTTCTTAAGGGTTGCATTCAATGGAGTGCATTGAAAGTACAGACTTCAGAATTGTCCAGAGGTGGAAAAATATTACAGAGATGAAAAGCATCTTCCTCTTTTTTTTTTTTTTTTTTTCCCCCAGACATTGTGAGGCAGAATAAGCTGCTCTGGACTAACCTTCAATCAGGGGCATCCTTCTGTTCTATTCCTCTGCTCTGTCCTGCTCCTCTCCCATGTCCAGCCAACATATGAAGTCTCTGAGTCATCATCATTGCTGTTTATTACTAGGTCTGAGCCAAGGCCCTGTGTATTATCATTATGGAGTTCCTGAGGGCACTTTCAGTGCTCTTTCCACCCTGGTATGCTCTTGTTCCCATGGCTGGAATGCATCTGGTATGTATGGGGACACAAGACCTTGTTTGCCATCTTGAAGCACCTCTTTGCTGGCTGTTTGTTGACAGGTTTCTGTGAGGTGCCAGAGCACCATACCACAGTTTCCAGCAGTTCCTGAAGTGCTTTGATATCTCCACGGGGAGCATCAAAGAGCACCATGTTCCATCTCTTTAGTCTACCTCACTGTCCTGGTTTCAGGTGGGACAGAGTTATTTTTCCTCCTAGTAGCTGGTAGGGTGCTATGTTTTGGATTAGGATGAGAAGAGTGTTGATAACACGCTGATGTTTTACTTGATGCAGAGCAGCACTTATATTAAGCCAAGGACCTTTCAGAGGACCTCCCAGAGAGGGAGGGAGGAGGGTGAGCGAACGGCTGTGTGGTGCTTAGCAGCCGGCCGGGTTAAACCACAACAATCACCTGAGGGTTGAGCCCTGTTTCGGTCTGTCCACTGCAGTCTAAACTCAATGAGTTTGTCAGGGGTCTCCTGTGACCTGCTTTGTCACTGACGCCAGGTCACGGGCACTGTGTGAGCCCAGGCTTTGCCTCTACCAGCTTTTCCTTTCTATTTTAAAGAGCACATCAGGATTTCCTCCCACGCATGAATCCCTTTTATCACTATAGCATTCCCTTCACCATGGGTCTTTTTCCATCCTGAGCAAAACTGCTGTGCACAGTGCACGGACACATACCTCCCAGGTCTGGCTCTGTGCACTTGTGTGCCTGCCTGCACAAGGACGGCTGCCTGCTGGGTGGAACGTGTGTGCAGAGGAGGCAGACCTTGCACAACTGGCCACACTGCAGCTAGATGCTGCAGATTAGACTTTGTCCTGATTAAGCATACACCTGTAAGCACATAGAGCCAAAGGGTTGTTTAATCACGGGCTGACCTGACACGGAGACCTACAGGGCAGCTGACTGACAGTCCGGTGCACCCTGCCCTATTAGATGGGAAGAAGGCATAATCACCAAAGAGAAAGTTAGGAGGGTTATCAGCTGTGGTCAAGGGTCACCTTCAACAAGACCAAATTCATGAGCAATGTCTCTTCACTGTGGTAGATGAAATGAGGATGAATCCACTGGCTGAAAGCTGGTATTGAACATATTCCGTTCAGAAAACACAGTCTCAAGTATGTTTTTAATAGATACTGGATCAGCTGGCATGGGATGCTTTTCCACTCTCAGTCTTCACCTGTAGGCTTGCAGTGTCTTTCCAGAAGCATATTTCTCTTTCTCCAGGTATCCTACCTGAATAAACTGCTCTAGGCTTTTAATCCTGCATTAGAGGCTTCCTGGTCCTCTGAGTCAAACAGAAATCATATGAGAAGAAGACCTCCAGAAGTCATGCAATTACATCTTTCTAACCCAGGCCTAGTTTACTCAGACTATACCATTCCTCGTGTATCTTCATCTCATTTCTCTTGAGAAACTCCCAGGGACATCATTGCTGCATACAATGCTACAGTCCAGCCCCTTTCCTTCTTCAGTTTCCCTTAATGCTGTGGCACACAAAGGTGGCCAAGATCATGAGTTGGGCATTCCTTTGTCAGCAAAAACAGACAAAAAAAAACAAAAAAACAAACAAAAACCAAACAAACAAACAAACAAAAACAAACAAAAAAACACTTTTCTCACACTAAGGGCTTGTGAAAACCAACAGGAATGCCTACCTCTAAATAAGTACAGCAAAGAGCTTCTAAGACAGACAGAACCATGCATGGTATGAAGAAAACCAGTCTTATCTCCTGACTGCTGTGGTTTTTTGTTTGTTTGATTGATTTTTTTTGGTGAAATAATGAATGTTTTATCTGTCATACCTGATGTTTAACCTAAACTTCCCTCGCTGCCTGTCAGGCAGCCTATTCCTGTTGCCCTGGGATGTGGAGAATGGCTTATTAACTTGTTTTTGGCAGCAGCCTTTTATGCATTTCAGAACTGCTTTAATGTACCCCCCAGTTTTCTACAGACAGCTAACCCACTTGCTTTGCATTTTACTCCTTTCTGTTTTTTGTTGCTGTCTTTGAACTGTCACCAGTTTGTCTATGTTTTTGCCAGGCCGGTGGAGAGCTGGGGCACATACCAATGTTGGGTAGAGAGGAAGGATTATTCCATGTCTTGCATATGGCATGCCTGTTCACACAGCCAGACTTATTGTTTGTCTGCTTCAAAGCAAAATGCCACTATTACTCAAGTTCAGCCTGTGATCCATGGTAACCACAAATCCCTTCAGAATGAGCAGGTCATGCATGATGATTATGGGTGAGGATGTGCAGTCTGTGCTGTGTGAGGTGTCATGGTAATGATTATAATTTATGTCAATTTGCTGTTTATGTACAGACCTTTTTCCTTCAGCTAACAGATGGTAAAGGCAAAGATTAGGAGACGACCACTCCATTTCAGAGCCAGCAGGTTAAATGCCCAAGAGGTGGACTGAGTCTCCAGGATTTAGTTACAAGCCTGCAATACATGGGCTTTTCAGCAGACATTTTCAGTGGCTCTCCCTTAACTGTTTTGTATCCTCTCCCCTTCGCAGCTTTTCTAAGCACCTACTGGGACATGGGTGTCCATGAACAGATGCAGTCTTCTGTGTGGCACTGGTGTCTTATAATCTGCCACTCATGCACTGCTGAGGGATGGTTGTACCTTCAATGGTCTCTTCTAATCAGAGAGTGCTTTGCAGAAGTGCCAGTTATCTAAGGATTGCTTTATCTAGCATTAAAACATAGAAAGCTGGGACAGGTGTCTCTTCAGAGCATGTCCAGTTTGGGTGATAAATGTACCACCTTAGGGAAAAAAAGCAGTATAAACAAACAACCATAATTAATATTATGCATCTCTAATAAATCAGCTGGTAGCTGTGTGCTCCCTGGGTTTCATGGTAAAGGTGGGAGTGTTTGAGAGCGGGGACACTGCTGGAACACTTCTTGGTGAGCTGACAGCTCTCAGTGCTTGGCTTTTGTTGTTGCTCTGAGCAGCAATGGCAGAGAAGTGCACAGGCATGCGCAGAGGGAGGCAAGTGTGGGTTTTCTGCGTGAAATCCAGAGCAATCTTCATACTTGCTGTTGCCTTGGAAAACTGGAATATTTATGACTCAGTACTAAAACAGGAGGCTTTTTCCATTCTTGGATGTGGCTTCTCTTATGTCCAACAGTGACGTTTTTCTCCTTTCCTGTTTGACCCTTTCCTGTTTGCTGTGCTACGTCCCACCCATTTACAGCCTCCAAGCAGAGCCTTGTTTGCAGTGCAGCCACCCTCACTTGGAGTCAGCCAGGCGATTCCCCTGCAGAGGGAAGGAAATGTCACTTTGGTGTACATCATGGGAACCAGAAGCAGCCACCTTTCTTGAGCAATGCTTGCTGTGTACGCAGTGGTCTCTGGTTGTGCTTAGTGTGCAGACAGCAAACCATCTGAGGACTGCACAGATTTAGCTCAGCCCTGCAGTTTCTCAGCTGCTTAGCTGGAAGTACACAATTTTTATTTGTGGTCAGAATATGAAGCAATGAATAGCAGAACTGTGTCTGCCAAACAGCTTCAACATATAACGTGGGAGATTAGGACTTTCTTCATGGCAGTGGGGAACTCATAGTTTATGGTGAAAATGTATTAGTTGAAATGCTTTAGGTAAATTGTGCTGTAGAGACAGGATTGTTCCCATTTTTGAAAACTGATTGTAACAGAAGTGAAACCAGTAACACCTTCATACCTGTTGTTAACATGGGCTGCTCAGATCAAGTGGTAAATTGACAGATTAGAAGGTGTATCTTTTTTTGGTAACAATACCCCTTCTATTTCTTTGCCAATGTTTTGATTGGTGAAAGAATTTTTATTCCCAGTCAGTGTATCATCAATATTTGAGTGAGTGCTTGAAGAAACAGGGTTGCTGATACAGCTCAGCTCCTGCTTCAGTCACTTTGAAATCTCAGGCTGCATCAGTTACATCCAGGTTTTGCTTTAATTTAAGGTTTACTGTACAGCCTTTTGAGCTTTGTTTATCAGATTGAAGCTGAGATTACAGACAGCAGTTCAGGAACTGTTCTGCTGTTTATGTCCTGATTTTCTTCTGTCTAAAAATGTTCAGCTATTTCTTTGTGCTCCTGTATGGGGAGATGTGAGTATTAGGGCTGAAAGATGGGCACTGGCATTTCTTGGACCAATTCTTCCTTTCCCACAGCTTTCCAAGGATTCGTATCTCCTTCTTGCCCCAGTCTCCCGCACATAAAATGTTGATAGTATCTCTTTCCTGGAGGAACACTGCAAGCATACTGGAATCCTGAGCTGCAAGGGACTGGAGACAGACAAGCTGGTTGTGGGCTGGATTTGGATTTCCCGTAGCCATCTCAGTATTGTTGAGGTATGTGGAACTCAGCCCAGCCCAGTGGGAGCCATGCCAGAGCTAGCCCTATCTGTTAGTTGTGACTTTTTATGGAGCTTGTAGCTGCCTCTGTTCCTGGGCAGTAAGGCAGCAGCCGCTAACATTAGGAAGATTTCGACCTTAGTACAAGGAAGAAGGAAATCACTACAGTGATTCGGATGAAGAATCCACCTAGCCCAGTATTTATTTCCCAGAAGAGGTTGCAGGTGGTCAGCTAGGGATGAGTGAGAGCAAGGCAAGCAGATACGGTATCTCAATAATCATTTTTTTTTTTTCAGGGATTTGCTAAGTCTGTTGTATCTCATCTGTTTAGTAACCTGAAATGGATCTCTCAAGTGCTTGTCCTGATTCCCATTGAACCCATGTGGACTTCTGACTTCTTCAGTCAATAATGCCCTTTGCTGAGAGGTAATGAGCAGGAAAGAAGCTAGAGGAAGAGTAACCAGAATGTTGAAAGAGGAACTACTGGTCTGAAGGGAAGTTGTTGATACAGAATAGCCTTGAAATGGAAGCTCTTTAATGCGTGAGATAATGCTCTGAGCACTGAAAAGTAATATTGCTGATGTTGTTTCCTAAACACAGAGTCAAGAAGCCTCATCAATTCAGAAGCAGTTCATGGTTATTCATCAGGAAGAGCTGGGATGACCTTAAGGAATAATACAAACAGGAAATGGATAGTTCAAAATTGCATGGTTGTGTGCATGAGAAATGAACAAAAAGTTCAGCTCCAGCTAGGAGCTCACTGGGGAAAGTGAGAGAGGTGGAGAAAAACCCAGGGTCTATCAGTGACCTTCAGAATAACTCTGAGCAGCCATGAAAAGATAAATGTCATCCACTGTGACATACTAGAAAATTATTTGTACCAGAGAATAGGGACATATTTGTATTTTAAGGCATGGTGAGATCTGGCTTGGAAGATTGTCAACATTTCCCATCACACTCTGAAGGCTGTATTTAAACTGGGTCATGTCCAGAAAAGGGTTGTTATGATCAAAGCATGGAGAGTCTATCTAATGCAAAGTTATTAAATAAATGGGATAATATAACTTTAAACACAGTCTGTATAAGTGCTGACGTTAAAGATCATTTTTGGAACAGGAGTGAATAGGGGTGTGTGACACATGCATAAACATAAGCCAGAAATTTAGAGAAGGTTCTTAAACATCAGAGAAGTGAATTTGGGAATTAATTCTGTTAGACAATGGTTAGCAAACAAGAAGAAATGTTTATTTTGGGTGGGTAAAAAGCAGCAACAATCTTCTAATTTCAAGACAATTTCTTCTTTGTATGACTCCATGGTGTGACTCTGCCTGGGGTTGCTAGCCCTGAAGAAATCACTACTGCTGTTCTGGGCCATTGGCAGGTCTTGCTGGAGCAAGACCACCATGGGGTGGGTGCCTGGTGAATATTGCTGTTAGAGATGTGTCTCCGACCTGCACAGCCCCACAGGCTCCTGTGCCTCTGTTCTGAGACCTGTTCTGAAAGGGATACCCCATTGCTCTCTAGAACGACCTGAAAGGAGGTTGTGGGGAGCTGGGGGTTGGCCTCTTCTCAGATAACCAGTGATAGGCCTAGGGGGAAGGGCCCCAAGTTGTGCCAGAGGAGGTTCAGGTTGGAAATGAGGAGACATTTCTTCTCAAAAGAGTGGCCAGGCATTGGGATGGGTTGCCTAGGGAGGTGGTGGCGTCACCATCCCTGGGGGTGTTTAAGGAAAGGTCGGACATGGTGCTTAGGGACATGGTTTAGTGGGTGACATTGAGGGTAGGGTGGTTGGACCAGATGTCTCGATCTTTTCCAACCTTAATGATTCTATGATACCATGAATCTGTGATTCTATGAAGGCAGGCTCAGCAGAGATCAATAGGTGACCCTCTGGGGAAAATGTGGGGACTGAGAGGTCAGGCACTGGCATGATACTACCGTGTGCTTTCCTCAGTCTGGTTGGATTTTTGACCTGTCATTCAAGAACTCCTGTATTTGTTCCCACTTCACAATGAACAGAAAAATTGTCAAGTGCACATTGGTAACGATTAGCCTGTATTGATCTCTGTGTTTGACAGAGAAATGTTCTTTGACCTCAAAGAGCAGGGCTTGCAAGGATGAGGAATGATTCTTTTTTTTTTTTTTTTTTTTTTTTTCTTTTCTTTTTGAGGATTTATAAAGTTTGCAGCACCCCCTGCTTTCCTGATGGCCTGTGTGCTCTGGTGCTCCTTGCTCCAGGTGAGACGACCGTACTGTTGGTTCAGCTTTGACCTACATCCATCTCTGGCATTCCTGAAATGTCTGGAATAGTGGTGGATGGGGTTGCCTTGTCTCAGGGATTCAAATTTCTGCCACAAACATTGAGCAAGGTAGAAAGGCAGAGAGCTGCTCATGGATGCTCATGGATGGTCCAGCATCTAGGAAAGGACGGTAATGTCTTTCCCTCCTTTGGCTGTGCTACAAATGAGGTCGTGATGAGCCAAAAGCTGTGGCCTGGGCATGTCCTCACAGCTTTTGCTGTGAAATTGCAGTGAAAGTGGGAAGGTTTCTTCCTGTTAGCACATGGGGGTGTGCTGACCTTTGTGACTGATTCCTGCACGGTACTTGAAGGCAGATGAAGGTACTCCTGCCAAGGCAGAATTGAGCTGGGCTTTTTATTTTTTCCTGTGCCACTCTGTTCATGTCCTGGTTGCTGTCAGGTGCAGAAAGTGCTGCAGATACAAGTGGGTCATGCCCATCATGAGCGCAGCACATGGGGCTCCCCTTGAAGGGAGCTCTGCCACAGCACAGGGAAGGGGATATGTCTCCTCATGTGGAGTTCATGGGTGGGAGAAGGCATCGTGCATTCATTTCTCATCCCTTTGGAGCAAGGGGGAATGAGGTGAGATGGCAAAACCACTGCCCCACACCTGGAATGTGTATAGGTAAAAGACTAATGTTTCTTGATAAACCTATCGGAGGCCACATGAGCATGGGGAAAGTGCTGAACTGAATAACTGTGATGGGGAGTGTCCTGGTTTCAGTTAGGACAGAGTTATTTTTCCTCCCAGTAGCCGGTAGGGTGCTATGTTTTGGACTACAATGAGAAGAGTGCTGATAACATGCTGATGTTTTAATTGCTGCAGAGCAGTGCTTACACCAAGCCGAGGACTTTTCAGCTTCTTGCTCTGTCCTGCCAGCGGGCAGGCTGGGGGTGCAGCAGGATCTGGGAGGGGACAGACCCAGGACAGCTGACCCCAACTGGCCAAAGGGGTATTCCATACCATCACGCTGATGGTATGGAATACCCCTTTGGAATGCTGGGGTCATGCTGAACAATGGATAGGGGTGGCTAGCCGGGGTGGGGGGCCGGCTGCTTGGGGTTGGGCTGAGCATCAGTCAGTGGGGAGTGAGCAATTGCATTGTGCATCACTTGTTTTGTACACACTATTATTATTATTATTATTATTATTATTATTATTATTATTATTGTTATTATTATTATTATTTCCTATCTAAACTGTATCTCAACCCACAGGCTTCACTTTCCCTTTTCTCTCCCCCATCCCTGAGAAGGAGGGGGGGAGGGTGAGCGGACGGCTGTGTGGTGCTTAGCTTCCAGCCGGGTTAAACCACAACAGGGAGGAAAGCACAGTTGTTTATGTTGGGGAACAGTTGAAGAGTCATTTTTCTGAGGGAGCCCCTTGCCTGCTGCATTACTGCCTCTGTTTTCCTAACAAAACAGCCCCGAACTCCATCAGCCTTGGCCTGCAGATCTGCCCCTCGAGGGAGGCATTCGCGCTGGTCAGTCGGCAAGTGCCGGTGTCCCATGGTGGGGACAGGGAGGCAGGCAAGCTCTCAGCCTGCCAGCATTTCTGCTGTCTCCTTCAGAGCTGGCAAGGCCCGTGGAGGACTGAGGAGGACACTGACATAGTTTCCATTCTCCTCTGTGCTGTGGGAACAAGTCTCCTGGGTAACAAACGTGCCTTGTTTTGCTCCGAGCTCGCGGCTGGGCCTGGCCACCTCCTTCCTCTCCGTTCTGGTCGAGCGGGCCCGCGGCGCCTGCTGGTGCCTGCCTTGGTTGGCGCTGACAGCACAGCAGGACGGGTCTCAGTGGGTGTTTCTGGCATAGCTTTTTACATCCACCTCCCCAGGGGCAGAAGCTTCTGTAAAGTACTGTGTTGCCTTGTTTGATTTGCATTATTTGGTTGTCTTTTTGAGTGCATCATGGCATAGAGCAAAAAGTACTCAGGCCCATGATGGTTCTTCCTTTCTTCGCCCTGTGCATCTGTGTGACATTTTTAGCTGTCCTCTGACTTGTCTGTCCCCTCTGTTTTGGAGGTGGGTTTTGGCTTGTGGACGTGGAGCGTCTTCCTCCACAGATGCTCAGCTTTGTGAGCTCTGCCGAGCACAGGGCAGCAGCTCCGGGAGCAGTGATGGTGGCGGTGATGTCCCTCCACGATGGCTCCCTCAGGGGAGCTGCTCCAGTGCTGGGATTACCTCCCCTGAAACAGCCTAGAGCACATCTGGCTTTGTGGGACGTGTGCTTATGCCCAGATGAGACAAAAAATAAAATAATAATAATTAAAAAAATTACTGCACTGGGGAGGAAAGCCAGGGCTCCGGTTTCTATCCTGATTCAAATAACAAAGTTCCAATTTTCTTCAAGTGGTATATTCTGTATTAGCAGTGCTGGATGCACGGGGGATCATTCCACCTATCGTGCATACCAGGGTAGAAAGCTGTGCCAAACTTATACAGTGAAGCAATTAATATTTCATGAGCACCTATACATATTTATTACCTATCCCGCCTACCCTCGCTTTTCATGCTAATTAGTCTCTTAATGCTTTACACTTGCGCAGATCTGTTTTTAATCCTTGAATAGTGGCCATCAAAGGGTGGGCGGTGGTCCCAAGGAGGAAGGCTGTGAGTCTTCCTCCCAATGTACTTTTCACCTTTAGTCCAATTTTCTGCTGAGTGGACACTTTTGGACACCTGCTCGCCCACAGATACTGTTTGTGCTGGTTTCATGGCTGGTATTCCCGCTATCTCTAGTTTTATGGCCTATTCTGGCATCCCAAGGACAATGCTTCTTACCTGGTGTTCTGCTGTTCTGCACATCCTGCCTAAGCATCCCACTCATTTAGGACCATCTATGATACCTAGTTGTTTTAACCCTTTATTCAATCCAAAAGAGAAACCCTCAAGGAGCCACATGTGTCCCTCCTGTGCCTCATAAGGAGCTGCACTGACTTGCATATGGAGCAGGTTGTGGCTGCCTTCAGTGAAAGGAAGATGGTGAAAAATAATCCTTTCATGTAGTTCTGGGATAACAGGAGAGCCTGGCCTTTTGCAGGTGGCAATGCTTTATTTCAGGAAGGAGGGTCTGCCATGGGTTGCTTTGCAGACATGCCAGGATTTATCCCAGGTTAGGGGCAGCACTGTAATCGCAAGCTCTGCTTAATAGTTGCTAGGATCTTGGCTTGAGATTCCTTGTGACAGCTTGAACTTCAGACATCCTGTCACTGTGAGGTATTTGACACTGGTCAAGGTGCTTGTAGCTGCATTTCACTCTGGGGGTGACTGCGTTTCAGGGACACTGTGCAGATGCTACTGTGTAGGACAATGCAGTACAGAAATGTAAAAGAAGCTTCAAGAAGCTTCTTGTAGTTTTCCTGATCTTTCAGTTTTAAGTCCTCCCATCCTCCTCCTCCTGTGCATTACTTTGCAGATGAACGTTTTATCGCCAAGGGCTCTGGCTGCCATTATCAATTGTAGGAGCACAGCAGTCTGGTTCCTTTTGCTTTCATTTACAAAACCAGAAGAGGTCAGACAGCTTGCAGTCACACAGCATCTGAAACCCAAGCTCATCACCTAATAAGATGCTTCAGCTTTCTCCTATGGCATAGGCTTTGATTTTATGCTTCTCCTCCTGGTACATTCCTGATTTCCCAGTTCCTGTAAGAACCAATCCTCCATCTTCCAGCCTGATTTGTTCTTTCCCTTCCTCTCCTTCTCTGCTCCCTCCCGTGCCCTCCCTTGTCTGAGGTCCCACAGGGACTGATTGCAAGCCGGAGTGGCTGTGCTGTGGGCATGCTTGCTCCTTCACAAGCAGCAACGTCACAGCAGCAGCAGCAGGAGCATTGGAGATGTGATTGCGCAGAAACTCTGCATTGCCAGGGATGCAGCTGTAACAAAAAGAAAATAATTGACTCTGTGTTTCCCACAGCATCCTGGTGAGAGAGCACGGAGCCCACTGGAATCAGAGTGCTCAGCGCTGCTGGAGCAGAGCGTGTGCAGGGAGAGGAAACGGGGAGCAGAGGATCTGTGGAAAGGTGAGATGGAGAAATGAGCGGGGCGGGCGTTTACATTACGGATGGTTTTCAGACCGTTCATTGTCCTGTGAAGTGGCTGGCTTGCTTGTTTCTGCAGAGATTGCCAGCTACCCAATAATGCTTAAAGATTTTAGGATCGCTTTGTCTGTTCAGAGGCTGCGTTGCTTTGGAGCTGTCGTGATTATAATTATTCAAGGGAATGAAGAGGCTGGTATTGCTGTGCAGAATGCGTGTTTGTCCATTGTGGCTATGAAATAGCGGTTGTCATGTCCGGGGCTGGTTGTGCAGTGGCGATCCGCATTTCTCCCCAACAGTGCTCTCTTGGTGCAGTCACACAGCTCTCCATTGTGTCTGCCATGACAGCCGAGCCCACACGGATTGTTGTGGTCCCTCGAGCTGTCACGCTGTCTGTGCATCCCCGGCGGTGATGCTGCTGTGCAGCTCAAAAGCTGTTTTGACAGACAGCGCTTCCATGAAAAGACAGAAACAAAGGACGCGAGCACAGGAAGGGCTGCTGTCATTATGGCTTTGGGCTTTAGAAAAAAAAAAAAAAACACTTTATTTTTTTAACACTAGTAAATCAATTACTCAAAAGGTATTAGGATAAAATAGAGTGGCAGGTAAAACCTTACTCTTCTGAAAAATGAGACACTGGGATCTGTGCAGGCTGGAATCCTTTGTGTTGCCCAGGGTGTGTCTGTGCCGGCTGTGTAAATGAATGCTTTCTCCCTGCCTCTTTTTGCCGATCAGATGAGAAAGGTTATCTCAGAATGGAGGAATTGCTATTTTTAATTACTGAGATGAGTGGTCTGGGCTGGGTACCAGTTACTAGAGCTTAATTACATGGTTCTGTTATAACCAAATCCATCTTTTCCCTCCTCCCTGCCTTCCTCCTTCTTTTCCCTCCCCCACTCCCTGCACAAATCCTTCCATCAAATTGCTGCTGCACATGCAAAAGAAGAGCTTGAACAAAGAAAAGGATCTATGTGGGAAAGGGATATGGACTGATCAGGATGACAGTCAGTGAGAACAATAAGGCAAAGGTACGGAGGAATCATTTGGCTATCTGTGATGCAGTGACATGGCTGTAGGGGAATGTATACTTGGGAATGTAGTAATGTAAGTAAATAAGCAAACAGAAGATTCAGTCTTTCGGGGTTATAGAAAATGCTGAGCATGTGGGGTTGCAATTGCAGGTGTTTGGGAGGAATGTGGTGTTAAGGGAAGTTACATTAACATTGGCTATTGAGAAACATATCATACAGGGTCTGGATTGATGGGTGTTATAAAGGTGTGTGGAGTGTGGGAGAATAAAGAGATAATTAAATCTTCATTTATTTTTTTCTTTAACCTCCAAACACCTAGAGCCTTGTCTACCAGTGCTGGTTTAATGAGTGAGCTTGGCACATCTAACCTCTTCACAAAACCCTTCTGCAGTGTGCCAGCTTGGCAGAGTGCTTGGGGCAGTTTAGCATTGAAATGACCTGAGAATAGTTCAGATAAAGCATCTTTAGGCCTATCAAGAGCCACAGGATTGTAGGGAGCATATAGATAAAGTGGTGAGTGTTTGACAGAGCTATAGAGGAACCTTGGAGTGGAAAAGGCAGATGTGAGGAGCATTGCAGAGCTAGAGGAACAGAAAGTTGTGGGTCAGAGACACACAGGGCACAGAGCAAGAAATTTGGGTTCATGGTCAGGGAATGTAAATATGTTGTTTGTAGTATCATTCTGCAGCCTCTCTCACTGTGTTCCCTGTGTGCATCCCCACCTGGTTTGTCGAGATAGGCGCGATCCTCAGTACAGCCTGAGCAGCAGTTATCTGAAGGAACCATTTCGCTGCTGTAGATTCTCAGAGTCGCTCCCTCTCCACCCCCCTCCATCCCCCTTTCTGTGTCCCCATGCCTCCATCCCCTTCAGCGTGATGGAAGTGGGTAGTGGGATGTGCTCCTGGTGTTGTGAGAAGAGGGAGACGTGCTCCTGGACTGTGTTTGTGCTATGGTGAGGTGGTACTGCAGAGCAGCCTCTGCAGGAGGGTGCTGGGGGCAACAACAGAACGTGTGTATTCATAGGTGCATCGTGGGCCAGAGGACAGGTCATGCAACGAGACAGA
The DNA here is from genome assembly GCA_011075105.1 of Heteronetta atricapilla. Lineage (NCBI taxonomy): Eukaryota > Metazoa > Chordata > Aves > Anseriformes > Anatidae > Heteronetta > Heteronetta atricapilla. The sequence goes on from CM021763.1 coordinate 11,049,817, forward strand.
TCACTGCAGGATACAAGCACTTATGACATGCTTTGGAAGAAAATTTGTGTACGGTCTGTTTACCACATTTGTGTAACAGAATAAAAAGAAGGTGTTGCAGCCTGCTTTGCTGCATGGGAGGGAACACTCCTCAGGACGTGCAGGCTGTGCCTAGCTGGTAGGTGCCACTCTTACAGGAACATCTGTTAAACCGTGAGAGTGCACAGATAATCTCAGCCCTCAGATGCTTGAGCCTAAAAGATGGACAAGAGTTTCTGGTGACTGGAGCTGGCTGGACTGATTCGCAGCAGGGAGATAAAATCGCTGCTGTGTGTCTTCTTCACTGCCTTCATGCAAAATGGAGGGATGAAGTGCAGCTGCTTCCCGGGGTCCAAGGGCTTGCACCTGCATTGCACAGAGTGCACATGCCTAGGAGAGTATGTAGTGGACTCAGAAATGGCCTGCCTGTGACTCCATTTCTGTCTGTCAGGGTGTTTGATGCTCAGATAGCAAGCAAGGAACAATTTCTCTGTCCCACAGATGTTAATTGTCTTGCAGTCTTATGCTCCTGGTGAGACAAGGTCTCACTCTGTTGTTATTCCTGATAGCCAGACAGTAATCCACCTTTAGCAACCCCATGTTGTGTTTTGCCCCATTTTTCATTCATTTTCCAGTCTCATTATTCTTTGCCAATGTTTTCTGAAAGCCTTATGTAGTATTAAGGGCAGGTTAATAGATCTAACGTGGGTCGCTTCCCTTCCTCTTTCAGAATAGGTACATGCTTTACCTTTGTTATTTGCCAGCCACCTGGCTTCAGCTCCTTTCTCTCTTTTTCCTCAAGGGTGTTTTTATCGAAAGCTCTGTTGTTAGCTGTGATCATGCAATGATTTTTTCATTGTTCTGGGATCAAAAATATCTTGTCCTTTCTGACTGGACTGCATTAATCCCCTTGGATTTGTTTCCACTTCAAATGCTCATTTCCTTCTCTGCACCCTCTTTTCCCTGTATTGTCTAACCCGTCCTTGATGTAGCTTCCATGTTCTTCTTCATGCCAAAACAGTATCAGAGATGGGAGTCTCTCTTTGACTGTAATAACCTTCTCAGTGTGGTTATTTGTTCAGTTTGGTCAGTCTATTCTCCTAATTTCCTCACCTTGCTGGGTGATTCCAGATGTTTTGGTTTTTTACTTACGATGTACATTAAAAGTCTTTTCTGAAATAATTCCCTGAGCTCTTTGTCCTTGTTGGCTTTATAACTGTTTTGCCTGGCATGCCAAAGACCTTCTCTTTAAAAACTAAAAAGGTTTCATCACAGAGCTGCTTGCTTTTTACTCTTCTGTTTAATGTAAACTGGATCAGCTTGAGATACTCAGTCCAAAGTCATTTCTATATCATAGACTCTGGGCAATAACTCATCTCAGTAGGCAAGGTCCTTATGCACCTGAGTACTGATTAAACACAAGAAATGCAAAGAAAAAGTGAGAGAGGCAGAAATCCGTGCGTGTGGGTAAGACACTGAGGATCTGAGATGGAGATGCCTCCCTGTCAGCTGTGGAATCACATTTGAACTTGAAAAAATTGTCCCTGTATTTGTGGTAGCTATTAAAATCACGCTGAAAGTGGGAAAGCTCACTTGTCTATTACCTTTGCTGCTTTGTGCAAAGAATCCTGATGTGGCTAAAGTGCTTCTGGCAGTCTGGTCTGTCGGATCAAAAGAGCCAGAAGGCCACCCTGTCCCAGAGCTATGCAAAAGGCTGCAGGATAAGGCTTGGAGGAGCTGAGGGAGCTTGGCTGGCAGGGGGTGAAATCCATAGCAATGATCAATGACAGCTGTGTTGGTAACCAGCCTTAGCAGGGATTTGTTCTGTTATCTGCTGAGCAGGCTCCCTGCGTGCCGCAGCATTCATCTGGAAGTTGGTTAGTCTCCAAAAAGAAAGTAATGGGCTGTCAATGGCTCTAGTCCCTGATTCTGCTCCAGTTTTCTCTTAATGAAAATTATTTTAGCATTCATTTTCTGAAAGAAGTGGGTCAAAGCAGGGACACACCTGTTAAGATGAGAACAAGAGCAGGCTTGTCCCCGAACTCTTCCCTCTCCCCACCACAGTTGTGTTGTAACCTCAGGAATGTGCAGATAATGTTTTTTCTCCATCCATCAGACATATGCAAATTTTTCTCACTGGGCAAGGCTGCTGGTGGTTTGGTGTCAGTGGCATTCGTGCCGTGGGCAGTTTTGTTCACGATGTATTCACATCAAAAAACTGCAGTGTGGGGGTCAGGGCTCAGTGCTCCGGGTGCTACGCAGAGCAGTGTAAGAAAGAGCCTTTGTTCCCAAAAGCTCTTTAAGTTGATAAGCAGACCAATAGGTTGAGCTGCCAGGTGGGGGGAGCTTAAAGAAACACAAAGATGAGTTCAGGTGGTCATCTAGATAGGGAATAAAAAGGACTGTGTTTTTTAAGACTTGCAAATGAGCTGTCCTGAGCTGCAAGGTGGGTAGGAGACCCAGACTAGAGTGTTCTTGGGAAGGGGTGGGACACGTGGACAAGGGATGGGTACTGGACTGGGAAAGTCTGCCTTCCCACTGGTTCCCAGATGCACAAGAGGCTCACCTGCATGCTTGTGCAAGGAAAGAAAAAAGCATACTGCTTCAGGGTTTTTGTTTTTGGGGGGTGAGAACTCAAGTTATCTGTGTGATGTTTGAACCAATGAGTTGCTTAACCATGATGCAGTCAACTCTGGGAAAATCTTGTGTTCCTGAGTGTTGTCTAACACAGACTTGGTTTGACACCAATTAGATCATTGCTCAGCTCCTTCTGGCCCCCAGGAAATGGGCCCTTCAGGTGCTGCTCTGGAAGGGAGCAGGGAGTCCGTGCTCCCTACATCGTTAGGCTAATCTCACTGGTTTGTTTTAATTCCAGAGCCACACCTGATTATGGGTGAACTGGCACCAACTGCAATTACTTCTGAAGTGTGACCTAAATGCTTTCAATGGGCAGGTTTTTCTCCATTCTGCTCTGCACACATTGATGGAGGAGCAACCATGTGCCTACTTAGCCTCCTTTTACGTGGTACTTCAAATTCACTTAAATTGTTTATTAAGGCACCTTCTTTTGGTCCCCCTCGGGGGCTCCTATGGCAAAGAGCAGGGACACAGGCATTGTGCTTCTTGCCATGTGTGTTCTCTGTAGCTCAGATAGCATAGCTGTCCTCACAGATGTCCTTCTCGGCAGGGAAAATGACCCATCTGGACCATTGTGCTAGGGAAACTTGTTATTCTTTGTAGTGAGGATATTTCCAGTGCCTGCTTGCACTACATTTCCACCTCTCTCCCAATAGACCAACCTTCAGACCTTTCCCAGTAACTCAACAGGTAAAGTCATAAGCCCACGTACAGGAAGATGCAGTGGAGGTGTAAATAATTCTTATCTCTGGTTCCAAGATATTGCTGGCCCACACCGAGTATCTTCCCTGGCTTTGCCTAGTTCCTTCTTATGATCCATGGCAGGAGCGACACATCTGCCCTGAGGTCTGGCTTGCTGTGGCTGCCCTCTCCATCACTGCTTGTTAACGTGAACAGCTGTAGTCACTCTTAAGGGATTCCTTCCCTGAATATGGCTTATCATGAGCAGTGATTGTCACTTGACCCTTCGGAAGAACAGCAAGTGGATTTCAGCAGGCACCTGCACAGATTCATTTTCTATTGCAACAAAATGTTCTCTCTAGTCCACATTCAGTGGCATCTTTCTTAATCTACTGCTAAGAGTTATCCTCTGGCTGCAGGTCATAGTGCTTGAGATGACCATTGAGGGGAGCATCTTTCTTGCTCAGGTGTCTTGCCTCAGCACCATGTCATATGCCTTATTTTCATTTCTGCAGACACTTGCTGTTTATAATTATTGGATGTATAATGCGCTCTGAAGGTGGTGACTACTCCCTGTTTCTGTAAGCCCGACAGCCTTCTTGTCCCCACTTGCTTTCCTTCTCTGTTTCCTCTTTTCCCTGCCTTTCAGGTGGAACTTGGGAGAGGGAAGGTGAGGCTGCAGCGAGCACAGAGAGACCTCAGACATTCCTAGGTCATCCCCTAGGACAGTACGGCTAGGCAGTTCATGGCACAATAACAGGGGAGGAGAGGAGGAGCTGTCAGAAACAGGTATGTCCCAGCACCGACAAGCAGTGGGCATGATGGTGGATATCACGAAAGGTGGCAACACTCTTATCACAGGTCATTCATCATACTTTTGACCAAATCTTGCTGAGACAGTGATAGCAGCCATTGATCCGCTGGGGTATCTATTCTCTGTGCTTCTGCTGGTGACTGCACAAGCTTCACAGAACCACCCCAAAAAGCCTCCATCTCTATAACTGACCCCTCCCAGGCTTCATGCTGCTGACATGGTTTGGTTTTGCAGGGTGTAGAAATGCTTTTAACTGAAGCAACTTGTTTGTATTTGTCCTGGAGGTGCAGAGGGGTGTTGCCTCTCTTTAACAGAGGATGTTCCACAGACAGTATTTTGGTCTCCTATCTTGTTGCCTGTGTTCCCCTTGGCACAAGTTGAGGTTAAAAAAGAAAAACCACAAAAACCTCTTGCCCTGCTGATAAAAGCAAAAGGAGAATCTTCTTTTATGGAGGCGGGCCACCAGACCTCACTGATTAAATAAGCAAATTTCACCAAACAAAATTTCTTTCAGTCCAGACCTTAATCAGTTGTTGAGGACCCTGTTACCTCGAGGGCCCACAAAGAGAATTTGCACAAAGAAAGGTAAAACTCCCCACACACCTACCCCAAGTATTTGTGGAAGTTGAGGGTGCAAAACCCCCACAAATCACACTCCAGAGGCAGTGAAAACAAACTCCTTTCCTCAGAGAATGTATATTTGTAAAAAAAAATCCCTTGGTTTCTTTTATGCCAGTCTTTTTGTAAGCATGGAGTTTTTGAGCTTGATTAAGTGAATGGTAGAAGAGTGTAACAAGGATAGCTACAACAGTATATTTTGCCAGGTTCCAAATTATCTGCCTTTGAACCACCAAAAGCCATGCTTTTGATGTCATGCTGGCCATGATGAACTTTACTAATGAACATCTATATTTAAATGTTGAAGTACATAAGAAAATGAATGGAAAATTATCGTACAGAGTCTTTTAATGTTGATACATAAAGCCAGGGCATCCCACCACCAAAGCGTGTGCAATGGATTAGTCATCCCAACTCAAAAAGGTGACTGCAGACTTGGTGGGAACTGAGAAACTGCCCAGGAATCTCAACGAAGTCCTGGAAAACTTTCATAAGTGGAGAGACTGAAGACACTGGAATTATTTGTGTGAAATGGGAAACTGTAGGATTCATAACATGAAACAATGAATGGTCTAGAGAAAGAAGATAGTGATTGATGTGCTGCCCAGCTGTAACATCAAAGTATTCCAGAGAATTAAGGAGGATTATTTGAAACTAATAATAGGAATAATTTTCACATACTGTGATTAATTAGTCCATGAATCTTGCTGTTAAGCTCAAAGCCCAGCAATATTCCCAAATGGCTTGGCATTTGTGTGAGTAACAAAGACTACCCCTTGTATTTATAGCACATGTTCAGAACAGAAGTTGCAGAGTTTTGAAACCTCCTGGTTGAGTTGAGCCCTGTCTCAGCGTAAGGGCTTAGGAGGGAGAAATTCTTCCTCACCACATGATGTAGATACTTCTTCTCTGAGACTTCTGGTACAGAAAGGGCAAAACAGCTTCAAGAAAGAAGATTTTCAAATGTGAGAATGTCCTATATAGGAAGGCCTATCAGCCTACTGTCTTGAGGGGTCTCCTCTACCCTCTTGAACGTGCTTGAAGTGAGTTAAAGTAGAGTAGTCATCCCTCTGGAGCATCCCCAGGAATGTTGCCCTGCTCATCCAGTACAGAGCCAAGGATGATCTCTGTTTGCTCTCCCTTTTTCTCCAGTACTATAGGTCTATGCATCCCCTGCAGCCCAGAAAGACTTTCCTTAGCAGAAGACCTTGGTTAATCCAGGGTTATCAGATTTAGTTAGTTAGACCCTTAATGCTCTGTTGAGCCCAGTCATTTTGAGCCTAATTAGCACATGAGCTGTCTTCTGGAGCATTATCCTAAAATAAATGTCTCACTTAGGGCAGCTGATCACTCTCCCAGCCAGAGCTTTACAAGCCAAGTTTGGTTTGAGTTGCCAGCCCCTGCTGAGGGGTAAGTTTCTCCTCTCAGAAGAAAAGTATTTGTAATCATTAGTAGAGCCTGGTCTGCTTCATGAGTATTTTATTGAGGTTCTGTCTTGCCTTTTGTTAGTTCTGTTGCATGGAAAATATTCTGTTATGTAAATTAATGCTGCAGTTTCATCCAGATCCTCTGAGCGCTGCCTCACCGCCGTGCAAACACATACACAAGTGGAGACAGACAGGTGTTGGGATGGGGAAGGCTCTTGTATGTGAGCAGGATGAAAAGAGCTTGGGACTGCTCAGAAGGGTGGCAAACACAGTAGGAAATATAATGCTCTTCCTGCCCTAACACAAAGACAAGTAATGAAGGTAAATGCTGGTAAATTCAAAAGGATCGACTGACAGCTACCACTGTTGCATGTAATTGCCTAAGGAGCTCAATAATTCAGGATGTTACAGGGGCCAAAGGTTCAGAAAAAAACTGGACACCATCAGGGATGTCAAGAATATGTAGCATTATTATTGTAAGGGCACCGAGCTGTTTATAGAGGGGTTATGAGACCTGCTTCTAGACATAAAGCATTCTCAAGTGGAGGCTGCCCATGTCTGAAGGGGGAAAATGGAACAGCCAGTCACTTGTTTGCCCACTTTGGGGTTATTACACCTCATGCTGAGCCTCTGAACTCTGCTACCAAAGGCGAAGGACTGGGCTGTACTGGCCATCTGATTCAGTCCACAGACTTCTGTGCTCCCATGCTGAAATTAAAAATTCCCTGAGGCTGTTGATCCATGAAAGCTAAATATGTTCATCTGTCCATGGCTTCTTTCTCCTCCCTCTGTTTCTGAGCTAGTGGCAACAGTTGTCCTAGGTTGTCCTAGATTTTTTAGTTCTTGGAAAAAAAAAAAAAAACATTCTTGGTAGACTTGTTTTGGGCAGGGAGGTCACATCAAGACTTGCTGTGTAGCGCAAAGAGCAGTTTCTAATCTTGCACAGTCTCAGTAAGTGCTGGGAAGGGTTAAACTTTTCTGCAGTCTTGGCAGAGTCAGCTGTTGGACATAGCTGCTGTTTGAAAAACCATTTAGATTTGCAGTGTGTGGAGGAACATCTAATAAAACCAGCCTGCTGCTTGGATGTTTTTCTGTTTGTGTTTGCTTTTGGGGCTTCTGATCCAGTTGCACACAGTATGTACTAAATTCCTTGTACAATTGCATAACTTAATATTAAAGCTCTGCTCTGCTTATACCACCATCATGTTCAAGTCTGAAAATTATCTTGTAAGGCCTTTTTGACATCTCTAACTGTTTTATTTTTGGTGGTTGTGGGGGTAACACTTAAGTTGTTTCAAGAACTTGTTCCCTGTGCGTTTTTTCTTCAATTTCAACTGCATACCATATCCACGTTTGCTGCCCATTCTGCTTTTGCTGTGTTGCAACATCTATAACATAATATTATACATCTAGGTTGTACACCTATAACCTGCTGTCCCAGAAATGGTTGTTTTTCACTTGACACTGGGTGGTTTGTATATATGTGGAGCTCTGGGCTAAACAGACAGTAAACATAATTTCACAGCCTCTTTAACTGAGCTGTCTTATGACTGAGCTCCTTATTTCTCACATTTTCATCCGTGGTCACAGATACTTTTGCCTTGCAGTAAGGGTTTGGGCTTGCTTTGCAGCTGTGATTCCTGCCAGGCACGGTCTTCACAGAAAAGTGATGTTGTCTCAGTCTGGATAGAGAGCAAGTAATAACGAAGTCATGCAGCCATGGAGTGTTGCATTGAGCCATGCATTGTGTGTACGTATGTGCTGATCTGTGCTGCAGTAAGATCTTATTTCCTGTGAGGACAGGCCTTCTTTGTCCCTTTTAGTGCTTATCTGATCTCTTTTCCCCAAGTCATGAAGATGAAAGGGGATCTAGAGATCTATCTTGAGATGGAGCTGTCTTCATTTGCTTTCTTTGTGCAGATGAAACTTCTGAAATCATCTTCCCATAACCTTTGGATAAGCAGAACCTCTCTTTTGCCACAGTCTGAGCAAAGCCGAGCTGTCTGAAGCCATCTTCCAGGAAATGTTAGGAAAGTCCTGAGGGCCCAGTGGGAGAGGTGTGTGACCTATTAATTCTAGGGATGCTTCACATCCCCAGCAACCCTTGAAATTTCCAATGATGAGAACATTCCCACCCATATGAAGCATCTGTGCCCTCTCTGCCTCTTGCTGTGATCTTGGGAGCCTTCACCCCTGCAGCACACACCTGAGCAAGGATGGATACTTGCTCACAGTTGCATGTAGCCATATAACAGAGGTGTTGGGAACAGCCTTGCCATCTTGCATGCCTCCAGGCACAAGTCAGGGAACCAGCTTTGATCCATGAAGCCACAGACATGGTCCTCGGTTGTGTCTGTACAAAGAGCATATTCTTGAAGTAACCAGGTGACAGTCACAGCTCTGCTTCGTGGCTAAGCCCTGGAGAAACTGCAGCCAAGGAGGAGTTCAGCCTGACATCTGAGTTACTGATTCTTCCCAGTAATTTCATTTGCTTATAGGATTTTTTTTCTTTTCAGCATGGGTTCTTAAGGACTTTGGGAATCATGTAGCAGCCAGGCGCCAGAACCCAGCTGGATCCATGATTCAGGAAGGAATTGTGTAATTTCTACTCTTGCAAAATCTCAGATATGCTTTCAGAGTGCTCAGGCTGAAAGATGCTGTGGAAATGTAGTCCCTCCTCCTGCTGCTGCCACTACAGCGTCTGTGATAAGAAAGTCTGTGCTTGGAGTTTAATTCAGCAATTTCAGTGAGATATTAACATCAGAGTCTCTTTCTTCTCTGCAGATTTGCATATGGTAATTAGAAGCATATGTGGTGGGGGCTGGGGCAGAGGACAGCTGGAGGAGGAGAAGGAGGAGCAGATTCCAACCCAGATCACCCGGGCCATGTCCCTGAGTCACGGCCTGCAAGTGGCTCCTGCTGAGTGCCACATGCCAGCTGGTGAGTCACAGAGCAAGGGAGCACAGACACAGAAGAAACTGGTTCCGTCACTGTCCAGCGGTGGCTGGTATGGAGGTGCTGCTTGAGCTATTGTTAACACCTTCTGTAACTCAAAATGCCCCAAACAGCTGGGACTTCTTTTCCTCTGACTAGGAGGCAGTACCTGTTCATCCTAGTTGTGTCATCATTAGGCATGCACGCAGTACCTATCATTACTTTCATCTCACTCGCCCTGTCATCTCTGCTGGCAAGCTTCTCTTCCCTGACCTGAGCAGCTCCTTGCTGTCACGTGCACAGGGCTGTGATTGACCGTCACATGCTGCAGTTTCCATTTTGAACACATAATAATCCTATATAGGTCTGGGATGTAATGATACATTAATAATGGACTTAGTCAGGCTGTCCTGGAAACCACTGCAAAAATCTCTGGCCCAGGCAGCACCTTGCTGTGGAAAAGAAAGTGGTCTTTTCAGGAACTTGCTCAAGACCACAAGAGGAACCAGCCTGACCTGAGGCAGAAATTTAAGAATTATCTTATCCTTTGATCTTGCGACAGTCCCCTGTAAACACTGGGTGCTGGAATATTCACCCTGGAACCAGGCAGACCACCCTCACTCTGCTCCCTGTCCCCTGAGGGAGGGAAGGGCAGCAGGAGGCTTAGGATGAGTTGAACAACTGCTATTTCCTCTTTCCCCTTTTCTTTCATTAAACATGCTGGATGATTTATTAAATCATTTAATGAAGGCATGAATTTGGCAGAATAGTATTAACTGGCAATAAATGTGCAGATGTCCAAACAAATACCATTAGCTAGTCCTACCCTACTTCAGCTTACAGGCTTCCCAAGTCCTCAAATCCTTTCTCTTTTTACTCACTTGGATGGTTCAGTTCTGTCCCCAGGCCATTCACCCTGTGCCCCTTGCTCTGTCTTCATCACGCTGTGCCCTGAATGCCCGTCAGCTCACTGGAATTTTCCTATTGAGTTGTTTTGTTTTGTTTTGTTTTGTTTTGTTTTGTTTTTAACCATTCAGTGCTTTCAACCAGTGCTTTCTGGCAGCTTTTGCGTTGACAAAGCCAGGGCAGGAATGAGCTGCATTACTGGGATCCTGGAAACTGGTGGCAGAACCAGTGAGCCCTGAGAGCTAGTGAGCCCCAAGCTCTGAGAACCCCCATGCTTATTGTCCTGTAGGGTGGCTGGAGGGTGACTTTTGGTTTGGGCTCTTCTCCCAGCCCTTTTGCCCAGAGGTAAACCTACAGAGAGTGAACTGGAGCCTTCTCTCTGCATGTAGCAATGAGAAGATGTCTGTGTTGTGCCTGTGGCTGCAAGTTCACACAAATTGCTGCTAAAGCATTTCTACTCATGCTTGTTTTGTAGAGCTGTATGGCTTCTTCAGCAGTGCAAATGTTCTGCAGGAGTCAGGGATTCACATGGAACGATGCCGAAATAACAAGCAGCTCCAATACAAAAGGATTATTGCTAGTTCATCTATGGAACTAAATGCTCAGCTTTTAAGCCTGTTTTTCCATCTTGCACCCTTGAGTCACTTGCTTGATCTTGGTTCATGTGAGGAAGATGATGATGACTGAAACCATAGCCATTCAGAAAGAGGTACCAAGAACTGTCACAGGTAAAAGGTTTATACAGGGCATTTGATTTCACAGGTGAAGTGGCTAAGATTTGTAGAAACAGTAATCTGTTCAGAAAACCCAGCCTCCAAAAAGCCCGCATCTCTTCCAACTGACAGTTCTGATATCATGCTCCTGCCTCTTCTTCCTCCATTCTCTATGCACCGTCTTTTTGTATTTAAATCACAATTATTTCTTAAATCTCTGCATGCCTCCCTTGCTATTGCTTTGTATTTTTTGAGAAAAGCTCAGTCACTGTCTTCTGGACCCAGCCACGCTTTGCGTGCAGCTGCCAGTGTTGAGGAGAGCAGGCTACCAAGCAATTGGTGATGAACCCCAAAAGCGTTGGGTAGACAAGTGGTAACAGATAGCAGGATAAGCCTGGAGGTCTGTGACTGCCACATCTTGCCATCAGCAAAGCCCCGATGGCTCCTGCACCTTCCCAGGAGTGTTACAGTGAAGCTGTGCTTCAGAGGCCAAGGAGCTGCACTGACAACCCTCAAATTAGCACAGCGTCCTCAGCCTTTGAGGGTGGAGGAGAGGAGAGATGTGAAGGCCTTTGTGTAGTGGTCAGACCTTGATTGGCTTGAGGCATTCCCAGGTAGGGAGGTATCTGGCCCTCACCTTCCCCAGATAACCAGTAAGCACCTCAAGAAAGAGCTGACTGAATAAACAACCCATCTTTCCCCCTCTAGCAGCAGATGGTGTCAGTATGGAGCAGGTAAAGAATTTTGACATTTGCAGTCAAAATGGCTGTTGTGCTGATGCGTCTAGAGTCACGGTGCTCCTTGCTTGCCTCCCAGCCTTGTGGTGTTGTGACACACTTTTCCATTTTCCATTGCTGGGTGATGCTGTGTTTGCTGTTGTGTGTATAGGACTGAGAAAGTCTGAGCACTCTGTGGGCTTGTGCTATTGCAAGTGATAAATAAGAACTAACCTATTTGGCTAAAAGTGCCTGTGTACAGACTGCCTATCCCTACTTCTGGAAATCTTTCCTTGCAAGGAGATGTGATGGCTTTTCAAAGAGCTGATCAAAGCCAGCAGAATCTGAAACAACTCTGCTTGCGGGTTTTTATACCCCAATGTAGATCTGAACCTACCATACCCTAAACAGAAGAGGGAGGATCCTTCTGCAGTCTCCAGAATCGGGGAGGAAGAGCCAAGAGATGTTATGGCCAGGGAGAATGGGTTGGGAAATAAGCAATCCCTGAGCTGGCAGTGCCACTGCCTAACCTCCCTGCATCCCTGGGACAGGAGGATGCACAAACAGAAATCATGCATATCCCTAGGGAAGCTGTCAGAAGAATGGCTCCCAGCAGGAGCTGGCAGCATACCTCCTTTGATATTGGACCTCACAGCCTCGTGCTGGGAGCAGGATGTAGGTACAGGCAGAGATACTGCAGCATCTGTGACAGTGAACCAAAGCTGCCACCAACACCAAATAACCAGGCAGTGCTGCATGTTGCAGCCAGAGCTGCAGAGGGACAGCTGGGACTGCGCGAGCTCCCTTGACATTTTGCTGTGAAATGTCAAAATGTGCCTCTGCAATCCCTGTCGTCCCACAGCAGCATCTGCAGCGACATGAGGCACGTGCTGCTGGCAGGGCTTGTCAGCAGATGTGTGCTGGTGCTCCAAGCAGCCATTTACCAGAAGCAGCAGAGGCCCCGTGCCTCAGCAGTGAGGTGTTCGGTTGTCACGGTCTGGATCCTCAAAATGATGCCTTTCAAGCTGTCGCATTGTGGCAACACTCAAAATACAGCAAAGCCATATGGAGAGACACCATCTAAGTGTTAAAACCAGCTACGAGGGTATTAAAGAGGGAAGGGGAGGATCTGAATGAGCTAGAAGGCACTGGGAGACCAGGGCTGGCTTTTTCCCACAGCTCTGGGAGAGACACAGGATAAAAAGGGACTCCCGCTGCTACAAGTACCATCAGTGGTGCACAAGGTTCAAAACAGGGCACGAACACTGCCCGAGTTGTTGAGCACCACTTTCAGTGTGTGTGTGCCAGGCACAGAGCCAGGAGCTGCTGTTGCTGATGGTGGTTCTTGAACAATGTGGTCGTGGGAATCTGAGAGGTACGAGATCTCCTCCCAGGAACCTGACTGAGAATGGACTCAAGCCTTTCAGCCACTGCAGGGCTGTGGGAAAGGAGCCAGAGGAGTGGCTGAAAGGGCAGTGAAGGGTGACATAAGCATGAGGAGACTATAGGTGGGGAGAATTTAGGGCCTTATGACAATCCACTGGATGTGGTCCAGGTGACCTCTCTACTTCAGAACCTAGTCCTGGCTGAAACATCCCAGCAGAAGCAGGTGTGAGGGTGTGTGTGCCCCTCATGTGGGTCTCTGGTAAGGTCTAGCCTGACCCACAAGGCTTGTCAGCTCCCTAACGCTAGTGTTAGTATTAGCTTTTACATCACTGGGTTTTTACTGTAAACACCAGGTCTGTTTCCATCTTTCTATTTTTTTTTCTGCCAACACTTCCTGTCTCTGTAAGAATCTGTACTATGCGTGGGAGGAAAGTACTTCTTTTGATCAGCTTTATTTTAGCATTTTTTAATTGCTATTCTTATGCTGTGAAGCTGTAAGAACTGAAGCTCCTGATCTTCTTCCTGTAGAGCTGTCTCATTACTTACACTGTTGCTCTGACTTAACTTATCCTACATTTCTCAATTTCTGTGCTCCCACGTGCCTTTGAGGCTCTGGTCCAAATCCATTATCATCTCATAGTCACGCACACTGGGTTGATGTAGATAAAGACTTAGACACCATAAAAGTCAGTTTTTTAGAGGCTGAAGGTTCCGGTGGCAGCAGACCCAGGGTCCTGGTATCCAGAGATCTCAGTATGTAGTGACAGGGTGCACTGGGGATGCTTGGATGGGATGTGGGATGTGGATTGCTGACCAGCGGTGTTTGGGATGGGGATTTCAGAACTAGGGGCTGATATTTGAGAGCCCTAATTCCCCTCAGCATCACCCTGGGTCAACATTGTTTTCTGGTTTCTCCATCTCCTTGGTGCCCTAGCTGCTCCCTCTCCACCCCAAACTTCTCTCCATTGGTTTCTCTGAAGAGTGGAAGGGAATGCAAAAGGGCAGTTGCAGCAGTACTGCTGTGAATTCCAGTAAATAATCAGATAAGCAGGTAAGTGTCACACATAGAGTGACAGAGCAGTAGGGGTCTGTCAACCAAGCACCCAGGACCATAAGAGGAACCAGCCTGAGATGAGGTTTAGCCATCAGCAAAAGGTTTGCAGAAGGCAGCGTGCTGCCTGGCACCTATTTAACCATCAACAGCTGCTCCCCATGGCCTCTCTGATGGAATCATCTACTCCTTTTCACAGTAGATGTGCTTAGGTAGTTGTATACTTTGTCTCTCTCCCTGGGCACCATTAAAAGAGTTCAGGACCTCATGGGGCCTCCTGGGTTTTAGAGAATGATGGTTGTTGCTGCTTTCGTGTTCCAGTCTGTTCCTGCTTTCCAGTTTGCACCCAGCCCTCTGTCTCTCTCGTGCTGCAGTGCAGTGAAGGGCCTTGTTTTGTAAAGGAAAGTTGAGGATACATAAAGGCAGGTAAAGACATTGAATCCAATGTGAGAAGATGGGTTGCCCGCATCAGAGTGCAGCTCCTCATTTCAGACCCTGTGCTCTCTGTCTGCTTTCCTGTGAGCCTGCAATGCCATTAGCAGTGAGGTTTTCATTTGACACAAATCCTGTGATGTCTTTTGACCACTTGAGTGAAATCAGTTACCCCAGGTAAGTCTGAGAGGGGTCATCTGGAAGCACAAGCATTGTTCCTGGAGTCCAGAGAGAGAGGGACATGTTTGTCTTTCATTGTAATGCTTTTCCTGAAGAAGATTGCTCAGGTAGTTGTGCTGACAAGGACCACTCTATTTAGGCCATGAAGTTTTCAGTCAAACCAAGGATGCTTTAAATATTCCCTGCCTTTCCTAAGAAGTGACTTTCTTTGTGTTTTTGTCTCTCTCTAGGTATCTGAACTCCCCCATGAGAAGTGTCCTACCAGCCTCTCATGCACAGCCCTACCTGCGCATGGGTAGCACCAACTTAACTGATGTCCTGAAGAGCATTCCTCACCATGGATAGTCCACCAAAGCTGACTGGCGAGACGCTGATTGTCCATCACATTCCCCTGGTGCACTGCCAGGTTCCAGACAGACCGTGCTGCTCCGTGAACAAAAGGACCAACCCCTTCTGTCAGCCAGATCTCAGCATTACACGGACCTCTGGCCTTCCAGAGAGAGACCTCTCACAGACCGACTCCTTGGTCTACAGCAGCTTTCTCCAGACCTCCGAAAGCTCAGCAGAGGCCTCAGACAACAAAGAAGGCAAAGTGAGGGACTTGATTGTCCCTAGTGCCAGCAAGCGACACAACCCTTTCTTACTGAACGAGGGAGAAGACCTCAGCATCTTTGGGGATGACTTGGGTCAGAAATCTTTCCACCTTCACAACTCCCTTGTGGCTGCCAAAGCTCCCTTTCATCTGCATGAGCTAGCCTTGCCTCCTTTCCACCTCCACGACTCCAACCAAATTGTGAAGTCCTGGAACATGGCCAGCCGGTCCGGTGTGGTAGATGGGCAGGAAGACAAAATCAGCAGTGATGACATCCAGAAGAGGAACAACGCAAACCGGTGCCACCAGGCCACCGAGCGCATGGAGCTGGATGAATGCAGCTGCCATCGCGGCAGCTCCTCCAGCTTCTCCTTTGATGGTGGCGACCAGGAGTGGAACCAAAACACAGGTGAATCACTGAGGAATCAGGATGCCCTGCACAGCCGGACGTGCAGCTGTTCCAGCTCCGAGCTCCATCGCTGTCGCTGCTACAGTTCGTCGAGTCAGTCTGAAGTGATTGACCAGCAAATGGGCTACATCAGTGACTCTTCCTGCAACAGCTCCGATGGGGTGCTGGTGAACTTCAGTGCTCTCTACAACAAAATGAACGGCCAATCTCGATCTAACCTGAATTCAGCCAACCTGTCCTGTGACTCTTCCTTCTGCAGCCACTCGGACACGGGAGCATTTTACCTGGATTTGCATTCATCGCCCACAGAATCCAAGATGTCATGTGAGTCGCATCACCCAGAGAGTTCGGGGAAGGCGTGTGAGTGTCACCACTCCTCCTCACCTGTCCTCGATGCTAACTGCAACTCCTACCACCTCCACTGTGAGCCTTGCACTTCAGAGAGCTCAGACCTCACTGCCTGCTTCCAGAGCCAAGCACGGCTCGTTGTGGCTACTCAGAATTATTATAAGTTAGTCACGTGTGACTTGTCTTCCCAATCATCCCCCAGCCCAGCAGGATCTTCCATAACTAGCTGCTCGGAAGACCACACCAAAGGTAGCCCAGCCCAGCCCACTGAATACTATCTTTTTAGAAGGCCTGACATGAGACAAGAAGAAAGCAATGTGGAGTGCAGTGAAGAGGAGACAAAGGAAGAAACCACGCAGAACATGATTGAGGGCCAGGTCTATGTGAACGTGTCACCACCTAACCTCAATACAAGCCGGCAGCGCTCCAGGAGCTATGATCAGAACCTGGACAGGAGTCCTAGCAGCAGGCTGGGCTCTCTGGAGCGCATGGTGAGCTGTCCGGTCAAGCTGAGTGAAAGCCCAGCGATACCCATCCAGAGTTCTCCCCCAAAACGAGTGACATCTTTTGCCGAGCTTGCTAAAGGCAGGAAAAAGAATGGTACCTCCCCACCGCTCCGGTCCAGTGGCGATTCCTCCTTGGAGTTCTCCCCTATCCCTGAGACGCAGCGAGATTGCCCAACCTTCCTTGAAGAAAGAGCTCGCCGCAGCCAGAGTCTTCCACCCATGCCCTTTGTCCACGGCCTGAACCGGAGCTGCGAGGGCTTCTGTTTGAATCACCCTTTTGGGGACAGACAGGCTTTGTGCTCCACCAAAGACTCAGGCTCCACTGAGACCGTCCCCAGTGGGCACGGGGCAGGTGAGCAAGCCTCTCTCTCCCTGCTGACGGAGGCAGATGCCAGCTTCTCAGGTAGCTCTGCCAGTGGCCACGGACAAAGAGATGTTAGAGCCCGAGCAGACGGTAAGGAGCCAAACTAGGCAGAGTGGAGAAGTAACAAGAAAAGCTTTTTGGGATTAGAGGGGAGCAGCAGAGGAATGTGCATGGCAATGAGAACAGAGCCTGCACAGTTCCCTGGTCTACTGGTCTCTGGGACAAAGCCCTGTTGTGCTTATTGCAGACCCAGATCAGTGCAAGTGGCTTGTCTTTCTATTTCTTTAGAAAGCTGAGGTTTTGTGCAAATCTCTCATATCATGTAAGGGAGGATAAGCACTCAGGGTCTGTGCAGCTTGGAGGATTGTCTTGTTCTGACTCCCTCTCAGGGTGCTGTACTCCCCCAGCCCGTGATCTGCCCTTAGCTCCCAAGACAGATTTACACAAGCTCCACAGAGCCACATTCTCAGCAGACAAAGGGAAGGGAACCACTGGGTAGTTTTTAGACTTTCTGTTTTGGATCCATATGAGGCAGAGGCTGGCATAGCCAACAGTCCCCTCTTGATGCAGGCCTCACAGAGATCTGTGTCTGCCAGCACTTACAGTATGAGCCCTACTGAGATTAGAGGAGCTCTGTGTGTTTGCTGTAGTGTCCTGGCCATTTCTTACACAGTGCATAGGCCTGCAGCAGAGGTTCCCCTGGAGGAGCACATGGCCATTACCAGGGTAATTGCCCCAGCTGCCTCAGTGGGAAAGTCTGTAGCACCTGAATTGTTTTCCACACTGAAATTGGCATTACATGTCTCCAACTGAGAGCAACATGCAAACCTAGAGGGTCTGATAAGGGATCAGAGGGAAAGCAACTTCTTCTAAAGGCAAGCTATAGGGAAAGAGGGCTGGCACACCCCTGGGGAGCAGGTAACACTGAGGGGGTCTGCTTGCGACAGGTCCTACAGGCCCTCAGCATCTTTGTCCTGGGATTTGCTGTGGGCTGGAGGAGTGGCAGGGATGTATGCCAGGACCTGCCAAGCCAAGCTGGGGTGCAGTGCGGGTGGCAATCAAGGAACCTGGTCCGCCTGGTCAGGTGTGTTGTACACTGTGCACACAGTAAATCATCTTTTAGCTGTGTCCCTTGGGATGTGGCCCCATCAGGAGCAGCAGGCATGCATGCATAGTTGATCAGCTTGGTGCACAACCTTAGAAAATCCTTGTCCATCATTTGCTGGGGCAGACTAACTTTTCCCAGGGTTTGAGGCTTCTAACTCTGCTGTGGGCCTGCTTTCACTGAGTACACTTGGGGCTGGTACAAGGAGAGGGAGGAAGGGAGCTGTGTGCTTGGGGGAGATCAGTTACAGCAGTTACATGCCCTTACCCTGGCAGCTCATGTAACTGGTTCAGACTTGAACCACTTTGCTTTTGTCACTGGTACATAGGTCATCCTCTTCCTCCCACAGCTAAGAGCACATTCCCTTTTGCTTGTGACCCACAAAGCTCACGATGATTGTCCCTTTGCCTATCCTCACGAGCTGTCCCCCCTTCTCTCCCCAAAGGTGGTGGCACAGACAGCAAGCCTGTGGTGCGCTATAGCAAGGACCAGCGTCCCACGACTCTGCCCATCCAGCCCTTTGTTTTCCAGCACCACTTCAGCAAGCCGCCCAAGGCCCGTGCTCTGCACAGCCACTTTGCCTCCAGCCTTTCTCAACTCTACAGCTTGTCCAGCAACCGGCCTGCCAGCCAGCAGATCTCCTCCAATTCCCAGGCCTCTGCCACCTTGGCAGAGCAGGCAGCGGGGAGCCAAGCTCACAGCACGCTGCTGACCCAGCGCTCAGTGGATGGAGCTACCTCCCTCAACGATGGCTGCATCAAGAAGCCAGCCCCGGAGACAACCCGGCCGTCCCCCCTGGGCAGTTATTCTCCTGTGCGATGCAACGTGCCTTTCTTTCAGAGCGTGGACTCGTCTTCCTCACCCACGGCAGAGAGAGCTGGAGAGAGCCAGCCTCCCAGGAGCAGGTCCTGCCCCATCTCCGCCAACCTGCTTCCTACCAGGTCTTCCCCTGCTGTCAGTGCCATGCAACCCTCCCAAGTCACCAAAGCCGATGCCCTGAAGCAAAAGGAGAACCCCAGGCTGGTTCACAAGAAAGAGGCACCACTGGAGCCAAGCCCACCGCTCTCTGATTACCGACTCCACAGTGGGTCCCTCCTGCCCCTTTCCCTGGGCAGTGTGCCCATGAGCCGAGGTGGAGCCCATGCAGATCCCCACTGGAGGAGTGGCAGTGAGACCAGCAGCTCTGGTCCCCTGAGCAGCATGGGAGTGCGGCCCCTCAATGGTAGGTACCCAACCACCAGGACATGCTGGTGGGGAACATCTCCAGCTCCCTGGCTGTGGCTGCTCTCTATAGCACTTCCCACAGCAACAACCTGAGCCAAATTCTCATCAGGCTGCTGCAGCGTCCTGCAGCCCTTGTGATCACTGCCTGCAAAAGAAAGTTGTACACTAAGAGCATGTTCCTCCAGTCCTGGCTCCTACACAGTGTCTCCTGGGAGGGATGCTGATCCTACAGCTCCCCATGCTGGGTGCTGGCACCCTAAACCTGCTCCCCCTGTGCCTGCAGCCACCAGGCCACTTGGGCTCCTGCCCTGCTGTGCCAGGGTGTGGCCTCCACCTCCCCCTGTGTATATGTGCTAACGTCCTGAATTGCTGCCAGACTTCAACTAACTTGCTGTCTCTCTCTCTCTGTTCTTCCCCCTTCTCATCCTTCTCTCCCCGTTTGCCCTCCACATCCTTCTGTCCACTCGTGTCCTCTCATTGGGTGCACGCTGCCTGCGGCGTTGCAGCGAACCACCTCTCCCCTCAAGCACTGAAGTGGCGAGAGTACAGGCGGAGGAACCCCCTGGGCCTGGACCGCGTTTCGGGGCTGCCTGGCTTAGCCGGAAGCCTAGACAGGAGGCAGCAGGAGCCCCGGCTGAACCGGGGGAACCCCATCTTTGAGTTCCCCGGCACCCTCAACACCAACAATTTCCACTGCAAGCTGAACGGTGCGCACTGCCCCTCTGCTGGGGGCCTGGGGGTGACCTTGGGCTCAGGTACAATGTCCCAGCTAAGCCTGGCCTCATCACTGCTCTGCCAGCTCTGAGCAGGAGGGTTGAGACATCTGCTCACAGTGGGGCTGAGGGGTGCAAGGAGAAGGTGAAAATTGCTGTACTGGTTGGTACAACGTGTGGAGCCTCCCTTCTTCCCCGTGAGCTGGGAACAGTCAGGCCTGGCTCTGGGCCAGGTTGAAGGGCCAGCTCAAACCTTAGCAAGTGCTCCAGGCATGTGTCCAGCTTTAGTTCATGTCTTATATGGGGGTTGTGCCCCTTGGAGATCTCATGTCTGTGTCCCAGTGGCTGCCCATCTGTCCCAGCATCTCTCACATGCTAGATGTTGGGCTGTAGCTCAGGACTCCTGCAGAAGTCTCCCCATGGAAATAGAGCCCATCCCAGGGGCCAGGCAGAAGGCATGTTGCTTATTGCCTGTCAATGCCTGTTAGAGACAAGTAGGGACTCTCAGTCTGCTCTTCTTTTGACCTACTTGCATCACTGCTGGGGCTACTTGCACGGCAGCCCTGAGAATCTGCTGCAGTGAGTTTTTCTTTAGCACCAGCCCATGCAGGTGAACCTCCCGCAGCATCTTCCAGTGCCTTTGGGTCCCCAGCCAGGCTGGAGCTGGATGTGGGGTGAGCTGCAGGGTTAAACATGTTGCAAAACATTTCTGGTAGAGTAGCAAGCCTATAGCCCCAGTCTTGGACAGAGAGATGGGAAGACTCCTGCTGGTGCAGCCTGCTTCTGGGATAAACAGTGGGAGAGGCTTTAGGGCTGACCCTTCTCTCCCATCTTGGCCCTGCAGGACAGTCCATGAGGCAACTCCAGCTTACCTACACTGACTTCTTTCCTGACTACTTCTCACTAGCTGAGAAGCCCCCAGCTGAATTCTGCCTCTCCCCGGATGGCAACACAGAGTCCATCTCTATCGACTTGCTGCAGAAGAAGGGTGAGTCCATGTGTCTCTTGTGGCAGTGGAGGAGAATGTGGCATAGCACAGCATAAGTCAAATGGTGCTTCTCTGGCTTACTTCATTTCTGTAGAGATAATAGTTTCTTTGCCTGCTCTTCCCTGCTGTAGCATCATACCTAGATGTACCCCCTGGACTACCAGCTGTTTCCACAACATCTTCATGTGTTCTCTGTATGATGAGAAAGGGCCTTAAGTCCACGAGAATGTGTGAAGACAGCGGGCAGGCATGGGAGCATGGCCCTAAGGCAGCCACCCCATCTCAATATAAAGGGTAGACCTCTGAATCTGTATGGTGCTGCAGGTGTTAGCCTGAGTGTGTGATGTAGTTAAAAGGTCTGTTGCGTCCTATGGGGTGATGCCTTTATATCAAAGGGTGGGAGAAAGTGATTGGATCCATACTAGATACAGACCTGGCGACATGGTTGTGACAGCTGCCTCTGTGTCACAGTGGAGTCAAGTGATGTGCAGAAAAGTCCCCATGCCCTTATCAGTTATGTTTTGGTGATTACTAGAGGGCAGCCTTCCCCTCTGTCCCACTTCTGTTCTTGCATTGTGCTGAAGCAGATGTCAGATTACCCACCACGGGCTTGTTAGCCCCTGCCAAATGCATGGTTTCCATCCTGTCATTGCCTCAGACCCCATTTCTGCTCCCACAGGGGATAGTGCAATGGAGGTGATGTTCCATGTCCCTTGGGAATATTTGACAGGATATCTTACCAGCCACTTATGTCTTCAACCACTTCTAGAGCTTGTCTTGCTGCCAGGCTGATGCGTGAGTGTTGGAACCAGCAGGGATAGATTTGCTGAGGAGTTAGGACAGACTTTACATGCTTCTGGCAGAGATGAGCCATGAGCTGATCATGTTCTCAGAGAGACTACATGTGCTGACACAGCCTGGAAATACGCCTGCCAGATTTCTTCATGAAGCATTTGGTCTGGGTCTGCCCTAGAAGCCCCTGGGGCAGCTCTGATTCTCTTTTCCTCTAGGTTTGGTGAAGGCAATCAACACTGCTGTTGACCTGATTGTGGCTCACTTTGGAACCAGCAGGGATCCAGGGGTGAAGGTAAGTCTTGCTTCCAGTATGTTTGCTCAACATCATGAGTGATGTAAAGAGGATGGAGAAAAATTGCCTCTCCATTATTTTCCAGTTCAAAAACTAAGAGGCATCAAGTGAAGCTAGTAGTACCAAGAACAAACAAAGAAACCCGATGCTATGTCATGCAGTGAACAGTAAATGTGTGACAGTTCTTGCTGCATGATATCGGGCATGCTAAAAGATTACGTGGGTTTAAGGGAAGATTGGAAAAATACGTGGAAGGGAAATTCATTGATGTCTACTACACACAAAGGAATCATGTCCACCTTAGGTAGTCCTAGTTGTAGGCTGGGACAGCATTATTAAATGGAAGTATTATATATTTTTGCTCTGGTTTGATTGTTTCTTATGTATTTGCATGATATACTCTACCTGGTAGAGAATACCAAGCCAGCTGGACCTCTGGTCAGATGTGGTACAATGTCTCTTTTTTCTCATACAGTAGAGTTATGTCTCCTTTCTCCATATATCTCATTATTGTTTTCTGGCACTTGTGGCAGGGCACAGTACAGTGCCTTGATGTATGACAGGACTCTGTAATTATAAAACAAATGGGTTAGTCATTGCCCATCTGGGGCAGGTGGTCTCTCCCTGTGGCACTTACCATATACCCACTGGCTTCAGAGTGCATCTTAATCGCCCATGACTGTCTTTGGCTTGTGCTCCCCTCATTGCTCATTTCTAGACTAACACAAGCAGAGCAAGCTTGCTTGTTTGACCCAGACAGTGTTTTCAGTCATGTGATGCTCATCATGTTTGTGGTACCTCCTCTCAAACCAGAACAGTATCCTTCAGCTGCAGGGTCTCTATGGCAGCAATGTAGCACTGTCTGAAGATGACAACTTCCCCTGAAGTGCCATCTCCAAGGAGAAACTTGACTAGGACAGATTCCAAGCCAATTCAGTCTTATCTCACAGCCCAGGGTAATTTATCCCTAATTACAATTGTTGCTGAGGCAGAGATTGTTGTACAGTGTAACTTGAGCTGTTTGGATTTCCACAGCTTTTTGAAAACTCCACAGTGAATTTCCTACGTCTGCTGTCTTGGTTTGGGGAATAATTGCAACATACGCCCATTACTTTACTTGCCAGACGATGCTATGGTTTTGATCTGGGGTTTCTTCCTGTGTCAGAGTGCCAAGGGCTGAGCATTCACCTGTCAAAAGGCAGCACCCGTACATGATGCTCCCATGCTTGATGGATCTGGCAGGATTATTCCTGACCCAGAAGTTCAGTCTGAGTTCAGGACTATGTGGACCTATGCCAACTGGCCAGTGTAATTCCAGCTCAGCTGGTAAAATCTGTGCCCAGCTGCCTTGGACCACCAACATGATGTGTAAGGCCCAGGGCTGACCACTTTGGACTGACCCGTGGCATCTCAAGGACTGCATGGAGCAGGATGTGTCCCTCTCTGTTGATGCTGGGCTCTTACATGCCTCCTCACTTCAGCCTGGGCTCTGTCCAGTCATTTTCCCCCATCCTGTTTATTTATAGTAATCCCTAGGAATTATAGCTCAGCTCGTCACTGAGTTAAGTGTTCCTTAACCCCTCTGTGCTGAAGTTCCTAGGTCATTTGCTGCTTCCTGCTTCTAAAATAGCAACATGAAAATCTTCTATGGCAGCAGAGGAAGTCCCATCTCTTTTCTTCCTCCAGCAAGGCAGTCTTGGTATACCCATGAGGAGAACTGGGTATCCCTTCTAAGTGGAATATCCTCTTTCCAAGCTGAGATATTCTCTTCACAAGCTGTTGCCTTATCTCAGACTGGGTCAGACCTTTCAGGGAGCAACCCAGAACTGTTTTATGAGGCAGCAGGAGTGAAAAGGAAGAGCCTGCCTGTACCAGGAGCTGCTGAGCTTCATCATGCCTGGGTATTGCCGGCTAGGTGACTGTAGTAGGCAAGTGGGCCTGGGATGTTTGCATGTGTTTGTACCATGTAGAGCAATTACCAACCCTCTCCCTGTTGCCTCTTCTCCCTTAGGCCAAACTTGGGAACAGCTCCGTGAGCCCCAATGTGGGACATCTCATCCTGAAATACCTCTGCCCAGCTGTCCGGGACATCCTGAGCGACGGGCTCAAGGCCTACGTCCTAGACATGATCATTGGCCAGAGGAGAAACATCCCGTGGAGTGTGGTGGAGGCATCCACCCAACTAGGTATGGAGGATGTATGGTGATGCCTGTCGCTCTGTGGTACTGCTATGCTGTGGCTGGGAGGTGATGGGGAAGGTCCAAATTCTCCTAAAACAGGCCCTAGCAATGAAAAAAAAAAACAGACCAAAAAAAAAAAAAAAGAGTTCTCTTCTCCTGCCACCCTGAGTTTCTGGGTTGTTTCTAAACCTTGATCTTTAGCCTTGCACAGCTGCAGGTGTAAGGCAGAGTTGTGCTCCAGCTTGATCTATAAGATTTGCACACACAGCTTACTGCTTTCAAGAATGCCCATGTCACCTGCACCCTCTGCTAGTACCAGTCTGCACCCCGGATTGTAGCAGTGGCTACCATCCAGCAGAACTCCTTTCTGAGGTTACAGATGGCAGGCCCACCCTGATTTCTGCATCATGAAGAGCTTACAGCCAGGGCTGGGAAGCCTTCTAGCCTGTTTGTGGCAAGTCTCCAGCTCTGGGGTTCTCTCTGTGATTACAAACACCTCAAATTGTAACCAACAACTGCAATGTTATTTTTGCCTGGTGATTCTGAGCTGAGGGCCATGATTGTCTCTGAACTGTGGGAAGCAGGTCCCTGGGGCACCTTCATGCATTGAAACTCTCCCAGAGTTTTGGAGTGACAGCCTGAGAAACACTGCAACCCATCTCCTCTGTGGAGTCTCGCTGTTGGAATGGAGTGACCGGTGGAGGGTCATGTAGGCATGGGAGCTGGGCACATTGTAGGCATGGGAGCTCAGAAACCTTCTGGCTATGCCTGAAGACTGCTTCCTGCAGTGCTCTTTTGGTTCTGCTGACCAAAACTAATCCCAGCATTTTGCTTTTCTCGACAGGCCCCTCTACCAAGCTGCTGCACAGCCTCTATAGCAAGATCAGCCAGTACACGGAGCTCACCAACCACAACATGAGGTTCAACGCATTCATCTTCGGCCTCCTCAAGTAAGCAGGCTCCCTGGGCTGACTGCATGACATTGTCCAGGGCTGGCAGAAGGTGCTGCTCCTTGAACGGAAGCAGTCACAGTTGACAATGAAAAGACTTAAGGAACCTGAGAAGCTGCTTCCCAGCTGTAGGTGAGGGAAGGAAGAAGCTGAGAACCTCTGGGAACACCAGAGGGATCAAAACCTGCCCCTACTAGGACAGGACTGAGAAGGGCTGGCCCACTGAAGAACTTTGTCAGCTTATTCTGGCCCCAAAATGCTAGGTGGGAAGAGTCTGTCAGGATTCATATAGGGATCAACATAACATATGCATATATTTCTCCTGAAAATCCCTGTGACACTGCTTCCTAGGGCTGCAGTGAATCCCAGTGCATGAGTCTCTGAAAGGGAAATCGCCCTGGTCCAGGACCCAAGGCTGACCCTTCTAGTTTGAATAAAAAGTGTAAACACTAAGTGTTAAACAGAAAAAGTCAGTGGTGTTCTGTCTCTGCCTGTGACAGGATGAGTGCTCTTAGGATAGTACTTCCCTGTTCCTCTGCAGATGTGAGCAAGACCTTTGAGACTGGTGATGGAGCCTCCAAGGTCTCCAAATATTGTGGGACCCCTAGGAGCAAGCTATGCCCTGCTCTCCCAACCCAGGCTGGCCCAGCTTTCTTTTGCTGGCACAGGATGCCAACACACTTCGGGCCACACTTGATTGCATGTTTGTAGTTGATTTGCCACTTCCATGTGAGCACTTCTCTGCAAAGTTAAGCTCTTTATGTAGGAGCTAAGTGGTGTGGAAACTTGCTGGGAGCGTGGCTGTTAGGGATTAGAGTTGCACAATGCCACATTGCAAAGCAAACAAGCTTGCTCCTTCGCAGGCTGGGTGGCTGTGCGTAGTGCGTGTTGATGGGAGTGATGAAGGGGACAAATTGATTTTTGCTTTTTCTCTTCTTCCCTGCCCATGTTCCCTTCCTACAGTATCCGATCCTTGGAGTTCTGGTTCAACCACCTCTACAACCATGAAGGTAAGAGGCTGTGGGCTGCAAAGAGGACCAAATTCTGCACATTGTGCAGCACACATGTAAGCTCTAGGCCCTGTTTTTCTCTTGGTGGCCTCTCAGCCTGTGCTGCTCCCCTCTGCTAGATTTTATTGCATTCCTGGTGTAGGTGTTGCTGCTCAGCTAAAGGAAGGGAGGTGGAAGTCAAAGCTCCATGTGGCTCCCTCCACCTGAGCTGTGGAGAGCCTGCCCACCTGTGTCCTTCCCCGCTGCAGCTGGTAGCCAAGGCTATATCCTACAGTACAAATCCCTCAGACTACCCTCAGGAGACCAGATCTAACCCTCTCCAAAAGTCTGTGTCCCCTGTCCAGTGCCTGAGAGCTTTGAAGTGTGAACACTTATCTGAAACCCTCGAGGCATGTGAATTAGAAAGGAAAGCCATAAGGCAAACAAACAGCAGATTTTCCTGGATGTATCTGTTGTTTTTATTTTCAACCAGAAGTGTTTCTAGAGCATGTAGATAACCTAGCAGCAACAACCAAGCTGCCTGATGCCTAGAAGCAGCATGACTAAGTGCTAAGTGCACAGTGAGGCAGACACCCTTGACCTGCTGGCTTCCCTGAGAGTGCTGCTGGCTCGGTGCATGCCCAGCCCAGGGCCCCATGCATTGCAAGAAGCCCAGCCCAGTATCTTCTAGCAGGTTTAAGGGCTGACAGCAGGCATTGCCTGGGTCCATGTGTGCTGTCAGCACTTCGGAGCAGATTGCCTTTGCAGTGAGCGGCGTAACAAGAGGAAGCACCCTGTTTTTCTGGAGCAGAAGACAACCATTGCGAATCTTCTGTTTCAAGCCATCATTATGAACTGAAAGTGTGAGGTGGGGCTGCCAGGTGTCAAGGCTAGGCACAGGGTTTGCAGATAAAGTGCAAATCCTCTCTGCGGTGTAAGTTTGTTAACTCACTGCAGACAAACACGCACAATGCTAATGTCCAACTCTGTCCTGTGAGTGACACCTCACAACAAAGCTAGTGGTTGGACAGTGCAGAAGTGGCCAAGGGAAGTGTAGGATGAATGCTACAGGTGGGAATACTGTTCTATTTTCTGTTAGGATCCATGGTGCAGCCCAGCCAAACCCCTGGAAAGGCTGTGTTCAGCTGTCCCTGACACCTCTCCCTGTAGGGCACTGGTACTGACCCAGATCTGCAGATCCTTGTTCATATCTAGGGGGATGGAAAAGAGAATCTTAATGTGTGACAACCATATCTGATGCTTTTAGTTTTCACCCTGCTCCTCTGGCATTTGTGATAGAGGTTGCTTGCTCCAGTGGGTAATCTGACAGGCAGGGGGTGGCTGCAGGAAGTGGGATTTGGGCCAGTTTGCCCAGTTCTCCCTGCCCCAGTGTTATGCCTCACACTGCAGCCACAGCTGTGACCAGAAACCAGTGCTCAGTTCCTTTCCCCAGTAACTTCTTGGTGGCTTGGCAGGGGACTCTCATCTAACCACTGCCTCTTACCCCACAGATATCATCCTGGCACACTACCAGCCAGTGGGCTTCTTGTGCCTGTCTCATAGCGTGTGCCAGCCTCTGTTTGAGGAGCTCCTGCTCCTTCTCCAGCCTCTCTCCCTGCTGCCCTTCAACCTGGACCTCCTTTTTGAGCACCACCTGATGCAGATGGGCAAAGAGCAGCAGCAGCAAAAGGAGCTGCTGCGTGTCAAGCAGGACCTGCTGCTTTCCGCACACTCCACCCTGCAGCTGATGCGGACGCGGGGCAGCAGCGAGGATCCTGATGGCTGCAGCACTGCCCCTGAAGCATGCAAAGTGGCTAGCAGAGACGGTGGCGTGTCACCAGGCCACAGCCCTGAACAAACTGCAAGTGAGAGGGTCAAGGGAGTGGGGGCCTCTTCCGGAGATGGGGACAGGGAGGAAGAGCGGAGGAAGTTGCGAGAGAGCACGTGGGAGGGGAAGAAGGACAAGCAGGCGGGCTGGTGGTACCAGCTCATGCAGAGCTCTCAGATTTACATCGAGGGCTCGACTGAAGGCTCGAAGCTCATCCGTTATGAAAAGAAGAAGAAGGCATTGAGTGGTGTCCCGAGGCCAGCTGAGAGCCACAAGGCACCACCTCCACGTGAAGGCGTGGTGGAGGGTGCAGAAGCCTGCCCCATCACTGAAGGCATCTTGGAGGAGAAGCCCAAGGCCACCAGCAGGCCAAGTCCTGGAGCAGTGGAAGAGCCCCTGGAAAAGCCCCAGCAGGTACCAGCCGGTGAAGAGGTCAAGGAGCGGAGCTGGCCCTTCTGGATGGGCAGCCCCCCAGACTCGGTGGTTACAGAGCTGAAGCACAGCAAGGAGAAGGAGACTGGGACTCAGCAAAGTTTGGGAGCAGCAGCAACCCCCCAAGAGGAAAGCAGCAGCAGTGCATCAGAGAGCAGCCAGCCCATCAAGTGGGGACACTTGTTTGGGTCCAGGAAGGTGCAAAAAGAGCCCAGGCAACCTAACAGGTAGGGACATGGGTGGCTTAAGGCTGGAGGGGCTGGTTAACCTGGGCTCTGAGCTACACTGTGGTGGTACATCACAGGTGAATAAGGAGGTCTGTCATACCTTGTGTGTCTGGAGGATGCTGGGTCCCTTGGAAAGGAAACAGTCTGGGGGCTGCGGTGCATGTTGTGTGTAATACAGTCCTCTAAGGCATGACCTAGCCATGAGAGGTTGCCTTCCCCACCATGACCTGCTTCTCTCTCCTTGCAGGTTGCCCTCTGGCTGGCTGAGCCTGGACAAGTCTGTGTTCCAGCTGGTGGCCCAGACGGTTGGGGCAAGCATGTGGCGAGAAGCAGCCCCTGAGCCAGAGCCCCCCCGAACAGAGCCACCTGAAGTGTCACCTGTGCCACGGCCAGCCCGGGGACTGTGTCCCAACCCTCCCTGGTGAGCAGTGGCATGTTGCTGTCCCACAGGGGCTGGGGACACGGTGGGATGGAGTTCACATGGGTCTGGATGTAATGTCAGGAGGGGTTTCTGCCCCCCCCCCAGTGGTCCTGGGTTTCAGCAGCGTGAGCATCCTGTGGTGTTCTAACCCTTTCTCCCTTCTGTCTGCCCGCAGCGAGGTGAAAGCCCTTTGCCATCACATCGCCACCGAGGCAGGACAGCTGAGCTTCAACAAAGGGGATATCCTGCAGGTCATCTCCAAGGTGGACGGTGACTGGCTGCAGTGCAGCCTTGGCTCCGAGAAGGGACTGGTGCCCATCATGTACGTCACCCACCCGGAGGACGAGGACTACTGACGTGGCTGGGAGGCCAAGTACAGTACCGTGGGCTGCTGAGGCTCCTCTGGGGATGCCCAACCTGCCAGAGGAACAGACACAGCTTCTTGCTAGTTTCTTACCTTTCTTGCCATTACAGAATACAGTAACCGTAGGTGGTTCCTTCTTGCTCCTCCTCGTGCAGCTGCCAAAGGCCAAACCGGCCACGGGGCCTTCTGTGAGCTGCACCTCGTATTGCCAGGCATCACCGTGCATGCAGCCACACTGGGGATCACCTGAGCCCCCTCCACCCCACGCCACCTCCAGCACCTGCAGGTGGTGGGCTTGTACATAGCAGGGATCCAAGCAGTCCCTGCCAGCGCGGCGCTGGCTCAGTTTCACTCTGGAGGGTGCAGGATGCTGGTCATCCCCTTCCGGGGGTGGCAGTGCGTCCTCCAGCACCCCCGGTGTCATCGCCATGGGGTGGGAGCACCGTGCACTGCCACGCTGCCCGGCCACGGCCACGGGAGGGGAAATGGTGTGTGTGTGTGTGCAGAGCGAGGGTGTTTGGGTCGTGAGGAAGGCGCGTGGATGTTCGGTGTGATATGGGTCCAGGTTGGGTAGTGACACCCTGTGCAGAGCCGGGTGCTGCGGGGTGCCCCCGTGCCCTCCACACTGAGCAGGGAGCCAGTGCCTCAGAGGCCCTGGGATGCTCGGTGGTGGGGGGTGGGAGGGGAAGGGGTGAGGGCAGGGTCCCTGACAGGGCTAGGGGTGGGATGCTGTTTGGAGACGGGGGCCGTGCTCCCAGCAGGGAGAGATGGGGGTCCTCCCAGAGGGAGCAGGGAGATGGGGATGGAGGGTTGGAGGGAGGATGCTCCCCATGGCGTGGGGTCGGGGGCGGGTGTCATGCATGAGCACAAGGGGCTGCTGGGGGTCCTGGGCTCCTTGGCAGAGGCAATGCCCTGGCAAAGCCCACCCCTGCCTTGCCATGTTCTTGGGGTGGGGTGTGGGTCCTTGCCTGCCCACGGAGTGGGGGACAGTGTTAATGAAAGGCCATGCCAGTATTTGGTGCCTTGGCCGGGTAGGTGCTGCTCACGGCATTGTGCCTGGGCTGGCTTCCCCGTGGCAAGGGGTCCTGGTCTTGCAAGGTTACCTCCTGCTTGTACATCGCTTAGCGGACGTCGCACCGTATTTAATTTGTATTTCCCCATTAGAAAGAGGTGTCTCGCCTTTATTTATTTCTTTATTTATGATGCATATTAATAAAAAGGTGCTGATTGAGGTCCCTTGCTCTGCAGCCTTTTGATTTCAGCCTGTCCCTGAGAAAGGCTGGGGAGATAACTGTGCTTTGTCATGCCTCCAGCAGCAGACCTTCAGAGCAAGATAGGTTGTCCCCTGATACCCTTGGCTCATGGCGGACCATGGGAGAGGGAGGAGACGGTTGCCACCTGGCCAAGAGTAGTAGATCCAGTCTCTGTGTCATCCAGCGGACCTTCCTGCATCCCTCCAGAGAATCCCCAGGCCCAGGCTGGATGTGGCTTCCCCTGCCTGGTGTTTCCTTTCCCCGTTGTCCTGGGTGAGCCCATGTTCTTTTGTCCCTTTCCAACTCTGGCAGTGCCAGAGTGACTTGTCTTTACTCCCTATGCATGCTTGCAGGGGCCAAGCAGCTTTCGGACTGCAGTTCACACCAGTTCAGTCCAGGATCTTCTTCTCCAGGGTGCAAAGCCCCAGGGCGTTGTGAGTCAGGTGTCCGTAGGTATGGCCAAACTGGAACTTGTAACCTGCGGGCAGCGGGAGGAGGTCCTGAGCAGTACAGGGAGGAGGTGGTGAGGGATGGGCTGTGGGGCTGGTACAATCTGTCCGCGAGGCTCAGTGGCTGTGGGCCACCTCACAGAGAATGGCTCTGGGGCATTGGCACTTAGGCTGGCATGAGCATTGGACCCCAGCCCTGTGGGAGCAAGCCCCCAGAGCCCATCCCTTCCCCTTGCACCTCAGTAGCTCCTAGGAGAAGGGAAAAGCTATGCCTGGAGCACCTTTGCAGCACCTTTTTGCACCCCAAAACTAGGTCGTTGTGCACAAGGGAGGTGTGTGTCTGGGTGCTCACCTGGGACGTAGCCTGTGTAATGAGGCAGCAGCCCCCTGTCCGCAGGGTAGGTCTTTCCCAGGGGTGAGAGAACCGCGCCGCTCTTCTTGGTCCCGCTCCGGCTGCCTTTCCTCAGGGTCATTTTGCTGAACTCGAGCAGGGCTCGGTTGGTGGTGATCGGATAGCCTGTCCCGATCAGGAACCGGGCACGGGGCACAAAGCCTGTGAAGCCTGCGTGGGTCAGAGCTGTCTGTAACAAGGGCTGTAAGCAGCCCTTAGCAGGCACCCCAACTCACCCAGGGGACACCCCGTGCCCACCAATCCCTCCAAACCTCCTGCCTCAAAGGGGATGCGGAGATACCATCATGACAGTGTCCCCAAACAGGGCAAGGGGCAAATGTGTGCATATGTGGGTCTATCCTCACCGCTGAAGGGTGACCCTAAAAGATGCTGAAGCTGCAAGGAAGATCCTTGTTTGGGGGTACAGGCAGACCCCAGCAGGGCTCTGCAAGTTGTGGCTATTAATGGAGAGCTTAGTGACCCTGCTTGTCCCCTCTCATCCCAGCCCTATCCCCCTCCTTGCAGCCTTACCTGAGATGAAATATTTTTGGGGGTCGTCATCCTCCATGGAGTAGGGGGATCCTTGTGGCTGGAATGCACACGGCAATGAGCACAGGGCAGTGGCGGCTGCTGCTTCTGTGTCTGGGTGGCCCTGGTGGCTACTTGGCTCAGGAGGGTCCTGGTGAGGATATTTGGGGTGTGAGTACTGCCAGGGGCAGGCTGAACAGGGAGAGCAGCCTCTGGGGCTGCTGTGCCCTGGAGCTGGTCCCTGTCTGGGGAGGGAAACTCAGCCAGCCCCCAGCACAGGGAGCTCAGCATCCCCCCAGCACCACTTTGGCTGGGACGTGGTGGCAGGAAGATAGATACGGTGGGGTGCTGGTGGTGATGGAGGGAGGTGGGTGGGTGCTGGCTGCTGGCCCACAGCTTTGTGAGCACCTTGAGAGAAGACAGGAGCAAAGACAGTAATGTCACGTTCATGGATGCTTTCCTGAGCACAAGCCCAGCAAACCTCCACTGTAGGAAACAATGCAGGACCCTTGCCACCAACCGAAGTCGTTCACAACCTCGTGCTGACAGGCTCCCCATAACAGCCAGCCCCTTGTCCCCCTGCCCTCCATGGTGGGGGTGCCCCATGTCCCCCTGCCCACTGGAGACAGCCCTAGTCCCACAGCATGATGCACACTGGGTCCTGCCCATCTCACGTCACGGTCCTGCGTGGGGTCCTGGCACAGCAGCCTTGTCCTAGGCTCTTGCTCCTCGTGGGCAGGCCCCAGCCGCTGCTGGGCGAAGCTGCTCCTGGCCTCCTTGCAGATCTCGGTGTAAGTCTTGGCGAAGAAGTGCTGGGCTCCCGGGATGAACCCTGGGAGCAGAGCATCCATCAGGTGGGAAGCAAGGGGGAGCCCAGCTTCGCGGCACAGTTCTGCTCTGGAGCAGTGACGGGGCTCTGGGGCCCAGCATTAGGCGAGGTAAGGGCATGGCGGGGGCAATGAAAGATGCAATGGGAGCAGCAGCATTTTGTAAGGCTAAGAGCAGGGAGGGGGCAGCAGCACTGGGTGCTGGCACAGGCAGGTCACCACACCAGGCGGGATGGCCTCCTCCTACCTGTATACCCAGGGATGGCCGTGCAGCTCAGGGGCTGAGCGCCTGCCCCCCTGCAAGCTCCCAGCCCCGGGGGCACAGCACCCCAGCAGGACCCATGAGCAGGCTGCAGCACCATCCGGTGGGAGCTTTGGACTTTGGGGCTGTGCAGGAGTGAGGACATCAGCTCCATGGACGGTTTCCTCCCGCTCAACCTGCAGTGTGCTCGGTGATCAGTGTATCTGCAAGAGCAAAGTGAGGGCAGGTGGGGGACAGCTCCTGGCCACTAGTGGGTCCCAGACCTGTGGCACTGCCGTGCCTGCTCTGGCAACTGACAGAGAAACACACAAGCTGACTCCCCAATCCCAGAGCCAGCCTCCCTCAAGGTGTTTGGGGTCCCTCAGTGCTGGGTACTGGCGGGTCCTGTGGCTGTGCCACCTTGCTCTGGGCTGCTGCTGGCTCCCTGGCACGGCCGTGGCTGTGCAGGGTTGCTATGGATGCCCTGTACACAGCGTCCTGAGAGCTGTCGGCTACCTTCCTTCCCAAAACAGAGAGAGAAAATCACCCTGGGTGGTGGGGAAGGGGCTGGCAGTGCCCAGGGAGCTGGGGAGCAGCAGCAGCACCCTGTGGGGCTGGGGGAGTCTGGAGGGGCGCAAAAAAGGGGCACAGCCTGGACAGGGAGCAGTGCACAAGGACGCTGCTGCTCCTGGAGCCTGGTGCCCTGCAGCTGGCGCTTACCCAGGGATGGAGCTGGGGTCCGGAGGTGTCAGGACCCGGCTCATCTGTGGGGCAGAGGCTGTGGCCATGGCTGGGTCCTCGGCTGGATTCCTGGCTGCCTGGCAGGGCTGGAGAAGTGCAGGCACCTCTCTGTGATGGCTGCAGGAGGCTGGGAAGGGAGGAGCCACCTGAGCACCAGGAACTGGCCCTGGAGACAGGCACAGAGAGGTGGGATGGTATGCTTGCAGGCAGGACAGGCAGCCCCAGGGTCAAGCACAAGGCCTGGGGACACGCTGAGCCCCACACAGTGCCCAGCCCAGGCTCACAGGATCCAGTTCCTGGATCCCTGTAGGTGTGACCCCGCTGAGAACAGCACCCCAGGGTGCTGAAGCAGGAGCCTGTAGCTGGACATAGGATCCAGGAAGATGGGGAACTGAGCTCTGTGCAGGGCTGGGCTGAACCTGGTGTCAGCCAAGGCTGCCTGCCAGTGACAGTCACAATGGGCTTTCTTTCCATGACCCTAAATAACCAACAAAGCTTGGAAAGTCCAGTGGCATCTTGCTCAGCTTCAGAAAGGGGAAACGCATGAAAAGCGGAAACTTGGGTAAGATGTACCCAAAGGAAGCAGCACTGTCCGTCAGCCTGTGCCAGGGTTTATGGCAGCCTTTCAGGGCTCCTGGTATCAAAAGGCAGCGGGGAATCTGCAGGGCTAAATACGTGGGCCAGAGGTTATTTGGAACAGAGAGGTGCTCTTCAAAGAGCTGAAGTCATGGCGAGATGACACAAAATAGCATCAGGGAAGTGAGATGTAAAGATTTTATCAGTAAAATAAAAACAAAGAGCCAAGAGCCTGTAGAAGCAGACATCAGTCCTTTTTTTTTTTTTTTTTTTTTGCAAAAACACTTTGTGAACTGCACATCGGCCCCGAAAATCTGTGGTGTTGGTAGGTCGGAGCATGAAAAACTGAGAGGAGACAGCTCCTTATGGAAAAGGTAGGGGGGTCTTTGGCTTCGCCTCACCTGGGAGAGCTCTGGTGCCAGAGTGTGAGTGCTGAGCTACTTACTGTCACCTCTGAGGGTGGCCCTGTGGCAGGATGCGGTCCTCACTGCGGGAAGGGGATGAGACACACGCTGCTCACCCTCTCAGCCTTGCCATGGATGCCACGCAGTGACAGCAGGGTGGCTGTGACACTTGCCAAGCCAACAAGCCCAGGATCACCTGTGGTGTCCCAGGCGCTCAAAGCAGGCCAGATACTGCCTATGCAGTTTTTGGCTTGGCCTTGCATAACCGGAGCACGCCTGGCGTGCCGCGAGGCAGCGGCGGCTTGCGACACCCCCTGTCCTCTGCATGGAGCCTGGTTATGCTCAAGTCTGGATTTTTCCAGTGCAGAGCAAGGGGAAGTACCCAGAGCAAGAGAATGAGCAAGTATACAGGGCTTCCTGGCAGCACGGGGGCCACGCTTCCTCTACGGGCACTTGAGGTTTTAGATGGGGTAATGTAGGGCTCTTGGAGAGGTCAGGCTGCTAGCACTGGGAGCAGGGCAAGGGAAGCCCCGGGGATGTGTTTTTTTCCGGGGATTTTTTTTTTGACATATGGAATTTTCCTAGTTATTTTCCAAAGATTCCCCCAAAACGGGAACTTGATTCCTACTGATGTGGTTTGCTTTTGCAGCTCTGTAAGTATTTTTTGAGCCTCTACACCGAAAGACTCCAAAGTCTCCATTAGAGAAAACAAAACACCTCATGGCTCCTACCACCAGACAGGCTCTCAGGGCCTGGGATCACTGCCATGGCACTGATGCTGCAGGTCCCCATGGCTGTCACCAGCGTGTCACCCAGCATCTGCTCTCAGCCTGTGCTCCAGCACCCAGCCAGCACCTTGGCTTTCCTGCCCAAGCGTGCACCACCAGGTCTCAAAGACCATCGATGCCCTTCTGGTGTACCTTTTCCACAATTCTTTCTACATTTTCAGACATAAAAGGGGGGAGAGTTGTGCTGACGTAGTCTCTGCATGACTTTACTGAGTGTGGAAGCTCCATCTTCCTGCAGAAGTCCTGGAGAGCCAGGCTGCTCACACACCCTTCTGGGACCGCTGCTGCCTGTCCCGAGGGGGCAGCTGGGGCGTTGTGCTGAGTGGCTGCTCCCATCGAAGAGCACAAAAAACAGCTCTCAGTCCAGAACTCAGAGAGCTGCGAGGTTGTGAAATGGTTGTGAAGCTGCCCAGGTGCTCTGAAGAACGAAAGCAGCGCTGACACCGGCAGAGGTTCCCTCTCCAATGAGGAAGCCTCTCGTACCGCATGCAGCCGCTCTGCCTGCCTGCTTCCTTTCGGCGCTTGCACATCTCGCAGCCGGGCAGGCGCTCTGAGCAGAGGCCAGCGGGACGAGCCCTCGGTCCTGCCAGGGGGGAGAAGGGAGCATGGCCCCGCGATGGAGCCTTCTCCTGGCCCTCATGCCTCTGCTGGCAGCTGAAGAGGTGGGAAAGGATGCGACTGGTTACAAAGAACATCTCCGAGAGGCAGGTAAGAGGTGGTCGCTCTTCTCCCTGCAAGAGAAAGTGTTTCTGCTCCCTTGCTGCACATTTGCCGTGTTCCTTCACCGCCGGCAGCACGCAGCAGCTCTATCAAAGGGCTGGAGGCGATGTCCATGCCAGGGACCAAGACATGAGGGCATCGGCTGGGCTGTGGTGAGGTGAGGCCCCCCCTGCACCAGGCAGCCCCCAGCTCCCCCTGTACAGCAGCAGGATCTGCAGCCCGGGATGGGGTGAGACGGTGGAGTGTGAAGCCCACAGGGGTACCTCACAGCAAGGCTTGCTTTCTAAGAGCGGGTTGAGGTTGTTTTGCTATTTCCAGTATCCATCAGCAAAACTGAGAAGTGGGACTGACATTTTAATCTCAGCAGAGCCGTTTAATTGCGTATCTGGAGGGCCACATGCTGTCTGACTTTCCAGGAGATGGTGAACCCATCCAGGGCAGCACTGCCTGGGGCCTGAGCCCTGGTCTGGGGAACATCACCCTGCCTTATTCTGCATCCTTCTGACCTGGAGTCTGTCTCTAAACTAACCTTGCTGCATCTGTGTGGTGACAAATGCTCAATTAGCACATGCCTACGTTGTATGGACCTACTGTATGTATATCCCTGGGCTGGTGCAGGCTGGAGGAACCCTCAAGTCCAGGACCCTGGCTGTCACCAGGGCCCAAAAATGGGACTGGGTTTTTTCAGGTGCTGATTTGAACTCAGGCCAGGTGGGGGATAGCAGGGTCTGTGCTGCATGGCATAGGCCGGGGCAGCTGTGACCCTGTATGTACAGGGAGTGTGAGCACAGCACACCATCACTGGAAAACCAAGGGTAAAGCCTGCAGCAGAAGACATCCCCATCCCCCTTTCCCAAATCCTCCACCAAAGCTATCCTGCTGGGCTGGTGCGTGCAGCCGTGGCTCTCCAGCTTGTTTGCACGATGAACAAGGGGAGATGAAGGCCAGGACCCAGCTGCAGGACACAGCAAGCACACAGTGGCTGGCAGGCCCTCTGCGTGCTCTGCACGTCTCGGTCACCCATCCATCCTAGGAGAACTCCGGGGCTGCCTGCAGCGGAGACGGTATTGCTGAGTTTGCACCGTGGTGTTTGTGAAAAAGAGGAATCGAAACAGGAACACTTGTTGGCCACACCCAGAGGCACGGGCAGCCCTGCCATCAAGTGGGCACATGCAGGGTACAATCAGGGAGAGAGGAACAGGCTATGGGACAGAGGATGAGCTGCAGCACAGTGCTGTGCCTGTCTGAATGCCAAAAAAATCCCCTCAAGCAAGGGGGACTGTGGCACAGGCAGCATGGGGCTCTCCCCGTTCAGCAGGGCTCCCGCGTGCCAAATCCTCCGGGCCCGCCTCACCCGTGCCCCAGCTCTGAGCACCACTACCTGAAAAGCTGCAGGCAAGGCGATGCGTCTGGGTGCGAAGCAGTGGGGGTGGCAGGCAGGGTTCTGGGGACGCGCTGAGGAAACAAGAAGACAAATCTGCGTCCCAGCACTGGGGAGGAGGCAGCGCTGTGTGGCAGAGGATGTGGTCGGGGCGTGTGGTGCAGCA
>CM021763.1:11132521-11157639 GCA_011075105.1 Heteronetta atricapilla
GCCGCTGAGCCACGGGGCTCCAGGCGAGGCACCTCCTGTCGCCCCACATACCGATGCACTTTATGGGGCCCTTAATTGCAAATTCAGGTACCTAAACTGTTTTTCCTTGTCTGGGTGCCTATGCAAGGCAATCACACCCTGCACAAGGAAAAGTTGGGCAGTGTTAGTGTTGCCCAGACATAAGATCCAAGTGTACACTCACAGAAGGATAGCTACTATGCTGAAATTTCTTTTTTTCAGGGATTTTTTTTTTTTCAAAGAAAACCCTCTACCTCCTTCAGGAGCTACAGAATAGCATGAGAACCAAGCCCTGCATGCATGCCTTGCTGGCTCTGATGCCACAACTCACAGATAAAAAGAGCAGATATTCATTTTCTGAGCTGTCTTCCTAGTGCGGCCTGTGATTCCTGCAAACTCCTCATATGGTCCCTGCTGTTGCCTGAATTAGGTGGCAGAGAGGGGCCAGCTCTGCTCATGCAAACTCGAGCAGGGGCTGAAGAAATACCACAGCTCTGGGGCCAAGCCACTATCTTATATGGCACACGATGCACAGACGGACACCAGCTTAAGCAGGCCTGTGGCATAGAAGCCCTTACCCGAGACATAGGCTTGAAATTCCAGCTGGGATGCATCCCCAGCACCAGCGGCCGTCAGGCCCTGGACTGTCACCATGTATCTTCTCCCCGGCATCTGACGAGGTGGCGTGTACTGGGTGACAGAGCTGTTCACTGTCACCTGCTGGAATTCAAGGAAGCTGCCGTCCTCCGTGCTCCTGGCCGTGATGTTCAGCTGCAGGAAGGACAGGAGGTGCTGGGGACCAGCACCCAGCACCCATCTCCCACCCGGCCGCGAGGAGGACAGCAGGGTTCTGCCCTCACCACAAATACCCCACAGCCACCTCAAGCTGCTGGGCCCGGGTAGAGGATGGCTCACCCCTCTCCCTGCTGCCTGCACCCAGCCCCAGGCACCCGGCGAGGCGCGGGGCCCACAGGCAGCCCCCTTTCCCCTGGTACCTGGTATCCAAGGATCTCCCCTTTGCAGGAGGGCAGCGCCTGCCACCGCAGCGTCCCCGTGCTGGCATCCAGCCACAGCCGCTCCGGCTTCTCGGGCACTGGAAGCACAGAGAGACAGAGTCATGCACAGGGACACCCACCTGGGGCTGAGATCAGGGGGAGAAAAGCAAAGGTGCTTTGACATTACAGGCAGGGGGACACTTACCTGTTGCCTTTGTCCTCAGGAGCCGTGTGAACAGGATTGTGCTGGGGGGCACTGAGATGGTGACACTGTAGACAGTGAAGGGCTGCAGAGGGGGACAGGTAAATGTTCCATTTTGGCCATGCAGCATCTCCTTTGCCGTGACATCCTCAGCCTCACAGGAAGAGGAGGAAGGCCCTGCAAGCCTGCATGTGGCCTGCATGCGCTGGCAGGCATCAGGAAGACTGCAGGTCCAGTTCAGTTCGATGCTGGTGGTGGAAACTTCCAAAGTCCCAGGCACAACCTGGAAGGCCTCTGCAAAGGAAGCATTGAAGAGGGTCACTGCCTTGCCTTCTCTTCCCCTGGCTCCCTGTGCAGACCTCCCTCACCCCCACCCTTCTCTCACTGCCATGTCTCCCCACACCTAGTGGCTGAGCCCATCCTGACTTCTCCCATACAACATCTGAGCACTTCCTACAGTTTCCTCTGGCTCTGGATCACTTCTTGGCACACTCCATGTGCTGCAGTGTCTGGAGAAGATTTGGGTGTGAAGGGGCATTTTTAGGCCCTCTAGTCCACCCCACTGCCACTGGCAGGGACATCTTTCACTAGCTCAAAGCCCCATCCAACCCACCTTCAAATACATGCATTGAGGAGGCTTCCACAACTTCTCTCGACTGTCTTGCTGGTTTCCAGTGTATTGTTACCCTCATTGTAATTTTTTTTTTGTGTGTGTGTGTGTGTGTGTCTCTGGACACATACAAGGGGCTCTTAAGATGTGCAAAGTTAGCACAGAGACTGATGAATCAGTATTTGATCCTGTGGAATCCTTTAAGAGGCCAAGGCTATTTCATGCCTTGGGAACCTGCCCCACAGAGGCAGCAAGGCAAAGCACTCAAGGGGCATGTATCAGGACATCTGGAAAGCTTGGGCCATGCATGGAGCTGCACCCAGTGCATGCTGGCTGACTGCAGAGTGGCAGAGAAGTATCCCCTTCCCCTCCCTCCCTGTCCCCATACTCTCCTGGCACCCGGGAGAGCTCCTGGCGCCTCCCTTACCCACGCACTCCACCTTGGAGCGGATGCGGATCCAGGCACCTCCCATGCCCTTTCCCAGCCACCCCTCGATGTACACGGGTTTCCCGTGACTGTTGGGCTGCACTTCCCCAGCACATCTGACGTGGGTGAAGGGTGGCTGGAAAACCTTGGGGCAGCTCAGCGTCACTTCTTCATTCTTGCTGTACTCCTCCTGATCTGGTGTCAGACGGAGTATGGGGTCCCACAGGGGCCTTTTGCACGTTTCTGGCAGAGGGAAAAGTGGGTTTAGTTGGTATGGGAGGTGATGAGGTGCAGCAGAGGCTGAGGAATCACTAGAGATATCTTTTGGGTCCCAAACAGAGAGGGGAAGGTTTTGCAGCTGTCATGATGTAACACTTGGCACAGCTGACCACAAAGCCTCAAGCTGAACCCATCCAGCTCCTCTGCCTCCCAGCTGACACTGTCCATGGGGATAAAAGCATCCAGGTCCTCCTGTCCTGCTCTGTCACACAGGCAGGGCAGAGGGACAGCCGTGTCACAGAGCCACCAGTGCCAAACAGTGGGATCAGGGCGCTGCAGGACTGTGCTTACCCCTGCAGGTGGCCTTCTCATTCCACAACCTCTGGGTGCCCCTGGGAATGCGTCTGGGGGACCGGTGGCCTATAGTCCCCCGTGCAGCTCAGCTGTATCAGCTTGCTCAAGGCTAGGGGTAAACTGCAGCCCGGGGTCCCAGTCAGAGGGAGCTTTGTGTTGTTCTGAATGAGGGAGAGCCCAGAGGATCACAGGGCAATGGCAGTGTCCCCAGGTGTGAGCAGGTCCCCTCCAGAGGGCCGCTGGTCCTCCCGGGATGAGGCCCCTAGGCCCCACTCGCATCCTCAGGCCTCACGGCCTGCTCAGCGCACCCACCCTTTTCCATATGTTTCACCCAAAATGAGCCTGTCTTGTCCTACCTCACCCAGCTTCCCTTCCCTTGTAGCGGATTCTCACACCCTGCACCCTGCTCCTTCGTATGTGTTGTCCAGATGGGAAACTGCCCCTCAGCTGGATCCCTCCCAGTGCCCTCACACCAGAATTCACCGTGACAACCAAAAACCGTGACAGATCTTAAACCTTTGATTTCATCCATCTGCTTAAACTTGGTCCATCGCTGCAAGAGCAGCACCACTCCAGCCACCAGAGATGGTTAGCATGATTAACGCCCCAGAGGACAACTTGGCAGGCCACTTCTGCTCACATTTCCCTGCAGAGATAATGACTCACGCCCCAGGATCCCCATCCCCTGCTGCAAAGAGCATCCGTTCCTGCTGTGCCACGGGGGAGCTCGGCAGGTACCCCTGCCCCAGGGTACAGCACAGGGCATGGCGTAGTATCCACATGAGAGCACAGCAGAGCCCCAAGGGATGCCCCTAGCCCTCCTGCCCTGGAGAAATAATAGAAAAATATGGCTGAAGGACAATCCCACCAAAAAACAGCTTGGCCAACCACAGGGACTAGAGAGAGAACGAGTGTCCCAGCCAGCACAGGGCTGGGTCTCGCATCTCCCCAGGTCTTTGCTGAGAACCAGCACCCAGCTCCACAGCAGTGGGCAATTTTTGGTCTGATTGCACCAGGAAAGCCACATGCTCAGGCTTCCCCTGCCCACCACGCAGTGAGAACCAGCCACCTCCTGCTCCCAGGCATGCTGCCCACCCCACAGAGGCATGAACGCAGGGGCTGTACCGTGGAGGCATTCCCAGCACACTGAGGATCGCTGCCCTACATCCCCCAGACACAGCCTTGCCCCACCGCAGCCTGACTGATGCCTGAGTGCTTCAGGACCAGTGCGAACACTGGGTTTGGTCCTCTCCAACACAGCCACCATGGGCCAAGCCAGGCAAAGCCACAAAGACAACTTGCAGGGAGAAGAGCAGCAAAAGCCTCTCTTGAAAAGAGAGGAGCAACCAACCAGCCCTTACCTGTGTCCCTGGCTCCTCGTTGGGCTCGGGTAGCAGGATCTCTCTGTTCCTGTGTCCCCAGCAGAGGGGTGAGGACCAGCAGAAAGCCCAGAGCCTGCCCTGGCAGAGCCATGGTGCTGCCCAGCATGGGACAGGACCACAGCTGGAGCCCCACCAGTGGGGAAAGGTGTCTGCGTGACCGAGTGCTGGAGGGAGAGGTGCAAACGGAGAAATGAAACAGACACCAAGGGAAATCATGCCTGGCGTGAGGAGCTTCCCCTTTGGGCAGCCAGCACCCACAGACCTGCTCCTCGCCCGCACGCACTGGTGTCTCAGGGGTGTCTCAGTCCATCCGCTCCCATGGCATCTCCAAAGCCTCCCCAGAGCTGCTCCGCTGCCCCAGGGAAGCACATGAAGGGTGTGCAGTACTGGGGGCAAGAGGAGAAGACTTTTCCTTGGCTAGTTCAGGCAGGGGCTTTGGGTATGTTAGGAAATTCTCTCATCTTGGCCCATAACCCCAAAGCTGGATAACCCAGACTCCCCAGGCCTCCTGTCCCTGAAGACATCACCAAGCTCTTCTCTGAGCCCCCTTTCAGGCCACTCACTGGGCCAGGCTCCCCCTGATGCTGCAGCTCTCCTGGGCAGCCCCTTCCCAGCCCTGCAGAGCTCTTCACCACCCCACTGGTGTGAGTGTTTCTCTTCCTTTTCACTGCCCTGAGATGCAGTCTGCATAGGGCCTCCTTCCCCTTAGAAATTCATCCTTTTTTAATTATCATTTTTTATTTGTTCTCTCTGTGTATAACAGGCAGTAGAATAATGCTGAAGACCTGCTGAAAGCCACAGCGCTCAGCCACATGTCTGGCTCCTACACAGTGTAACGTTAGAGCTGCTGAACCGACTGGTGATGCCTTATTTCTCCGGGATTCCTACAGGGTTCAAATAAGAGATGGTTTCCAAGGGATTATTGAATCACACAGCAATTCACAAGTGCATGGTTTATGGGAGCTGATGAGCTCCAGATCCTTGAGACCACCCTCTGGGCCGGTGATGTCTGGGTTGCTAGTCCTCCACATGCACTGCCCTAGCCCTTGCAATGGGAATAAATCTCACTGAGTCATCCCAATACCTCTTGGATGCTTTCTACTACAGATTTCCTGCTGCAGCATTCAGAGGATATGTATTTTTTTTGTCAGTAATAGAGCTACCCAGCCACATAACTTCCTTTCAATTGGGGTGAGGCCTCAGGAGTTTTGATTTGACCATCATAAACATGATTGATGGGACGTTTCCCAAAGGTTCGGTTCAATTATCAATGAACTAACAGCACTCAGACCATCGGATTGATAAGGGGAAAAACCACCTGCAATTTACAACCAGTTTTACTTCTGACAGGGAAGAGCATTTAGGGCTCAAAACCATCCCCAAAGAACCATAAAGAAAAGAGAAGTAGCTGTGGCTTTTGGAGATCCGGCTTTGTGGAAAGCGCTGCTAACACATCCACCACATTCTCCTACAGTAAACTCTATTTCCCATGTCATGCTCATCCTCATGGCATCCTTTGGACCCACTCTAACAGCCCTACATCCTTCTTGTGCTGGGGGCCCTAGCCCTGGACACAGCACTCCAGGTGGGACCTCACAAGGTTGGAGTAGAGAAGGGCACAGCCCTCCCTCCTCCTGTGGCCTTCTGGGCTGCAAGCACACACTGCTGGCTCACATCGAGCTTTTTGTCCACCAGAGCCCCCAGGTCCTTCTCTGCAGGGCTGCTCTCAATGGGTTCTTCTCCCAGTCTGTGCTCATGTCTGGGATTGCCCCGACCCAGGTGCAGCACCTTGCACTTGGACTTGTTGAACCTCATTAAGTTCACGTGGGCCCACTTCTCAAGTTTGTCCAGGTCCCTCTGGATGGCATCCCTTCCTTCTGTTGTGTCAACTGCACCACTCAGCTTGGTGTCATCTGCAAACTCGCTGAGGGTGCACTCGAACCCACTGTCTGTGTCATTGATAAAGGTATTATAAACAGCATCAGTCCCAAGACAGACCCCTGAGGGACATCACCGGTCTCCACCTGGACAAAGAGCCATTGACCGCCAGGACCTTTCAAATATGCGGGAGAGAGGCTTGCCAACTCCATCAGCCAGTTCCCTCAGGACCCT
Source organism: Heteronetta atricapilla (assembly GCA_011075105.1). NCBI lineage: Eukaryota > Metazoa > Chordata > Aves > Anseriformes > Anatidae > Heteronetta > Heteronetta atricapilla. Next base: position 11,138,841 of record CM021763.1, read on the forward strand.
GGGATCTGTGCCATCAGGTCCCATAGACTTGTACCTGTTCAGTTTCATTGGGTGGTCTCCAACCTGCTGTTCACTTACGGTGAGAGGAACTCTGCTCCCCCATCCCTCACCTACTGACCAGGGACTGGAGAGATGTGGGAAGCCTGACTGGCAGTGAAGGCTGAGGCAAAGAACTTGCTGAATACCTCAGCCTTCTCCATGCCTGCTGTTACCAGTTCTCCCCTCTAATCCATCAGAGGGGGCACACTCTCCTTGACCTTCCTTTTCTGGCCAATTCACCTACACAATTCCTTCTTGTTGTTCTTTACTTCCCTTGCCAAGCTCAGTTCCATCTGTGCCTTGTTTTTCCTGATATATCCGATGTTGTGGTTTAACCCGGCCGGCCGCTAAGCACCACACAGCCGTTCACTCACGCTGCCCCCTCCCTCTCTGGGATGGGGGAGAGAAACGGGAAAGTGAAGCCTGTGGGTTGAGATAGAGACAGTTTGTTAGGACAGAAAAGAAAGGAAAATAATAATAATTATTATAATAGTACTACTAATAATGTGTACAAGTAAGTGGTGCACAATGCAATTGCTCACCACCTGCTGACCAATTCCCAGCCTGTCCCCAGGCAGCCAGCCCCCCACCCCGGCTAGCCACCCCTCTCCATTGTTCAGCACGACCCCAGATGGTATGGAATACCCCTCTGGCCAGTTGGGGTCAGCTGTCCTGGGGCTGTCCCCTCCCAGATCCTGCTGCACCCTCAGCCTGCCCGCTGGCAGGACAGGGCAAGGAGCTGAAAAGTCCTCGGCTTGGTGTAAGCACTGCTCTGCAGCAACCAAAACATCAGCATGTTATCAGCACTCTTCTCATCCTAATCCAAAACATAGCACCCTACCAGCTACTAGGAGGAAAAATAACTCTATCTTTACTCAAACCAGGACACCAAATATATCCTTTCCCTGCATATCCAAACAGCATCCCTGTGCTCTTCCCAGGCCACATGCCCCTGCTTCCCCTGCCTGTCCATTTCCTTTCTACACCTCCAGACTTTGGCAGAAGGAGGGTGGGGGATCCCCACAAGTGCTGGGGTGGGGAGGGATCCCTCCCGGGTGACGACAGCCTGGTCACCGTGGGCTATCAGGGTCTGCAGGAGGGCATCCTGGCCCTCACCCACCCAGCAGCAGCCTGGGCAGGGACTCCCTCTTGTGGCACTGGCTACCCAAGGCTGTCATCTCCGCTCCCGAGGTGGCTTCTGGAGCCACCAGCTCTGTGTGTGGCCTGGCCTTTGTCCAGGAGGGGTGAGCTGGGAGTGGTGTGAGGTGTGTGGCCCCAGCTGGGCACTCCTGGGTGCCAGGCAGAGCTGTGCCCCTGGGGGCTGGCTGACCATCCCTCCAGCACCCTCTGTCCAGGGGAGGAAGCTGGACCTTCTGCCATCTCTGCACCTTTCCCAGTCCGTCTGTGCATGCCCCCCCTGCCACGTCCACCTCTCCAGGAGCACAGACCCAAGCTGAGCGAGACTCTCCCCTGTCACCTTGGCACGTGTCCCCCTGCAGTGCCTGCCTGCACCCACCTGGCCCTGTGCTGCAGCCCACGCCATCCCCAAATCCCTCCCACTCCCCTTCCCTTCACACTGCAACCCGTTCCTGTCTGGCTGTGCACTTGCTGACCACCCAGAAAGATATTTTTAGCCCCCAAATTGGATGTAAGCAGTTTGCAGCTGGGAGCAGGGTGGGGTAAGGCTGGAGGGGCGTGGGATGCTGCGCTCTGGTTTGAAGGAGACGTGCTCAGAAATGGGGTTTCCAGCTCTGAGCTCTGAGCAGCTCCACATCTGGCCCAGCCCTTCCTGATCCCCTCCCCGGGGCCGCTCGCAGCTCTTCCCACCCTGGTTCTTGAACGGGCAACACAGATAAGCCCTAGAGGTGGGAAATGTGAGGTGGTCTCCCTTCTCACGTTCTTCAAGCCTCTGTGCTGCTCCCCCCAAAATACTCCACCCATCGCCTCACACATCACAGCTCGCCTTCCTTGGCAGCTGATGGAGTGCATGTGTTTGGTGGAGTCACGACTCTCTCCTTCCACACACGGGACTTGAATAAAGGGCTTGGCATTTCCCCTTTTCAGTTCTCAGCCTGCACGGCTTCCAAAGAAAAGCCAGTCCCAAGCAACTGCCTGTGCCACCCAGGGTAGCTGGGAACAGAGAAGTGCCCAAAATATCCTGAACCCCAGATGAGACGGATGCATAGGGGAGAAAAAGCCCAGCAGCTGTTTCCCCATGAACCAGAGCCAGTGGCCTGGAGGAGGGGGAAGGTGGCACAGCTACTGGTGCAAGCTGGGCAGAACCCTTTGTCCTGCCTGGCCGTGCCCCAGTGGAGCCTTGGAGGTGGCGGTCACCTCACCACCAGCAGGACCCTGAGCTGGCAGAGCCCCTGCCGTGTCCAGAGCCCCTGCCCTGACCCAGCTGTGTCCTGGCCGTGGGGTTGCCATCGTCACGGGGTTGTCTGGGTCCCCTTTCACAACTTTCTTCCATGCAAACAACCGGGGAGCCCGCTGGTTTCCCCTTGCCTTCAGGATAGGTCAGGACATCTGGCCACGGTGTGAGCTGGTTCTCCACGAAGGAGAAGGAGAGAGAAGGGCACTGTGTCCTGGTAGGTCGGTGCAAGTGGTGAGCGTGGCACGGTGCCCAGGGAGCAGCTGCCCTTTGTTGTATAAATACGTGCACAAAGCCACGTGTGCTTCCAGCCAGGATCCAGCCAAGGAGAAGATCCTGAGCAGAGCCACGGCAGGGCCACAGATGACTCAGGGGCGAAAGGAAGATCCCCCTTCATGAAACAGCCTCCCGTGGGGAATCCCTGCTTAGCCCGGCTGGTTCCTCCTTGAAACGCTGCAGAGCCCAGGGCCATGAGGTGTGCTGGGAGGTGTCCTGGTGGGAGACCGGGGAGGGGAGGCTGGTGCTGGACGCAGGGGAGAAGTCAAGAGGAGTCTCTGGAGAAATTAAGAGGAGGGTATCAGACATCCCCTGGGAGCCAAGCAGGTTACTGCCTGTGATGGTCCTATGTGAGAGCCCAGGCTCCAGGGCACCCCCACAGGAAACGTCCCCACAAACAGGGACTCACCGTGCATCGCAGCGTGACTTACAGCCCGTGTCAGGACTGGCGGTGGCACGCGGCTCACCCACAGCCTGCAGCTCCAGGTCCCTCCTGGCTGCCATCACCCCAGGAGACCAGTTCACCCAGAGCTGGCGCAACCAGCCACCGCACCACCAGGGCTCGGCAGGGCGGGGTGACCGGCCACCGGCTGGACGGAAAGTAGGACACCGTAATCAAAGTGATTAATGGGCTGGGGTGGCATGGGAACAGCTCAGCCCAGCTCCGTGCCGTGCTGGGGCCACCGGTTCAAGGTGGCACCGTCCCCACCTGCCCCAGCTCCTCACCGCTGGCCGGGGAGCACTCTCGTGTCTGCCAAGCAGTGGGAGCCTCCTGATTTTGGAGCTGCCGGGGGATACTGCATGCAGGCAGCCCTGCTCCCGTCCCCCTGTGGCAGGGGTGTCCCCCACCCTGTGGTGGAGATGGATCTCCAGCCCGATGCATTGCTTCCTTCCTTTTTTTTTTTTTTTAAATCTATTTTTTTCTCAGGTCTGATGGGCGATGAAGCCAGGGCACGGCTGAGGAAGTCGGTTTGTTGCCGCGAGGTCTCCAGGCTGGTGGGTTTGTCCTGCAGGGCCGCTGGCAGGCTCTGTGCTGAGCTACGCACGCTCTCCCCAGCCTTTCCCTGCTCCCCGCAGCGACGCCAAGCCCAGCAGATCAAAGGGCGGTGACGAACAGCGGGCCAAGCCCCACGGAGCCTCCCTGCCCTGCTCCCTGCAGCTGGCAGCAGGTCAGCCGAGGCCAGGGCTGGGCAGCTCTGATGTGGTCCCACGCTGCCCAGCATCGCCAGCCCCTCGGCGTCTCTGCTCCTGGCACTCGTCCGGGGAGCCACAAGCATTTCTGGGGGATGCTGCGCTGTGGTTATTGCTAATAGCCTGGCCAGGGGCAGGAGAGGGCCAGGGTCAAGATGGGAAGGAGTAGCTCTGTTGCCGGCTGGGCAGGCTTAAAGGATAGGAGCGTGGCACATACTGGGAGATAAGCCTTTCAGGAGGGGGAGATGCTGGAGGTGGAAGCGTGTCCCTACCTGGCTGGCACAACATGACCAGCTCCTGGCAACCAGTGAAGCTTTTCTGCAGTGCTGGATCACTGCAAGGACGTGGTTGTGCTTACATGGCTGCATGTCACCTCACCGAGGTCACAGGGCCGCCTGTCCTTTCTCTTCAGAAGCTTGGGCTGGTTTTTTTTTTTGGTTGTTTTTTGTTTTTTTTTTTTTTTTTTTTTTTTTTTTGTTTTTTGTTTTTTTGTTTTGTTTTGTTTTCCCCCACCATTCCCGCTGTTTGCAAACACACAGCCCTTAGTGCTCCCACTGGGTACACACCAGGCCGGACTCAGAATTTCTCAGCCCCCCAGCACCCCATTGTGCATCCTGGCAGGGCCAGGGGGGCTTCTGTGAGCGACCTGAAATCGCTGCCCACCGATAAGACTTGGAGCAGAGATGCAGATGCTGCCTCCACAAACGACACGGTGCCGGCACCCAGGTGTGAGCAGCATCAGCAGGAAACCAGAGGAGGGGGCGAGCCAGCGCCGCCGGGTGCAGTGCTGACTCGGCTCACAGAAAACTACCGATGCAACAAATATCTGGCCTTTGGCCTTGCAGCTGGAGCGCCGGGGAGCGGGGCAGCACCGCGCCTGCACAGCGGGACCGCGGCAGCCCCTGCTCGCAGCCGGAGGTGGGCGGCTGCAGCTCGCAGCCACGGCGCTGGGTGCCGAGCACGGGGACACGTAGAGCTCTGGGAAATGTAGTCCTGCTGCGTCACCTGCCCTGGGTGCTGCTGGGCACAGCACGGCTGCGTGTGGGCCGCCGGGGCTGGGGCATCTCCCATGTCCTTTGGGATCCTTGCACCGGGCAGGGTTGTGACAGACCCTGACGTGCTCCCCTCTCCTGTTTCCTATGGGAATTATATTTTTCAGGGCCCTGACAAAAACAGAGGGGACAGGAGGAGGAGAGGACACCTAGGACCATGAGGTTGCACTCAGGGTGCTGTTTGAATCAGGCGATGCTGCCCTGTCCTGCACACCCTGGGTCTGCACCTCCAGGCTGGAAAACCCTCCTGTGCTGCCACAGCCTCCCAGGATCTCTCCCCACAGCAGCCCCAGCAGGCAGGGCAGGGGGAGGCGTTTGCTGAGCCATGAGTCTTCTGTCCACGAAGGGCAAAGAGGACACAGTCCTCCCAGTCCCCCTCCTCACCCCTGCAGCTCCACAGGGGAGCTAAGCACAGCCAGGGAGCCTCTCCTGCTCTTCTCGTAAGGGCTTGAGGGGCTTAATTTGGGCTTTGCAGCAGCTCAGCCCAGCCAGGCTTTGCACTGGAGGACACCTGATGGCACCAAGGGAGGGCTGGTGGCCCTGGGGACCCAGGCTCACCACTGTTGTGCCAGGCAGGAACAGACTGGGGTGGAAATGGCACAGCAGAGTTATCAGCGCTGATGAGAGAAGGGACCATAAATCCTGCAGCAACAATTTCCATAGCCAGGGCTGTCTCCAGGGCTTTCATTTATTCGTTACAGCTTAATTGGATGTGAACTCAGCCACTTGTAAGCAGCAGGAGCCCGGAACAGGCAGTGGTCCTGTGAGCTTCTCTCTGTGACATGCCTCTCCAGGCCTCCCCATCTCTGCCTTGGCCCTTCTGGGGCTGCTGCCCACATGTGCTGAAGGGAAGGGCAGAGATGGGGAGGCCTGGCCCGACCTGAGCTGGTTTTGCTCCTCCGAGCAGCTCCCTCCTCCACCGAGGAGCTGCTCCCACTGCAAAGAAATCAGAAGCTCGGCTCCCCTGCCCTAGGTTGTCCTCCCCTCGCGGGATAAGGAGTAAAACCATGTGTTTGTTGTACATGGAGCCAAGCACCGGCCAAAAATGCCATGCTGGGGGACACTCCGTGGGGCTGTGCTCCCAGCAGCGGGGCAGAGCCCAGGAGGGGCTGGGGCAGGCAGCCAGGAGCGGGGCGCACGGAACAGAGCACGGGCAGCCCGGCTGCGTGAAGCACCGGGCAAATAAATCACCCACGGAGCAGGGAAAAAGCAGCAGCAAGGAGGAAGAAAACGGGGAGACATCGGGGACCCCAGGAAAGTGAGAAAAGCAGCGGGGTGCTGGGGGCACGGGGCGTTTCGGCTGCCGGGCAGGGCTGTGCGCGCAGGGAGAGCCGAGCCCCCCGGCGCCCAGCGCCTCCCTCCGAGCCTATCGGGCTGCCAAGGAGGCAGCGGGGCCCGTGGCGGCGGCCGGCAAGGAGTTAAGGGGCTGAACCCGCCCCGTCTCCGCCCCGCCGGTGCCTGCGCTTGGGGCGGCGGAGGCGCAGCGCCGGGCCGCGGCGGGGGTCGGGGCTCCGCCGCCGGGCCATGAGCACCGCGCACCCCGCCGGCACCTCGCCCCCGGCCCTTTCAGCGCCGGGCCGAGCCGTGCCGGGCCGAACCGGGCCGGGCCGAGCCGGGCCGGGCGGCGGCGGCGGCGAAGGAGGAGGAAGAGGAGGAGGAGGAGGCGGTGGAGGAGGCGGCGGAGCCCCCCCAGCGCCGTGCCCCGGGGGGATGTGAATGGCGCTGGGGGTGCTCGGCGGGGCCGAAATGGAGTGGGAGAAGCTGCCGCGGAGGCCCGGGCTGGCACCGAGAGGGGAACGAGCCGAGGAAGGCGACGGGGAGGCGGCGGGGCCGTGGCCGGGCTGCGGGAGGCTGCGGCCCTCCTCGTACCGGGCGCTGCGCAGCGCCGTCTCCACCCTGGCGCGCATCGACGATTTCTACTGCGAGAAGATCGGGGCCGGATTCTTCTCCGAGGTCTTCAAGGTGAGCGCAGCCGCCCCCATTCCCCTCCCCCGGGGGTCTGCGGGGGTCGGCGGGGCGGGCTCTGGGGGTCCTCGGTACCGCCGCGGTCGGGGTTTGGGGGGGTCCATGGGGATGCTCGGGGACCCCACGCGGCCGCCGGTGCTGTTGTCGCTCCGTCGGAGGGAGCAGGGGAGCGGCGGATCTGATCCCGACCGGGGTTACCGGGGGGGACACACAGCCCCCTGGGGGGTGTCAGCCCCCGGAGCCCGCTGTGGGGTCTGGGCGTGCCGGTGGCAGGAGGTGCAGCCACTCCGTGGTGACCCTGGTGGGGTGCACGGGGAGCCCACTGAGGGTGAGTGGGGTGAGGAGAGCGGGGATCCCCCTCCCCCCCGGTGTCACCCCACGGCTCCTTCTGTGCCCTCTGATGCTCGGGATGGGTGGGCGAGGGCTGCCGGAGCGGGGATGCTCTGCGTGTGACCATGCCCGGGTTGGGGTCCCGGCGTTGTCACCCGCCCTCGGTCACCACCGTGCCGAGGGGCGGTGCGTGCACGTGTTGTTTTTGTCCTCGGCGTCGCTGCAAAACGCAGGGCGAGTGCCGCCCTCACGCTTCCAGCGGCTTCGAGAGCTGCTCTGCCCAGCCGAGACCCCACTGCCATCGCTGAGATCCCGCCCGCGGGAGAAGCAGCCCCCAGGGAGGGGGGCACAGGGGGAACCTCCCTTTCCACGAGGCCGTGGGCTCCACACTGGCCGGGCTCCTGCTATCGATCCCTGGCTGGGAGCGCGTGGCGGCACCTGGGAGCGGGGGGAGGCATTTAATAATGCCAGGCGTGCATACGGCTCTTTAATAATGGATGCTGCCCTGGCTCTGCCAAGCCACGGTGTCTCCTTGCTCGCCGTCCCTGCTCCCATTGTGCCCCCCGGGAGCCACAGAGTGCTCCTTGTGCTTGTCCTGGTGGTGCCCTGCCCACCGAGGGGCTGGGGGCCGGAGCAGGCAGGGGCAGGAGGAGGCCAGATGGGGCTTTGTGCTGTGCGGTGGGCTGGGGCCAAGATCTCAGCAGGATGGTGGGGCAGGCCCGGCCTCCAAGCTTGGGGTTTGGGGCTGGCGAGGCTCGCGAGGAGGACGCAGCTTGGCAGGGCAGCGCGGGGCCCCTTTTCCTCCCACCTCCCTTGTTCCCGCTGCACTTTCCATGGCTGTGGGTGCTCGAGGCTCCCTCCTCCATGCGGTCACTGGGTCCTGCCTCATTCCAGCCATGGTGGGTGTGTTGGTGAGAGGGGATGAGGAGGGGACCTGAACCTCGGTCCCCGTGCCCTGGCACCCTGCTGGCAGCGGGTGCAGGCACGGCTCTCTGACGGCGTTCCTGGGATCACCCCTGGTGCAGCCAGGGCCCGAGCGCAGCTCTCAGAGAGGCTGCACAGAGCAGGTGGGAGCACTGGTGATGGAAAGCTGCCCTTGTCCCCAGGGGCTGCTCCCTGCCAGGCCGAAGCTGGGCCTGTTTTCTCGCCGCATGTGCCACTTCTCTTCTCCTTCCCCGTGTGATTTCGGAGGCACCAGGCCCGCCCGTTCTCTCGGGTGCGCGGACGTAGCAGCGAGCCGCCTCTCCATCTCCCCGATAGACGGAGCAGATTGAGCCTGGCGTGTGTGTGCCAGACATTTTCTCCAGCCCTTAAACCACTGTTGCATCTCATCCCCGGGTCCCATGCTCGCTTCTCCATGTGCCATCCGCAGCAGGTGTGGGGGCTGCGGGCAGCATCCTGGCTTCACCCCCCCGGGGGCTGTGCTGGGACATCGCTGTCCTCACGGAGACGCTGGCTGCGGGACGCAGCCCTGTGCCGTGCCTCGACCTCGCACGAGAGCTGCGGCACGGCGCCCGCCTGCCCGTCTCCGCCGGTGTTCCCTGCCAACCTTTGAGATCTGCTGTTTACTCCCGAACCACCGGCGCAGCTAATGACATGCTCACTCTTATCTGGTGCCCTTCATCGGCGGACCTTGCCTTGTTTCACAAAGCAGGGTGGAGCGGCATGGCACAGGCGGCACCGATGGGGAAACCGGGGCAGGCGGGGAGGAAGCAAATTCACAAAGGCCATCCCAGGAGCAGCCTGGTTCGTTTTTCCTTCAACGATCCTCCTTTCCCGCGTGATGAGCAGCTTTTCCAGTCCCGCCCGGGGAAAGACCTGTTGCGCTACTGGGATCAGGCACGGCCGCCCTGGGGTTGCCCACAGCATCGTGTGTGTGTGCTCCTTCTGCCCTCGGCGCCTTCCCACACGGCTCCCCGGGGAGCAGGGGTGCAGGATAGTGCCCCTGTGGGACTGTGCCGGGCTGGGACACGGGGAGGAGCGCTGAGCTGGGGGCAGTGGGTACCGAGCACCCGGGGGGCTTCGCCCTGCGTCTAGACAGCAGCAAGCGCTGCAGGGAGGGCCCAGGCCGTGTGCTCGCCCTGATTAGCATGCTCTTTAAATAAGACTCTAATTTCCGCTGCTAAAAAAGCCCGGATCCCTTGTGCCCAGGCTGGGGCCGCAGCCAGCCCCGTCCCTTCCCCCAGCCAGGGCAGCAGATGGGATGGGGACGGGGATGCGGGTTGGGTGGGGTGCCCGCCGTCGGGCGCACGGTGTGGGGGCTCTGCAGGGTGCTGGGGGGCATCGAAGGGGGGCGAGGGTTGGCTCCTGGGTGGGGGACAGAGGGCTGCTGCCTCCCCCAGCACCCGGCTGAGCTCAGCTCTGGGGAATGTGCTGGGATTCCTGGGCGCAAGGCCAGGGCGTGGGGAGGCGAGGGGGACCCGCGCTGCCCGGGGGGCCTCTGCTGCTCACTCCCTTTGATGCTGGCATTTGGGAGGGTCGGGGAGGGGATGGAAAACCCCTCAGTGTGTGCCTGTGTCGCCTGGGGCCGTGGCTTGCTGCGTCTAGGGGCTGCCACTGCTTCTGGAGGGCATCTGAGGTGCTGGGATGGTGCCAGCCCCTGGTGGAGCTGGGTGAAGGGGCCAGTGCATGTGGGAAGCCACCTGCCAGGCCAGGGGACCATCACCCCTTCCTCTGCGTGACCAGGGGTGTCCTCCAGCCGTGCAGCGGACAGGACAGACATCACGACAGCTTGTGAGTGTGCTCAGGGTGCTGGATGGCCCCGTGGGCTCACGGATGGGGCTGTGCCAGGACCCTCCTGCCCCTGGGCGCAGAGCACCAGGGCTGGTGGACTCCCACTGCAGAGGGGGGTCCCCAGAGCTGCCCTCCTGCAGGATTACATTAGACACCACCCGGGCCTGACCTCGGTTGGTGCAGTGGCAGCAGGTTTATTAGCGAGGAACTGGGGCCCGTGGGCACAACCCGGCCACGTGGAGCGAGCCCCCACCCCCCAGGGGATGCTCCCCACTGCTGCTGGCCTGCACCCAGCCCTTCCCACGGCACACGGCCACCGAGGAGCACCGCAGAGCGTGCCACCAGGCATCCCCATCACGGCCATGGGCACCCCCATGCCTTGGAGCCCCGTGGGGCCAAGCGGGGTGCCGGCACCGGTAGCGACCCAGCCGGTCCCCCCCTGCCCCTTGCCCCATGGGAGGGCAGCGCTGACACCGGGATGTGCCGGGCACCGGTGCCCAGCACCGGGATCTTGTGGGGTTCCCATCCCCGCCTGTGCAGCACGTGCTTGGGGAGCCCCCGTTGTTTTGCAGACGCCGTCTGTGTTTTGCCACGGCAAGGGGGGGGGGGTGTGGGGAAGGCCAGGGGCTGGCACCAGCACAGCGGCTGCAACCAGCATCGACTAAAAAGGAGAAGAGCGGCGAGCTGACGGCAGCGCCGAGGAATGCCTGCGCCGCCGTGTGCGGCTCCCCACGTGCCGGGGGGGCAGCCGGGACCAGCAGGGTGCCCCCCTCCCCGGCAGCTGATACCGGGGTCCTGTCCTGACCCCTGTGCCCACTCAGGAGGAGACCCCCCCGGTGCCGTCCTCTGCCCAAGGCTGGGGGCCCCGTGCCCGTTTCCTCGCCTCCCCCCCGTGCAGGGCTGGGGGACCCGGGGGTGTCCGTGCTTGGCCGCCCTCCCAGCTGCTGTTCCTGGCGGGGGGCCAGCCCCCAGCTCGTGTGACAGCATCGGGCTGGGGCTGGCTAAATACACGGCCTCGGCCAAGCGCCGTGCCCCATGGGGCTGATTTGGGCAGGATGCAACCCCTCTGCCCTCACCCCCCCCTCCAACCCCAACCATTTGGGGTTTGGCTGGACTCGTGGTGCTGAGATGAAAAAGCCAGCCTGTGCTGCCCCCCCGGGCTGCACCCCAATCCTGCACCCCTGGGGCTGGGCTTGTGGCTTGCAGGAGCTTCCATCGTATCTCCAGGGGTCTGGGCATGTGCTGGGGGAGCACAACAAGTGGGGTGTCCCAGGGAGGGTAGGGTTGCGTGTCATGGGCTTCAGGGTGCTGCTGGGCTGGGAGAGTCCCCCCATAATGCTTTCGGTCCCTGAGGTGCTGAACCTTTGGTGCTGAGCCCCCTCTCGTGCCCCCCTGCAGGTGCGGCACCGCCAGTCCGGGCAGATCATGGTGCTGAAGATGAACAAGCTGACGAGCAACCGGGGCAACATGCTGCGGGAGGTGCAGCTGATGAACCGCCTCTCGCACCCCAACATCCTCAGGTGGGTCCCGCTCCCCGGAGCCGGGGGGGGGTTTTGGGGTTGCCACCGGGGCTGGGCGAGCTCCTTGGGGCTGGCGTCCCATCCATCTGTCCCCCCGGTGCCACCCTCAGCCCTTCTCTGTCTTGCAGGTTCATGGGGGTGTGCGTGCACCAGGGGCAGCTGCACGCGCTGACGGAGGTGAGAGCGGGACAGTGGCTGCAAACCTGGGGGGAATTCCGTGGGGAGGGGGTGGCGGTGGCCGTGGGGACATTTCCTTGGCACATGGCACTCGTCTTGGGGGCCGGCTGTGCCATGGGGTGGGAAGAGACCCAGGTGTCTGGGATGGAGAGGGGGGTGCAGCGAGGCGGCGTCTGTCCCATCAGTACATCAACGGCGGCAACCTGGAGCAGCTGCTGGACAGCCCCGTGCCCCTCTCCTGGTCTACGCGCATCCAGCTGGCCCTCGACATCGCCCGCGGGCTGCGCTACCTGCACTCCAAGGGCATCTTCCACCGCGACCTCACCTCCAAGGTACGGGCCGTCCCGCTGCCCTCGCCTGCCCGTTCCCAGGGAGGTGATGCCCGGGGCACCCCGGGCATGGGGGCTGGTGGTGTGACGGGGTCCCTATGTCCCCCCAGAACTGCCTGGTGCGCTGCGAGGCCAGCGGCTACACGGCTGTGGTGGGTGACTTCGGCTTGGCGGAGAAGATCCCCACCTACAGGTGCGTGGACGGTGTCCGTCTGTCCGTCCCCATCTTCGGAGCAAGGGGATCCAGCTCTCCGGGAGCAGGAGATGGGGAGGGGTGGATTTTGGGGTCCAGCTGGAAGGGCAGGGGTGGGGGTGGGGGGGTGACCCCCCTGGTGCTGGGGACTCATGGGGCAGGATCTGGGGATGGAGGAGGGTGTGATGGAGAAGTGTGGGTGGCCCAGTGGCAAGAAGAGTCACGGGGTGCATGGAGAACAGCTGGTGTAAAAAGGGAGAAGGGGGTTTGGGGTGGACGGGCAGGGGGACAGGGTCCCTGACATCCTGCTGTGTCCCCCAGCGAGGGCAGCGAGAAGGAGCCGCTGGCCGTGGTGGGCTCCCCGTACTGGATGGCGCCTGAGGTGCTGCGAGGGGAGATCTACAACGAGAAGGTGATGCTGCGCGGGGCTGGCTTCGGGGTTTGCAGCCCTGGGGTCAGCTGGGCACGTGGAGGGGCACGGAGGGATGAGAACGGGTGTCCTTGGGGTGCCGAGGTGGCGGGGATCTGGTGTCACTCTACAAGGAGGGCTCACAAAAGCAGGGACACATTGCCTCGGGCTGCAGGACCCCCCTGACTCCCCTCTCTCTGCAGGCTGATGTGTTCGCCTACGGCATCATCCTGTGCGAGACCATCGCTCGTGTCCCCGCGGACCCTGACTACCTGCCCCGCACCGAGGTGACTCACTGGGAGCAAGGGTGACACGTGGTGGGACCGGGGCTGGGGACACGTCACCAAACGAATGGGACAAACATGTGCAGAGCGAAGCCCCCTGCCCGTGGCAGAGGCTATGTGGAGCTGCCCCACATCTCGGGGTGGGGGTACCACATCCACATCTCTTGGCAGCAAGAGGGATGCCCCCACCCCATAGCCCGTCCTCGGGGCCTGGGGTCAGCCCAGGCTGAAGGGTGGGTACCGTCAGACAGGGAGCAGGCAGCCTTCCCCCAGCCTGGGTGACCCCAGGGCACCCCCTTCCTTTATGCAGCCAGGGTGTGTTGCCCCACAGCACCTGGCCTCACTCCTCCCCATCTCCCCCATGCAGGATTTTGGCCTGGACGTCACTGCCTTCCGCACCATGGTGGGGATCGACTGCCCGGCCGCCTTCCTCCAGCTGGCTTTCCACTGCTGCAGTGTGAGTCCCTGCCGTGGGGATGCCCAAATCCCGGCATCCCATCGGGGATCCCCTTCCCTGCCCGCTGGAGCCGCTCCCATGCGGTGCACCCCGAGGGTAATGGGGGGGGACACAGACCTCACCGGGGACCCATTCTGCCCACAGATGGAGCCGACCTCCCGCCCCTCATTCCTGGAAATCACACAGTGCCTGGAAGGCGTCCTGCAGCACCAGCTGGGCGTGGAGGGCGCCGGGGCCCCCCTCTTCAGCATCAGGGACAACCTGCCTGCGCCCGGCATGGCGCCTGCACTCAACGGTACGTGGGTGTCCCGGGGGTGGGGGGTGCCCCTTTTACCACCCCACCAGCTGCTGGGGAGCAGGCTGGGGTAGGAGGAGGTCTGCAGGATGCAGCCCTGCTCCTCACCACCCGAGCTGCTCCCTGCTTTGCCCCATGGTGCCAAGGGGGCACCCAGGGTCCCGGTGACCAACCCGTCCTGCGCCCCTGCCCAGGGGTAGCCGGGAGGGCGTCCATCCGTGCCAAGCAGTCACCCCTGCGTGAGCTGGGGACGCAGCACCTGCAGCCGGACCAGCGCCTGTCCCGCAGTCAGTCCGACGTGTTCCCCCCCAAATCGCCCACCCCACCGCGGCCACCCGAGCCCTGTGTCGGGGCCAGGACCAAGGAGACGCCGCCACGCGTCAACCCCTTCTCCCAGCGCGAGGACCTGAAGGGGGGCAAGATCAAGCTCTTCGACACGCCCAGCAAGTCGGTCATCTCGCTCACCTTCGACCTGCCCCCCCCGGCCCCGCTGCAGCTCGACACCCCTGTGACGCCCGACCCAGCCGTGGAGGTGCAGTGTGACTTCTCGGCGCCCACCGCGGCCCCCCGCAAGTGCCACTCGCTGCCCACCTCCCCCGAGCTGCCCCGCCGTGGGGGCCTGGAGCTGGGCATGGGGTCCCCAGCCCAGCCCCCCAGCCTGAAGCGGGGCCCGGAGGATGCTGGAGAGCTGGGAAACGGGGTCCGTGCCTCCCCCCCCAGCCCCGCAGCAGAGGAGCGGATGGACTGCGGGCCCGACAGCCCCGAGCCGCCACGGGTCCCCGCTCTGGCACCCGCCACCAGCAACTTCATCCGCACAGCATCCTCGGGAGCCCGGCCCTGGCACCCGGAGCCGAGGGCGCCCAACGGGCTGCTCTTCAACAACAACCACGTGGTGGTCAGCAAGCCGCTGTCCTGGAGCAGCGGGCTGGAGCGAGGCTTCTCCGAGCTCAGCATCCCCTGCGCCGCCGCGGCGCTGGAGCGGACGGAGTGCGCGGCCATGCTGCCCGGGCACGGCCCCGGCACCGTGCTGGAGCAGGACGAGGTGCTGCCCTGCCCCGGCTGCTGCCTGGGGCCTTTCAGCTTCAGCTTCGCCTCCGTTTGCCACCGGCCCGCGCCCAGCCCTCCCCGCTACCAGAACCTCAACTGTGAGGCCAAAAGCCTCCTGTGCCACGACCGCGGCCGCCTCCAGAAAGCCCCGGGGCCGATGCTGGCAGAGCCCAGCCTGAAGCTGCCGGAGGCACAGTCCTAGTGCTGGGGACCGTGGCTGCGGCCGGGGGCCCCTGGGACCCCTCCCCAGCACAAGGGGTGTCTCTGGGAGCCTGGGGTGTTGTGTCCCCTTCCCCAAGTCTGTCCTCACGCTCGCCCTGTGCCTGGTGGCCGTGACGGCACTGCCGAGGTGCCCATCCTGCTGGGATCGGCCTCGGGGGGCTGTGGGGAGCCCCGAGGTGGGCTGGGTCCTTGCGGGGGTCCCGGTGGGGCTGGGCTGAAGTGCAATAACACCGCTGCCCCGGGCAGCAGGGCTGGTTCCCCGCAGGGCTCAAGCTGTGGCCGCGCCCCCCCCCATCCCCAAGGGATCACCCATCGGTGGGCTCTCACAGCCCCCAGAGAAGGGGGGTGAGCAGATTTTGGGGGGGTGGGAGGGGGCAGAGCGGTTGTGTGTGTATGTGTGTGTTGGAGGGATTCTGGGGATTTTTGGGGTGTCCATGCTGCCTCCCCACGAGGGTGGGTAGCATTCCTGGTCCCCCACATAGCAGAAGCACTGTGGTGTGCAGAGGGGTGATGCCAGAGGGGTGCAGTGTGCGGGTGGGGGGTGCCGGCGCTTGGCGCTGAGCCCCTTGGCACACGGGGCCCCCTCCTGCCCCGCCACCACACCAGTGTCGGGGGACATGTCCTTGTCACCTCCCCACAGCGGAGGGCAGGCAGCCTGCGCCCCCCTAGCACCGTGTGGCCGGGAGGACACGGGGGGACACCCAGCAAGGGTGGGAGCCGGCTTTCCTCCCTCCCGCACAATGCACTGGTGAATGCAGAACTCTCGTGGTTTTTTTTATTATTATTATTATTAATAACAATAATTGCTAGTAATATATACCCAGCTTATTTAAAGTGTTCAATAAAAACTGAATGTCCCAGCGAGCCGGGCTGCTGCTTGTGTCTCTGGGGTGCGCTGAGCGGGGTGGGGAGCCCCAAGGGTGACAGGGACATGATCTGGCCGTGTCCCTTGGGGACTGTGAGTCGGCACTGGTTCTGTGCCCCCAAAGTGGCCGCCCCAATTGGGTGAAATTCCAGTTTCTGGTCTGGGATCGTTGGGTTGGTGCCCTGGAGCCTGTTTCGGGGTGGTAAAGGCAGAGGCAGTCAGCAGACAAGCTCTTTATTTGCTACAAAGTGGGTTCAGCCAGTGGACAAGACAGGGGAGTGACACGTGCGCCTCCAAAACCCGCCTGTAACAGCCCCGTGCTCTTCAAACAGAGTGATTTACATACCAATTAATTGGCTATAAATGGCACGCACAGCCCGATAATAAACCGAGAGCATCTTTGCCTGGTTGAACATGACTTCCTCTGCTCTTGCCAGGCTGAACGTAAATCAGGGCCACGTTGCACGTGTAGCAGCTATTTAAATCCCCGGTGACTTGTCTCGTGTCCATCCACTGTGAGCGCTGGCGTGGTTTAGCTATCGGAACGGTGCGATCCTGAAGGTCACTGCTCTACTCCCTAATTAGCAGGAAAAATCCCAAATGCCAGCGTTGGTGATGGCTCCATCCTTGGGCTCTGAGGCTGCCTGAAAGCTGCGGCCCTCCTAAAAGCCTAAAAGTGGGGCGGGCACCGTGGCGGAGGCAAGTGCCGCCGTGCTATCCCCTGCTCCAGCCTCAGGGCTGGGGCTACTGCGCGGCGGCGGCGCTGGCCATGGGGGCTCGCTCGTGGGGGCATGGGGCTGGCGTTTGGGGACATAGCACCTCGTTTGGGGTCAGGCAGGGCTCTGCAGCATGGGAAGGGGCTGATGCGCGTGGGGCAGGCTCCGTCGCGGGGTGCAGCAGGGCTGAAGCAGAGGGGTGCGGGTTCTGCAAGGGAAGGCAGAGGGGGACGTGCTCAGTAGCCGTCTCCCAGGGACGGGGTTTTCCCCCCGTTTTTCCCCCTTTGCCTCCCCTCTTCACACACCCTGGGGATGAGCAGACCCGTGCTAAGCTCACCGTGGCCAGCAGCCACCACCCATCACCCGAAAGGGGAGCTCGGCCCCGCGGCCTTCTCGCAGATCCAGAGGTGCTGGTCATCTGGAGCCTCGCACGGCGCCGGCTTGATGTTCCCACGGCTGATCACGGCACAGGACCCGTTCAGCTTCGACTGCCACGGCCTGGATGGACAAACACCACGTCGGGGCCCTGCTCGGCCTGCCGATGGCCGGCACCAGCAGCATTTTGGGGAAAAGCCTGGTGCTCCCCAAGGATGCGAGGGGCAGGGGCCAGGCACCCGGCCAGACAGAGCCGTTCCTCCCCACCGGTTTCAGACACCGCAAGAGGAAGCGGTGGTGAGACGCACGTGGTGGGGAGGAGCCCCGGACCCCCACGGGTGGGAAGCTCTGATTTCCCCTCGAGGATGACCGGGGAGGTGAGTGGGAGATAGGGGTGGTGCTCAAACGCTTTGTCTCGATCCCAAATAAAGCCTGCGGGTCCTTTTGTCCCTTCTCACTGCCTCCTGCTCGCATGAGCCCCCCTGGGGCTCGGCTCCCCCTCTGCATGGGGTCCCAGCACCTCAGCACGCGGCTGGGTACCGGTGTGAGTTAACCTGCCTCCCAAGGCCTCGCTGCAGGAGAAGGGGTCCGTGCGGGGGGTGTTGGCCCGGCGGTGCCATGGGTACTGTGTGTTAATATGATTCGTGTCGTGTATGAAACAATGCTAGGGCAGCATGATGAAATGTAACTTTCTATCTAAGAAAAACAGAGTGATTAGTGTACATAGTTCTTGTACTGTGCAAAATAAGAGTCTAGCAATTCGTGTAAATAGAGGGCTTGAAGGGCGAACACTGAGACTCGAGTCTGGGAGATAAGAGGACCAAGGAGTTTTTTTTTTTTTTTTGGAAACTACTGACTTCTGCATGAGATGCTGCCCAAGCTTCTGATGTTTGGCAAAAGGATCCACCAAATAAGGAGAAAGGGGGAGTTGAAGGACGACCGAAGGACAAAGCCTGGGAGAAAGACTACGAGCCTTCAGCACAAGAGACCCCCAGAAAGACCACCAGAGACTGATACACATGCGTCCGGAGAGGGTTTGAATTCTGGGAACTAATTATAATAACCCTGCCTTTTCTAGGAATAGTGATGAATATGGATTAGTCTAGGAGCATAAAAATCAGCCTCCTGATGTAACAGGTGTGCATCTTGGTGGAGCAGAGACTCCCGGTGCACCCAGCGCTGTTTGTTTGCCTCTATTCGCTTAATAAATTACAAACTTTAATTTTAAACCTATTTGGGACTCAAGCATTTATCACAGTACCTTTCGTAAAGCGAGCCGTCCACCCAGAACCAGGCGTCCGTGACGCCGTCGCTGTCCGGATCCCCTTCCTCCAGCCAGTCGTAGTCGTACCAGGGGAAGCTGGTCTTCTGCAGCCCGATCCAGTACACGGTGTCCGCGTTCTTCAGGAAGCTCTGGGGAAGGAGCAAAAGAGTCTTTTTGTGCCTTTTCCACAGCGTTTGGAGGCTGTGAGTTCTTTCTCTCCCCACCAAAGCTGACCAGCCCTGGTGCCCCGCTCCGACCCCGCGCCATCCAATGCCCCTGGGGTGTCCCAGCCCTCAGCTGCCGCTCCGTACCGGCACGGTCCAGCGACTCCAGGACTTGGTGATCAGGAGCTGGGAGTATTTATTCTCGCACTCCGTTCTGCTGTCCTCCCACGTCTTCTTCTCCGACGAGACGAAGAGGCACTTCCCGCGGTACAGCAGCCAGCCCGAGGGGCAGCAGTCTGGGGACGGGGGCACCGCTCAGGCACCTGCCAGCCTGCAGATGCTGCGGGGGCACCGCATCCCCCCAAATCCAGCATCCGCGCCTCGATGCTGCGGCCACCCAGAGGTGTTGGGACTGCTCCACAGCCATACCTATAGCCGTGCAGGAGCGCAGCAGGGTCACGGTGCTCTCGCTGGCGTTGAGCCGCCCCTGCAGGCCCTGCAGCTCCCTCTCGGCACCGGCCAGGG
>CM021763.1:11157649-11174458 GCA_011075105.1 Heteronetta atricapilla
CGCCTGCCAGTCTGGGGACGAGTCGGGGGACGAGATGGGACGCGGGGCATGGCGGGGAGTGGGGTGTCAGGGCAGCGCCGAGGCAGTGGAGGGGAAGGGAGGCAGCGGGGAGTCACTGGCAGGTGATGGGAGGAAGTGGGAAATCAATGGGAGGCACTGGGAGACAATGGGAGGCACTGGGAAGGCAGGGAGAGGTGTTGGGAAGTCAATTCAAAGTCAATGGGAAGCAACAGGGGGGCAAGGGGAGGCAGCGGGAGTGCAATTGGGGGCAATGGGAGGTGGTAGAAAGGAAGGGGAGGCACTGGGAAGGAGTGGGACTTCAACTGGGAGGCAATGGGAATCACTGGGAGGCAGTGGGACGGCACTGGAAAGAGTGAGAAGTGATGGGAAGCAATGGGGAGCAAATGGGAGGCACTGGGAGGCAGTGGGAATTGATGGAAGGGAAGGGAATCAGTGGGAAGGGATGGGAGGTAATGGGAGGGAGATGGGAAGGCACTGGGAAGGCACTGGGAAGGCACTGGGAAGCAGATGGAGGCACTGGGAAGCAGATGGAGGCACTGGGAAGCTGTCCCAGCCAGGCACAGCACGGGGCACCCAGCGAGGAGACCCTGGGTCCCCATCCCTGGGCTCCCCCTGTCCCCCAGCCCCTGCCCAGAGCCCCCACCCCCGCCGTGCCCGTCCCCACTCACAGCAGGTCCCCAGGGCCACCAGGGCCACCAGGGCCACCAGCAGCAGCACGCTGGCCGCCAGCAGCCCCACGGGGACGCAGCACTGCCGGGAGCAGCGCCCTGCAAGACACAAGAGGCCACGGCATCACCCACGGTGCCAGGGAGTGGAGGGGACCCCAGTGCCCCCCGAGACCCCCATCCCCGTGCGTCGCTCACCTGGGCTGTGCCGGGTCCCTTCCCCAGCCGTCCCCGTGGGCGCTGGCCCCGGTGCCACGTTCTCGTAGGGGCTGTCAGCCTCATCCATGCCGGGGGCTGTGGGAGGAAGGCAGGGGGCAGTGGGCAGGGGTCCGGCATGGGGAAACGCGGGGGTCCCGCGGGTCCCACCTGCCCCCAGCGCCCCGCTGGCCGTGCCGCAGCCCCACGGCCCCTTGGCGAAGCGCAGGTCGGCGTAGAGCACGCTGTGCGCCATGCGGCACCCGCGGCAGCTCCGTCCTCTGCAGCTCGCCGTCAGGTGACGGCTTGTGGGCCAGGGCACGTCAGAGGGAGGAACTTCTTTACTTGTAGGAAAGCAGAAGTAATCACTTCATTTGCAAGATGTGGTTTTTATTTCACGGGCAGGACTGTTCCAGGAGGGGAAAACAGCTCCTCTCCATCCCACGCAGTGTGCTCTGCCCTGCGCAACATCATTTATGCCTGGTGCTGGGTGCGTTTTGGCCACCCTTGTCCACCCAGAGCTCTGGCCACAGCTGGCCCATTCTCCCCCCCAGTGTCCCCCTCCCCATCCCACCACCCACTCAGTGGTCTGGCAGAAGTGAGGAGAGGGCTGCACCCGCCTCCCGTGCTGGGGGGACACCCAGGGTTGCCCATGAGGAGCTGTCAGCATGGGGCACCTCCCACGCGAGAAAGACAAACCCCGGGCAGCCCAAAGTCCCGAGGAGACCCACTGCGCCCACGCAGAAGTTGCTCCATGTGCCCACAAGGCCATGGGGACACTCGGGTCGATGCTGGCCCTGCCCCCCAGCCCCTCCCCCCCCCCCCCGAAAAAACAGCCACAGCGTGAGTGCCGGAGTTTATTGGCAAGGTGCAGCGACGCCGGGGGGAGGGACGCAGAGGCGTCAGGAGGCAGCACCCCGGGGTGCCCCTGCTTGGGTCGGGCAGGGCTGCAGGAGCACCCGGGCTGTCCCCTCGGTCCTAGGGCCCCACGCAGGTGTAGGTGGTGTTCTCCCAGAGGAAGGCGGGGATGGAGGACCGGAGCCACTGCAGGGTGACCGCGCTCTTCTCGCAGACCCAGCCGTGCGCTTCCCCGCAGGGGCCGGCCGACAGCCCCGAGCCAGACACCCTGCCACAGACCAGGTAGGAGCTGCTGGAACGCTGGAAGGGGAGGCGCCTGCAGGGGAGAGCAGGGTGAGGGGGGGCTCAGAGGGGCGCGAGGGGCTCACCCCCAGCTCCTTCTGAGAGGGAGCCGAGGCTGTGGGGGTGCCGGGGGGCAGAGCTCGCCCTCCCTGTGGACCAGTGCCCCTGGCAGCCTCCTCTTGGTGAGGAAGCGAGCTGTGATCCCTGCACACCCAGCCCCTGCTTGTCTTGGAAATCCTCTTTTTGGGTGCCAGGAACGTCCTGAGGTGGCTCAGCACTGGCTGCACCATGCTGGGAAGTCGATTTTGGGGGACCCCCACCGGCCCTCATCCAGCCCTCGCCTGTCCCCAAGCAGGGCGCAGGCACTGGGGACGTGTCCCTGTTACCTTCCCTTCCCTAAAACTCCCCCGTGCTGCTTTGGGAAGCGGAGGGATGGCCCAGAGGGTGATCATGCCCCTGCCTGCAGGCTGGCTGTCCCCCCGCCACCTCCCGGAGCCCTGATTTTGGGCTTTCAGCAGTGCTGGCTGGGGAGAAGCTGTGAGCCTCACCCCTTCAGCGGGGTGCCGTCCAGCCACTTCCACTCAAACCTGGCGCTGTCCCGCTTCAGCCCCACGTGGAAGGTGTCCATTTGGGTCACGCGTGCCAGGAAAGCCTAGAGCAGGAGGGAACAAGCGTGAGCTCCCCGGGGACACCCAGCCACGCAGGGGGCTGCACGGTTTGGGCACAGCATCGCCAGTTCCCGGCTGGGTTTTGGGCATGGGGGCTGGAGACGGGGAGCTGAGACGATGCTGGCAGTGGCTTGGGGACTGCTGGGGGACCCTGAGGTGGTGATCAGTGTGACACAATGACAACGGGGGGGGGGGGGGGTCAGGATGGCCGGGGCAGGCGCATGGACTCACCAGGGTGCTGTTGGCTCGGACAGTGACCAGCTGCGCCCCCCTGGAGCAGCAGTCGTCTTTGCTCTGCTCCCAGCTCCTCTTGGCAGAGGAGACGTAGTAGCAGTGCCCCGCGTCCCCAATCCATCCGGCCGGGCAGAACTGGCAGCTCTCTGCACACCACAAGCACAATGCTGCAGGGCTGGCCAGGACGGGGCTGTCCCCAGCCCCCAGCACCGCGGGGACAGGGGACAGACGGGGTGTCACCAGGGCAGGGAGCACAGGAACCTGCCTGGAAGCTCTCCTACCTCGCAAAGACTGCTGCACGTAGCTGAGGCTCTCCTCCTCTCTCTGGGAACAGCTCGCCTGCTGGGCTAAATCTACAAAAGAAAGGCACGGGAGCGTCCCCACAGGGGCCAGCAGCACCCAGGGGTGCCGTCCCCTCTCTCGGTGCCGTGCCAGCCCAGCTGGACAAAGCCCTGGCGGTCTGTGCGGTGGCTGGGAGCCCAGCACATGGCAGCTTTCTGCCTTTTGGCCCCGGTGTCACGTCCTGTCTGCACGCCGTGCCCAGCTGATGGAGCGGGCTGCCCTGGCACCGTTTCCCGAGCCCACACTTTCTCCTCTCCTTCCACTTTGGTGCTCCAGCCGGGCAGGCGAGGGGTGTTTTATTTTTACTCACCACTTTTCCCATTAGCCCAGAAACCGGCGGCACCGTCAGCCCCAAGCAGGAGGGTCCCCAGCTCGGGGGGGGGGTGGCTGGAGGGGGGCGCACGGGGGGTACTCACAGTGGAAGCTCAAGCCGATCAGGACGATTTGCACCAGCAGGAGCAGCAGGGACAGGACACCCAGGCTGAGGGCTGCCCAATGCCAGGGCAGCCTCACGGGCTGTGGAGGAGCTGAGAGAGGGAATTACCTCGTGTCCTGGGGGCTCGGGGTCGGGGGGAGAACCCCCAGATCAGCAAACGTCGCTGAGCCCCAAGGAGGGTGCAGGGGGGTCCGCAGGCTCCCCAGGGACAGCAGAGCAGTGGTGTGAGCAGGAGCAGTGACACAGGGGGTGACAGGAGGGTGCCATGCAGCTGGGGTGCACTGCTTGTGTCCCCCCTGCTCCCTCCCGGGCAAGGAGGGAGCGAGGCTGTGGGCACGGCCATGCAGAGGGGCTGCTGAAATTTGGGGGGGCAAGCAGGGATGGGGGAGGGGGACAGCGGGGTGCAGCGTGGCGTTACCTGGTACGGGGGGCAAGCGCAGATCTGCGTACGTGACCCCCTCTTCCATCCTGCCCTTGGTCTCTGGCCACGCACCCCACAGGTAGGGGGGAGCAGCAACCCCCTCCTGGCCCCCTCTGGCAGCCGAGTGTGACACGAAATGGAAAGCGTCACTTCCCGGAGGGGTCCCCAGGGACACCAGCTGGGTCACAGCCCTGGGGGGCCCCAGCAGTGGCGGCACATGGGGAGAAGGGGAACCCCAGACAGGCGGGACCCCCGGCATGGGGGCACCCCGTGCCCCCAGTGCTGGCTGCAGCCTCAGGTGAGTATCAGGGCTGCGTGGAGGCTGATCCCACATCGAGGGGACCCCGGCACCATCGGGGTGCAGGGCCGTCCCCGCGTCCCCAGCCTCTGCCTGCTGTCGAGCAGCAGGGCGGCGGGCTGCGTTGCAGAGGTGGTTCCTGCCACCTCTTTTGCATGGGGCTGCAGCTGCATCGCAGCCCTGGAAAGCCGGGGGGCTGGGGCGCTCCGTCCCGTCCCTGCACCCTGATGGGCACCCCCGATGTGCCCTCAGGGCCGGGGGGCAGCATCCCCCAGCCCCCCCAAGGGGATGCTCATCCCGCCCCGCCGCCGGGCAGGGCAGGCACGGCCAGGACTACGTTTCCCAGCGGCAACTCCAGGGGCTGCACATGCTCCTTGCGGCTCACGGCTGCTCCCAGCAGCTCCCGCTGCAGCTCCCGGTGGTGCCCCCCGGTCCCCGGTGCAGCTCCCGGTGGTCCCCAGGGCTCCCCGGTGCAGCTCCCGGTGCTCCCCAGTGCAGCCCCCGGTGCAGCTCCCGGTGCTTCCCGGTGCAGCCACATCGTGGGCGCAGGGGGCTCCCTGGGGAGCGCACAGCTGACCCCCGGGGCCGAGCCCTGCCCGGCGCCCACCCTCCCGGACCCCCTCCAGCCGCCCCGCAGCATGCCCCGCGGGCGAGCCTGGACGCAGGCGGAGGTGGGCAGCCTGCTGGCGCTGGTGGGAGGCTCGGGGGAGGCCGCCCTGCTGATGGCCTCCACGTCGCGGCCCAACGAGGCGCTGTGGCAGGAGATCTCCCGGGGGCTGGCGGCGGCCGGCTACGGCCGCAGCGTGGCCCAGTGCCGCTCCAAATGGAAGGCGCTGAAGCAGGCTTTCCACTCGGAGCGGGAGACGCGCCGCCGTGCCGGACGGCACTCGCCGCGCCTGCCCCCGCACTACCGCGCCATGAAGAGCATCTGGAAGGCGGCCGGGCGGCCCGTCTTCGGAGAGCGGAGGCTGCCCGGTGGGTGCCGGGGTTGGGCGGGCTCCCCGGTGCCTCGCAGGGTGCGTAGCTCCCCGCTCTGAGGTTTTTGCTCCCCTTGCAGAGCTGGTGAAGCCGCCCCCCCGGAGGCGCAGGTCGCTGGCCGCACGCTCGCTGACCTCTCCGGCACCGCCAGGTACCCGCGGGATGGGGCAGCTGGAGGGGGGCTTGTCCTGGGTGAGGGGTGTCTGGCACCCCTCGGGGCACCCTTCCTGATGCTGTTCTCTGCCCGCTGCACCCCAGCTGCTGCAGAGTCCCCCGCCGCGCTGCTGGCACCACTGCTGCAGCGCCCAAAGGACGAGCCGGAGAGCCGTAAGTACCGTCCTGCCCCGCCGCGCCGGGCTGCACGGCCACTGCCACAGCTCAAGCCTGTGCCAGCATGCTGGGATGGGGGGGGCAAAGGGGTCGGGGGCCTTTCGTCCCAGGAGGGTGCTGCCGCGGTGTGTTCCCCTTGGGATGCTCGCGGATGGGGTTTGGGGACTTCTTCCCCCCCGCCCCCCCAGTTTGGCTCCAAACCAACCCTGCAGCATGAGGGTTTGGGGCCATCTGGGGTGGGGCAGGAGGGGAGTCCCTGGTTCAGAGCCGGCCTTGGGGCACGACACCCTTCAGAGCTCCGGAGGAGCTGGGACTGGGTGTGAGGGACGGAGCCGGGAGCATCCCCGTCCTGCAGCGCACCCGGACGGTGCCGAGGCGATGCAGGATACGTCCCCGGGCCCGATCCGTGCGGGCAGGTGAAGGGAGTGGGTGCTGTTCCCCGAGCCTGCTGGCTCGCCGGCAGGGATCAGGGCTGCGGGGCGGACCAGGCGAAACACCTCCCCAAAAACAGGAGCAGAGAAGGGCCCGGCGCCGGGGAAGCCCCTGCTGCTGCTTCATCCCCCCCCCCGGCCCCGCTGGCACTGGGGAGCGAACCCCGGCGTCCCGGCCAGCGTCCGCACCGGGTAATTACGTTGTCTCCCTAAATTCCCCCTGCAGTTTCAAGTGGATGTGGGATTCTCCTTCACTTCCAGCCCTAATCTGTTGTGTAGCCTGGCCGCGCGCCGCTACGCAGCTGCTGCCTTCCAGCCCGGAGGTGGCTGCATTGCAGTGGTGGGTGAGTGACTCCTGCTTTTGTTCCTAGCTCGTGAGGCGCTTTGAGGCCCTGTGGGGCGCTGGGGAGCTGTGGCTAGGGCACGCCGGGCTGGCCGGGGCAGCGAGGCAGACCCCGGGCTGATGCCGTCCCCCAGCGGGTGCCGTCAGACCCCGTGTCTCCTCTCTGCTCTCTCCCTGCAGCCCGTGGGGACCGCGTCGATGGAGCATCGCCCGACCCCGCGGCCGCCCCATGTAAGGCTTTCCCCCTCCCGATTTCCCCCTCGCAGCCCCCTGAGCAGGCTCTGATCCGCTTCTCGTTGCAGGCACCAGCTGCTGCATCCCTCCCCATCCCCTCCCGGGTGAGTACCGTGCTGTGCCCCGGCCACCGAGCTCACGTCCCCACGGGGCCGGAGCCACCCCCAGTGACCACTGCTCTCCGCAGGCTGCCACGGCGCCCTGAAAGAGGAGAGCGCCGAGCAGAAGGCAGGTGAGTCTGCGCCCTCTCCCCCGCACAGGGCAGCGGGGACGGGCTGAGCAGGGGGCTTCAGGAGCTCGCTGCGCCCTCCGTGCCACCCCCCCGGCCACAGGTTTTCCTGGTGAGACGTCCCTGGGGATGCGAAGAGGAAACCCAGCGCTGCCGGCGGCCACCGCAGCCCCCGGCTCCCCCGGGACGGCCGCCGCGAGCGAGCAGGTGACGGCGGTGGGCGAAGAGGCATCGGACACGAGCCTGCACGGTGGGTTTCCCCTGGCCCCCCTGTCCCCCCTGGGCACATGGTGAGGGTGAGCTGCCCCTGACCCCGCTCTCGCTGCAGGCGGCGGCGTGTCGGGCTTGCTGCAGAGCGTGCAGCAGCTGCTGGTGCAGATCCTGCAGACGTCGCGGCAGCAGCAGGCGCTGCTGGAGAGCCTGGCCAGCGACACCGTCTCCCACCTCCACCTCCTCTCCCACAGCCTGGTGCAGGTGGGCGAGACCCTGCACCAGCTCCTGCTCCGGCCGCAAGCCCCCCATGGCCACTACGCCCCCCACATCCCCCTTTTCGAGGGCAGCCCCCAGGTCCCGCTGCTCCCTGGGCTCCCCTGCGACAAGGAGGAGCCCCCGGTGTCCCCCGACGCCGGCTGCGCCCTGCCGTGAGCGCGCGCACCCCTGCAGTAGAGGCCCCTGGATATTTTAGAAGTTTATAGAAGACGCAGATTTTAATAACATTAAAAATAGCTTTTGTACCAGCAGCGCCGATCAAACAGTTCTTTTGCTGTCCCCGGGGAGGGGGGGGGTGGCGGGGAGGACGTTCCCCTTCTTGCTTTCGAGACGAGCGGAAGGACAGGTGGGCTATTTACAGCCCCCCAGGAACTCCCCGGCCGCCCCCCGCGCCCCCCGCTCAGCCCTCCGCAGCCGTGGGCTGGGTGACACCGGGCAGCCGTGGGTGGCACCGGGCCACCTCTCCCCGGCACCTGGTGGCCCAGCGCCCAGCCCGGGCGCTGTCTGGGAAAGCACCGGCACCAACGGTGGTGCCGTGCCTCGTCCCACGCCGGCTCCACGGGGGGGGCACAGCTCCCGCGGGGGCACACAGACGCTGCCCGGTGCGCCCCGGTGCCACGGGGGTGGTGGGAGGCGGGGGGGCAGCGCGGGGTACACTGGGAGGGCGGGGGGTGCTGGGGGGCAGGGGGAGGCAGCGGTGTGGGGTATGGTGAGCTGGGGGTGGGCTGGGAATGCAGGGGGAGTCACAGGTCGGGGTGCAGGGGGGGGGCGGGGGGGCTGGGGGGGGGGGTAATGGGGCTTCAGTGGGGCCACAGTGGGGCTGCAGTGGGGCTGCAGTGGGGTTTCAAAGGCGATGCAATGGGGTTGCAATGGGGTTGCAATCAGGTTTCAATGGGGTGGCAATGGCACCACAGTGGGGTTGCAGAGGGGTTGCAGCGGGGCCGCAATGGGGGTTGCAAGGGGGTTGCAATGGGGTTGCAATGAGGTTGCAATAGGGCCACAATGGGATTGCAATGGAGTTGCAGTGGGGTTTCAATGGGGCTGCAATGGCACCACAGTAGGGTTGCAATGAGGTTGCAGTGGGGCTGCAATAGGGCCACAATGAGGTTGCAATGGGGCTGCAATGGGGTTACAATGGGGCCACAGTGGAGCTGCAATGAGGTTGCAGTGGGGTTGCAATGGGGTTACAATAGGGTTGCAATGGGTTTAAAATGGGGTTTCAATGGAGCCACAATGGGATTGCAATGGGGCTGCAATGGGGTTACAGTGGGATTGCAATGGGGTTGCAATGGGGGCACAATGGGGCTGCAGTGGGGTTTCAATGGGGCCGCAGTGGGGTTGCAATGGGGCTGCAATGGGGCTGCAATGGGGTTGCAATGGGGCCGCAGTGGGGCACACAGCGGGGCACACAGCATCCATCCGGGCAACCCAGGCCGGGCCGGGCTGGAGTGACAGCTCAGCAGCCAATAGGAGATCAGTACGGGATGTGCAGGCGTGGTCTCCCTGAGTCACGCCCCGCCTCCAGGGGCGGGGCCAAGACAGCGCAGCCAATCAGACAGCGGGGGAAGGCGGGGCGAAGGCGGCAGGGGGGTCCCCGGTGACGTCAGCGGAGGGGATTCCCCGCGCGGCGGGGTGGGGGATGGAAAGCTGCGGGGGAGCGTTTTGGTGTTAAAAAGCCCGGATTTGGGTCTGCTGGGGGTGCTGGCACTGCCGGGAGGAACCGGGAGGGGGCTGGTGGGGGGACTGGGGTATCCTCACCCCTGGCCGCCTTCCCTTAACTAATGAGGCGCCTCCATTCGTTATAATTAACTAATAATTAGCCATAATTAGCCCCAGGTTTTGCGTGATACTTTCTGAGCAGGGAAATTATTATTATTATTAATTATTATTATTACTATTATTACTATTACTATTGCCATTGTATCAGGACCAGTGGCAGGGGACACAAAGGCTGACAGCCCAGGCACAGCACCACTGCCCGTCCCAGCCATCCGCACCCCTGGGGGTCTCGAAGCCCCCACCCCCCACCCCGAGCCATTTCGGGTACCAGTTGCCATGGGGATGCTGGAGGCACCTGGCTGCCATGGGGACACCGTTACCACGGCAACACGGCCCAGGCAGGGATGGAGAGCGCAAAAGGATGCTCCTATGGGGGAGGGGGGGTCCGAGTCATGGGGACCCCAAGTCCACGATGGGGTGAAGGCAGAGCCCGGCCCCAAGAGCATCCCCATGGGAATGGGGCTGGAGATGCTGGGAAGGGGGCAGGGGGATTCCCCGGGGGGTGCTGGTGGTGCCCAGGAGGTGCACAGGGCTGGCTCAGATCCCCTCGGCTGCTGCTTGGCCCCGCGCCCTCCTGCTCCGCCTGTCCTTGAGCCGAAAAGCGCAGCCGCAGGATTAATTAAACGAGGGAGCGCCGAGGGGCCCTCTGTTATTGTAGGGCCTACACCAACCCACCAGGCAGCACTATGCGCCGACCTCTCCTTGACATCACGGTGCCTGCTGACACTGCCGGGGAGACACGGCTGGACGAGGTGAAGTGAGCAACGATTTTAATTAAAAATTAATCCTTAACCAGCCTGGCCAACGCGGGAAGGGCTGGAGGATGATATCCTGGATGGCAGCCGTCAGTCCCCGGGGCCCTTTGAGCAGCACCCCATGGCTCAACAGGGCTCGCCGGCCCCAGCAGGGCTGCAGCCTCGCCATCCTATCCCCATCATCCCCTCCAGATGCCCCCCGCAGCCCCCAGCTGGGGCCTGGCTCCCAGGGAGCAGGTTTAATTAGATCGCAATCCTATTAGGGAGCTGCCCGCCCGCCTGCAGCTGGTAATCCCATTAGGCATCCCCTAAATCCCAGCACGCCGGGCTCCATCCCCAGGGAATGGCTCGGGGGGGGCTGGAGCAGCAGCCCCAGGAGCTGCCCGGCTGCCGGCATCACCCTGGCTGTCACACAGCCCTTGGGGACCTGCGTGGCACCACGTCCCCCCCAGGCAGCTGGGGGGGGGGCAAAGCATGCAGTGCCCCCTCCCAGTGCCTGGGTGGCACCAGCAGGGATGTCACCACTCCGGGCTGGGGACAGCCACGTGTGGGGGTGCCAGGAGGGGCAGCTCCGGGGTGGCAAAAAGGGGGCTGCGCCGCGGGGACCAGCAGCAGGCTGTGGCCACACAGAGTCCTGGTGCTCCGGGGACAGGCGGACGGCCCCGGTGCCCCCGCCCGAGTCCGCTCCGCCGGCGGCATCAGCTGGTGCAGATGCTGTTGATGGAGGCGACGGCGGGGTCGACGAGCCCCAGCTCCTCCTGCTCGTTGACGCAGAGCTGGTACCCGCAGCCCTTGCGGCGGGGCAGGGAGCCCAGGCGCCCGGCGGGCTTGGCGCGGGGCGGCAGCAGGAAGCCGACGCTGCCGGCGATGAGCAGGTGCCAGATGCTGTGGATGTAGAAGTAGTTCTCCTCCGTCTCCACGAAGGCGTAGAGCAGCACGGCGGCCGCCGCGATCAGCGCCCCGGGGCACAGGTAGAAAGCCCAGCGCTTCCAGGTGGGCGGGTAGCAGTGGCGGCGGCGGATGGTGCGAGCCGTCTGCGCGGGGACAGAGGGGCATGGAGGGGGGGCTGCGGACACCCCGACGGGGCAGCCGTGTCCCCCCCGCAACCCCTGAGGGACCCTCGGTGGGGACGGGGATGCGCCACAAGGCCCTTACCCAAGCGATGGCCATGATGCCCAAGGCGAAGAGGCTGGGTCCCAGCAGGTTCCAGAGCCCGTGGCGGTCCATCTGCAGGGCCATGGAGAGCAGCATGGCCCCCAGCAGGTACAGCACCTGTGGGGAGGCAAGGGGGGGGCGTCAGGCTGGACCCTCACCCATCCGGGGACCCCTCCCCGTCCCCGCACTCGCCTGCTTGACCACGGGCTGGAGCCGGGCCATGGCGATGACGGTGACCCAGACGGACATGAGGGAGCCCAGGAAATCGCAGAACTGCAGCACGTCGTAGTCCATGATGCAGAACACCACGATGCCCGGCTGGTCACAGGCGTGGTAAAACTGAGGCGGGGGGGGGATGAAAGGAGGTGAGAGCCGCCCCGCACAGCCCCGGCCCCTCGCCCACCGCCCGCGCCCCCCACTCACAGTGGAGAAGAACATGGTGAAGATGTAGACGGCGGCTTCCAGGAGGTAGTGGCTGCGCACGGCGATGGCCACGGGAGGCACGAACATGACGTTGCTGAGGCAGAGCAGCAGCGTGGAGAGGAGCTGGAAGCCGTAGGAGAACGCCTCGGCGTTGTCCGTGCAGCCCCAGCCGTTCCAGCCTGCGGCCGGGAGAGCGTGGCCGTCACCCTGCAGCACCCACGGGGGCTGGGGGCAGCGGGGAAACCCCTTCCAGCACCCTCGGGGGAGGCAGGCAGGGAGACTACGGGGTTATCTCACCGGCTTTGCACTCGCAGGCGGCGTACAGGTAGTTGTTGGTGCGCAGCAGCTTGCACTGCCCGTAGATGCCACAGTCGTTGATGCAGGGCGAGAGGTAGGCGCGCAGGTAGACCTCAGCCGTCACGTTGGTGCAGGGCTCGAACCTGCCCCGCAGGGGGGACGGGGTCAGCACACGCCCGCCCTGCCCCTGTAGCAGCTCCCACCTCCGCCACCACCGTGTCCCCAAGCAGCCAGGTCTGCACCCCGTGAGAAGGAACACACGCAGCACCGTCTGCTCGCACTGACGCGAGCCCGGGTGTGCCCACGGCACCGCCCGCACCCCCAAGCCCCACGGGGACGCCTGCGCGGCCGGGCTGGGAGCAGAGCCACAGACCTGGAGGGGTCCCACGAGACACCGAGCAGAGCCGGGGTGCGGAGCAGGCACCCCAAGGTGCGCACGAGCCCTTCCCAACCGCGAGCCGTGGGGACCCTCACCCAGCTCCGTCCCCGTGCGCCCACCCAGCGCCCGCACGGAGGGCTCCTACCCGTGCTCCGTGGCGCAGAGCGAGCGCAGGCTGAGGTACCAGCTGCCCGTCTGCGGGTAGGGGATGCGCAGGCGGCTGAGGCTGGCCATGGCGTTGACGGAGAGCAGGAAGCCTGCCAGGGACTCTGCCAGCAGAGAGCACCCGTGAGGGGAGCCCCTCGTGGGGTACAGCGGGGTGCGGACCCCCCAGCACGCAGCAGGAGTGGGGGGCTGCCCAGCCTACCCGTCTCGCAGGTGACCGAGGCGTTGTCACCG
This sequence comes from Heteronetta atricapilla, assembly GCA_011075105.1. NCBI lineage: Eukaryota > Metazoa > Chordata > Aves > Anseriformes > Anatidae > Heteronetta > Heteronetta atricapilla. Next base: position 11,170,291 of record CM021763.1, read on the forward strand.
GAGGCCAGCGGCACCTCGTGGTTCAGGCAGCCGAACACGGTCGCGTTCTCGCCACGCAGGGAGCTCTGGTGGCAGAGGGGACATGGCCCTAAGCCAGCTGGGGACGTCCCCTGCTGCGACAGCACCCTAACCCGCCCCCCACAACACCCAGCCCACCACCACGCACCCTGACCCACCGCTCCCAACCCACAGCCGTGACCCAGGAGCACCCCAAGCCCCGTCCCTCACCCCGGTGCCCCCGCCCCAGCACCTCACCACGTTGAGCCGCAGCTCCAGGTTGAGCACCCCACCGCTGTCCAGCACTGGCAGCAGGTTGATGACGAAGACGGCGGGGCGGTCGGGCGGCACCGACACGTTGGGCCCGAAGAAGATGTAGAAGTGGACGGAGAAGGTGTCCAGCTCGTTGCGCAGCGTGGGGCGGACGGGCCAGCAGCACTCGCCGGTGGCAGAGGCAGGGACTGCGGCCAGCGGGCGCTTGGTGCCATTGGGGCTGGCGGGAGGGGGGCTGTCCCCCAGCGGCAGCCCCCCCGCCGAGCCGAAGGAGTGGGGCATGTTCATGGAGGCGCTGGAGGGCAGGAAGGGCGGCCGGGACAGGCTGGGGCGGGAGCAGTCTGGGGGGGAAGAGGCGTCAGACACGGCACCGCAGGGACACCCCCCTGCCTCCCACCGCAACTCCCTGCCTGCGTCCTGGTGCCTGACAAGGTCACCGAGCATCCCGGCGTCACCGAGCATCCCAGAGCACGCCAGCACCTCCCAGAGTGTCCCAGAGCATCCCTGCACCTCCGAACATCCCAGGTAATCCCCGTATCCCAAAGCATCCCAGCATCTCCCAGAGCATCTCTGCACTTCCCAGCATCCCAGCGTCCCAGCACCCCAAAGCATCCCAGTGTCCTGAAGCATCCCAGCACCTCCCAGCGCCCCAAATCATCCCCCAGCACCCAGACCCCACAAGCACCCTCCACCAGCCCCCCAAATCAATGCGGAGGCCAGGTCCCCTCACCCGTGAGCTGCACGATGACCTGGAAGGAGACGGTGCCCGGCGCCCCGGGGTGCCTCTCCACCAGCACGTAGTACCAGTGCTGCCAGAAGGGCAGGTCCAGCGCCAGCTGGCAGGGCGCGTGCTCCCGGCAGTCCAGCGCCGTGGAGTTGTGCAGCGGGGGGGCCTTGGCCCGCACCCGCAGCCACAGGGGGCAGCCCTCGGCCCCCCGGCACCGCAGCACCTCCACCAGCACGCGCGACGTGTAGCTGGGCACGAACACCCTGCGGGGACCCCCGCGTCAGCCCCTGCCCCTCAGCGCGTGGAGAGGGGTTTGGGGAAGGCAAGGCAGAGGGATGGGGGGCCCTCGGGAAGCCAACCGCCCCCCCAAAAAGGCTGCCCCCTCGTTGGCAGACCCCCGTCGAGCTCACTTGTAGAGGCAGGAGCGGTTGTGGGGGGCCATGCTCTGCTCGGAGGCGTAGCCGGGGTACAGCACGGCGATGTTGACCAGGCGCTGCACGATAAGCTGCGGCTGGAAGAGGTACTGGCACTCCTCGTAGAGACCCTGCGCCAGCCGAGCAGTCAGCACGGGGGCTTGGGGGGTCCCCAGCAGGGAACTGGGGTGCTGCCCACCCTGGTACACCCCCTCCAGAGGTGCCCAGGACCCCTGCCTGGCGGTGCGGTGATCCACGCAGGACACCCGCCCCACGTGCCGCCAGCCCCATAGGCCAGTCCGACCCCGCGTGCCCCAGTTCCCACCCCAGCCCAAAGCCCTGCACCTTGACGGAGATCTTCCCCTCATCTTTGGGCAGGTGGGCAGCCAAAAACCAGTCCCCGGGCAGGGGGCTGGTGACGTTGAACACCCCCGTGGTGCGGTTGGGCAGCGTCCAGGTGAGGGTGAGCGCAAAGGAGCCAGGGACGGCCGTGTCCCTGGGGAAGTGAGTGCGCAGCGGGTTGATGACGGAGGGAGCCCCCGAGCGGAAATACCTGCGGGGGGCACGGCGATTAACAGGGTCCAGGTTCGGGGTGGTGGCACGGGGACATGCCGAGGGACACCACGGGGCAGCGCCCGCCAGCAGGGACACGCTGTGCACTCACACGGTGATGCTGCGGTCCGGGCAGTGGTCCCCGAAGGTGCCGCCCTGCTCCTTGAAGGTGATGAGGTTCCAGACGGCGATGACCGTGTCCTCGGGGATGTGGAAGTGGAAGAGCTCGATGCTGGCAAAGGAGCGGAACGGGCTGAGCTTGCGCGGCGTGCGGGTGAAGTAGTCGGTCACGAAAAGCCCGTCTGCAGGGGAGACCCGAGGGGCTCTCAGTGGGGCTGGGGGGGGGCTCAGCACCCCTCCCAGCCCCGGCCCACCCCACAGGCCCTGAACATGCCCCAGAAGTGGGGCTGTGCCATCTGTCTCATCCCCAGGGCTGGTGGCAGCTGTGCTCCGTGCCCGGCTCAGCAGGGAGGACTGGAGAGCAGCACGCCCCCTGCACAGCCCCCCGGCTCTGCCCCGCTCGGCGGGGGAGGCAGGGCGCACAGACGCGTGCACATATGCACACGGGGGTGCTGCCTGCGTGCACGGCGAGGCGGAGGCGTGCACACCCACGCGTGGCTGCGCACAGCTCGGCGGCCGTGCAAGACGCTCCCTGCAGTCCTGCCCAAAGGTCCAGCACCCCGGGGGGATTTCCAGGAGCCTTGGCAGCAGAGGGCAGGCACATCGCTGGAGCTCCAGGCAGGAGCCGTAACTTCACCCCGCCGCTGGGACGCCTGCCCCGCGCCGGCCTGGGAATCCCAGGCCTTATTCCCCAGGGATGCACCGAGGATGGGATGCGCGCCGCTGCCAGCTGCCAGCACAGCGGATGCCAGCGGAGGACGGGGCCGCGAGCAGCCAAAGGGACTCGTCCAGCTGGGAACTGGGAGAGCGGAGAAGAAGGGCTGCTTTGTACAGCCTGTGCCTGGCTGGGGACACGCGCGCGTGTGCTTGCGTGCCCGTGTGTGTTTGTGCTGCGTGTGTGCAGCCCCAGCAGGCTGAGCCCCGACTTGCATCTGCTCCCTCTCCTGGAACAAAGGCAGCTCCCCCTCCCCTTCGCCAGGCACGAAATGCCCGTCTGCGTGCACGGGTACCCGACCCCAGATCCTCCTCCACCAACCCCCGAGACTCTCCACGGCACCCCCAGGGGACCAGAGCTCCGTGCCCGGGGAGAAGGAGACCTCCAGGAGGGGTCCCCGTGCCCACTCCCCCGGGGCGAGGTTGGGGGGGGACCAGGAACCAGGACGGAGCCCCCCAAGCCGGTGGGGCCCCGAGGCCGGATGCGCAGCCCCGCGGCTCAGCACCGCGGACAGCGGCCGCGGCCGGGGCTCAGCACCGGGGACAGCGCCCGCGGCCCCAAAGCGCCCCGGCCCCACACCTCGGGACCCCTTCCCCCATATCACCGCCCCACAGCGAGGCACCGCCGTGCCCCGCAGCGCGCTCCCTCCCCGCGCAGCCCCCCGGGTAGCCCTGGAGCTCCCCATCCTCGCCGCCCCGCACCGCACGCACGCAGCCCCGAGCCCCCCCGCTCCTCGCGGATCCCGACCCCACCGGCCACGACCGCTCGCGTGTCCCACCCCACGGCACCCCCTCCCCTCCGCGCCGGCCCTACACGCGGCCGCCGCAGGGGGAGGACGAGGAGGAGGAGGACGAGGAGGAGGAGGAGCAGCGGCGGCGGCCGCAGCGGGGGGCGGACGAGGGGGTCCCGGCGCCCCCGCCCCGCGCCGCCCCGCCGCCCCATGCCGCCCCGCCGCCGCCAGACCCGACGCGCGCCCGCGAGAATGACGTCACCCGGCGCGCCACGCCCCGGCCACGCCCTCCCCTAGCGGCCATTGGCTGTGCCGCGCGTCGATCGCCGCCCTCCGCGACTCGAGCGCTGATTGGTGCGGCGGCGAGGGGGGCGGGGAGATCTCGGCGGCGCGCTCGCACGCACGGTCCGCGTGCGGGGCGGGACGGGGTGGGACGGGGTGGCGCGAACCGGGATTGAGAACGGGTCCGGGACGGGGTCTGGGATCGGGATCGGGATCGGGATCGGGAGTCCCCCGAACAGGGAACCTCTGGGACCGGGCACCCCCTTTCCACCCTCCTCCGGTACCGGGGCTCCCCCCGGTACCGGCCACCTGCGGTACCGCGCACTCCCCGGACCCACCCCGTTACCTCCCTCTCCCCG
>CM021763.1:11174468-11193935 GCA_011075105.1 Heteronetta atricapilla
CCCCGGTACCGGGTACCCCCCCCCGCTCCGGTGCCGCCATGGAGTTCCCCGCCGCGCTCTTCCCTTCCTACTTCGGCTGCGGCCCCCCCAGGGACGAGGCCGGCCCCGCGCCGGCTGCCGGCTGGGGGGAGCACGGGCAGGTGCTGGAGGCCGGGACCGGGCAGGTAAGAAGGGGACCGGGAACCGGGGAGGGGGGGTGACTGGGGATGGGGGTACCGGTGCCACCCTCACCTCCCCGCCTCTGTCCCCGTACAGGTGCAGTCGCTGTTTGTGCCCCGCCGCAGCCGGCAGGGTGAGAGCTGGGAGCCCTGCGAAGCCGCCGCCGTGCCCCTGCTGCTACCCAACGACAGTGAGGACATGGGGGGGTCTGGGGGGAGCCCCCAGCCCCAGGGCACTGAGCCACGTCCCGCACCTGGGCAGCCGTCCCTGCCGGTGTCCCATCCCCACGGTGCCAGCCGTGCCCCGCTCTGTCCCCGCAGGCTGCTGGATGCCACCTCTGGTCCCCCAGGACATCCTGTACCGTGGCGTCCTGCGCAGGAAGCTGCAGGCAGGGAGGTCCGGAGCCGCGTTGGACTTCACCAAGCAGGTAGCACCGAGGAGATGGGGAGAGCCCGGCGGGGACCATGGCATCCCCACGTGTCCTGACCCTGCCTTTCCCTCCCCGCACAGCTGGGCCACTTCTTTGTGGATCACCCAGAGGATGCCTTCGGCTCCCTGGGGCAGCTGCTGCACAAGAACTTCTACCTGGGTGACTCCAAGCTGAGGGTCAGTGCCTTTTTGGGGGGCGTGGGGGGCTCCATCAGCTCCCCCCGGCTGCAGCCCTGACCCTGTCATCCCTGCAGAGGCAGTCTCGGGACACCACCATCCGCATGACAGCCCTGGTGGAGGAGCTCAACCGGCTGGGGGGCAGGCGGTGAGTGCTCCCCGGGGACAGGGAATGGGGGGGGGCTCCTGCAGGACCCCCCCGGTGACGCCGGCTGTCCCCACAGCGGCTGCCCACGGCGTCACTTCGTCCCCCGCCTGCGCTGGTTCTCCCACCTGTGCCGCGACTGGCTCTTCGAGGTGCCGCTGGAGCTGCTGGCCGACTGCCTGCACGAGGAGCTGCTGCTGCAGTGGGCCGGGCTGCTCTTCGACGACAGCTCCACCGGGGGGGCGCTGGCCTGGCTGCCCCCCCAGGAGGCGAGTGGGCGCACGGGACGCCTGGTCTACCCCGGCGGGATGGCCATGAACTACCTGTGTATCCTTACCCATGGGGTGGACAGGGGGGATGTCCCCTGGGGAGGTGGGGGGGTTGTGTGGCAGTGCCCTTAGCCGCCCCCCCCAGATTTCCAGGACGTGGTGCTGGAGGAGCAGCCCCGTGCCCGAGGCGCGCCGGCGCAGTTTGAGCTCAACGGGCGCATCCGGCAAGTGGGTGCCGCGCGGGTGGATGGAGAAGGTGAGCGCGCCCCGGGACCCTCACCCTGGGGTGACAGCGTGGGGAACCTGCCCTCTCACCTGCCACCTCCTGTGTGTCCCCCCCAGATTTTGTGGGCGTCCGCTCCGACTATCACTGCGGAGTCTGGAGGGCGCTGGGCAGGGCGGGTGCTGCCCCCAGCCCGCTGCAGGTCATCCGCACCGACGTGCCAGCCTCCTGCCTCACCGTCAGGTGGGTGCTGGGGAAACCGAGCTCGTGGGGGGCCCTGCTGCCACCACAGACCCCCCCCTGTCCCCATGGTGATGCTGTCCCCCTGCCCCACAGCCCTCACCTCCCTGGGGAGCTGGCCGTCTGCACGCAGAGCGGATCCGTCTACCTCTGGAACGTCGAGACGGGGTGAGACGGGGTGCTGCGGGCTGGACCCCCTGGTTTTGGGGCGCTGGGAGGCGGGGAGACCCCACCACGAGGGATCCCTCTGCTCACTGGTGGTGCCCCTTTCTCTTCGCAGGCTGCAGCGGCTCCGCCACGACCCCCAAACCCTGTTTTTCCGGGACCACTCGCCCTGGCGCTGGAGTGACTTCACCGCCCACCCAAGGGTGCTGAGCTGCGCCGACCGCACCGGCATCCAGTGCCTGGATGCCCGGGTGAGCCTGGGACGGGGGCGTGGGGCTGGTGGGGAGGGGGTCCAGCACCCTGGGGTGCTGATGGCACCCTGCTCTGCCGCCACAGGCCCCCTCCAGCTGCCACTTCGACGTCTTCAAGGTGGGCGAGGAAGCCGGGTGCCAGCAGGGCGAGCGCGTGGTGCTGCCCCTGTACCTGGGCAGGGCTCACCCCTGCCAGCACCTCGTCACCACCCAGGTGAGTCCCCCCACGGCTGGGGGGCATGGCCCTGGACCCCCCCTCACCCCTTTAACGCTGCCAATAAGGGGTGTCAAGGGGGGGAGCCCCGCTGAGCCGTGCCCCCCTCGCAGTTCGCCGTGTACCTGATGGATGAGCGCCTGCCGCTGGTGCCCGTGCTGAAGTGGGCGCACATGATGAAGGCCCCCCCTCTTTTCGCCCAGGTGGTGCCGGGGGGGCCCGGCAGGAGCCATAAGGTGCTGCTGGGCACCTCCCACACCCAGGAGCTGCTGCTGCTGCAGTACACGGGTGAGAGAACGGCACGGGGGGCGCGGGGCTGACCGCAGGCACCCTGCCCACCTCCCCGCACGGTGCCACGGAGGGCAGGGTGATATTTTTTTGGGGGGGCACCTCATTTGCAGGGGGCAGCCGGTCAGCCTGCCAGCTGGTGGGGCCGCCGCAGAGGCTGCACAGCATTGCCAGCTGCCTGCCTCACCTCCCCACGCAGCTCCCACACCAGCACCACTTGCTCCAGCAGCGCCTCGGTGCCCCCGCCGCGGGTGAGCATCCTTGGGGAGCGCACGGGGGTCCTGGGGCCAAAGAGGGGATGTGGGCACCGGGTGGTAACGCCGTGTCTGTCCCCGCAGGGCTGGCCGCCCTCCAGCACCAGCAGGGCGGGCAGGAGGCCCTGGTGGTCTTCCAGCTCTCCGAGGCCGGGGATGTCTTCTACCAGGCGCTGAGGCACGAGGCGGCGCCAGCACCCGCTCCCCGCCAGGAGGAAGAGGAGGCGTCGGCGGCCCCGGGCTCTTCCCCGCTGTTTGGCAGCGAGGAGGAGGATGAAGGAGAGCAGACCTTCTACCTGTCCAACCTGGAGGTGATAATCAACGACGATGAGGAGGAGGAGGAGGAGGAGCTGGGCACGCCGGTGGCCACGGAGAAAGCCGAGCAGCCCGCGGAGCCTCGCGCCAGCCCCCAGCCCCCCCCAGCCGTGCCCAGCCCGGCCGCTGCCCTGCGGTACCGCCGCTGGCTGCGGGCCCTGCTGCAGGTTTGGGCGGACTCCCCCCAGCACGCCTGCCCCCCAGGGCCCCCCAGCATCAGCAAGCGGCGCCTCTTCACCCGCAAGGACCTGGCGGCACCCAGGGAGCCCAGCACCCTGCACCTCCAGCTGCGGCAGCGGCTGCGCCAGGCCATGCGCCTCGGGGAGCGCATCCAGCGCTGGGACACGGCCCCCGAGCCCCCCGGACCCCCGCCGCCGCCACCCCCCGAGCCCGACACCCTGAGCGCCCGGCTGACGGCGGCCTGGGGGGGCGAGTGGGGGTCCGGGGCTGCGGGCAGCAGCCTGGCGCAAAGGCGGCGGGCGCTGCGGGAGCGGCGGCGGCGGCAGAAGGCGGCGCGGGCTCACCGCAGCCTCTCGGCCAGCTTCACCTCCTCCGTCACCTACCAGTCCGAGCTGTCCGAGCTCAGCGACGTGGGAACCCCACGCTCGCCCCCCTCGTCCACCCCCCAGGAGGTGCTGGGGGTCTCCCCTCCGGCCGCCCCCTCCCCGCCGGCCCCCGTGGAGCCCATGCTGTCCTCGCAGGAGCTGCGCTCCCGGGGGATCCCCAAGGAGCGGCGGCGCACGCTGCGGGACTACCTGTCGGTGTGGGCCGAGGGGCCCCAGGACCCCCCCGAGCCCCCCAGCACCCCGGGGGCGCCCCTCTGCATCCCCTCCTCCCAGAGCCAGCTCTCCTCCGCCTCGCAGCCCACCCGCCGCAAGCGCCCACGCATGGGCTTCTGAGGCAACAGCAAATAAACCCGTAATGGCACAGCCCTGCAGATGTATTTTTTTGGGGGGGACACACCCACGTGTGACCGTGGGGGGGGAGTGGGGGGACCGTCCCCAGCACCCCGTCAGAGGGAGGGGCTGAGTGGGGGAGCCATGTGCACTGCACGGATATGGCTGGGTGCCTGCAGCGCGCCACGCGTGGGCGACCCCCCCCAAGTCACGCGTGGGCGCATGGAAAGGAGCGCGGGCGCTTTAAGCCGCGGGGGGGCGTGGCGGAAGCCGGAGGACGTGGGGGGCGGGGACGCGGACGCGCGCGCCATGGCGGCGGCGGTGCTCGCGCGTGGGTGGGCGCGCGCCTGGGTGGTGGGGGCGCGCCTGGGGCAGGTGGGCACGCGTAGGGTGGGCGCGCGTGGGATAAACGGGGAGGAAAGGGAGGCGGGGGCGGGGTAGGGGGGGAGGGGGTGGGTCCTGCGCCCACTTCCCCACCAGTGCAAAGTCCACGAGTGGGCGTGCACATATACAAACACAGCCCCCCCGCAGCGTGGGGACCCACGCATGTCTCCCACCTCGCCAGCTTCCTCCCCCATGCCCACCCCCTGCTGCTCCCCTCGTGTCCATGTGCCCCCCTGCCATGTCTCCAAGCCCACGGGTGTCCCTTTGTCCAATCCCCCACGTGTGCCCGGTTGTCACGAACACCCGTGTGCCCCCAGCGCCCCCGCAGCGGGCAGGACGGGGAGGTGGGCAAGGCACAGCGGGCGGCCGCTGGGGCGGGCACGGAGCCCACCATCTTCAGCAGGATCATCGCCCGCACTGTGCCAGCCACCATCCTCTACGAGGATGACAAGGTAAGGGGGCAGCAGGGACACGTGTGGACGCCCCCCTCCCGTGGGCTGGTCCCCGTGGGGGAGTGAGGGTCTCACGGCGCTGCACCCCCTCCCCGCAGTGCCTGGCTTTCCGCGACGTGGCCCCGCAGGCGCCCGTCCACTTCTTGGTGATCCCCAAGCGCCCCATCCCGCGGCTGAGCTGCGTGGAACCCCAGGATGCCCAGGTGAGTGGGGGGTTTGGGGACACGAGTGGGGACAGGGGACATGCTGGGCTGAGCCTCCTGCCCCTTCCCTGCAGCTCCTGGGGCACCTGATGGTGGTGGCGGCGCGCACGGCGAAGGCGGAGGGGCTGGAGGACGGATACCGGCTGGGTGAGTCGGGGGGGGGTCCCCTCCCCTGTGTCACCTCCCCGTTGCCACCCCATGGGTGACACCCCCACACTGACCCCCGTCCCTCTCCCACCAGTGATCAACGACGGGAAGCATGGCGCCCAGTCCGTCTACCACCTGCACCTCCACGTGCTGGGGGGGCGGCAGATGGGCTGGCCCCCCGGCTGAGCCCCCCGGGCCACCCCCCAATAAAGATGCTTGGGTACCCGCAGTGGCTTGCTTGGCTCTGTTTTTTGGGGATGGCCGCAGTGCTCCTGGGGGTTGGTGGAGGCTGTGCTGCCTCTTATCTCAGCCTCCACACGGGCGGGCCTCCACTGTGAGATCCTCCCCGTGCACACCACGGAGTGCAAAACGTTGCGTTGCACGCCCCAGACCCCACTGTGCAAGCACCACTCTGCAAAATGTTGTGTTGCACACCCTGTGCATGCACAATGCACGATGCATTGGACACCCCAGCCCCCCCCCCCAGTGTATGCACCACCGCTGTGCAAACTCTTGCTTTGCACACCCCAGCCCCCCCCGTGCATGCACCACCATGCAGGACACATTGCCCTGCACACCGCAGGCCTCCCCGTGTGTGCACCACAAGGCATCACACCTCACATTGCACGCCCCAGCCTCCCCGTGTGTGCACCACCGTGCAAAGCACTGCGTCGCACCCCCTCTGCGCAGGCACCACGGTGCACAACACATTGCATTGCGTGCCTCATGTCCCCCCGGGTGCTTGCCCCACCGTGCAGGACACATCCCATCGCACACCCCAGAACCCCTGCATGTGCAACACACGCACAGCACCGTACCCACACAACGGCACCCGGCCACACGGCCACGTGCAGGGCAGCAGCGGGGCCACGGCCGGGCGTCCGTCGGCTCCCTGCCCCGTGCCTCCTGCTCCGGCCGCTGCTAAATTTAGCGTGGGGCCGGCGCTGGCGCAGCGCGCAGCCCACCTGGCACCGCGGCGCGGCCGCCTGGGCCCCCGCCAGGCGCGCAGGGACCGCAGCCGCCGGGGATAATGTGGGGTCTGTTCGGCTGGGTGTCGCTGCCGGCTGCTGATGGGGCCCGGCTGGGGGGCTCACAGGGGCGTGGGGGAGGGGGGGGGGTCCCTGCTCTCTGCAGACCCTTTGCAGCCATCGCGGACCCCTGCTCCTGAGCACCCCGTTAGTGGGGGCTCCCCAGAAGCTGCACTGGCCCCTGCAAAATGGGGGGGTGTGGAATAAGGAGGGGGCACTAGCATTGTCTGGGGGGGGCTCCCTAAAGCATGCATGCAGGCTACAGTAGCATTGTGCCCCCCCTCTGTGCCGGGGTGGGCGGGGGGCCCAGGGTTGTTTTCGTTCCCCAGCCAAGGACTATCGCAAATGACGCAAGTTCCCCAAAGAGATCGGGGGGGGGGGAGGAGGGGGTTGGATGTGTCAGCGACACGCTGCGCCCAGATGTGCTCCAGCTCCCGCTGCAGGGCCCCAAGCACAGGGCTCCCCGCAGGGTGTGAGGGGGCCGCTGCTGCCCCGGCGCAGAGGCACGTCCCCGGGGGGGGCGGACACCGAGGCTACGGGCACGGCACGGGGGCCTCTCTGCTCACCCCCAACCCCAGGCACGTGTGCGTGCCCCCCCGCCGCTCCTCTCCCCGCAGCTGCTCGGCAGATGGGCTCGCAGCAGCCGCAGCCCCGGGCCCCTCCGCAGGGCTGCCGGCACGGACGGCCCCCGCTTCCCCGCCCCGACGGCTTGGCCAGGAGCCGAGCTCCCGGGGCGGGACCGTCCTCGCTGGGCCGCGGGGGTGAGACGCGAGGCCGGCCAGGATAAACAGAGGCCCTAGCGCCGACAGCGCGGTGGCCCGGCCGGCGCACACCGCAAAGCGCTGCAATAACAGCCCGGGGGCCGCCGCCGTCAAAGGGCCCTTCTTCTGCACGGCGCCCGTCGAGGCTGAAGGGGCTGGGCGGGGGAGCGGAGAGCGGGGCTGGCGTCCTGCAGGCTCTCGGGGGCAGAACGGGCCCTGCCCTACCTATCCCGGGCCGCCACCGCCCGCCCCGAGGCGCGCAGCGGGCGCAGGGCGCACCCCGGCCGCCCCCTCTGGGTTCCGGCACCGCACGTGGACGGAGCGCGCGCGCGCGCCTCTGGCCACGCCCCCGACCACGCCTCCTTTACCCCACAGGCTACGCCCTCTTGCCCATCTCCCGCCACCTCGCCCCACTCTGTCCCCGCCCCCCCGAGGCTCTCTGCCAATGGGAGGCGCCCCCGCGCTCGGCTCCGCCAATCAGCTGGCGAGTACGGCGTCTGCCGTCTCCATGGAGACGGAGCGGGGCGCGGGAGGGGAGCCCCCAGGGTCGGCCATGGAGCCCGGAGCGCGTTGGGGGACGGAGACCCCCCAGGGGTGGGCACCGGGGGGCAGCGGGGAGGGGGCCAGGGGGTGCTGGGGAGGCACCGGGGGCTGTTGGAGGGGGGTCCCAGGTTTTGGGGGCAGCTGGGGCTAGGGTCACCAAGGGGGCAGGGGTCACCGGGGGGGCACTGGGGGACATGACCCCGCTGTCTGTCCCCAGTGTCTCCGTCTGTCCCCATGTGCAGGGTGGCTCTGACTGGCTGCGTGCCCCCAGGGCATGGGGGGGACGCCGGGGATGTGCCCCCTCCGTGCACGGTGAGGATCCAGGGGGACGTGCTGCTGCCCATGGTGGCCCCGTGCCATGGGGACACAGCCCAGGAGCCCCCCCGGGTGGTGGTGGATGGGGGTGAGGAGCACCAGGAGATGCTGGACACGGACGAGGAGCACCAGGAGGAGCTGGTGGCCACGGCTGAAGAGGTCCCGAAGGTGTTGGCCATGGCCAAGGAGCCCACAGCGCTGCCGGCCCCAATGCCCGTGGAGGAGCCAAGGCAGGCCGTGCCCCGCGGGAGCTGCTTGATCCACAACTGGCAGGAGGAGGTAACCCCCCAGAGCCGGCCGGGGGGGGGCTGCGAGGCCCCCTGGTCTTCAAATAGGTTTGGGACGGGCAGGGGACAGCGTGTGCTTAGGTGGGGTCAATGCACCGGGGGGGGCTCGGGGAGGGGTCGGCGCCAACCAGGGGAGGTGCTGGTGCCACGCCGTGTCCCCAGAGAGCCACCAACCACCTGGACTGCGTGCTGGCACCGGAGATGGGCAGCGAGGGCTTTGTCCACCGGCACGGCCACCCCGGGCTGCTGACCCGCCAGCCACCAGCCCAGCCGCCCCCCAGCACCACCACCAAGCACGCCTTCCGCCCACCCCACAGCGTCCCGATGCTGGCAAGAGGTGAGGCTGGGGGTCCCCACCCCAAAAATTAATGGGGGAGCGCGGTGCCTAGGGGCCCACAGCCGCGCTGAGGGTGCTGCCTCCCCACAGGGCAGCGGGAGGCCATGCTGGAGCTGATGCTGTACCAGAAGTACAGGTGAGCCTGCCCCTCCCTGTCCCCAAGGGTGGTCCCTGTGCCTGGGGACCCCAAAATCGGGCAGTGGGGGGGTCCTGCAGGCAGGAGCTGCTGGAGGAGGCCTGCCCACCCCCTGCGCCCATGGAGGGGCTTTCCACCACGCACCGGGATTTCCAGGCGGGGGGCTTCCAGCCCACGCCGCTGCCCAGCACCCAGGTACCCACCCCGCACCTCGCACCCCACGAGGGGTCTCCGAGCGCGCCGCCCCCCTCCCCGGCTGACACAGGGGCTCCCCTTTTCCACCGCAGCCCCACAACTACCACACGGAGCAGCCCCGCAGCTTCTGGCTGGAGCAAGCCCGCAGCGTGCCCGTGAGAACCCCCAACCTGCCCTGCCCCCGGGGACAGCACCCCCTGCTCACGGGGGTCCCCGCGTCCCTCCCCTGCAGGGCGTCACCTGCATCCGCACCGGGGACAGCCCCTTTCGGAGGAACGCCGCCTTCTCCACCCCCATCACCGAGTACCTGCAGCAGCCCCTGCCCCACGTCGCCGAAAGCTACGGGGTCTGGCCCAGCAAGCAATAAAGAGCAGGCGCTGTCCCTGCACTGCCACCCAGCCCTGTCCCTGCGCTGCCACCCAAGGGTGTCCCTGCGACCCTGTGCACCTCGGCTGTCCCCGGGGCAGGCTGTGGCACCCCGATAACCAACCCCTGCTGGGAGCCACCACCACGTCCCCAGGGATGTGTCCTCTCTCCCCGTGCCCGCGGCGGGTGACACGTGTCCCCGTCCCCATCCCCGGCTGGGCTCCGGGCACAGCCAGCACCAAGCTCGGAGCCCCCGAAGCAGACAGCGGTGCTGGGGGCAGTTTGTATTTCAACAAAATAGTCTGCGCGGACGCCTATATTTACACCTGGGGAGGGGGTATTTACAGGACTGGGGGGGGGGACACTATGTACAGGGGGAGGGAGGGGGCACAGGTGGGAGCAGCAGGGTCTGAGCCTGCCCTGCTGCCTTTGCCCCCCCGGGGAGGGGGTGACACGGGCGCAACGAGGGGCTGAGTACTGAAAAGAGAAGGCAAAGTGCCCTGTGGGGCAGCCAGGCCCCAGGGGGAGGCTCAGAGCCCGCCGAGCCGAGGGGTTTTGGGGGGCTGAGGAGGGGGACTGGGACCCCGAGAGGCTTTGGGGAGGGGGGTGTTGGGGGGTCGAGGCCGGTCCCCCCGCTCCGTGGGGCAGCGGGAGGCTCGGGAAGGCTTTGCTGGTGCTGATGGGGGGGGACAGGCGGTGCCGTGGCCGCTGCACCCCGCACGCCCCAAACCTGCTCCGGTGCGCCCCGGGGGCACGGGGGGGCTGGGGGCTGCGCCGGGCTCAGACGACTTTGGGGTCTTTCCTCTCGCCCAGCAGCCAGTAGGTCCGCATCTTCCCCTTGCCCTGGGGGTGGAGGGCAGTGGTCAGACCCCGCCACGGACCCCAGCCCGGGGCGGGGGGGCTTTGGGGGTGTCAGGCACCCAGCACCCTCACCTTCATCTCCACGTCTCCGCGCAGCTCCAGCTCGAAGCAGCCGAACTCATCCAGGACTTCTTTGGTGGTGGAGGAGACGTGGATCTTCAGGGCTGGGGGCGCAAGGTGGGGGGACAATAAGGATGTGGCCGGTGCTGGCAGCAGGACGGGACCCACGGGGCTCATCCCCGAGGCCGGGCACTGCCATCCCCGTGGCTCACCCTGCCCGTTGGACTCCATGCGCGACGCCGTGTTCACCGTGTCCCCGAAGAGGCAGTACCGCGGCATCTTCAGCCCCACCACTCCTGCACACACGGGGCCTGGGGAGGGGACAGGGGACACGCTCAGGCATCGGGACAGGGGGCACGGGGCGCACGCAGGCGGCATCCACCAGGCTCACCGGTGTGGATGCCGATGCGCAGGCGCAGCTGGTCGTTGGGCCGGTGGCGGATCTTGAAGGTTTTGACGGCCTCCAGCAGGGCCAGCGCCATGCGGACGATCTCGTGGGCGTGCAGCTTGCCGTTGCGCACCGGCAGCCCCGACACCACCATGTAGGCGTCCCCGATGGTCTCCACCTGCACGGCACCGGGGACGCGGGGGGCTCGGCTCGCCCTCGCGGCCCCCTCCTCGCCCCCTTCCCCGCGCCCCTCACCTTGTACACGTCGAAGTTGTCGATGATGGCATCGAAGCACGTGTAGAGGTCGTTCAGCAGCGTCACGACCTGCGAGGAGCAGGGATTTGGCCCCAGCCCCGGTGACGGCGCTGGCAGTGGTGATGGGGGACACGCACACGCGAAGCCCCCTGCCCGCCCCCAGCCGTGCTCCCCACCTGCATGGGGGTGCTCTCGGCCGACAGCGCGGTGAAGCCCACGATGTCGCTGAAGTAGATGGTGACGCTGTCGAAAGCCTCGGCTCGCACCGTCTCGCCTCGCTTCAGCTGCTCCGCCACGGAGCTGCCGGGGGAAAAGGGGACAGTGGGTGCCGGGGGGACACCAACACCCGGCGCCCCCTCCCCAAAATCCCACAGCCCATTGTCGCCGCTCCCCCTTGCCAACAGCGGCATGGAGAGCTGGCAGGCACCCCGGCCCCACGGCAGCCCCCAGCCCCATCTCGCCCCCGCTCACTGGGGCAGGATCTGGTACAGCAGGTTCTCCGCCTTGCGCTTCTCCTCCAGGTAGGCTTGCGTGCGCTCCTCCACCAGCTTCTCCAGGTTGTTGGCGTACTGCTCCATGCGCGACAGCAGGTTGTCCAGGATGCTGGTGCTGCCCTCCCTGCAGGGACACGGACGCCGGCGCTGGGGACACACACAAGCACACCCCATGGGACCCCCCACCCGCCCCAGGCTCTGCCAGCAGCACCCACTTGTTGAATCTGCGGATGAAGATCTTGATCTGCCCGAAGTCGGGGCGCTCGGCCGGCTCCTGCGCCCAGCAGCGCTCCATCAGCACCGCCAGCTCCTCGCTGTGCACCCCGATGTCGATGGAGGGGCGGAAGAACGGCTTCTGGCTGTTGCGCACCTTCTGCACGATCTCTGCCCGGGGAGCAGGGGATGATGGCCACGAATCCCCCCAGAAATCCACCCCACCCCGTAACCCGCCCCGGCCCCCCAAACCTTTGGGGCTCAGGTCCATGCCCTCGATGTAGAAGGGGCCGTTGCGCAGGGCGATCTCCTGCACGATGATGCCGAAGCTGTAGACGTCAGCTTTCTGCATGCCCTGCGGGGGCAGACGGCCCTTCTGCAGCAGCTCCGGGGCCGTCCACAGCTTCTCTGGGGGGACAAGGCCACGGGACGGTGAGACAGGGCCACCCCACGTCCCCACCACCCGTGTCCCTGTCCCCTGCGGCGGGCGCTCACTGGCGTAGAGGGCGTGCGTGTCCTCGCCGTCGCAGGGCGATCGGAAGCTGGCCAGCCCGTAGTCGGTGATCTTCAGCACGAAGCGGCTGTCCACCACGCAGTTGGAGGACTTGAGGCTGCCGTGGTGCCCGATGATGCTGTTGTGCAGGAAGGCCATTCCCTGGGGCGGACAGACAGACGGGTGCGGTGAGGTTGGCACCCTTCCCTCCCCAGCATCCCCCCGTCCCAGCCGTGCGCCCGGCCCGGGTACCTTGACGATGTCGTTGATGAGCGAGTAGCGAAACATCCAGTCCAGGTTGATGCTCTCGTTCTCCAGGATGTCCTGGGGGAGGCAGCACGCCAAGCGCCGGGACGGTGGCACCGGCACCACCCTCACAGCGTCCCCACCCCATCCCTGAGATCGCAGCCCCCCGTTCCCCAGCTCACCCGACCCCCCCGTGCCCACCCCCTCGCCCCCTACCTGCAGGCTGCCCCGGGGGCAGTACTCGGTGACGATGCAGATGTTGGGGGGGTCGATGCACGCCCCGATGAAGCGCGTCAGGTGGTTGAACTGGATGTCCCGCATCTGGGGGGGACGGGCAGCGTCTGGATGCGGGGTGCCCCTGCTCTCCAGCGTGCCACCCTCCCTGGCCACAAAGCCACAGGGACCCCTCTATATCCCCCCACTGGGGGTGCCCCCAGTGGTCCCCCAGCCCCGCCACCCCCAGAGGGGACCCCGTGCCCCCCCCCAGGGTGCCCACCCCACACCTACGTGTTTCAGCTCGAAGAGCACCTGGCGCGTCAGCTCGATGCGCTTCTTGTTGACGTGCTTGATGGCCACCACGTTGCCCTAGGGGCAAGGGAGAGAGAGCTCAGTGCCCGCCGGGAGGATTTGGGGAGGGGGCTGCCAGCGCCACACCAGGGGTGTCACCAAGAGGGGATCGGGCGGTGGCGGTGCTCGGACTGACCTTGAAGTGCCCGGTGTTGGCGAAGATCTGGTACTTGCCATGGGTGGTCATCAGGGAGCCGTAGCTGGAGCCGCGCTGCGGGGACGGAGGGTTAGGGATGGGCACCCCAAGGAGGGGTGACAGGCACCCACGGAGCCAGGCTGGGACCGCCAGGGGTGTGCAGGGGGTGGCGGGGGATGAGTGGTGTGTAGGGCCAGCACCAGGTCTGCACGCAGGGGCTATAGGACGAGGCACGGTGCGCTACGGGGCACGGACAGGGGACGTGTAGGGGATGGAGGACTGCAGATGATGGGTGCAACGTGGCTGGGGTTCTGTAGGGGATGGAGGGCCGTGGAGGGGCAGGACGGGGGGGACAGGGACGCGACAGGGACAGTGTCACAGGGGGCTGGCGGCTCTCACCAGGGACAGGGTGAGCCGGCTGCCCGCTCCCTTGTGGTACCGCTCGGCGCTCCCGAAGTGCAGCTCGTCCCAGCGGATCCTCCACAGCATGCTGGCCAGCTCCTTCTCCAGCATCAGCTTCCTGGACACACACACACACACAGGGGGTCAGGCTCTCCCTGGCACCCAGGCACGGCTCCCCCAGCCCCGACCCACCTGAAGATGAGGAAGCTGGAGATGCCGAACATGACGAAGGTGAGGCCGGTGCCCAAAGCCACGATGGCCAGCGTGGAGAGGGGGGCTGCAGTGAAACGGGGCAGGGGGGACACAATATTAGCACACCCCTCGGGGAGCCCATAAACCCCCAGGGAAGGACGCTGGGCACCCAAGGACCCCCGGGATGCCAGCGGTGGGGGGGGGCGTGCACCCACTTTTATCGCAGGAGGGGTCATCCACGTCGAAGACGCAGGGCGGGTTGTCCAAGGGGGGGGCCCCCTTCACCCAGCGGATGGGATGGCCCAGCCAGCGGATCTGCTTCTCCGCTCCCGAGTAGTGTCCCACCACCTGGGCAGACAGACCTGAGCCCGGAACAGCCCCTCAGCCCCCCCCCAGCCCCCTGCAGGACCCCCGGTGCCGCCCCCACCTCGTACTGCCCGCTCTCGGGGTCGCCCATGGCCCACAGGTTGAAGTCGGTGTCCCGGTCGTTGTTGCCGTCCATGCTCACCAGCCCTGTCACCCCTGCGGGGACAAGCCAGACCCAGCTGGGTGGGATGGGGACGGCGGGACCCGAGCCCCCAGACCCATTGCCAACCCCCCCCCCTCGCAGCTACCCTGGAACTTGCGGTCCCGCATCTTCTCGATGAGGTGGGTGGCGTTCTTCTTGGAGCCGCCCTCCCGCAGGGTCTCGTTCAGCACCATGGCGTACAGCAGCACCCCGTCGTAGAAGCACCCCGCCACCAGGTTCATCTGCCAGGAGGGACCTCAGCGCAGCACACCCCCCCCCGCGGCCCCACAGCCCTGCACTGGGGCCCTGCATGCCTCCATAGCCCCACAACCCCACACTGGGGCCACACAAAACGCTGCAACCTCATTACCATGTTCTGAGGCCATGCACGCCTCCCTAGCCCCATAAACCCAAACCACAGGGCCATGCACACCTCTGCAACCCCATAACCCCAAACTGGGGCCACGCACACTCCTGCAGCCCCATAACCCAACACTGGGGCCACGCACATCTCCATAGCCCCATAGCCCCACACGAGGGCCATGCAAACCCCTTCAACCCTATAACCATGCTCCAGGGCCAGGCACACCCCTGAAAATCCATGACCCCACACCAGGGCCATGCACGCACCCTGCCGGGATGTCACCGCACCGCACGTGGCTGCTCCCACAGCCACCCCACAGCCCCACGGGGACGGTGCCCCCGCCCCGGCCCCGCCGCGCAGTGGGACGCGCTCACCAGGGAGTAGTTGAGCTGCACCCCGAATTTCTGCTTGGCTCGCAGGATGAGCT
The DNA here is from genome assembly GCA_011075105.1 of Heteronetta atricapilla. Taxonomy (NCBI): domain Eukaryota; kingdom Metazoa; phylum Chordata; class Aves; order Anseriformes; family Anatidae; genus Heteronetta; species Heteronetta atricapilla. The sequence goes on from CM021763.1 coordinate 11,189,254, forward strand.
GCGTTTGGAAGTGCTGGTACTCGGGGTTCTGGGGCTCGTAGTAGGTGATCACCAGCACGGTCTGCAGGACGGCACAGCGCCCCGTGTCACACACTGGGGGCCACGCTGGGCACGTCCCCGTCCCCGTCCCCATACAGGGGCGCAGCTCACCTGGAAAGCCTCGCGCAGCCCCGAATCCTGTCCCGGGCCCTGCTGCCAGGGCTTGAAGGCATCGCGGGCAGAGTCTCCACGCAGGCTCTCCCCGAAAACGTCCACGTAGAGGAAGACGTAGTCGCCGTTGGTCAGGTTCTCGCGCTGCGCCAGCTGCATGATCCGGCGCAGCATCTCCGGCGGCCCGCAGAGGTACACCACTGCGGGGACACAGGGCGTCAGGGGGACACGCCGACCCCACCATGGGACATCCCTCGCCTGCCCTGACCCACCCGTGCCACGTCGGGCACCCTGGAGAAAAAGGGGAGCTCCCGAAATTACCGGCGCCCCTGTGCACCCCACCCCGGGGACGCCACTGGGGGCCGCACCAGCTCCGGACAGGGGGAAAACGGGTCCGGGAGGAGCAGCGAGGCTGTGCCCCGGAGGCCGTCAGCCTCTGCCTGGAGGCCGCTGGGGAATCCATGCCGAGGAAAAGGACAAAAACATGTTTGGGTTTGCGGTCGGTCGTGCGGCAGGAATGTGCAGGTTCCCGGATTCCAGCACCTTCGGCGGGCCGCGGCATTAATTGGAAACAGAGCATCTGCTGCCGCGACCCGGGCGGCAAGGGGGTGCCCGGGCCCCGTCCTCACACCCACCCCAGACCCCAGCCCCGCCACCGGGGGCTCCGCCAGCCCCTTCGCGATGTCCAAGCGGGTGACACGTAGGGGTGGCCACGGGCACCGTGTCCGTGGGGCTGGCTGCCCCACGGGCTGCGCCAGAGAGTGTCCGAAACCCCCCCGAGCGGGGGCCCTCCTCACCCTCGTGGAGGGCCAGAGCGGAGGCTCCTGCCACTGCCTCCTCCCTCCCCCCGGAAAACCAGGGCCCCCGCTCCAGCCAGCCTGGCTGGGAACCCGGGATTGAGCAACGGGGGAGGAGGCGGCGGGCGCCGGAGGAATGTCACGCTCAGACGCTGGCCACGGCGCACGGCCCTCCCGCCCCGGCCCCATCGCGGGCAGCGGGGAGGGCTCGGGGGCAGCGGGGGCAAAATAATAATAATAATCAAAAAAAATAAACACACACACACACACACACAAACACCACTGGGAATGCGGCAGGGTGGGGGGAAAACGGAGGTGACGAGCGCGCCGGGAGCGGTGCTGGTGGCAGGGGGGCCGCGACAGCTGGTGGCAGATGGTGGCACAGCCCCACGGCGGTGACAGACGCCCGCTCGGTCAAAGGGCAGGGGGGCGAGGGGGGCACACGGCACCCGAGTGGCTCCCGGGGTGGGACATGGGGCTAACACGGGGTGGTGGCGTCAGGGGAAGGTGCCCGGGGCCCCCTCCTGCTGCCCGCCCGTTCCCCCAGGCGGGGGACCTGCGCTCCACGGGCAGATGCTCCGGTAATTCCCTGCACCGCGGCTCTAATTATATCAACGCTCTCGCAGGCGGTGGGAGGGACGTGGGCCCCTGCACGTCGCCCAGGCCCCTGCCAGAGGGATGATGGCAAGCACCGGGCGGCCGCACGCAGGCGCCGGGGCAGGTGCCTGGCAGCCCCGCTCTTGGTGGACCCCGCTCCTCGGGGGGCTGTGAGCATCACGGGTGAGGAGCTTCGGGGGGACACACGTGGCTGTCACCAGGCTCACCAAAGCCACGCTTGGGAGATGGGAGCTGACACCCTGCGGTGGCACCGAGGTCCTAGGGATGTGGGGTCCCTCGCCAGGGCAGCCCCAGGGTACGCCCATGCCTGGTGTCCTCCACCTTGATGCACATCGGGGCGATTTAGGGCTGCGTTCAGCCTTTCCCCCTGTGTGCTGCCTCGTCCCAGTCCCAACCAAAGCCCCCCATCCTCAGCCCCGAAGCCCCATGGCGCTGAGCTCCACCGGCCGCATCCCCCCGCTGCCCCATCTGGCTCCGCTGGTCCCGGCTCGATGTCCTCCTTAATGACACAGCATCTCAGGATCCATTAAGGAGCCGCGCGGAGCGGCTGCCTCCAGGATCGATACACCCCGCTCATCAATAATGGACGAGCGAGCGTCAGGCTGCCCTTGCTCTCCAGCAGCCTCCGTAAGCCCCTCCATTTCCTCCCTGCCCGATATAGCCGCTCTCCCGAGGCGACAAATTGATTTACACCCCCCCTGGCACCAGGGTGGGGCCGTCCCCAGCCCCGTCCCCATCCGTTCGCCACGGCCACAACCAGGGACCGGCACGGGGCAGGGGGCTGCAGCCTCCCCCCCGCACACGGCACGGCCACCTCGGCGTGCCAGCACCGGAGCCACCGCCTCCGACAGCCGTGGCCCGACAGCCGGCCACGTCCACACCGTCCCCCTCCGCCTCCCCGCGGTGCCTGGGTCCAGCCTGCCCCTGGGGACACCCCGACCCCGCTGGCGCCCAGGCTTGCGCCGGAGAGGGCAGGGTGGCGCGAGCCACAGCGCGCCACCAGGGCGCCCCTGTGTCCTGCTGCCCGCTCCCGCGCCACACATCCCACCGGGGGGCAGGGGTCCTGCACGGGGTGAGGGCGGTGGGGGACTGCGAGCGGGGGTCCTGTGGCTGGGACCCCCCTGTGGCTGGGCAGGCTCCCCCTGCTGCCCCCTCAGCCCTGCTGGGGCCATGTGTGCCCACTCCTCACCGTGCCCGTTACCCACAGGGTGCTTTGCCCCTGCTTCACCGTGCCCCATGGGGGTCCCATTGTGTCCCCCGCCCCTCGCCGTGCCCCACAGAGGTCCCCCTGCATCCCCCCCTCGCTGTGCCCCATGTGGGTCCCACTACCTGCTTGTCCCCCTGCTGTGCCCCACAGGGGTCCCACCGTGTCCCCGTCCCCTTACTGCACCCCACAGGGGTCCCACTGTGTCCCCAGGCCCATGCCATGCCCCACATGGGTTCCACTGTCCCCTCTCCTCACCGCACCCCACATGGGTCCCGCTGCGCCCCCATCTCTTTGCTGTGCTCCATGTGTGTCCCACTGTGTCCTTGTCCCCTTGCTGTGCCCCACGGCAGTTCCACTGTGCCCACCCCTCGCTGTGCCCCACAGCAGTCTCCCTGCACCCCTATCTCCTTGCTGGGTCCCACATGGGGGTCCCACTTGCATGGGTCCCACCGTGTCCCCGTCCCCTCACTGTGCCCCACATGGGTCCCACTGCTCCCCTGGCTCTTTGCTGTGCTGTGCCCCACAGCAGTCCCACTGTGCCCACCCCTCACTGTGCCCCACAAGGGTGACACTGTGACCCCAGCCCCATTGCTGTTCCCCACAGAGGTCCCACTGTGTCCCCGTCCCCTTGCTATGCCCCACTGAGGTCCCAGTGTCCCTGTCCCCTTGTTGTACCCCACAAGGGTCCCACTGCTCCCCTGGTACTTCCCTGTGCCCCACAGAGGCCACACTGTGTCCCTGACACCTTGCTGTGCCCCACACATGTCCCACTGTGTCCCTATCTCCTTGCTGTGCCCCCACAAGTCCCACTGTCCCCCCACCCCCTTGCTGTGCCCCACAGGGCTCCCGCTGCCTCTCCCTGCCCTTGCAGTGCCCCATATGGATCCCACTGCCCTCCCACCCCTTGCTGTGCCCCACGCGGGTCCCGCTGCACCCCACACACATCCCGCTGTGCCCACCCCTCACCATGCCCCCCACCCCTTGCTGCACCCCCCCACGGGTCCCACCGCGTTCCCATCCCCTCCCCACGCCCCACACTCACCCCACCGCTCCCCGTGCCCCCTCTCCACACCCCACGGGACGTTTTTCTCCCCCCGCGGCACCCTCCATGCCCCGCCACGCCACGCACCGCGCCCGCTGGCCTTGATGAAGTGGATGGCGGTGTCGGCGCCGCCCTCGTCGGGGGAATAGATGTGGTGGCGGACGGTCAGGTTGCTGCCGTCCTGCAGCTCCTGGAAGACGCCCTCGATGGTGAAGTAGTAGGGCCGGTCGTCCGTCTTGCGGTCCACGTAGAGCAGGGCGGCGCGGGAGCTCCAGTTGAAGTGGGCGTGCAGGTGGGAGACGAAGGCGCCCAGCTTGGGCGCCGAGGGCCCGGTGCGCACGGTGGTGCGGTAGTGCTCGCGCTTCTCGCTGAAGCCCACCGCCACCGCCCCGGCCGTGATGAGGGGCAGCCGCCAGTGCGAGGCGAAGCGGCCCACCGAGGCGGCGGGGTAGACGCACCCCGGCCCGAAGAGCACGTCGGGGTCGTGGTACAGCTTCAGGTCCACGGCTTTGAGCGGCGCCACGTACTCGGAGCACGCGCCCCCCAGCTCCGAGCTCATGAACTCGACGCGCACCGAGAAGGGCCGCGGCAGCAGCGGCGGCTCCCCACGCTGCAGCGCCTCCAGCGCCAGGCTCAGCGCCGGTTCCACGCGCGGCCAGGCCCACGCGTAGCTCACGTTGCGCTCCGGCAGCACCACGGCCACCGTCAGGTTGGCGACCGCCCCGTCGGGGGACGCCGCCGCCGCTCGCCGCCCCCCGCCGCCGCCGCCGCTGCCCCCCGCCGCCGCCAGCAGCGCCGCCAGCACCAGCGGCAGCCCCGGAGCCATGGGCCCCGCCGGCTCCTCCGCCCGCGGATCCTGCGCCCGCCG
>CM021763.1:11195156-11281480 GCA_011075105.1 Heteronetta atricapilla
TCCCCACATACGCAGCCCCCCACCCGTGCCTGCCCCACGCGGGGGGATCCGGAGGGGGGTTGCGACCCGGTGCCGAGCCGCGGGGTCACCGTCCAGATTTCTGGGGAGAAAAAGAAGGGGGGACAAAGCGCGGAGCTGCGGGCGCAGCACCCCCGCTCGTCCCGCCGGTGCCACCCCACAGGTGTCCCCACGATGAGTGACACGTCCTCGGCCAGGGGGATTGGGTTGCCGGGTATAAATAGCTGTGGGGCGGCGAAACCCGAGCGGGAGCATCCGAAACCTGGCCAAAAATCCCCCCCCCCGGCACCTTCCCGGAGCACCCCGTGCTGGCGTCTGCGGGCCGCCAGAGGGGGCCCGGGGACCGGCTCCTGCGCCCAGGGCGCACGGAGCTCCCACGGGTGACACCGCAAAGGGGCAGCAGGGGACGGCTGCCCTCGCGTGGAGCCGGTCACCCGTGGGCTCCGTGCCCCGCCAGCCCCCTCGGGCACGTGGGGACGCTGCCCGGGCGGATTTTGGGGTGTTTGTGCCTCGCCTTCCCCTCGCAGCTTCGCATCCCAGACCCGGAGAGTTTGTGCCGAAATGTTCGCGTGGGGCATGCTGCCAAAACTGTGTCCCTGGTGTCCCAACGGAAAGGGCTTGTCCTTGTCACCCCTCTTCCCCCACCACCCCTGGAGTGTAAAATATATATAAAATAAAACAAAACAAAATGTTTTTTCCACCTCCTGGAGCTGGCAGGCTGCAGAGCCCTGCCAAGCGCCTTCACCTCTGCACCGAGAGCGGGGCCAGAAACCTGTCAGCCCTGGGAGGTGGCTGTGAAGTGCACGCCAGGCACCGGCAGTGGGTGCCTCTGGGACCGCCGGCTCCGCCAGGCTGGGTGGAGGAGCTGCAGCGGGAGCCACCACGCTGGGGACACGCTCTGCCACGGCACGGGGACCTCTGGAGACACATCATGGTGAGGGTGGAGGGGACACGGCTTTGGGTTCCCTGTCTGCTCCCCAGCAGCTCCAAAGGCCTCAGAGTCCCTGCTGGGTGAAGAGCGTCTCCAGAAGTTTGGGGTGGCTTTGGCCAGGAGGTCACGGGCCATGGCGTCAGCGGGGCTGGGCATCGGCACGCGGGGCAACCTCTGTGTTTATGGGCTTCGTGCGCTGCAGTTGTCAGGGTAACTCGGAGGACTCCTTGTTTGTGTTTGGGTTTGGCGTGCCAACAGTGGAAAAAATGGAGTCGAAGCGAGTATTTTAAAGGGAAAAACGTGGGTAATGCAGCAGCTCTGCTGTTCCTCGGGTTCAGGGCAGGTTCAGGGCCGCCATGCCCCAGAGCCAAGGAGGGGCCCTACAGGTGTGGGGTTGTGAGGGAGGTTGTGGCTGGAGAAGGCATGTGTGGAGCAGCTGTGGTTCTGCTGCAGAAGAAGGGCCAGCAAAGGTCTGCAGGAGGCATCCTGGACCTGAAAAGCCCCAGTGTCCCCTGCAGGTCTCCTTCCCTGCACCCTGCTGAACTGGCAGCTCCAGTGATGCCATCTGCTGCAGTGATGCCACCAACTTTGTTGGTGCCATCAGCCTCATGGTGGTATCTAAACCATCAGTGCCACCAGCCTCACTGCTGTCATCAGACTCAGCATTGCTACCAGCTCCATTGGTGCCACCAGCCCAAATGGTGCCACCAGCCTCTTTGGTGCCACCACACTCAGTGGTGCTACCAGATTCACTTGAGTCACCAGTCCCAGTGGTGCCACGTGCTGCGGTGGTGCCACTAACTGTGGGGCCACCATCTTCACTGGAGCCACCGGCCTCTGTGGTGTCATCAACCACAGTAGTGCCACCAACCCTATTGGTGCCACCAGCCCTGATCATGCCATCAGCCTCATTGGTGCCACCAACCCTGGTGGTACCACCAGCCTCATTGGTGTCACCTGCCCTAGTGGTGCCGCCAGCCCCAATGGTGCTACCAGCTCCATTGGTGCCATCAGCCTTGGAGGTGTCACCAGATTCAGTGGTGCCACCAGCCTCATTGGTGTCACCATAGTCAGTGGTGCCACCAGCCCCATTGATGCCACCAGCCTTGTTGATGCCGTGTTAGTGCCACCAGCTTCAGTGGTGTGACCAGCACAGTCGGTGCCACCAGCCTCATTGGTGCCATCAGCCCTAGTTGCGCTATGCCCCTCATGGGTGTCACCAGACTCGGTGGTGAAACCAGATTCATTGGTGCCACCAGTCCCAGTGCACCACAAGCCTCATTGGCGCCACCGGCCTTCTTGGTGACACCAGTTCCAGTGGTGCCACCAGCCCCAGAGGTCCCACTGTGGTGCCCCTGTCCCAGCACCACTTTCTCTGCCACGTGCGCCCGCCCTCGCCTTGGCCCCAGGCCTGGCAGGATCGTGGCACTTTCTTGGACAGCGTGGCTCCTGCGCGGCCTGGGACCGATCTCCCAGGGTTATTTCTGACTCACAGGACAGGAAGCGTTTAGGGGTTTAAGCCGAGATGAATAATGTGCTCATTTCCTTGTGCCGACTACAAAGCACCTGCTCCGGGGGATTTATGGAGTGCCGGTCTCTCGCGCTCGCGGCACCGCTGCCCGCCCGGATGTTTTTATTTTCCCGGGATGGCCGCCGGGTGCCAAGGCCTGTATCCTAAACACCCCGCGCCCTCCCGTCACGTTTCCCGTGAGAGGAGGCCGAAGGCAGCGGTGCCAGCGGCTAGGGCGGGGGGGACGTGTGGGGTAACCCCCGGTGCCAAAGGCTGGCCCGGGGCAGGGCAGGGAGCAGGGTGCCTGCAGGTGCCGCCGGGAGCACCGCAGGAGGTGCTGGAGCCCTGCCGGGAGGGGTGGCACCGGGGTGCAGGAGGCACAGGGGGCCTCTCGGTGGGCAGCCAGGTGGTGTGACAGGGGGAGGTGGCACAGAGCAGCCACCAGTGGGACAGGCAGGCTGGGGAGGGCATGGGTGAGGGTCTCAGAATGATTAGGGTTGGAAAAGCCCTCCAAGATCTTCTGGTCCAACCAACACCCTACCCCAATGTCACCACCAAACCCTGTCCCTAAGCACCACGTCCAGCCTTTCCTTGATCTCCCCCAGGGACGGTGACTCCACCACCTCCATGGGCAACCCGTCCCAACGTCTGACTGCTCTTTCTGAGAAGAAATGTCTCCTCATTTCCAACCTGAACCTCCCCTGGTGCTACTCGAGGCCATTCCCTCTGGTCCTATCACTGGTTATCTGCCAGAGGAGGCCAACCCCCAGCTCCCCACACCTTCCTTTCAGGTTGCTGTAGAAGCTCTGCCCTAAGCCTCCTCTTCTCCAGACAACACAAGCCCAGTGCCCTCAGTTGCTCCTCTTAGGACTTGTGCTCCAGGCCCTTCACCAGCTTCACAGCCCTTCTCTGGACACGCTCCAGGCCCTCAAGGTCTTTCTTCTCGTGAGGGCCCAGAACTGAACACAGAACTCGAGGTGTGGCCTCACCAGAGCAGAGCACAGGGGACGATCACCTCATGCAGCTGGGAACCAGAGTGTAGGGGAACAACAGGGTTGTTGTGACCAAAGTGCAGCATGTGGCACTTAGCCATTAGCACTCAATTCCCTCGTCCAAGTCACCCATAAAGATATCAAAGAGTCTGGACCCCAACACCGACCCCTGGGGAACACCACTGGTGACCACCAGCTGGATTTCACTTCGTTCACCACCACTCTCTGGGCCCAGCCAGTTTTTAACCCATCCAGGAGTGTACCTGTGGAGCCACGGGCTGCCAGCCTCTCCAGGAGAGCACTGTGGGACACCGTGTCAAAGGCCTGTTGAAGTCTAGGCAGACTATGTCAGCAGCCTGTCCCTGATCCACCAGCTGGGTCACCCGATCGTAGGAGATGACGTTGGTCAGGCAGGACTGGCCTTTCATGAACCCACAGTGGCTGGGCCTGATCCCCTGTTGTCCTGCACATGCTGTGTGATTGCATTCAAGATGACCTGCTCCGTCACCTTTCCTGGCACCAAGCTCAGGCTGACGGGCCTGGCGTTCCCCAGGTCCTCCTTACAACCCTGCTTATAGGTGGGCATCACATTAGCAGGTCTCCAGTCCTCTGGGACCTCTCCAGGACCAAGACCAAGGTAGATGATGGGGAGTGGCCCAGCAGTCACAACCACCAATTCCTTCAGCACCCTAGGGGATGGAGAGGGAGAGGGATGGAGCATTGCCAGAGAGATGGAGCCAGTTGGAAAAGGATGGAGCGTGATGGGGAAGGATGGAGCATGATGGAAAGGGAGGAACAATCAGGGAAAGGAATGGAAAATGGTGGGGAGAGATGGACCACGATGGAGAGTGATGGAGCATGTTGGAGAGGAATGGACCACAATGGGGAAGGATGGAGAGTAACAGAAGGGGATGGACCATGATGGAGAGGAATGGACCAGGAAAGTAAGGAATGGGGCATGGTAGAGAGGAATAGAGCATGTTGGAAAGGGATGGAGCATGATGGAAAGGGAAGGACCATGCTGGAGAGGGGTGACAATGAGGGCAAGGAATGCAGCACGATGAAGGATGGAGCACGATGGAGAGGGATGGACCATGCAGGCAAGGAATGGAGCATGATGGAGAGGATGGGCCAAGATGGAGAGAGATGGAGCAACATGGAGAGGGATGAAGCAAGATGAGGAGGGATGGAGCATGATGGAGAGCACTGGAGTATGACGGAGACAGAAGGAGCATGAGGGCGTGAGCCATGAAAGTGCAAGAGGATGGTGGAGCCCGAGGGAGCACAGGGCAGTGCCAGGGAGCATGGAAGCCCACCAGGCAGCACGTACAGAGGCCGGACCCTGCTCCCCAGGAGGCTGGGCAAGGTGTGGGGTGTCCCAGGCAGTGGCGCCCAGCCCGAGGACTAACAGGACATCCAGGTTTCCATCATGTCTCTCCACGTTGTCCGCTTTCTGGAGCACAGCCGCAGCTGTTTTCACCCTGCAGGGTGGCTGCGAGCCGTGTGGCAGCAGCTCGGTGGCACAGAAGAGGGCTCAGCTGATGCCCAGGGGTCCCCTGCGGGTGCTGGGGACATGGGGACAGGTCAGCGGGCACGGCTCGGAGCCGGCATCTCCCCAGCACCCTGCCCTGCGCCCTGCGACTGGGCTGACACTGACCCAGCTCGGCCCAGCGATAAGTTGTGTTGTTTTAATTTTATTATTTTTTTTTTTTTGCTGTTTAGAGAGAAAATAAAGTGCTTGTGGGGAGCAGGAGCCAAGCTCCCCAGTGCCTAAAACAGCAATCGCAGCACTTCCTTGGATTTATGGTGTTTGCTTTCACAATGCCAGCCGGGATCCTGTTTGCTTCCTGCTCTGCAGCTGCAGCCTGAGCTGAAGGCTCAGGAGATTCAGGTTTTATAACACTCCTGGATCCTGCCGATGGCAACTTGTCCATCAGCTTTTATTACCCACGCACCTCCTGCGGGGCCGGGGGGAAGAGGGAGCATCGCCACCCCATCCCGGCACCCCCCGCCCGTCCGTGGGTCCCCTCCCAGGCACCAGGAGCTGCGGGCAGGGGGACGAGCAGCAGCTCTGCGAGGAGCCCGGCGGCACCGTGACCTGCTTGGGACGCAGCCAGCTGCCCTTGGGCGCTGCTGAGACTCGGATGCAGCTCCTCACTAAGGGTCCTGGGATTTCGGGGCCGGTGGCTGCCCAGCGGCACACCTGGACACCGGTGCTGCAGGGATGCTCCAGCCGCAGCATCCCCGCTACCCGCGCTGCAGCCCTCGAGCCCTGAATCCCTCTGCAGGCGATGCTCTCCGAGCTCCAAGCCCCCGGCCGCCCCACAGCCGCCCTCTCCCCGGATTTTTGGCGTCCCTCTGGACGCCCGGGCGAACCACCGGGGCCTCCAAATTAAAAACACCGCTTTTGTTTAACGTTTTCTCTGCTCGGCGATGAAACGAAGACGGATTAGTTCATTGTGGCTGAGAGCGTGCCAGACTCCCTTCTCCAAACACACAATAGGAATATTCATTTACCGCCCCGCCGACGGGGACTTTTATCCTCCTTATATAGTCACAGCTCTGCTCCAGAGGGTGATTTTCATTTGTTACTGATGCATTTCGTCGTCCCGGCCCACAGCCCACGGCCCACGGGTTATTCACGGGTGCCCATCGCCGCTCCGATTTATCACCAGCCTTTCCCAGCCGGTCACACGCGCTGCCCTCTGCCTCTCCTTTTTTTTTTTTTTTTCCCAGTGGTTTTTCCCCATTCTCTTTGGACACGCAAGTTTTTTGCCTCCTGTTCAGCCGGGGCAGTGCTGTAAGGGCGGCAGCCCCAGCCCAGCTCCCCGCATCCGCTGAGCAATGTCTGGGTGACATCTGGGGACAGGGACACAAGGTGACTATGGGGCACGGGTCTCCGGCTACCCCAGCACCTTGAAATCCAAAAGCGGTGAATCCAAAGCGGATAAAAGGAAGCATTTTTTTTATTATTCTTATTATTTATTTTTTTCACTCTCTGCTTAATTAGGCTGCCACAGGAAAACGCTCAGGCCAAAATGTAGCGGGATTCAAGGAGGGATTGGACATTTGCGCGGATAACAAAAATATCCAGCTATAACAGAGGATGCCAACACAAATTCTGGAAGGGATATTGAGCCTCACGCGTCAGGGTGTAAACCTATCCCAAACTCTCAGCAATAGGCAGATTAACGGCGGGGCAGATGACCCACGTATGCCGCTGCTACTGCAGCCACCAGCGGGCTGTCCTGTGCCCGTAGCCCTGCTTTTCTGACTTGTGGGAAGGGCTGTGAATTGCCCCGGGTACATCAGCCCCTTTCTTGGCAGCTCCCCAGGGCCGCGTGGCTCCCGGTGCCCTGACGTTGTCCACATCTTCCATCCTCTGTCCTCGGCCACCGATAAGAGCCGCAGTGCTGCAACCTGGAGGTTAGAGTACAAAGTCTGCACGTCTGGGAACATGCCCCCCGCCAAACCCCTCGCTCCCCTCTCGGGTCACTTGTTGTCCAAATCCACCTGTGCCTCTGTGTTTTGTCCCTCTGGTCACCTCCCTGCTTTGGCTGGAAGGGGCTGCTCAGCCCCGGCGGCCCCGTGCTTGCACCAGAACCACCGAGCTGAGCCCTGTGGGCACTGGGGACTCCTGCAGGGCCTCGTGTCACTGGGAATCACCACCCCAGCTGCCCTCGGCCGAGGGGACCAGCCCTTACCCTCAGCCCATTCACGGCCACAAGCCCACTCTGGGGGCTCGGAGATGGAGGAAATCTCCCCCGTGAGCTGCATGAGGCACCTCTGCACCCACCAAGGACAGTGCCCTTTTGCATCCCATACCAGTGCCTAACGTGGTGCTTGTGCCACTCTGGTCCCTGCCCGGCGGGATGCTCGGAGACCTTGCAGTGACAGTGTGACAGGGGTGGCCGGAGCTCTCCTCCTGGTCGGGAGATCCCTGTCACCCTGCCGAGGGCAACCCCACCGCGGTCCCTCGGATCTCCCCTCGCTGCTGAGCCCTGCACCCACAGGGGCTTCCAACTGGAGACATTTCTGGAGGGCATGAATCAGCTTTTCACAGCTTGTTAAAAATCTTGATCCTACCTCTTGTTTTCATGCCTTTCAAATCAGGAAATGAGTTTTACAACTTTTCCAGTGGGGCACAGCTGGTGGCCAGGGTCGTAAAGCTGAACTTTATAAATATCTCTTGTTGGGATCAGGGGAAGAGCATTAAAAAGGCAGAGAGAGAGAGAGAGAGAGAGAGAGAGAGAGAGAGAAAGAGAGAGAAAAGGGAAAGGAGCAAAGGAGAGAGAGAAGAAAGGCAACTCGGCAGGACCGCGGGGAAGCCCAGCTCGACGACGGCCATGGCCATGAGGGCGCAGAAGCAGGCGTGCGCCTGGGGCAGGCTCTGCCTGCTGCTCTCCCTCCTCCTCCAGCTGCCGGGCTCGCAGGCCAAATGCTACTTCCAGGCTAAAGGTAAGCGGGGAGGTGAGCTGGGAGGGCGTCGTGGATGCTAGGACGAGGCCTCGTCTTCCCCCGGGGCGGCGGGGCTGCGCCCTGCCTGCCTGCGAGGCGCTACACAGGCTGTGCCGAGCTGGGGAGCACGATCGCGGGCCAGCGATGACTGGAAGGAGCAGTCTATAAACCACAGAACAGCTCCCCAGGGCTCTGGCTGAGAAACAGCTCGCTGGGCCACGAAGAGCTCTTGGCAGGGGCCCGGCCGGGGCCGAGCGTGCAGGACCAGCAGCACAGGGAAGAGGGCTGCACGGCTTTCCTCTGCCGCCTCCCCGCAGGGAAGCCCCAACGGCCCCATGTCCTTGCGGGGCGGAGGGACGCCGAGGTGGCTCCCACATGCCCCGGTGCTCACTGCCACCTTTTTGTTTGCAGCTCCCTGCGAGTACGAGGGGAAGCAGTTCTCCCTCGGGGAGTCGTGGCTGAGCACCAACTGCCTGCTGTGCACCTGCCTGCACCCCATCGGCGTTGGATGCTGCGAGACGTGAGTGAGGGGCGCTGGGGACGGGCTGCGGTGGGGTCTGGGGGCAGCTCACACATTGGAGATCCCAGGGGCTGCAGGGAGCTCAGCCCAGCAAGGGGCAGCAGGGTGAGGGGTGCCATGGAGGGGTCTGTGGGCAACAAATGCACACCAGCAGGCCTGGAAAGTGCATCAGCAGCCCCCTGGCATGCATCAGGGGGAGCTGACGGCACTGTGCCCTCTCCCGCAGCACCCAGCACCCCATCGACTTCCCCGACTGGTGCGAGGCCCACTACGACACGCAGACCTGCCAGATCTCGGTGGTGCAGAAGGCCAACCCCAGCCTGCCCTGCGTGAAGAGCGTGGAGCACGAGTGGGGCTCGGCTGGCACCCCCGAGCCGCTGAGCAACAAGGTGCTGGACGCGGGGCTGAGCGGGTAGAGGCCCCCGCCACCAGCCCCCTCTCCAGCAGAGCGCACCTCCTGCATGCTCCAGACCTGCCCCGTCCCGTAGAGACACCACTGCAGCCACCTTCCAGGGAAACCACTATCCGTAACTATTGTACTGAGCTAACATTTACACCCTAGCGCTGCCACAGTACGGCTTTGCTTCCGCCTTCAGCTCCCCGAGGCGAGCCGGGGCCGCCTTCAAAACGTGAGGACGGGCCCTGAGCCAAGCTGCCCTTGGGAATGGAGATCCCAGGGGATGTCCTCCCAGGGGTGTGGGGAACCTCCAGCCCCCAAACAAAGAGCCACGGGACCAAATCACCCCACATCCAGCTGCGAGCTAAGCAGCTCCCCCCACAACCCCCGTCCCCGTGCCGGGCAGCCACCGGGAGCTCACTGAGGAGCATGGGGGCCCTCTGAGCAGGACCCCCATGCCCTGGCCCATCCCTTCTCTGTCCCAGAGCACGAGGGGCACAACCCACCTCTGGAACCACTAGTGCCCCTGCTCCTGCAGCTCCCAGGACAAGAAGGGACCCCCAGCACCGCACGCCAGCCCCTGGCAACACTGCAGCAGAGCCAACCCTGGGCAGGCAGCAGCGTGCCGGGCACGTGGGGACAACTGGTGGAAGATGTCCCCAGCAGGAGCCCGGCCTCCCCGTGCCCGCTGCCCCGTCCCAGCTGCAGGGTGCCAGGTGCCCCGCTAGCGCTCAGGGAGCTGAAGCAACCTGCCTGTGCCTGGGTGGAGCCGGCTGCCCGGCAGCCTGCCCCAGCTGGTGCCATGCCTGTGCTGTGCAGAGCCTTGTGTAGATGTTTCTGTTCTTGCAATAAAAGTATTAAACAAAGAGGTCTCCGGACAGTGACTGCGGTAACCTCGGGCTGCCTCTACCACCGGGAAGGGCGAAGGAAAATGTTCTGTCTCAGGCTGTTTTGCACGCTCAGGTGTTTATTAGATTTCCATGCAAAGAGGAAAACTCTTTGGAAGGTCTGGTAGAATCGCGGGGCTGGCAGCTGAGCAGGGAGATCTCCATCCCAGCTCCTCAGCACACAGCATGCATTCACTCCAGCTCCCCGAGGATCCCGAGACCAGCAGGATGCCTTCGGGTTCAGGAGCGGAGGGAGAGGACAGCCCGGGCGCTCAGCACCTCTCAGTTCTGGGTCAATGCTGCGGTGCTGCCGCCTGGCTCCACATGGAGCACTCGGCCACATCCAGGAGTCCAGCAGGAGCCAGCAGCACAAGGCTGGCCTGCAGGGACCTTCATGCAAGGTTTCACTCTCTGGGCTGGGCCCTTTTCTCCTGGAAGCCCCTCCCAGGGGGCAAGGCACACATGGGGCTGCTCCCCGGGGGGCAGATCCTGTTTTGGTGAGCGCTGCGACCCGTGACCTCATCCTGCACAAAGGGTCTGGCCCCTGGCTGAAGGCACAGGGCATGGCGAGCGCAGCGCTCCTTCACCCCGCTGCCCACCCTGGCATCGCAGGAGAACCGCGGGGAATGTCGGGGTGCACACCCCCAGCATGCTGGTCGTGGTCCTGCCCGCCGTTCCCAGCTGGCACGGCAGGGTCCTACCGGCTGTCCCCACTTCAGATGGTGATGGAGTTGGTGCTGGAGAACTGCGAGACGTAGGAGGCCAGGATGGGGTTGGTGGGAAGGACTTTGATTGGCAAGTCCCAGCTGAAAGTGTCCACCTCAATCTGCTCCACCCCGGTCCAGGTGACGGCCTCTGGCTGGCTCCCACGGACGAGGCAGGTCCCCGCTGACTCCCCAGAGGTCACAAACTCGAAGTGCAGCCTCCACTTCAGGGACACTGCGGGCAAGAAGCGGGTCAGCAGCCGACACCACAGGGCCAGCAGCTGCCTCGGTGCTGGCAAGGGGACAAGCAAATACTTCCCACTCGCACAGGGCCGGCTCCCTCCCACACCACGCAGCCCCGCGGAGGGTTTGGAGCAGGAGCAGGGCAGCAAAGGCAGGGCTGGGGACACGGCTGTCCTGTGGGGACAAGCAGGGCACTGACCGATGTTGGTGGTGAATCCCGGGGTCGAGCTCAGTGGGATGGGCAGGCTGAAGCTGCTCTGGGCTGTGTGCAGGCAGGCCTCCTGATGGCGGGCATGCGTGCTGAAGGAGACGGGCTGCCCTCGCCGGCGCTGGAACTCCTCCTGGATGCTCTCCTCTGTCTGCAGGCTCACTGAGAACTGCAGGGCAACCAGCAGAGAGCTCACATACACACACCTGCACTGTTCTTGGGCCTCCGTTGTCCAAGCGAGCTGAGAACCAGAGCCCTTCCCCAACTGCCTTCCACTGAGACCTCACCAGAAACCCCCCAGCAGCTCAGTGCCACCCCAATCCCTTCTCCCACTGCCCACCCAAAAGCCCTGCTTCTCCCCATGGTGAACCCGAAGCCAGCGCTGACCTGCAGACATGGGATGTCTCCTTCTGAGAAGTTAAAGGTCCCGATGACATCCTCTCCAATCTTATACACGGTCTTGAAGATGCAGAAGGTCCCCACCTTCCCGCGGCTGTTGCTGATATTGTACAGATCTACGGAGAAAGTAGAGAGGGGGGCAGAGCTGCAGGAGGAGGAGGCTGCGCTCCACACAGCAGCCTGGGTTACCCAAAGAGCCCATCAGACACAACTTGGCTGCTTGGGAACGAAGGACAGGCCCTGGAAGCAGCATTTCCTTTGGGAAAGGTCAGCAGTGAGCAACAGCAAACCACATTGGCGTGGAGGAGCCTGTGGGAAACTCTGATCCGAGCGGGCCCTGATGGAGCAGCTCCACAGCTGCAGAGCCTTGCTTTGCCAGCAAGGGAATTTTTGCAGCAAATGTGGGGAAGGGGGTGGGCCTGCACGCACTGCCTGCTTCGTGCACAAGTGGGGGCAACAGGTTTGCCCAGGGGAAGCAACCTACGCAGGCTGCGTCGGGAGGTGGCTGCCATGAGCAGGTCCGTCGCCAGGTCTGCCAGGCGAGAGTCCTTCTTCAAGCCCTCCTCCTCCTCCAGGAAGGGGTTTGAGGGCGCGACGGCCTCATCCTGTGGGCACTGGTAATCCTTGAGGCCTGGGGAGAAGGTGAGAGTCAGCGGGGCAGGCTGCAGACCGTGCCCGAGGGCAGGGCAGCGTGTGGCCTTACCGTGCAGCACGAGGACGCGGAAGGGCACGCGCAGGAGCTTGATCGGGGAGTTGACGCGCTGGCAGCCGATGGTCAGCTTGTACACGTACTTCACCGACTGTCCCCGGAAGGAGGGAGGGCCGTCTATGGGCAGCGTCTCACAGTATGAGTCTGCAACGAGCACAGGAAGGATTGCTTGGCAAGGAGGCTCCTGATCACTGCCTCACTGTACTGACAGTTTTCTTTCCTGAGTGGTCCAAGCGCATCCCCAGCTTCCCCCCGCTGGCACCCCTCACCTCACGTGCACCATCATCCAGATGTTGCTTCCAGCATACACAAATTGTGCCTCAAAAGAATGTGAAAAGTGTGAAATCCAGGAATACAAACTGAACTTGCTCATCACAAGTTCGACCTGAATTTGCCTCCGCACGCTTCCTTTGCATACCACATAAACACGACTTTCAAGCAGCAGTCACGTGCCACAGTTTCCTCGGGGCTCTGCCTCATTTATGCACACACAATACTCGAGGCAGGGCGATCAATACCTCATTCCTCTTCTGATATTCATTTTATACAAGCAAGCCCCAAACAGCAACAAAAATTAGTTCCTTCCTGTGTTTTCCTCTGATGCTTACCAGCACTGGGTCTCGACGGCTAAGGAACAATTAAGAGACCCTCACAGCAACCTGCAGAGTAATGCCCCGTTGCAGTCTGGTGACTCGGACCACAAACCCTCTGATCCTGAGCCCCCCAAGACGCCAGGGCCCGGCTTTGCAGCACACTCAGCCCTCTCAAAGCCCCGCGCTCACTGCACAACCCCCAGCAGTTCTCAGTGCAATGCGAACCCCTCTGCAGCCTTCCCAAACTGCAGGCTGTGTACGGAGAGAGACGCAAGCAGCGGACTGTGAGCAGTCTCCACCTCGGGCTTGCCCACCGTGACGCAGACACACGCTGCCAGAGGAAGGGCAGCATCCTGCTGTTAAACCACAGATCCTTCCCCAAGTCTGGCACATCCTAAAAGTTGAGGCTTAGATCAAACGCTAGGGTTGCGTTTTAAATATAACTTCAGGATTTCAAAAAAAAAAAAAAAGAGAGAGAAAAAAGCCCACGCTAGTGACCAGAGCCCGCAGGTTCTCACACCTCAAAACAATAGGCTGTCCCACTGGACCGATGTGCTGATAAAGCTAAGAACTGCCCCAACAGAGAGGAAGATCAGGAATTCCAAAGGAGGGCTCAGGAGGGCTGCTGCAGACCCCTGCAATCCCCTGCAGCAGGTTTAGCAGAACTGCTCACGAGGTTCTCCACGCCCCGAGAGGACAACCTGAGCAGAGACCACTGCGTTTTGGGGTATTTGGGGAGGAAGGTGGGCAATGTGTGGCGCCTGCTGCCTGGCACAGGAATGCAGAGTCTCAGGAAGCCTCTGGAAGGTCAGCCTCCCCACAGGCCCTGGGAGGAAGCACATTCCTGGCACTTCAGATGCTTCCCGACCCTCCCGCCGTACCCTCTGGCTTGTGTTGAGGCTGCCTCCATTTCCTCCCCTCCCTACCAAGTATTTAGAGGTATTGCAACACCAGAGGGGAGGCAGAAACAGCCACAGAAATGACTTGAGGGCTTGAAAAAATGTTTTATGGTGACAAATTTAAAGAGCTCAGGCTGGGCTGTGTGTCAAGCTGACGGGAGGTGAGTCACCTTCAACATATAGGTACCATAACATGGGGAAGATAGTGGGGAAGAAGCTCATAAGCAACCAAAAACAAGGCCTTCTATCAAGCAACAGCCTCCCACAACCTCAGCCCTAAGTGCCAACTCCTGCCACGGTTTAATAGCACGGTGCTTTGCCGAAGCAGAATTCAGATCTCTTGATTTCTTTCTGCCTTTCCAAGCTGTGCAGCTAAAACCCAAAACTTCTGAAAAACAGGAAATGAAGAATTAAGATACACACCCACACAGCCTTAACTCTGCCTCCACGGAGCTGGCAGGAGCCCCCAGGAGCGGCCTGCAAGCGTGCCAGCTGTGGCCTCGTGTGAGGGGAGCAGCACCACATGGTGGGACTGGTGTGAGCAGCTTGGCACAGCCTGGCCATGCAGCGGGCCTTTTGGAGTCGCACACTGTGGCACCACATGCAACAAACCTTCCACGTGCCATGCTACCAGGCAGGAAGTCCCCTCCATCGGCCCCAGCTACCTGGGCTGATCAAAACCAGCACGACAGGCAGCCCACAGCTCCGTGCT
Source organism: Heteronetta atricapilla (assembly GCA_011075105.1). NCBI lineage: Eukaryota > Metazoa > Chordata > Aves > Anseriformes > Anatidae > Heteronetta > Heteronetta atricapilla. The sequence goes on from CM021763.1 coordinate 11,209,337, forward strand.
CACACTCGCAGCTCTGCTGAACGCTCCAGCAGAGCCTCTTCCATCACAGGCTTCATCACTCTGTGACGTGAGAGGTGTCCATCACCTGCTTCGGATGGATCCCTGCTGGGACATCCCCAGAACACACCCACGTGCAGCCCACAGATCCTGACGCCAGGCTGCAATGCAGAGATCTGGCACAAGGTGACAGGCTGGGTCAGCAGCCACCAGCCCAGGGGCGACAGCACACACTTGTGTTTTCACAGCTGCCTGATCAGGTGGAAGCTCCTGGTACAAAACATTCCCTGGAACTAGGGAAATCAGTTGCTGCAGATTTCCTCTGAAAAGGATAAAAAGCTCTCCAAAAAGCAAAAGGGAAAGTAGCGATGAAGGAGAGCTTAAAGGGGGCACACTGGAAGAACACTGAGAGCTTTGGAGGCACAGACAGCTCTGAGCCAGGGAGGATGAGAAGTGCTCCCTTTCCTGGCAGAAAGGTCAGGGAAATCAGAGCAGGAAGACAGCAATCCCCAGGACATCCCCAGCCTGAAGAGGAAGCACACACCTGCAGAGGGTGCCAGCCTAAATTCCAGGCACGCTCCAGTGCATCTGAAGAAATAAAGGCAGGGGAACGCAGGCACGTGCAGCTGTTCCTGCAGCTGCAGCCAGGTATTTCCAAATGCTTCACGCCACGCACCTGCACCACGGAGCTGTGCCAAAGGACACGGGCCAGGGGCAGAGCTGAGGACACCTTGCAGCGTGTGGAGAACAGGTTCTGGCTGTGTTCCTTAGCACTCACTTCCCAGCACTCGCCTCGGCGAGCACCAGGGCTGGCTGCTGGCAGCACTCAGGTGTGCAGAACCAGCGCGAGCGTGGGGCTCCCCAGATGTGAACCCTCTGAGCAGGGGAAACAGCAGACGGGACTCACAGGACTTTGACTCCCCGGGATCCAGCCGCAGGTCACAGAAAAGGATCTTTGGTGGGGTGGACAGGATACACTGACCCCGCTCTCCTGGAAGAGAGGAACCACATGTGAGCGCTGCCCCTGGACAGCCCCGGGGCACGGGCTGAGGGGGGCACTCGCTGCGCCCGGGGCCAGCCGTGCCTCACCCTCACGGGAGGAATGGGGAAGAGAAGGGGCCGAGGAGGAAATATCTCACGTCCTGGTCAGACTGTGAGACATTCCCAGAACAGCTGGACCGACAACCCTCCCGTTTTGCTCCAAGCTAGCACCGCTGTGATCTCAGCATTAATGAGGTTGCGGTGGCCACACAGCAGGGAGTTACAGCAGGAAGCCAGCAGGGGCTCGGGCACACACCTTACGGCCTGCTTGATTCCTGCTCGGCTTCCCTGCCCGAGTAACAAACAGGGAGCGCTCACCTCTGTTGGGGACGAAGACTGTCTCGTTCTCTGCCTGCACATCGTGCTTGCTGCCGTCGGAAGGGGGAAGCGCCACCCGGTTCTCGCTGGCATGAAACTGGCAGTGGATCTGGGCGCTGGCCCATGCCAGCATCTCGCTGAGGGCAAAGGAAAGCAAAACTCACTCTGTGCTTCCATCTGGGTGGCAGTGAGCACGGGCTGCAGAACAGCAGCTTTTCCTGCCCCTCTCCACGTGTGAACGCTTTTTGGAAATGAAGCGGGCCCTGCTTTACTGCTGCTGAAGCCATCCCCAAAGCCCCCCTCTAGATATATGCCTCCACAGCAAACCTGAGCAGGGCACCGACCCAAAGCCACCTCCAGGACCCCTCCAACCCCCTCAGGACCCCTCTGAGGGTCCCCCCATGGGCACCTCCCACGGCTCTGCAGACATCTTCCAGGCTCCCAACCCCGTATCTGTTCTTAGAGACTTGTAGGAACAATGGCAGACTTGTGAATTTAGCCGGTGTCCGGCTCCCCTGGTGTGATCCAACATCACAATCCGATTAGTAAGCACTGACACCAGAACTTTAGGCGCTACGGGGATCTTTTGTGGCACGCGGGAATCCCTCGGTGTGACTAATCAAACCAGTTGAGCATGCAGACGAACCAGGGAAAGACCTTGCTGCACTCATTTCGGCTAATTACGCAGTACTTGATCTCCTGTGTGCACTGGCTGCCCTCTGAACAAATGCTGGATCCTCTGCCCAGACACCTCCAGCCCTGAAAGCTGCAACTCCGTGCCTCCAAAAGCACCAGAGAGGTTTTTCATAAGGGCTGCCCTAAGGTTTTCTTCCAGAAGGTGTCTGCTGTGTGGAAGCAGGGAAGTGCCCTTACACGAGAGACAATGCTTAACAACTTCATGTCAGCGTACCATAATTACGGCAGCTTCAAACACAGCACTTTGAATATTTTTCATTTTTTCTCAGTATTGCCTGATGATGTGCTGCTGAATTGTTTTAATTCTTTAGCTCGACAGACAAACACAATTGGTGTGTGCCTTCCTTCCAGCAGGCCTCACCCAGCCATCAGGACACACGAGGATCCTGTGCTGGAGCTGAGGCCACCTCTCCCTCCTCCCTGCAGCTTCTTCTGAAGCCCACAGCAGCCACAGTCCTTGGTTTGGGGCAGGGCAGCTTCACTTCTGGAATGCCTCACGCGCCTCAACCCAGCTCGCTCTCTGCCAGTACTTACTGCCCTTGACTCCTGTTCCTGTGCTCGAAACACACGCTGCAGTTCTTGCATCTGCACAGCCCCACGTGCTGGAAGCTTCTCTTTCCTGACAGCTCTAGCTGTGTCACAGACACTCTGCGCTGTTCTGGCCGCTGCCCGTACACGACCTACAGCTTCGGCTTTTAACCACCAAGCCATGAGCTGTTCCTGTTCCTATGATACAGCCAACTGTCAGTAGCTTGCTTTTTTTTTATTTATTTTGAAAACTTTCCTTTTTTCAAGAGGCTGTGCCATGCTCTCAGAAGCGGCGAGAATAACACCACCTCCCCACGAGACTAAGCTCTGGAGAGCTAGATGCTTATGGCGTGGCTGAATTTGAACGTTTGGCTCAGCAGGCAAGAGAAACAGGATGAAGCGATGGAAAGTTAAGGAAGACAATTTAAAAGAGTCCTCCGTAATGCAATAGGCTGCCTTGCTGAGACTGCGAGCGCTGGAAGCGGTTCCATCAACGCAGCCACCTCCGAAAGTCATTCTGGTGATGCAAAGGTGCTGAACCTGACCGGGCGGGACATCAACACTTCCCAGGAAGGAAGGACACAGGGCAGGAAAACCACCTCCACCCCTGGAACACCAGACAAGGCCACACACTGCTGACACTGAGGCTTCGGGTGAGTCACTCCCGTGAGCCAAGGTAGGAAGCTCCTTAGCTGGTCACCTTTGCTCAGCGCCAGCTCTGGGCACAGCTGAGTCAAGGAGAGGGGAGTGCCCGAAGGCTGGCCCGTAGAAAAGGCTGCGTGGAAGTCGGCCTCTTCTTCCCTCCGGGCACTGCTCGCCCCTTTGGCTACTGCCAGCTCTGGAAGCAGGGATGACACGGCTGCATCAGCTCCCTCCACAGACGTAGGAAATAATGACGCTGCCTGCTTGTCGCCCCGAGAGACTCACTCCGGTGTAACTAGATATCCTGCCTTGATAGCCAGTTTGGCTTCATTTTCTGCCAGCAATTCTGCTGCCACTTGAGGGGCACTTAAAAGCACCTCTCCCTGCGCCTCTGCCTGCATACTTTTTTTTTTCCCAGTCTCTTCCTTGGGGGCAGAAAACCAGAATTATTACCTCAGTTTCCGCCCTGAAATGGAGATGGCACGAAGCACCATTAGGGAGCACCTTGGGCGGGGAAGTCACCGGTGGCTGAGCTGGCACTGCAGCCCCCCAGCCCGGCCGGGGTACCCCTGTCTGCCCCGCGCTGGTGCTGCCTTGGTGGGGGTGAGCGTGGAGCAGGGCCCGGTGCCGCCGTACCTGCTGGCAGAGGTGGAAGCCGCTGACAGAGGGTTGGTGAAAGTGATCACGCACTCCAGCATCTCCCCGGCCAGGAAGACAGGCCCGCGGCCCAGCTTGGCCACCACCTCGATCATGGCTGGGACCTGCCAAAGGGAACTGCGGGCACGGGGAGAGGGAGGGAGAGAGAAACAGTTGGGACGGTGCTGTGGAGAAGAAGGGCTAGGCAGGGGCACAGGGGCAGATGGGGACAGCCACGACCATAACCATGGCAGGCAGACACCCCGGGGGGGGACAGGGATGGCCCCAGCTGTGCCCATAGTGCCCAGACACGCTACGGGGGACAAGGATGTCCCTGGCTGTACCCACAGCAGGCAAATACCAAGGTGGGGGTCAGGGGTGGGCCTAGCCATACCCAGAGGGGGCAGACACCCATGGATGGGGGGCAGGGATGTCCCCGGCCATACCCACAGCAGACAGACACCCGTGGGGAGCGACAGAGATGGCCCCAGCCCTACCCACAGCAGGCAGACAGCCATGGGGGATACAGGGATAGCCCTAGCAATACCCACATGGGACAGATACACATGGGGGGTGGAGGGGGACAGGGATGGCCCCAGCTGTGCCCACAGCAGACACCCACGGGGGGGGGCCAGGGACACTCCCAGTCATACCCACAGCAGGAAGACACATATGGGGAAGGACAAGGATGGCCTGAGCTGTGCCTATATTGGGCAGACACCCCCAAGGGGGGTGACAGGGATGTTCCTGGCCGTACCCATAGCAGACAGACACCCATGGTGGGGGCACAGTGGTGGCCCTGGCCATACCCACAGGGGACAGACACCCATGGTGGGGGGTCAGGGATGGCCTAAGCCATACCCACAGCAGGCAGACACCCCCAGGGGGGGAAAGAGGCAGGCCTTGCCATACCCACAACAGGCAAACACCCACGGTGGAGCAATAGGGGTGGGCCTAGCCATATCCATAGCAGACAGACACCCATGGGGGGGTGGACAACAATGGACCCAGCCCTAACCACAGTAGAGAAACACCCTCCGGGGGGAGGACAAGGACACCCCCAGCCCTACTCACAGAGTACAGACACCCATGGGGGGACAGGAACACCCCCAGCCCTACCCACGACGTCAGACACCCACGGGGGGGACGACACAGCGATGTCCCCAGCCCCTCACCTCCCCAAGGCCCAGGCCCGACGCCGTGAGCCAGGCCCAGCGCACAGGCCAAGAACAGCCAGGCCCGGGCCCTACTCCCCTTCCCCACCCCCTAAGGGCCGCCCCAAACACGGAACAACCCCCCGGGATTTCGGGGGGTGTTGGGGGGGGTCACACCCCCGGCAGCGTCCCCGCGCCCCGCGGCCCGCACTCACCGCGGCCTCCCCCACAGCGCCCCGGGGGCCGCTCGGCAACTTCCGGCGGCGCTCGGGGAGCCGCTCGGCAACCCTCGGGCGGCGCTCGGCAACTTCCGGCAACTTCCGTCACCACTTGGAGGAGCGCGCTCGGGCTCCGCCGCTGGGCGTGGCCACGAGGGGGGATGGGGGCGTGCCCAGAGGGCGGGGCGGGGCCAGAAGGGGGCGTGGCGCGCCGGTGAAGAGGGCGCGCCCGGAGCGCGGCGGGCGGTGGGGCCATGGCGGACGCGGGGCCGCTGATGCGGGGCTACCAGGGGGCGGCGCGGGGCCGCGGCGTGCCGGCGGCCGGCTGGCGGCTCTGCCTGGCGCACCGCTTCCCGCAGCCGCGCAGACCCTACGGAGCCGGGGACGTGCCGCTCCGCGACGTCCTGCGGCACGTCGGCATGGCGCTGCGGTAACGGCGGCGGGGGGGAACCTTTGGGGGGACCGGTGGAGGGGGGGGTTGGGGGGAACCGGGTGGGGTACGGGGTGTGAGTGCCGGAGCTGGGTGGTACAGCGGTGTCATCGCGGCGTGGGGATCGGGGAGATGGGGGGGAGGTAGGGGTGGGGTGATGCTGTGTGCTGGGGGTACTGGGAAGCACTGGGAGGCGCTGGTCTGCCCCCCCCAGCCCCATCACCCCCGCGTGCCGTGCCCGCCCCGGTACCCGTTCTGCCCCGTTCGGTGGTTTCTGTGCATGACATCACCGTTTGTCTCTGTTTTTCCACGCTCGGCCTTGCTCCCGGCCTCCCCTGGAGGCTCCAGGTGGAGGCCACCACTCACCCTTCCCCAGCTCGGTGGGGACGTGCTGGTGGCAGCTCCTCGGGCAGATCTGGGGGAAAGGGACTGGGGTTCAAAGGGATCTCTCGGCAGCACGAAGTTCCGTGTCGGCCACCGGCACCAAGGACGTGGCCAAGGCTGCCTACACCGGTCCCCTCGTGCCACCAGCTGGGTGGATGGGGCCGTGCTTGGCCACGGGGCTGATTAGATCCTGGGTGCTGCTGCATGGTCTGGGGGTTCAGGCTGCGGCTTCAAGCTGCTGAACCCCGGCATGTGGGTGCCAAATAAATGGAGACCCCTGCCTCTTGCACAAGGGGGAACGCGCTGCAGGGGGCCCTCAAAAGCTGTCGTGGCACCTGGGGAGCTCCTGCACCATCCCAGGGTGGCCATGGGGTCCCATAAGGGGACATCCCAGACCTTTGGAGGATGTGAAGTGGGGTGCTGACCCCCCTGGGGTGGGACCTGGTGCCCCCGGGGCTGCCGCTGTGCGGCCCTATGGGGCTGGGTGCCCTCGTGTGCACCAGGATGTGCTGGCGGCACAGGGCGCCGGCGCGGGCTGGGCGCTGCCTGGACGGGTTTTAATTCCACAGCCTGCATGGAAAGCAATGCCCTGTGGACCTGGTGTGGCTCGTCGTGCTGCAGAGCAGGACGGATTTCTCCTGCTTGTAAAATCCCAGTCCCCTCCGCTACGTGCTGCCAGGAGAGCTGCTTCGGGGGGAACCCGGCTTCCCCTGCCACCGCCCTCCTGAGGGTCTGGGTGGCCCTGGGCAGCAGCAGCAGCAGCAGCTCTGGGGGTGCTCCTTCCCTCCCTGAGCCAGAAATGCACCACGGAGCAGCTGGGTGAAGGCACGTTCCCTCGGGGGAGCGTGCTGCCAAACCGGGGCTGCCGAGAGAGGAGCAGCGGCAGCAGATGCAGCCGCAGATAGCAGCAGCGGGACGGGCCGGTTCTCCTGGTGCCTCCGACCTCTGCCAGCAAAGCTGGCCTTAGCATCCCAAACCAGCGAGCAGGCTGCCGTTGCCCCCAGGTTTGCTGGAAAAGCCTTTCCCTGTTGCTGTCCCCGTTCAGCATCATGCTGCATGGCTGTCCTGTCTGGTTGCACGGCCAAGTGGGTGGTTCAGCAGCCAGCACCATCCTGGTCATCCAGATCCTCAGCGAGGAGATCTCTGACGGGCCCCGCCTGGCCCCGCCGTGCATCACCCTTCCTCCTGATTTCCCCGCAGGTATTTCAGATGGTGGTACAAGAAAACCTGCATAGAGAAGAAATCTGCCTTCATTGACCTCCTGTGTGCCGTCCCTCTACAGCAGATCTACGGTGAGCTCCGGTTTGGGTGCCGTGGGAGGCGGTGGCAGCATCCACCCCCTTGGCGAGGGGACCCTGCGGGCACCTCCCTGTGCCTGTAGGCATAAGGTGGGGGTGAGGTGGCCGGGAAGAGGGGAGCGCTGATCCCTGTGTCCCCCCAGGCTGCCCGCTGGGCGGGATCGGCGGCGGCACCATCACGCGCGGCTGGCGCGGTGAGTTCTGCCGCTGGCAGCTGAACCCCGGGAAATACCACTACGGGACGGTCATCGCCGACCAGGTAGGGCTCCGAGGCGCCTGGTCCCCAAAATGCTGAGCTCGTGGAGCAGGGCCAGTGTGGGGCTGCACGCTGCGCCCACCCTGTGCCGCCGAGACCCCCGCAGCGGGGCTAATCTCGCCCCCCATGTGCGCCTTTCCTCCCCAGTTCACGGTGTGCCTGCGTCGCAAGGGGCAGACGGTTTACCAGCAGGTCCTGTCGGTGGAGAAACCCAGCACGCTGCAGGGCTGGAACTGGGGGTACTGCGGGCACTATGCCTTCTACCACGCGCTGTACCCCCGTGCCTGGATGGTCTACGAGCTGCCGGGGCAAAACGTGGTGCTCACGTGCCGACAGGTCTCCCCGGTCATCCCCCATGACTACAAGGTGAGGCAAGCCCCGAGCATGGCTCTGTGCCCTGGCATGCTGCTGTGGTTATGTCCTTGCCCTGGGAGGAGCAGGGGAATAAGGTGGTGCCTTCGTGATGATGGCCCCAGTGCTCCTGGAGAGCTGCAGAGATGCTGCCGAGGCACAGTTGGAAGTGAGCCAGGCTTTCCTCCGTGTTAATTTTCTTTCCCAGCCTGGACTTTTTGGTCCTAATATCCCATCCCTGCTGCCAGCTGCTGGTGGGGTTTGTTAAATCCAGACTGGTGCTGCCAGGGGTTGTCCCTTCCAGCTCCAGCAGCTGCTCCTTTCCCTTCTCTGCGCTTTCACACCGTGTCCTGCTTATTCCCTGCCCTGGCTTTTGCTGGGTGACAGTCCCAGCTCCTGCCCGCCCCGAGAGGCAGGTCCTACTGCCCGCAGGCTCAGCAGCAAGGCTTTCGGACACCCGCAGCCCTCACGTGCGGGTCAGCCGGGCTGGGCGCTCACTCAGCTGCTCCTGAGCACGACAGCTGCCTTCTGCCTGACGTCCCCAAGGGAAGGGCTGCTTATTACCTGGGGTTTCCCAGCCGGGCTTTCCCAATGTTTTTACCATCTCCGCTGCTCTTCCCCAGCCCCAGGCGAGGGTGGGAAGCTGCCAGCAGCCCTGACCTCGCTCTTACCCCGGCGAGGCACACGAGGCTGGCAGCAGGCACCAGCCCGCGCTGGGACACCCGCCTGAGCCTGCAGCACTGCTCTGTGTGCTGCCCGGCATCTGGATTTGGGCACCAAATGCTCCCCAGATCCCCTCAGCTCAGCAGTCCCGAGCACTGCGAGCCCTGCACGCAGCATTGTGTCCCCCCAGGACTCCAGCCTGCCGGTGGCAGTGTTCATCTGGGAGGTGGAGAACGGCAACGAGGAGCCCGTGGAGGTCTCCATCATGTTCAGCATGCAGAACGGCATGGGCGCGAAGGAGGACAAGAGTGGGGGGCACTGGAACGAGCCCTTCGCCCTGCAGGAGGGCGGCGAGCGGGTGGCCGGCGTCCTGCTGCACCACTGCACCCCCACGAACCCCTTCACGCTTGCTGTGGCTGCCCGGGAGAAGGTGAGGGCTGGCAGCAGGCGTGGGGCTGTGCCACGGGGAGGGCTGCTCGTGGTGGCCCTGGGCTGGGGACGGCCCCGGAGCTGGGTGCTGTGTGGGGTCTGCAGGAAGAGAAGCTGTGGGTGAAGCTCACAGGTCACCAGGAGAGCAGGCTTGGGGGTCAATGGGGCGCAAGTTTAGGACTGTAGGATTGTGGTTGGGTTGTTGTTGCCAAAAGTACAGCTTGGGTGGGATCCGATCGCATCGCCTGCCCCTTCGGGGTGGGAGCCATTTCCTGATGCTCTCCTCGTCCCCAGGATGGCACGGTCGTCACCCACCTCACCGCGTTTGATCCCACGGGGTCGTGCAGGGATGTATGGCAAGACCTCCTGCAGGACGGCAAGCTGGAGTCCCCCACTGGTGAGTGCTGTAGCATGAGGGCCCATGGGGGGCTCCAGCTGTGCCTAAGCAAGGGTGGGTTTCATTCTCCTGGGGTCCTGTTGTGGACATGGGATGCGTGGTGTCTGCAGGAAGCTCCCCCAGGAGTGGAGGGAGAGTCAGTCCCCATGGAAGGGTCCTTCCTGTCCCTTTGCAGGGTGCAGGAAGAGCACAGAGGTGCCTTTGAGGCTGCCAGCTGCTCCACGGGGCTACTGAGCTGTGGTGCCGGCACTGCTCTCCGTGATGTTGGGGCTTGTTCCTGACTCCAGAATTAGGGAACTTAAGTAGGGTTCAGTCTGTATCCAGATTTCCCAGTGTCCGTCGTGCTGACCTTGTGGCTCCCCGCGAGCTGCTTGCGCCATTTCAGGGCTGTTCTCAGACTGCATTAATTGCACGTCCCAATGTCCCGTCCACCTGAGGTTTGTGTGCCCGGCCGCCTTCCTCGAGTTCACGCCGCCAGACCCGCCAGCTGAGCCGGTTCCCATTTGTTTAGGGAGCGCTTAGCAGCTCCCGAGTCTCACCGTGTGCTGCCCTCTTGTTGCTGCGAGGGTTTCCTGAAGGTCTCTGGTATTTCCTTGTTGCTTCTGCGTCATCCTCAGCTGCCTGCTCGCTCCCGCGGCAGGCTGATTTCGAGCGGGGCAGCACCTCGCAGCGCGTGCTGGTAACCTGCTGCCGCCACCAAGGCCAGCCCGTGAACGAGATAACGCTGACGGATCCGCAGTGCTGGCACCGGGCCTCCGCAGGGTGTCGTGAAGCCTGAGTTATGTCATCATTTGCATAAATATTTCTGGAAAGCTGTCTGCTACCTGCCATCCGCAAGGGCACGTGGAGCTGCTGGGATGCGGCCCTCTTCCTTCGTGCACGCTCGGTGTTATCGTCGGCAGGATCTGTGCTTCTGTGAAAATTGTTGCCTTAATGAGTTTACCTGCTACACATGTCAGGACCAGCATATAATTACCTGCTCGCCTGAGGGTGCTTCTTAAATAAGGGCACAGTTCAAGCACCCTTTGGAGAGCTGGAGGCGATGGCTGTCGCCACAAAGTGCCGGTGCCTGGGCTGGCAGCCACACGGTCCCGGTGACGGGGTGTGCCAGCCATTCCACGCGTGCCTGCTGGTTTTCCTGCCTCATTTGTTCCTCTGCTTCCATGACTACTTTTTTTTTTTTAACCCCCTCTGCCCACAGCAGGTATTTTTGCCCTGGTTGCAAAAAGCAGTTACTCACGTGCACTTAATGCCACCTCCAGAACGCAGTGGATGTACCCTGCGGGGTGCAGGGTGCTGGGGCATGCCCCAAAAGCCTTGTTCCCCTGGGGCTCTGTGGGCTTGCCTAGACACTCGTGGACACTTTTTTTAAACTTAATTTTCCTGGCAGGTAGAAGCAGGGTGACAGCAAAGGGAGAGGTGACGGCAGCCGCCGTGTGTGCCACCTGCACGGTGCCCGCACGGGGCCACCGGACGCTGGAGCTGGCCCTGGCGTGGGACATGCCCCGCGTCCACTTTGGCTCGAAGGAGAAGCTGCACCTCAGGTGGGTGGCTTGGGGACAGCTGCTGGGGTGCCCGGGGTGTCCCCTGGGCTGAGCCCTGACCCCGAACTGCTGTCGGCAGGCGGTACACGCGCTTCTTCGGCAGCGATGGAGACGCGGCTCCCGCCCTGTCGCGCTACGCCCTGGCGCACTACGAGGAGTGGGAGAGGAAGATCGACGCGTGGCAGAAGCCAGTCCTGGAGAACAGGTGGGACAGATGGGGACAGTGACCCCACAGGGGACAGCGGGGCCCACGGAAGCTGATTTTTCCCCTCTCTCTGTCCCCGCAGCCAGCTGCCCTCCTGGTACAAGTCGGCGCTGTTCAACGAGCTGTACTTCGTGACGGATGGGGGCACCATCTGGCTGGAGCTGCCCCACGACTGCCTCCCCCAGGAGCTGCAGGGGCCGGGGGTGGCCTGCCTGTCCCACCTGCTCCCTGTCCTGCGGGAGTACGGAAGGTTTGCTTATTTAGAAGGTAACTCCTAGGGACAGTATGGACAGTCCCAACAGCACCCTCCCCATGCTGTCCCCGGGCGGTTTGAGCAGCCCCCGCCGGATGAAGCCCTGCGTGGCACGGGGAGGGGGGAGACCTGCCTTACCTGAGGTCCCCACGGCACGTCTCCCCTCCCTCACCGCCTCTCCGGTGCTTGCAGGGCAGGAGTACCGCATGTACAACACCTACGACGTCCACTTCTACGCCTCCTTCGCCCTCATCATGCTGTGGCCCAAGCTGCAGATCAGCCTGCAGTACGACATCGGTGAGCTGCCCAGGAGCAGGCGGAGGGTTTGGGATGGCTTCTGCTGGCGCTGCAGAGCCAGCGTCCCCCCTCCAGCCCCTCTGCCGAGCCCTGGGATTTACGAACCCCCTGTGCCATGCCCTGTGGTGCCTCTTGGCATCTCTCTCTAGCACTGGAAATTCTCTTGCTGTGCTAGGGCAGTCCCTGATGCCAACAGGTCTGCTCGTGCCCCTCGAGGAGAAGCGTGGGGCTGCTTGCAGACCCTGCTGCTCTGGGTGGGCTCTGCCAGCAGGGAGCTGAGCCCTGTGCTGGGGGCTGAGCCCCCTGGGCTTCCCTTCCCACCCTGGCTGATGCCACCGCCTTGCTTACAGCCACATGGGGTCCTCAAGCCTGGCTTCGTAGCCTGGGTTGGGGACCACGGGGCTCGCTGCAGTGTTTCCTACCTTGCTAACACCCCGTGCCCTTTCCAGCCGTCACGGTGGTAAACGAGGACGTGGAGCCACGGCAGTACCTGATGAGTGGCCAGACAGCCCAGGTGAAGCTGAAGAACGTGGTGCCCCACGACATCGGGGACCCAGGTGAGGGGTGCAGCACGTCCCTTTCTCTGTAAGAGATAGAAGGGATAAGAGGCTTGGGTGATAAGAGGCTTGGGTGGCCCTGGAGGTGCGGGATGGGGACGGCAGTGCACGCTCTGCATGGAGCTTGTGCAAGGGAGACAGAGGGATGGTGAGCAGCAGCAGCAGGGCTGCCGTGGGTGCGATAAATTGCCACAGTGCTGCTCAGCAGTGGCACTTTGGGGACCTTGCTCCCGCCTCTGAGCGGGGCCGGCAGCTGCTCGCGGTCCTGCTGCATCCGCTCCATCCTCACACAGACGACGAGCCCTGGCAGCGCGTCAACGCCTACCTGGTTCACGACACGGCCAACTGGAAGGACCTGAACCTGAAGTTCGTGCTGCAGGTGTATCGCGACTACTACCTGACGCACGACGCGCTGTACCTGCGGGACATGTGGCCGGTCTGCCAGGTACGGGGGACACCCTGCCCCTCCCGTGGTAGGGGTGACACGGCGCCCCACAGCCTCCCACGGGAGACATCCTGAGAGGGGCTGCGTGACCTCCCCCCGCCTCCCGCAGGCCGTGATGGAGTCGGAGCTGAGGTTTGACACGGATAACGATGGGCTGATCGAGAACGGGGGCTTCGCTGACCAGACGTACGACGCATGGGTGGTGAATGGAGCCAGGTGAGCAGGAGGGATGGGTGGGCTTGGGTGATGGAGAGCAGCCTCGGGGGAGCGCAGGAGCTGGGGACACGCTCCCCATCCGTCCTGGGAGCTCCGTGCAGCGCTGCCAACGCTGCTCTCCTTGCTCCGGCAGCGCCTACTGTGGTGGGCTGTGGCTGGCGGCCGTCCGGATGATGTGCAAGATGGCAGAGGTGCTGGGGGACGAGGAGACCCAGCACAAGTACAGCGGCATCCTGCAGAAGGGCAAGGAGGCCTTCGAGAGGATGCTGTGGAACGGTGCGCGCTCGCCGGTGGGAAACCACGCCGGGAGGGGTGCTGGGGTCAGCTACCTGCTTACCCTTTTTTTTTTTTGCCTTTTCCAGGGAAATACTACAACTACGACAGCAGCGGGAGCGACACCTCCAGCAGCATCATGTCGGACCAGTGTGCGGGGCAGTGGTTCCTGGGTGCTTGTGGCCTGGACCAGGGGGAGCTGGAGGTGAGAGGGAGGACGGGGGAGGCTCTGCTTGCAGCAGGGTGAGCGCCTGCTGTGGGTCTGGGGGGGGCTCCAGCACCTCCTGTGCACGGGGCAGCACAGGGGCGGAGGCTGTTTTGAGGCTGATCAGTGTGATAATGAGTGCTTAGGAACAGGCTGTGTGACGGGAGCCTGCAACCTCCTCCAAGCCTGGCACACTGCTCGCCAGGTCCCGCTGGGCTGTGTTCTCAGCAAAATGGTATTTGTTTAAAAAAAAAAAAAAATGGAGAAAACGCGCGTTTCCACATGCTGCGCGCTGCCCGGTATGAAGTCCTACGTGTGTCGGAGGAGACGGAGGCTGGTTTGGGGCCCGAAAGGCCGCAGCTGTCTGGTTGTGAGAGAAGAGCTTCGCTGGAGACTGCTCACGTGCAACAAGGGGGCAGTGAGGGCAGCGGCGGTAGCGCAGCGCCCGGGACGCAGCGGGGCAGCGAAGAGCCCTGCTACGGGATATTTCCGAGCAGCAGAGACGTGACAGAGCCCGCTGCTGGACAGCAGAGCTCTGCGGTGGTGATGGAAGCAAAGGGCAGCCCTCCGCGTGCCTGAGGGCCACGGGTCTCCTCTGCTGGTGCTGAGAGGTTGCCCCAAGCGCCCTCCCCTGCGAGCAGCCTGCAGGATCTGGGAAGCTGCCCTCCTGCAGTTACTCCAGCCCGGTGCCACGGTGCTCCAGCAGCATTTTTGGGTGTGGAAAACGTGGCACGGTCCAAAATCTTGACTCTGTTTTTGTTGACGTCGGACTTCGCTGCTTTCTCTGCTGTCTGGTGAGCTTTGAGCTTGCTGGAGGCTGCACTGGTGAACTTCTCTGTTTACTACGGTCATCCATTCTTTGGGTGATTTTTTTTTTTTTTCTTTTTACGTGTTTTGATCCCTTGGTCTGCTGGCAGCACTCCCGCTTGTAACGCGTTCCTGCTGTGCGTACAGGTCAGTAACGGAATGCGAAGTCAGAAAAATCAGTGACCTCAGCCCTGAAGAAACTCTGCCCCGAACCATCCCGCAGGAGAAGAGGCTTCCCAGACAATGCTTGTGCTTATCTCCTAATCCAGAGCCACGCCAGAAGCTTGACTGTATCGGATGCCTGGCTTTAGCACAGACAAAAGGGACCTGCTGCCTTTCCCTGGAAGAGCCCACAGAAGCCACTGGGATAGCCTGCTCCCAGGCAGTGACCGCCCCTGCGCCGATGCATTTTGGTTTTCATCCCCAGCAAACTGTGGAAAAGCATTATTTACGTCCAGCTGCATGCAGGGGCTCTTTGTCCTCATGTAACTGTCCCTGCTGCTTGGGCAGTTGGCCTCTTCATGCTCGGGTTGTTCTGTTTTGGTTTGGTTTTGCAAGAGCTTACTCAGCTCTCCCAAGTGTCGTGAGCTTTTGGCTGCAGTTTGTTGAATAACTTGTTTTTCCCCCCGTCAGGTGGGGGTGCAGGGCAGGTTCTGCACTTCCCTGTTCTCCAGAAGCGGCTGTTTGTTTAGCGGGTGCCGCTGACCTTTCACAGGCCTTTAACTTTTACTAGGGGTGAAAGTTTCAAGCCTCTCGTGCCAGACCCAGCGAGCCACGGGACGTGTTGCTGGTCCAACCTCAGCACCGTGCTGCCCCTGCTCGCCTCAACCTTTGGCTGGGGCCGCGGTCCTGCCTCGCTGCGGGAGGGATTGAAGTCCTCCTGAAATCAGTGAAAAACGAGCCCTGATTTATCTTATTCCACTGACCTGAATATAGGTTTCCATGGCCATAACTGGGCATTCAGACATGGCACGTCCCGGTGTGGCCAGCCTGTCACTTGTTGTGGCTGGAGGGGGATTGTGGACCATGCATGCTGGAAGTGTCACCACCGGAAAGTGGGCAACAAGTTCTGCATCTCCCCCAAGAGCTGCTTTTCTCTTTGGGGAAGGAAAAGGCTTTTTGCTGGTGTTCTCCATCCCATTTCTTAGGGAGAAGCTACTCCCGGGTCACCGTGCCTCTCTCTCCGTGCAGGTCTTCCCCAAGAGCCACGTTGTCAGCGCCCTGCAGACCATCTTTGAGAAGAACGTCATGGGCTTCGCCGGCGGCACCATGGGGGCGGTGAACGGCATGAGGCCCGACGGCGTGCCCGACACCTCCAGCGTGCAGTCCAGCGAGGTGTGGATCGGCGTTGTCTATGCCTTGGCCGCCACCATGATCCAGGAGGTGAGCGGAGGAGGTGCGGTGGGTGGAGGTGCCCGGTGTCCTCTCCAAGCGACGCGGACGCTGATGGTTTCCTCTTCCCCCAGGGGATGGTGCAGGAGGGATTTCACACGGCCGAGGGCTGCTATCGGACAGTGTGGGAGCAGCTGGGCATGGCGTTCCAGACCCCCGAAGCCTACTGTGAGAAGCAAGTCTACCGCTCGCTGGCTTACATGCGGCCCCTCAGCATCTGGAGCATGCAGCTGGCCTTGGAGAGCCGAGCTGGCCGGGCACCCCCCGTGCCCCCCGCTCTCTCTAGCCCTGTGCCTGGTGGCACCGAGCAAAGCATTGGGGATAACCTGGGCCCAGGGGCCTTGGCTGGAAGGCAGGGACCTTGTCCTGTGCCTCCCTCTCTTTAAGGATGCTCAACTTGCCCTTTCCTTCCCTACCTCCTCAGCCCCTAAGCTACCTGCCCCTCACCTTGGGGGGGCTCCCAGCCCCTCCTGCTGCACACAAGGGGGGCGGAGGCGCACGTGGCGTCCCATCACCCCTGTGGCTGATGGGGAGGTGCTGCTGTGTCCTGTGCTGTCCCCTCCCCGGGGCTCCAGCAGCCTGCAGGATCCCCCCCTGCACCCCTCATGGCCAGGAACAAGTGTGACCTCTCCTGCAGGCTGTGGCTGGTAAGGTGCAGAGCTGGGTGCAGGATGCGGCCGCCCCCACCACCCGCACGTAGACACGTGGATGCTGTAGTGCACGGCCCCCCGGGCTGACCCCCAGAGCTGGGGGGGGTCTGGCTGGAACAATCCCTGGGGGGACGATGACAATCCCAGCCCCAACAGTGCCCGGCCTGGTCTGGCACCGTGCCGCGAGCTGGGGCGGGCAGGGGAGCAGGTTTTAGAGGATGATTATTTTAAGTTCTTAATAAACTACTGTCCAGCTGTCTGTTTTGTGGTTCCTGGGACCGTCAGGGGTTGGTGGTCTTGCCTGAAGGTTGGTGATAGGAGCCAGAAGTGTCCCCTACTCACGAATGCACTGAAACTGGCACAGGTACCAAAATGCCACCAGGCTGCTGGGGCTGGCCCTGTGACCAACGTGCCACCTGTTCCTGGGTCACAGGTCCTGAGGACAACGTGGCTCCTGTGGTCATGCACTGATGGCAGCAGTGACAACTGGGAAGCCAGCAGGTGAGCTGGGGCAGAGGCACGGGGCCTGGGCAGTGACCCAGTGGGCACAGTGCTCTGCACCCATGGCACCAGAGCGGGACACAGAGGCATATGTGTCCCCCGCAGGGCCACCGTTATGTTTCCCCCTCCGTCTCTGCAGGGTTGGCACCAAATCTTCACCTCCCTGCACCCCTGGGTGTGAGGGTGACCCCACGGGGTCCCAGGCCGGTGACGATGCGCCAGATCCCGTGACCCCTGCCCCGTGGCGTGGCAGCACCAGCAGTGGCACCCACGTCACGGCGTCCCCTGTGCTACTACAGGCGGTGGCCCGTCACCAGCGGGTGACCCTTGGCAGGAGGCCCAGAGCACCGTGCAGCCCCTGCCGCTATAAACGGGGCTGAGCAGGGCTGGAGCTGCACAGGCAGAGCCTGGCCCCGGCAGGCACGGCCATGGGGAGCCTCTGCTGCTGCCTCCTGCTCGCCCTGGCCCTGCTCGGCCTCCGCCCCGCTGCCGCCGGGAAGGTGAGGGCTGCTGGGGGCCTGCCCGGCCGTGCCGTGCCATGCCGGGCTGTGCCAAGCCCTGCTGAGCCGTGCTGTCGCAAGGGTGCAGCGCGTGTGGCTCTGGGGTTGCGTGGCTTTGGGGTTGCGTGCTTTCGCTGTGCCGTGCCGTGCCACACCGCCCTGTGCTGTCCCCCGGTCCCCAGTGTGACCTGCAGGGCCTCTGGAGGAACGAGCTAGGCTCCAACATGACCCTCCTGGCCCTGGACATGGACGGGACCTTCTCCGGCTCCTACCACACGGCGGTGGCAGCCACCGACAAGCAGATCCTGGTGTCCCCCCTGCAAGGAGCCCTGCAGCCCCCCGGCACCAAGGGGCAGCAGCCCACCTTCGGCTTCACCGTGCAGTGGCAGTTTGCAGGTATGGCAGCACTGGCGTGGTCCCGGGGCAGCCAGCGAGCGCTGTCTGTCTGTCTGTCTGTCTGCTGGGGGGGTTGGTAGGACTGTCTGTCTGCCCTGGCAACGGGGAAGGGGTGTCTGCCCACCTGGGGAAGGTGGCCGGGGTGTTCATCTGTTTGTCCGTGGGACCTTGTGTCCGTCTGTCCGGGAGCCACAGTGGAGGTGTCCGTCTGTCTGCCTGGGGGAGGGATAAGGGGTGTCTGTCTGTCCATAGCAAAGGGCAGGGCTGCTGTCCAAAAGTCTGTCCGGGTGACGGGGAAGACTTGCACCTCAGGCACATGGCAGGGAGGTCTGTCCGTCTGCACAGGGCACGTGGCAGGGCCTCTGTCTCTCAGAGGGAGGTGGCCCAGGTTCCCCCGCTCGGAGCCACCAGCACTGAGCCCCCCTCTGCCCCCGTTTCACCCCACGCAGACTCCACCACCGTCTTTGTGGGCCAGTGCTTCGTGGACCGCCGCGGGAAGGAGACGCTGGAGACCGCCTGGCTCCTGCGGGAAGGGGTCCCCTCCCGCAGGGACGTCTGGAAGGCCACCAGGTGAGCCCAGCCCTCACTGCCACCCGGCAGCACCCGCTCCCGCCCCACTGACACCGCTTCCCTGCAGGGTTGGCACCTCCGTCTTCACTCGCATCAAGTGACGGGGACCCAGCTGCCTGCGCCCCACGGTCCTGGGGCTCTCTGCTGTCCTGCCACCTGCCGGATCCCACCCAGTGCCTCCCAGTGCTTCCCAGAGCCTCCCAGTGACCCCGCACCACGAACCTAATAAACCCTCCTGCGCTCAGCAGAGCTTTGCCCTGTGTGTCTCTGTTACTCCCCTGCGGCCAAGCTCGGTGGAGGAGGCGGGTACGGGTCCGTCCCCTTAGCAGGGACACGAGGCTGTGACATGGCCATCGAGGAGTTTATTCCCAGGGCAGCACCCAGGGCACACCTGGCTGTGGGACAAGTGCCCTCCGTGCGTGCCTGAGCAGCCCCGCAGCCCCTCTACTGAGCGCTGTCTGCAGCAGAGCACCCTGATGCCAGTGGGGACAAGGTCCCCGGTGCCAGCAGCCAAGGCGCTGCGCCTGCAGCCCGACAGACAGCGGGGACAGCAACGGGGTCAGTGGGCAGTGCGGGTGTTGTGGTCTAACCCGGCCGGCAGCTAAGCACCACACAGCCGTTCGCTCACCCTCCCCCCTCCCTCTCTGGGATGGGGGAGAGAAATGGGAAAGTGAAGCCTGTGGGTTGAGATAGAGACAGTTTATTAAGATAGATAATAATAATAATAATAATAATAATAATAATAATAATATGTACAGGCAAGTGATGCACAATGCAATTGCTCACCACCCACTGATCGATGCCCAGCCTGTCCCCAGGCAGCCGGCCCCCCACCCCGGCTAGCCACCCCTCTCCATTGTTCAGCACGACCCCAGATGGTATGGAATACCCCTCTGGCCAGTTGGGGTCAGCTGTCCTGGGGCTGTCCCCTCCCAGCTCTTGCTGCACCCCCAGCCTGCCCGCTGGCAGGACAGGGCGAGGAGCTGAAAAGTCCTCGGCTCGGTGTAAGCACTGCTCTGCAGCAATTAAAACATCAGCATGTTATCAGCACTCTTCTCATCCTAATCCAAAACATAGCACCCTACCAGCTACTAGGAGGAAAAATAACTCTGTCCTAACTGAAACCAGGACAGCGGGGGACACGCTTCCAGTGAGTGCTGGCTGCTGCAAGTGAAAAATTCTCTCCTGCACGCTCCTTCCACATGCACAGTATTTGGTCCAAGCATCTGCTTCAAAGGAAGGTGAGAATTAGGCCAAGGTAGTTGCAAGGCACATCCTTATCTGAGGACACCTGGTAGCCGGTCAGACCATTTTGTGCACGGACAGCTCCTACCGAACTGCTCACCAGAGTCTCAGCACCCAACTCTTCAAATGCCCAGCACCTCAGTGCCCAACACCCCAACACCCAGTACCTCAGTGCCCAACTCCTCAGAGCCCAACACTCCGGATGCCTGCAGGGCTCCGTGGGTGGCTGCAGCACCCCAGGGCTGGCCCTTTCACGTGGCTCCCTATTAGCTGCCCACCAAAACCAAGCTTTCTGGAGAGCCAGCCTTGTCCCCAGGGTGGTGGCCACTGTCCTCAGTGCGTGGCACCCAGCTCCACCATGGTGCTCCATGGGCTGCAGGGGGACAGCCTGCTTCACCATGGTCCTCACCACAGGCCGCAGGGAACTTCTGCTCTGGCGCCTGGAGCACCTCTCCCCCTCCTTCTTCACTGACACCTTGGCACCTGCAAGGCTGTTCCTCACTCCTCTCACACTCCCAGCTGCTGTGTGGTGCAGCTTTTTAAAATTATTTTTTATTTTTATTTTCCC
The DNA here is from genome assembly GCA_011075105.1 of Heteronetta atricapilla. Taxonomy (NCBI): domain Eukaryota; kingdom Metazoa; phylum Chordata; class Aves; order Anseriformes; family Anatidae; genus Heteronetta; species Heteronetta atricapilla. Next base: position 11,229,399 of record CM021763.1, read on the forward strand.
TGTCTTTATTATGCTCTCACAGAGATGCAAATAACATCACTCATTGGCTCAGCTCAGATCAGCTGTGGGGCCCTTACCTCTTTACCTAACATGGGGCAGCTTCTAGATCCTTCTCACAGAAGCCACCCTGCTACCAAAACCTTGCCACGTAAACCCACTACTCAGCACACAACAGCTCAGCATCGACACCTCAACACCCAACTCATCAGCACCCAACTCATCAGCACCCAACTCATCAGCATCCAACACCTCAGCACCCAACTCCTCAGTGCCCCTTTCATGTGGCTCCCTATTAGCTGCCCACCAAGACCAAGCTTTCCGGAAAGGCCAGCCTTGTCCCCAGGGTGGGGGCCCCTGTCTTCAATGCCATCAGGTCATCACCAACCACAGCGTGCCCATGGGCTGTGCCACGTGGGTGATGCAGCAAGGGCATGCTCCCTTACCTTCTGGCCACATCCTCCACGCTGGAGCGGCACACGGGAGTCATATTGGACTGGTACCACCTGCATTGCACACAAAGACACATCCTTCCTGACCAAAATACGCACGTGAAATCCAAAATGAGCACGTACCTCCTGATTCCCCAGCCTGTTTCCTAGTTCTGTAGGCACACCTGATGCCTGACATCTGAGCACCCAGGTTCTCTGCACTCAAAGTCTCAGCGCTAAATATCTCAACACCCAACATCTCAACATCCAATCTCCCAATACCCAGTATCTCAATGCCCAACAGCCCAGCACACATGTCAGTGCCCTACATCTCAGCACCCAACGTCTCAGCACCCAATGGCTCTGTGCCCCGTGTCTCCACCCAGTGTTAGTTCTCCCAAGCGGATGAAGCCAGGGAGCTCCCGTCTCACCAGGGAATTGAAGGCTGCTTGGTCCTGCTCCTCTGCTGCTCCCCTTGGCTCAGCCCTTTCTGCAGCCTTGCCAAGCACAGGCTGTCATCCTGGGAGGACAGAGGAGTCCCTGAGCTAAGTCCCCAGCCCTGCAGAGTACCACTCATCCTTGGTGGGGGCCATACCCCAGGACTGTGACCGGCATCGCTTCCCGCTGTGGTGCACAGACCTTAATACCTCGGTGTCTTCCAGAAGATCCCTTCTGCATGTACCAGAAGGATTAATTTGGCGCTGTGGCCACAGCCCCATCTCCCAGCAAAGAAAGCCACATGCTCCAGCAGAGGCGGCTCAGGGCCGGCAGCAGGAGCTGACGCCACACAGCTGGCAGCGGCACGGGACGGCGGTGGGCGGCGCGAGCCCCCGGCACGGGGTGTGCAGCCCCCCCGCAGCCCTGCCCGGGTCACCCCGACCTCGCCTGGCCTGCCCTGGCCCTGGCTCCAGTTACAGCCCTATAAAAGGGCCAGGGAGAGCCGTGCCAGGTGCTGGGCAGCCCCGCGGCCATGGGGAGCGGTGCCTTCGCCCTGGCCCTGTTCCTGGCCCTGGTGGTGTGCATCAGCCCCATGGAGAGGAAGGTAGGGGGCTAGGGGATGGGGCAAGGGGTCTGTGCCTGGGGACGGTGCATGGCCTGTGTCCCTGTCCCCGCAGTGCCAGCTCAGCGGGCTGTGGAGGAACGAGCAGGACTCGCTGATGGAGATTTCGGCACTGACTGACGACGGGGGCTTCCAGGGCGAGTACCTCACCCGGGTGACCCTCGCTGGTGGCTGTCCCCGTGTCTCCCCACTGAAGGGAGCCCAGCAGCAGCCCAGCGAGGTGGCATCGCCCACCTTCACCTTCACCGTGCGGTGGGACATGTTCTCCAGTAAGTTCTGGGCACCAGGGCTGGCACCATGAGTTGCCCCAGGAAGTCTGCCTGGGGAAAAGGGGGGGGGGGGGTTGGGACACCCCAGCAAAAGGGGGCAGTGATCGGGTGCCATCCCCCTCCCGCCTCAACGCTTCCCCCCAGATGCCACCACCACCTTTGCTGGGCAGTGCTTCGTGGAGGCGAGCGGGAGGGAGGTGCTGAGCACCACGTGGCTGCTGCGCGAAGCCGTCGGGTCCCTGGAGGAGGACTGGAAAGCCACCAGGTAGTGGGGGGACGTGGTGGGCAGTGGCACTGGGGATGGGTCCTCCCCAGCACCCCTCCGAGCATCCCTTGGCGGAGTGAGCAGGGTGTGGGGGCTGCCCCAGGAGCCCCCCAGCATGGGGTTTGCACCCGGGAGGGGGAGAGCTGATGGGGCAAACTGGGGAACATCTGGGGACACCCCCATCACCAGCGGCACTGAGCGGGCTGCGTATGCGGGTTGTCCTACAGCACCTCTCTGCTTCCCTGCAGGGTGGGCAGAAACATCTTCACGCGCAAACGTGCCCCAGGAGGGAAGATCCTGCACAGCTTGTCCTCGTCCTGCGAGGATGTGGCTTCACCCACCCCTTGAAGGCCTGCTGCGGCTGCAGCTGTCCCCCCAGCACAGCAGGGGCTCTCGGGGTGACCCCCTCTGCCCCGTGGCCATGGCAAAGCTTGCACCCCACAGGTTCTGCATGCCACAACATAACCCAGCCTCTAACGTTAAATATATATATACGAATCCATACCAGCCGAGGTTGTACTTTTTTTTTAAACCATCCTGGTACCCAGCCAGGCAGCGGGACCTGCGAAGCACGGAGCGTTTCCGTGCTTTAACAGGCGACAGTTTCCATCACCCTCAGCAGATGAACTCCCGCGCCCGTGCAGGTTCCCCGGTCACCCCGACCTGGCCTCGCTGTCCCCAGCCGCCCAGCACAGCTCCGGTTACAGCCGGGGCTCTGCACAGCCCGTATTTTGGGTCCCGTCCCCTGCTCCTTGCGCAACCCCACCAAAGCCGGACCAGGCGCATCGCGTCTCCCAAGCGATCTGATTTATTCTTGCGGGCTCGCTCTGCGTTGACAGCTGCCTCCTTCGGACGGGTTCCGCGAGTTGTTCCTTTTCCACCGACATCCAGCAGCTGGTGCTAGTGGATAAGGAATACGGGCGGTGCTGGCGCGGGGTTTCCCCTCGGGAGGGCTGCAATACCTCTGCTGCCAGCTGGGGCTCTCCCCTGACCAGGAAAAGCTGACGCTACTGGTGTGCAGAGCAAAACGGAGCGGGGATCCACCCTGCAGCACCACTGTGGGGCTGACTGAGGGCTGGGCAGAGCATTTACCCCTTCCCCTTCCCTTGCCTTTTGCCCACCTTTCTGGTCCGTCGGCAGTACGACTCCCAGCACGTACCCAAATGGGCGTCCCGGTACCCGCAGCCCCCCGTGTGCAGCCGCAGGATTTGTCCCTGTGCCGCCCCGCAGGCTTTGCCACGAGCTCCCCGTCGGCAGGACGGCACGGCCAGCACCCCCAGCCCAGCCCAGCCCCGCGGGCACGGCCCTGAAGCTCGGCGGAGCGGCACGGCCCTGGCCTGGCAGCGTGCCGCGAGCTGGGGGGGCAGGTTCCAGCTGATAAATCACTTTAAGTGCCCAGCAAGCTATTGTCCGGCTGTCTGTTCCCCGTCCTGTGCTTCCTGGGGACACGCCTCGGGTACAGGCTGCCTCCTGTGAGATCCTGCCCGCGGGCTGGTGATGGGAGCAAGAAGTCCTCGCACTCCCTGCCCGCAAGAAGGCACCGAAACTGGCACGGGTACCAAAATGCCAGCAGGCTGCATGAGAGACGGGCAGGGCTGGCCCTGTGACCAGTGTGTCACCAGCTCCTGGCTCCTTTTCCTCGTTCAGGCACGCATCCTGCCCGGTGGCTGCACCCACCTGGTTTTGGGGAGGTGCGCTCCCCCGCCGCCCCCTGGCAGCCAGCCCCCCTTTGCTTTGCACCAGGGCTTTGGCTGTCCGCTGGCGTGCGAGGCTGGCGCCCTGGGGACATCTCCCCAGGGGCGAGCACGAGGAGCTCAGCACGGTGCACGGTCCCCGAGGAGCAAACCATTCGCCCCCCTTGGCCATCCCCGTGCGCGGTGTCATCCTGGGCCGGCAGGCAAAGAGCAAAAACAGCTGCCAAAGCTGCCGGGTTTTCTTTGAGGCTTGGTGGAATTGCTGAGACCTGCTGGAACTGCTGATTAACCCTCTGGGATGGGCTGCCTACAGGCTTTCTTTCAAAGCCCGGGGAGTTCGGTGTTACCATATAAATGGATAATTCTACTATTTTCTTTTTAGCACATCAGTTACAATTGCATCTCAGAGGGGCGGCTTTCAGACAGGTCCGCATGGACAATTCTCTAGGCTGGGCTGGCGATCTTTGGTTGCAGAGAGGAGTCATTTTCTCCACCATTTGTGGAGAAATCTTTCCCCAGGCTGACTCAATCGCAGGGCTCGCCACGTGGTGCCCGGTTTGGGGGACGTTGGAGGATACTCAGCGCACAGAGCCTGGGCACCAGCTCTCGCGCACCACCAGGCTAAGGTTAATTAAATATCGGGAAAGTAATGGTAAATAATCCTGATGCTGGAGCTTCTGCTGAACAAAACCTATCTGGGTGTAAACAAGCTGTGCCTGGGCAGCCAACGTAAACCCATCAGCTTAATGGGAAACCCTACCTTGAGGTGCAGCCGATTCCTGGATAAAAGCAAAGTCAACACAGCAGCAGGAATTTTTCCCAGAAAGGCACGGCTGCTGACACAGCGGGGGCACGTGTGCGTGCAGCAGAGAGACCAAGGGCTGGGAAATCCATCGGGAAATGAGCCACGGGAGCCTAAATCCCCAAAGTGGTCCTGCCGGGAAGTGCGATGCCGGGGGAGCAGCGAGGGGTCTGCAGGGCTTCTGCAGAGGGGTGCCCGCGAGGTGCCCAGCAGCAGGGGCACTGATCAGTTCTGCTGCCGGAGAGAAACCAGGGCTCAGAAGTGAGGCTAAAAGGAAAGGAGAACAGAGATGTGTTTCTGAGCTGCTCTCTTACAAGAAATGCCTTTTTTTTTTTTTTTTTTTTTTTCCTCTGTGCCTGTGGGTGATGACTGGAGTAATATATATATATTTTTAAGAGGTCACCTTGGATGTTTTTAAGGAACATATGAGAAAATCTGGCATGAACTGAGTCACGTCAGCCTCGCTGGCCAGGAACAAAAGCGGAAGTATGTAAATACATGATTAAAGTGACTTGAAAACCCCGGTGTAAAAATAATATTTGTCAGCATTAAAATACAACATCCAAGATATTCGAGGAATGCTTGCTTCTCAGAATCAGGCTTTTTCCTCCAACCTGCCAACACAGCAGCAAACCTGTATGCTGGCACACCCAGGATGTGATGGTTTCATGCTCCTTGCTGTTTTTTCAGTGCTGGGTGGGGGGGTTCTTTATTAAGAAATAAATAAATACTTTATTAAAACGGGGTTTGGGGGAGCGTGAGCCCCTGGGACTGCACCCGGTGCTTGGCCGCAGGTGGGAGCGAGCTGCACACCTGGAAACCTTGCAGCAGCTCTGGTCCCAAATTTGTTTTGCATGATGGAGCTGGGTGAGGAGGAGCAGGCTGGGGCCGTGATGCTGCTGTCCCTGGGGGGGGCTGGTGTTGATGCTGCTGGGCACCTGATGTGCTGCCCAGACACAGCCCCGAGGTGGCCAAGGGGCAGCAGAAGGCAGAATCCTCCCTGAAAGGGGTTTTCCCCGGCTGAGCCTCCGTGCTGCCAGCATCCCTGCAGGGCTCTTTGTAAACAGCAGCAAGGAGGGACAGTTTCAACACCAGATTTTGGGAATCCGTGCCTGCAGCTGGGAACTGCCAAGGTGGAACCGCCCCGATTACACAATCAAAGCCTGGGCAGAGCTGGCACCCACAGCCCCGCGGCAATAAAAAGGCGAGGGAGCCCTGCAAGGAGCACAGCCGCCTGCCCACCTGCTGCAGAGATGGTGCCGACAACCTCCCTCCTGCTGCTGCTCAGCCTGGCTCTGCTGGCCCCCGGCCTCTCTGCCGAGAAGGTAAGGGGATGGGGACGGGGATGGGGACGGGGATGGGGACAGGGATGGGGACGGGGATGGGGACGGGCAGCAGGGCTGCGCCCCTCGGGGCCCCCTGCCTGCCTCCTGCCTGGTGCTGAGCCCCCTCTGCCCCAGTGTGTGCTGACCGGGCGCTGGACCAACGACCTGGGCTCCAACATGACCATCGGCGCTGTGAACAACAAGGGAGAGTTTGCTGGCAGCTACCACACGGCTGTGACGGCCACGACAAATGAGATCAAGTTGTCACCGCTGAAGGGAAACCAGCACAGCACCAACAAGAAGAGCCAGCCCACCTTTGGCTTCACCGTCAACTGGAGCTTTTCAGGTTATTCCCCTTGCCCAGCCTTCCCTGCGGTGTCCCCAGTACTTCCCTTCCCTCCTTGTGCTACCCCTAACCCCATCACTGATGCTCTCCTGCCCTTCCCTGCAGCATCCCTGATGATCCCTGCCCTAGGTGTCCCCGATGTTTCCCTCATCCTCTGCCGTGTCCCCAGTGGTTCCCCCACCCTTTCCTCAGAGCCACCTCATAGTCCCAGGACATAAAGGATGGGTTAGGGCTGAAACCCACTGGTCTCTGCCCATCTCCATGCAGCCCCCATCCCTCCCTGCCTGCCTTCCCCAACACCACCATCCCCAGAGGGCAGGGACAGCCCAAGCGAGCTGTCCCCAGGGCCAAGGAGCCCCAGCCCCAGCCACGCTCCCCTCACCTGCCCTTCCCTGCAGACTCCACCACTGTCTTCACGGGCCAGTGCTTTGTGGACAAGGACGGCAAGGAGGTCCTGAAGACCATGTGGCTCCTGCGGTCACACGTCGACAGCATCGATGATGACTGGAAAGCCACCATGTGAGTCCGGGGCAGAGGCACGGGGCCTGTGGGCAGCGGCATGGTGGCCCCGTACTTCCTGCCTGATGTCTCCTGCTCTGTCTCCACAGGGTTGGCATCAACACCTTCACCCGCCTGCACAAGCGCTGGGAGTGAGGGTGGCCCCGTGGGGACCCAAGCCAGTGTCAGTGCTGGGCTGCAGACCCAGCTCCCGCCCCTTCCTCTGCTCCCAATAAAGCTTTGCTACAAAACGTCCTCTGTCTCTTGTCTTCTCACATCCCATCTGCCAGGACGTCCTCCTGTGGCGTCCCAGTGCCTCTCCCATCGCCTGTCCCCAGTCTGTGACCCCCATCCCATGATCATCCCGAGGTGCCCACCACAGCCAGGGCAGCTGGACCCTGCTCAGCCCCGCAGGAGCTGGGGACAGCGCTGTGGCAGTGCCAGCAGCACTCCCCGCACCTCAGCATGCCCCGTGCCACCTGCAGCATGCAAGAAGAGCCATCAGGGACAGTCCTCAGTGAGGACGAGGAGCGGTGGGGTCACAGAAATAGCAGGCTCCTCCTGTTCCTCCACTTGATTGGGAACAACACGTCTGAAGGGCTCATTCCTGGCATTTCTCTCATTGCTGCCCCTCGTCCCATGGCACGAGGCCCATGCCACGCTTCCTTCCCCTTGCTGGCTCATAGCTGCTCGCTGCGGGGCAAGCAGGTGAGCTCAGAAAGTGGTAAAAAAAAACAGAATTAGTGAGGTGGCAAAGAGTGAGGGCACAGGGCATTGACTCTAAAACGTGTCTGGGGCAGTACCTGGACCTGATGCGGGCTCTGAGACACCCCAGCCCTCCCCTCCTGATGCTCGGCCGGGTGGCAGGTGCAGGGTGCAGTGCCAGAGCCCGTCCACCCCCAGCACTGCTGGCAACACCGCCATGTCTTGTTGTGTGTGACTCACACGGATATTGATTAGCCCTGGGCCAGCGTCTAGGACTCCAGCTGGCATCAGTGGCATTACACACCCTGTCCTTGAACTGCAGAAAACGAAAAAAAAGCAGTTCTGCAGGAGATGGCTGGGGAAGGAGCAGCGGCCGCCTTCCCGGGGTCACCTCGTCCTAGAAGCAGAAGTGTGCTGCCACCTGTCCTGAGGCACAGCCTGCGAGTGAGCCGCACTCTTCCACTTCTTCTTCTCGCAAGCAGAGGCAAAGCAAACAATTTTACTTCTTGTCCACCCCCACAACACCTCTTCCAGTGCTTTTCTGCTGTAAGTGTGCCTGCGTCTCTGGGTTCCTGCACCCCAAGCCCCATGTCAGACTCCGCAGCCCGAGCTCAGGAGCCACTGACGCCTCGCTGACCCTGACGGAGCTCGGCACACAGCCCTGGTTTAGCAACCATCGCCCCCCAGCCGAGGGGACGGGGCTGTTGCACCACTCTGGCTTTGCTCCACTTCCTGCGATTGTGCAGCTTCTCCTTACGAAAGCAGAGGTGGGGGCAGACAGCAGCTCCTTGCACTTCCTCCAGGGGAAGCTGCTCGGTTCTGCCGTGCTCACAGCATCGCTGCACGTGGCACAGCACGGCGGGCCTGCTGCCACCACTCCTCGCGCACGGCCGTCACCCATGGGTGCTGGCAGCACCCCTTTGTCCCAAACTGTTTGGAGGGTGTCACGCATCCCCGGCCTCTGCAGGGCTGGGAGAGGGGCTCCTGCACTCGGGGTGCTTCTGCGATGCTCCAGCCTCAACTGGTCAGCCCAGCCCCAGACCGAAAAGAGCACGGAGGGCAGAGCTGCACAGACAGCGGGTTTTATTTACACTTCATTAATACTTATTTACACTTCATCAACGAGGAAACGTCCTCACAGGCTTAGATCCGAAGCAGGGGGAGGAGGCGCTCAGCAGGTACCCCTGGGCTGTGATGCAAGGAGGACACCAGGCCCCAGCTGACTGCAAAGCTGGGGCACTCAGCACCACTCCGGACCCGGCCAGCAGACAGGAAACCCCTCAGAAGAACAAGAGGCTCTGCAGCTCTCAGCTCTGCTCCCCCGTGGTAGCCTCATCCCTTCTGCCCGAGGGGCAAAAGCTCAGCTCAGCAGTGTGGGTAGAGGAAAGGCTCGGCCCCTGCGAGGGGAACTGGCTCGCACTGCTTGGGAAAGACTCCCCGCCACCTTCTCTAGCCCGGCCAGCAGCGAGCTCAGCATGGCTCAGCAGCTAGCAGGAACAGGGGAAGCGCCGGGGCTGTTGCAAGGGCAGGACTACTCCCTGCAGGGCACCGAAGGTCAGCATCCTGCTTGCTACCTCACGCCCAAACACCAGACAGCGCTGCGCGATCACTGGGGAGGGACAAGAAGTGCTCGTGGCCACCAGACGTGGCACAAAGAGCAGGACTGAGCCTTCACCTTCACCCTCTGCACCCCAGTGAACAAAGGTCCCAGAGCTTCCCGCCCCGTCTCGGGCAGGCTCCCGTTACAGACACACAAAGCAGGGTGTAGGAATAGATCATCTGCACAGCGCTTCCCCTCTGGTATACGCTGCGAGCTGCCAGCGATCAGGAGATGATTTAAAAGCGTTTGCTCTGACAGGTTCTCTGCTAACACGGCTCTGCTTGTCCCTCCCCGACGGGGCGCCTGGCCTCACCCCGACAGGAGGTGAGGGTCACATCTCGTCGGCGCGGTGCTGCTGGATGACGACGCTGGCGGTGCGCTCCACCCACTCCTGGCTCTTGGCTTTCCATGGCGCCAGCACCTCCGAGTGCAAGGGGTCGCCCCGGGAGTGCTGCTCCTGCGGCTGGGGAGAGCCCAGCTCGGAGCCCGCTGCGGCAGGAGGGTCAGAGGATGAGTTGCTGTTGAAGGCGGATCTCAGATCCGGTTTGGGCGGACTCTGCCCCTCTCCCCGTGACTGATTAAGGCTGCCCAGCAGCGAGGTGTCCTCAGGCTCGGGGCTGAGCTTCTCCAGCGCAGCTTCCTCCTGCCTGCCTCGTGCTGCCTGCCAAGCCTGGTTCGGGAACTCGCGAATCTGCCGCGACAGCACTGCAAGAAGAGGAAGAGCTGCTTCGTCATCCCCACCTCGAGAGCAGGAGGTGTCAACCTCTCACGGTCCTACTGAGCACAGGCCACCGACGAGCCCATGCGAGGAGAACAAACTGTTCAAGCACGGCCGCCTCCTCCCAGGGAGGCGGGGAAAGAGGATGCTGCGCAGCCGCCAGGCACGAGCACAGCCCGTGCTCCCCGCGGCGGCGGATTTGGGCAGTTCTGGTATCACCCCCTAACCCTGGGCAGAGAAAGGGAAGGGTCTGGAGCTGGGCTGGGAAAGGGAAGGCAAACCAACGCGCACACCAGGGGCTCTTGGGTTGGAGGTGCCCAAGGATCTGGGCTCTGTGGGAAGTGGAGGGCAGCACTTTCCCTGGAACTGTGCTCGGCCCCCTGGGCACTCACCTCTGAGCTCTGGCTGCGGCCCTCTGCTCCCGAACGAGTAGAGGCTGGGCGAGAGGATGAGGCAGAAGGACAGAACCAGGACCTGCGAACAGAGATCAGCAGGGCTTTCAGCTAAAGGCCATGGACAAACTTCACTGTTTGCAATAAACATCTGCCTCCCGGATTTACAGGGCAGCCGAGACCCCTTCCCAAAGGTGGCTGAAGCCACTCACCATGATGCAGGTGCTCGCTGTGGTGGTTTTGGTGGTGGACTGCCTCACCAAGGCCTGCAGTTTGCGCAGCTGCTCCAGCAGAGACCTGCAGGAGAGCAGGCACAAGGTGTTAGCACAGCAGTCGGGCCATGATCTGTGCGTCCCTCCTCCCCTTTCGCAGCCAGCGACAGGCCACAGTCCCAGGCGGGAGAATAACCATCCCCGCCATGTCTCCAGCCACGTCCGAGAGAACTCACATGTTCTGCTTCTGCAGGAGCTGCACCTTCTTCTGCAGCTCGTGGTTCTGAGCCGTGCAGACTGCCACCCTGCCCAGGACAGACAAACAGCATGGGGGAAAAACAGAGAGGTTTTAACTTGTTAGTCAGTAGCAGGGACTTCACCAGGGTTTTTCCTCAGGGAGCAGCCACCACCTCTGGGTGGCTGTGGCAGCCACAGGCACTGCTGGGTCCGGCCAGCACCTGGCTCAAACTGAGCAAGCTCCGAGCCTCCCCCAAGCCTAACAGAGCAGGCAGGCCATGCCCCGAGCTTCTGAGCCCCCTGCAGGGTCTGCTCGCTTTCTGCTCGTGGAGGTAACACCCCAGCAGCAGCACAGCACAGCTGCTGTGCGCCCGTACCTGTTTTCCAGGCCATCCACATAGATCTTCTTCCTGCGACGGCTGTCCTGGGCCGACTGCTTGTTCCGGATCTTCCGGCGCACTTTCTTCAGGAGCCGCTCCTCAGCCTGCAAGAGCCATTTCTGATCAGCAGCTGCCCCAAGGTGACGGCAGCCCAGCCCTCACAAACGCTGCGCGGCTCTCAGCCTAGAAAGCAGAAACCTGTGTACTTTTGTCCCCTGTTCCTCCCACGCCACCGAATGAATGCACAAGCTGCAAGGCAAACTCTGGCCTGCTGATAAGACTGGCAGCTTCCTGGCGAAGCAGAGCAATAAAATCAACCGAAGGAAGATGAAAAGCCACCAGGCAGGCAGGGAGAAGGCTGAAAGCACTTGTGGTGTTACTGCCTCCTGCAGTCAGTCACAAGGGGGGAGACTGAGAGCAGCCAGGGCCCTGAAGGGAGGAGCAGGAAGGACCCTGAGCCCTGCCGCACGTGGCCGCACCAGGGCACCGCCCCGCATGCTCAGCAACGAAGTGTTTGAGGAATCAAAGTCAGCTTGGGGCTGACAGGCTGCAGTGAGGACTCACTTTGGTCAGTGGCAGGCAGGTCGGTAATGAAACGCCTTCCTTCTCCAGGAGCTGTTTCTCCTCCTCTGTCAGCACCAGCTCTGGGAAGCCAGGCTAGAAAACAGCAAAAATTGTACACAATGAAAATCCAAAGTAAGGGGAGGGAGTCCACCCCAGGGCAGAGAAGGCATGCAGAACCAGGATAAGCTCTCCCAAAGCATCACCAAACTTTCCCTGAAGGTATTCCTCACAGTAATTTCTCCCTTTCCCAGAGAAAAGGGAAGATGTGATGAGAAGAAAAGGCTGGGCCCACTAACACACACTGCCTTAGTGTGGTGGTCTAACCCGACTGGCAGCTAAGCACCACACAGCCGTTCGCTCACCCTCCGCCCTCCCTCTCTGGGATGGGGGAGAGAAACGGGAAAGTGAAGCCTGTGGGTTGAGATAAAGACAGTTTATTAAGATAGAAAATAATAATAATAATAATAATAATATGTACAAACAAGTGATGCACAATGCAATTGCTCACCACCCACTGATCGATGCCCAGCCTGTCCCCAGGCAGCCAGCCCCCCACCCCGGCTAGCCACCCCTCTCCATTGTTCAGCACGACCCCAGATGGTATGGAATACCCCTCTGGCCAGTTGGGGTCAGCTGTCCTGGGGCTGTCCCCTCCCAGATCCTGCTGCACCCCCAGCCTGCCCGCTGGCAGGACAGAGCGAGGAGCTGAAAAGTCCTCGGCTTGGTGTAAGCACTGCTCTGCAGCGATTAAAACATCAGCATGTTATCAGCACTCTTCTCATCCTAAATCCAAAACATAGCACCCTACCAGCTACTGGGAGGAAAAATAACTCTGTCCTAACTGAAACCAGGACACTTAGGAACAGCAGTCAGTACCTGCACAGCGGCTCCAGGCATGAGCTGGGGTCCAGCATCCACATCAACAGCAACTGGGAAACTGGAGCTCGGTTCCAGTGCCTCAGCCATGCTTTCCAAGTCCGTCCATGTCTCTGGAGAAGGAAGAGAGTCAAGCTGCAGGCCTCAGAGGAGCAGCACAAAAAACCTCACCAGCCACATCCAAGTAGCATGAAATTGTGATTTTATGCCAGCAGAAAGGCACGATAGTAGTTTCTCCATTGCTACTTTGTGTCCCCGCAGCAGACCTCTGTGTCAGGGTGCTTTTCTGCACCATTTTCACTTTTTTTTAGGCACAGCACCACCCGTGGCCGGGCCTGAAGGACCCCCCACATTGCTTACCAAGGTCGATGGAAACATCCCCTTCTGCCGTGTCCGCCCTCACGCTTTCCAGCGCCGGCCAGCCTTGGTGAAGGGAATAGTTGTGATCAACCTGCACCACATCCGAGCTCTGAGGGCTGCCGGCCACGTCACTGCCAGGGCTGCGGGATGGATTCTGGTCCTCAGAAATGCCGCTGTCGCTGTCAGCCGGCGAGCAGCCCTGCAGCAACGCTGCCTCATCCTCAAAGGGGCTCAGCAGCCGGCTGATGAACTCGTCCATCTCCTCGCTCAGCAGCTGCGGATAAAGAAAAAAAAAAAAAAAAAAAAAAAAAAAAAAAAAAAAACTCTTAACGAGCACGGAGCCAACCCTGACCCCCCCGGGAGGAACCACCCCCCCCCCCCGGTACGGCTCACCTCGGCGCCGGGCAGGCCCCAGTCCTCCAGCAGGAGGCCGTCCCCGGGCTCCTCGCCGCCGAGGAGGAGCCCGAGCAGGTCCTGCTCCGCCGGGGGCTGCGGGCACGCCATGGGCGAGGCGGGCACCGGGCGGCACCGGGGACAGGCCTCAGCCACCGGGCGGCGGGCACGGGGCGGGCGGGGGGAGCTGTGGGACGGCTTGGGGGGGACACTGGGGCCTAAGAGGGCGGTAACGGGGGCCGTGAGGGGACCCGGAAGGGACCGTGAAGGGACCGGGGCCAGCAGCGGATCCGTGACGGGGCCGGCACCGACCGCGTCCTCCCCTCAGCACCGCCTCCCTCGCCCGCCGCTGACGTCAGCGCGCTCCCAGCACCCCCCGCGCGCCCCCGCCCCGCCCGGTGCGGCCCCGCCCCTCCCGGTGACGCGAGAGCGCGCGCGCGCGGCGGGGCGGCGGCGGCGGCGGGAGCGGGAGCGAGGCGGGGAGGGGCGGGGACACGATCGGGACCGGGGCGCCGCGGGGCGATGCCCGGGGACCGGAGGGAGGAAGGGGGGGGGGCTCGGTACGGCCCCGTCCCGTGCTGCTCCGCCCCGCTCCGCCCGGTGGCGCCCGGTCCCGGCGCATGCGCGGCGGGGAACGGGGGGGTGGGGGTGGGGGGGGCGGGAAGCGGGCGGTGCCGCCCCGCTGCCGCACAGGCTCGGCGGGCCCGGCGCGCTGCTCCAGGTACACGGGGCCGGGGGAGCGGGCACGGCGCACGGCGGGGCGGCCCGGCACCGGGAGGGGCTCGGGGCACCGGGACGTGTCCGCCCCCGGTGCTTACCGTGGGGGGGGGGGGGGGGTGCGGGGGGGGGGGGCGAGCGGGGGCCCGCTGAGGGGGGCGGGGGTCGGGGCACCGTGGGGGTGTTCCCCCGTCCCCCCCGTCCCCTCCCGCGCCTCCTCGTCCTGCGCCCGGTGCACCGGGACCGGCCACCGGCGGCAGCCCCGTATTTGGTAGCGGAGCCGCCGCGCCGTGACCCCGCGGGCGGGGAGGAGGAGGAGGAGGAGGAGGAGGAGGAAGGCTTCGTCCCGGCTGACAGCTCGCAGAAAACGGGGCAAAACGGGGCAAAATTGGGCCAAACGGGGCCGGCACGCACCTCCGCCACCGGCACGGTGCCGGCTGGGATTTCCGTGCCCTCCGGTTACAGGTTAACCCCGAGGGCTGGGCTGCGGCTGGCGGGCGTCGCGGCTGGTTGAAAGGAATAAAAACAACCCCAAAAAAAGTAATAAATTGCAATCCCGGGGCTCCCCGGATCCTGCCTCGCCACCGAGCCCCCGCGGCGGGGCTGCGGCCGCGGGCGGAAGGGCTGGGGGAGCTTCCTGCACCGGGGACGGGCCCCTTCCCGGGGGCGCCCGGAGCCCGCTGCGGCTCCGCTGGGGCAAAAATTGAGAAAACTGGGCGATGGGCCCGGAAAATAGGGAAAATTGGGGAACGGGTCCGTTTGGTGCGGGTCTGCAGCTCCAGGGAGCGTGCCGCCGCCGTGCCGCGCAGGCTGTGCTCCCGCGCAGCGGACCCCAAAACTTTTTTTTCTTTTTTTTTAACCTTTTTTATCATTATTATCACCAACGTAAAGCTTGTATTTTCTCCCCACCCGGGGATGCGAAGCCCGGTGCCGGGCAGCGCGCGGAGGGCAGGCACCCCCTGCGTCACCGGGGCTCGCCGCAGGAGCGCCGCCGGCCGCCCCGTCTGCCCTCGCTTGCCAGCGAGCAGCCGCTGCCTTGTTTGCCTTCCCTGGAGCCCAGCCAGAAAATCCAGCGTGTGTTCACATAGCTCCTTTTTTTTTTTTTTCTCTCCCTTTTTAACTTTCCCCCCCGCCACCCCGAGGGCCGACAGGAGGCTGGCCGTGCTCTCCCATCCCCGTGGGCGCTCCCGGCCCCGCTGAGGCACCCCCGAGGGGTTTGGGGCGCGCTGCTGCGAATAGCAGAGACCACTTCTGCTTTGCAGGCGGCTGGCTCGGGGCGCTCAGCACCTTGCACGTGAGTGCAGCGTTACGCCGGGCGTGAAGCTCTAACGCCCGCCACCAGTTGCCCTTTTCCTGCCCCCACCCCAGCTTTGCTTTTTGTTTTTGCACCCTGCTTTCAGCGCGGCGTTGGCCACGTGCTGGTGGTCGTGGGGAGTGTGCGTGGCACGGAGCGGCCCCTGCCCTGCTGCGACATGGTGTGTTTCCCCTCTGGGGATGGAAACGCCTCCAGCAAGGGTTCGGTTCCTCCAAAAACTGAGCTCGCTGTTTTGGTTAAAAATCTCAAGAGTGGGGCTGCCGCGATGGTCAGCGCGGCTGGAAGGGCTCCTGATGCTCGCGCCGTCCTTTCCGCTCCAGCACCACGTTCCCTCCGCAGCGTTACCCAGGTTGGGGCTGGGATGGAGTTAATTTTATCATCCGATGCTGTGCTCCTCGTGGTCCCTGACCCTGCCCTGCAGCCTGCACGTCCTCCTTTCCCCGGGGCGGCTCAGGGGGCAGGGGTGGAAGGCGGCCGGGTGCTCAGCTCCGGAATATTTTTAGATGTAGGGAAGATGACGAGCGCCGGCCCGCTGACCGCAGCAGCCCGCCCTGCCTGCGGAACGCCCGAAAACCCCTTCCCACCGCCGGCTGCTCCTCGCCCGCCGCGGGGACTCATCCTGCCGGGGGGCTGCGGGGCAGGGTGCGTGCTGGGGGGGGGGGGCCCGCTCGCCTTGCATTCCTCGTCGGCGGGGGCCGAGGGCCTCCGCGAGGGCTCCTGCTGCACGCAGCATTGCCGAACGGCTCAGGAATGCGCAGCTGGAGCGGCTCCATGCGCTGGCGGAGGCGGCACCGCGCTCCTCCCGCCCGGCCCTGGGCAGATGCGGTGTGCATCCGCTGGGATCCCTGCCTCCTCCAGCTATCCCTGGCTCCAGGGAGCCTGGAGCGGGTCAGCCCCGGTGGAGGAGCGGGGTCGCTCCGTCCAGCGGGCTCCGGAGGGCAGGGGACAACCAACGTTGCCCCTCGGCGGTGGGGCAGAGGTTTGCATCGCCCGTGCCCCCCGGTGCCAGGGTCCCCATCTTCTCCCCGAGGGCTCTGCGCCCCCAGGAAGCACGTACGGGTTTTCCAGGCTTGGCACCTTGGGGTGTCCACGTGGGACCCCTGCTCGGCCCTGATAGCGGGGCCGGACACTGATGGCCTCGGGTCAGAGCAGGGTTTTCCTTCTTGTGGCTTCTGTGTCATGGCGGTTATAATTAACCCCCTTCCGTCACGCTGTCCCAACTTATCTCGCCGCCCTGCTGGCACGCGCTTCCTCCTCGCTGCTGGGTGAGGGCTGCAGAATCCGCTCCGCGACGCCGGGGTGAAGGATGGGGAAGGCACCGTCCTGGGCAGAGCTCAAAGCCACCCTTGGGTGCAGCGGGGTGACGAGCGAGGAGCTTCATCTGAAGCCCTCGTGTCCATGAAAGACCTCGGTAGCTGCCACCACCAGCCCTTGCTCGGCTGGGGAGCCGAGCCCTGATCTCTGCTCCCCCACCACGGCATCCAGGCGCGTTTGGTGGGGCGAGCGCACGCATCTCCGCCTGGGGTCCTGGCACCGAGAGCTGACCCGGTTGTGTCCCCCGGCAGGTGACGCAGGAGTGGGGACGGTCCAGCCGCCACCATGGTTGCCCTCTCGCTGAAGATCAGCATCGGCAATGTGGTGAAGACGATGCAGTTCGAGCCCTCCACCATGGTGTACGACGCCTGCCGCATGATCCGGGAGCGGGTGCCCGAGGCACAGATGGGACAGCGTAAGTGCGCGGTGACCCCATCTCCTCCGTGCAGTGCAGGGACAAGGCTCTGCCCTGCTCCTGGGCTTGTCCCCCATCCTCCCCTGCTGCCCGGTCTCTGCTTTCCCAGCTGCATCTCCTTTTTCCTCTTTTCACACCCCCGAACAGCCTCTCACCTGCCTGGGACAGGCTCCCTCTACACACCGGTACTGTCAGGACACCAAGCCCCTCTCCCACTGCTGCAGCTTTGGACTAGCCAAATTTATTTCAGGCTGCTCTCCAGGACCTGCTGCTGCTCAGCATACGGCTGTTCAGTCCCCTAAAAAAAAAAAAGAAATTTAAAAATTTGACATCCCAACGTCTTCCCTTTCCTGTTTCATTCCACGCAGGTCTGGGTTTCTGCACCCAGAAGAAAGCGTGTTGCGCGCTCCCCTTGACATGGGCAGAGCAAGGATTAAGGGAGAGGAGATCTTGTCCCTGCTAGGCACCACTGGGGGCAAAGAAACTTCATTCTGAACCTCAGAAGCTTTTGTGCAAAGTGGGTGTTTTTGTAGGAGACAGCCGTCATCCACGAGGATGCTCTCGTGTTCATTGAGCACTGCGGCTGCTTTGGGAGGTCTGGAGACCTCCCCTTGGTGCCGCGGTGCTGGGAGAGGTGCGCTGCGGGTCCTGCTCTGCCAGCGTGCTGGGAGGGGTTGCCCTGATATTCCTGCTTGGTGGCCTTTCGCTGGGTGCACAGGCTCCCAAAAACGAAGGCAGTGTCCCCGTTGTGCGGGGTGGCGGCCCCAAAAAGCTCCGAGGGGTGACTTGACCTGCCTGCTCAGGGTGCGGGTCATCACCTTGTAAGGGCGCTTGCTTAAAAATAAGTAAATAATTGAGAATGGCCGATGGTTCCTGCAGCCTGACAAGTGCTCCCCTCTCACCTCGATGCTCCCCATCAGCGTGCTTTTGGGGCAGGGGGCCAGACCTTGGGGCTCTTTGTGCTCCTGTATTTGTGCTTGGGATGAAATGTGGGGGCTCAGGGCAGTAGGGGAAATGAGATACTGGTCAAGCTCTCCAAGCCAGCTCCCCGCCTGTCTCTTGTCTCCTCTCTCCAGTGTACACTCATTAATCTGGCCAAGGCTAGGTGGGCTTGAACAGCCGCAGTGCTCCCAGCGGGTGCTCCTGCACCATATAAGTTAACTTTTCCTTTCTTGGGGAATATACATCCCTCCCCGGCGGCCCTCCGCGGGGCCGTGACGTGCTGGTCTGCCGCTACCTCGCCGAGCTCTTTCAGCTGTAATATCTCCCTGCTGCCGTCAGGCTCAGAATTAAGCCGATGACAAACGACCTCACGATGCGAGTCGTGCCCGGGCGATTGATTCCGGCGGCCCTCCGCCGAGCCCCGCATTGGGCAGGGAGCGGCCGCGGCGTGGGGACCGCGGGAGGAAGAGGAGGAGGAAGAGGAGGAGGAGGAGGAGGAGGAGGGGAAGGCGACGACATCTGGGAGCAGCGGATTCCTGGCGGAGCAGAGGAAATGCCTTCTCGCTCTGTGTGACCGCAGCTTTCGGTTTCGGAGGGGGACGGGGTGTTTATACAGATCCGCAGCCATTGCATTTCCTGCCCCTGGGCCCAAGCCAAGCTGCTCGTAAAGGGCGAGGAGAAAACCTTAAAGGGAGCTGCTCGTGCCCGAGTTCCTGCCCCCTTGCTCACGGCTTTTCCCTAGAACAGCTGGAGCTCGACCCTGATGGGAACAGGGCTGAGCTCAGCACTGCTGCTCCTCGCTGCCTCCCTTCCCCACCGCTGTGCCCCCAGCTCTCCAAAAGCCTTTGGGTTGCAGTTTTGGGAACCTTGCATACAGATCTTCCATTTATCAGCTCAGAGCTCTTCTTTCCCTCTGTGATCCTTGCAGCTGTTGTTTCTCCTTGCTGTCCTTACCCGGTGGCCCTCGTGGATCCCTTTTTGAGCTGCTTGTTTATTTTGTCACCTTTAGCAGGATCCTGCTGCTTAAATCGGGGTACACCCTGCCCCTGCCCTCCAGAGAACCCATCCCGAGCGTGCTTTCCTGCCCTGCTCCTCTCACTACACCAGGAGAGGGGTCTCAAGCTGCTGGGCCAGGCGTTACCCAATTCCCCTGCTTTTGCCCTGGGTTTTGTGGCTGAAATGTGGCATCCCCGCACCCTCTGTGCACAGCTTCCAGCTCTGCTCTTGCCCTGTTTCGGGAAGCGCCTCTCCCCTCCCGAGCCAAAGATCCAGACAAGCTGCTCAGTTTTCAGAGCTTTAGAATTATCCTCTTAAAATTGGCTTAGAAAATAGTTGTTTTCTTTTATTAAAAAAAAAAAAAGGCAAAGCAAAGGCCAGCCTCCCCAGCTCTCCTGCTCCGTTTAGCAGGATCCTCAGCACAGCGTGAGCCCGGCAGGCGCAGGGCAGCTCAGGAATTTCCCCTTCCCCGCCAGCAACGCCCGCTTACAAAACCAGTGGCCGGCCCAGCAGCTGCTGGAGGGGAGGAGAAGGGCTTTTGGAGGGGAGGAGAAGGGCTTTTCCCCGGGCCAGAGCCCGTCTTGCTTCTCGCCACAAGAGCACCGGGGCTGTCCCTGGGCCCTGGCAGCAGCCGACCCACCCAGTCCCCTGGCACAAGCTGGCAGGACTTACAGGACATCGCTTCTGCACCAATTCACCATGTCCGAGACCTTGTAAACCTCCAGCACGTCTTCCTCCAGCCTGCTCCTCCCCAGAGCAAGGAGTGCCATCTCTTTCAGTCCCTTGTACCGAGCGGCTGCTCCTCCTGGTCCATCTCGGTGTATTTTCAAGGGGCAGCAGCGCCCAGCGTCTGGGTGTGCTGAGGTTTTACAGACCGGGGAGGCGATGCCCTCCGCCTCGTTCCCAGCACCCTTCCTGGTAATACCCAGCGTTTTATCATCGGCTTTGTCTGTCAGGTTTTGCAGCATATTGCCGTGCTTTGTTACGTTTAGCACCAAAGATTTCAGCTGTCAAGCACAGCTCCAAGCTCCCCCCTCAGCTGTGACTGTCACCTCTGAGCCAGCATTGCGTAGGTGTGCTTTAGATGAATTTTCCCGTAGCTAAGTGGATGTAAAACACCCACCCCGACGCTCGTTTGCCAGCTTTGTGCCCACTCGGGCTTTCCCCCTGCTCGTGGCAGCGGTGGCTGCTCGCTGCAGCGCTCTTTCCTGGCCCCATCCAGCCCGGGGCTGTGCCGACAGAGACTCTCTGTTTTCCAGCCAACGACTTCGGGCTGTTCCTCTCGGATGAAGATCCAAAGAAAGGGATCTGGCTGGAGGCTGGGAAGGCTCTGGACTACTACATGCTCCGCAATGGGGTAAGCACCCAGCCCGCGTCGCGCACCCCGCGTCGCCCCGGGGTCAGGGGGAGCTGCGGGTGCCCCGAGCCCCCACTGGGAGCTGTGCTCGCTGTGCCTGCAGGACACCATGGAGTACAAGAAGAAGCAGCGGCCCCTGAAGATCCGCATGCTGGACGGGACGGTGAAAACGGTCATGGTGGATGACTCCAAAACCGTCACGGACATGCTGATGACAATATGCGCCCGAATCGGTGAGAGGACGGGCGGTGGTGAGGGACAGGAGGGTCTCGGGAGGAGGGGAGCGGCACCAGCTCAGCCCCATGCACTCCTGCAGGCATCACCAACTACGATGAGTACTCCCTCGTCCGGGAGATCATGGAGGAGAAGAAGGAGGAGGTCACCGGCACGCTCAAGAAGGACAAGACCCTGCTGCGGGATGAGAAGAAGATGGAGAAGCTCAAACAGAAACTGCACACGGACGACGAGTGTACGTGGTGGGGAGTGCGTGGGATGGATCCGGCCCACGCAGGGGGCAGCGGGGATGGGAGAGGGGCCCCCTGCCCGGCTGTCTGTCCCTGCCCGGCTGTCTGTCTGTCCCTGCTCACGCTCTGCCCTCGCCTGCAGTGAACTGGCTGGACCACGGCCGGACCCTGCGCGAGCAGGGCATCGATGACAACGAGACGCTGCTGCTGCGGCGCAAGTTCTTCTACTCCGACCAGAACGTGGACTCGCGAGACCCCGTGCAGCTCAACCTGCTCTACGTGCAGGTACGGCGTGCCTCGCTCCGCTGCCCTGTGCCCGGCAGGGCTGACGTTGAGGTTTTGGGGCAGGGGCAGCCGCGGGGGTGTTTCAGGGTGCTCAGATCCCGGTGCCTTCTCTTCCCACGCAGGCTCGGGATGACATCCTCAACGGCTCCCACCCCGTCTCCTTCGACAAAGCGTGCGAGTTCGCTGGCTACCAGTGCCAGATCCAGTTCGGGCCGCACAACGAGCAGAAGCACAAGCCAGGCTTTCTGGAGTGAGTGTCCCGGGGGTGCCGCTGCCTCTGCCAGCACCCTCCCCTAGCGCCCAGCCGCAGCCCCTGGGGCTCCGTCATCCCGGAGGGCGGAGGGGTGGCTCCGAGGAGGAGAGCTCCTGCGAGTCCTGGAGTTGTCGTTAGCGCAGCGACCTCTCCCACATCCTTCCTGTTCCCAAAAACTCTCCGCGCTGGCAGGGGTTTCTCTGAGGCTGGGTGTCTTCATAGGCGAAGCGGAATGGCTTCGGGCCGTGCTGTAACAGCTGATTTTGCTGTCTTTTGGCAGGCTCAAGGACTTCCTGCCCAAGGAGTACATCAAGCAGAAAGGGGAGCGCAAGATCTTCATGGTACGTGCAGGGCGGAGCAAGGAGAGCCTGGGAAGGCTGTGATGGGGGTGGTGGCAGCACTGTGTCACAGCCAGGGGTCTGTGGAGCTGTCCTGATGTCCTGTCGTTGCTGCAGGCCCACAAGAGCTGCGGGAACATGAGCGAGATCGAGGCCAAAGTTCGCTACGTGAAGCTGGCCCGTTCCCTCAAGACCTACGGCGTCTCCTTCTTCCTGGTCAAGGTAGAGCAGCAGCTCCTCAGCCCCACCTCTTGTGCTAGCTGGCCAGAACTCCCTTTTTCCAGCATCTCTTCATCGTTCCCATCCCCATCTATTCCTCACCCCAACCCATGTTGCTCCAGCTTTCCCTGTGTGCCTTCTATGCCTGCCCCTCGTTTTGGCTTTCCCTCCGTGCTGCCTTCTCACTCCTTGGTTCTTGCTTTTCCCCTTCCCCTTTCCAAGACCCACGCTGCTGCTGCCCGTCACCTGGAAGCGTGGCCCTGGGAGTCTTTGCTGAGTCTTTCCCGAGCCAGCTCTGGGGCAGCGCCTCACCCCTTTGTCCTGTCCCGCAGGAGAAGATGAAGGGGAAGAACAAGCTGGTGCCGCGGCTGCTGGGGATCACCAAGGAGTGTGTGATGCGTGTGGACGAGAAAACCAAGGAAGTCATTCAGGAGTGGAGCCTGACCAACATCAAGCGCTGGGCAGCCTCCCCCAAGAGCTTCACCCTGGTAGGGGCCAGCCCTCGCCCTTCTGCTCGTCCCTTGAGTTGTTCCCCTCCGTGGGGCTGCCTTGCCCTGCTCCTCCTGCCTCTGCCAGCCCCGAGATGGGTGGATGGAGGTGCTGAGCCCCGCTCCTAGCACAGCAGCTGGCCACGGGTGCTTAGCACATACCAGAGGGGCTCAGGACAGGCGCAAGCGCCCTGCCCTGGTGCAACCCCGTGCCATGCTGTTGCAGGATTTTGGAGATTACCAGGATGGCTACTACTCCGTGCAGACAACGGAGGGGGAGCAGATCGCCCAGCTGATCGCCGGCTACATAGACATCATCCTGAAAAAGGCGAGTGCCTGGGTGTGCGGGGAGCCTACCTACAGCTGGCTCCTCTCCTTGGGGTGCTGCAAGGTGCCTGTTGGGCACGCGGTGCTGCTGGGGGGGGTTGGGGAATGGCTGGGGGGGCTGGGGACGTGCCGTGGGGTTTGGGGGTTCCCCAGCCTGGGCAGCAGTGGGGAGGCTGTGAGGTGCACGCAGGCTGACGTGTTTTCTCTTCACCTCCACAGAAAAAGAGCAAAGACCACTTTGGCCTGGAGGGGGATGAGGAGTCCACCATGCTGGAAGACTCCGTGTCTCCAAAGAAGTAAGTCTGCCTTGCTGCACGCCTGCAGCCCCCCAGCTTTCTGTGGGCATCCTTCTCCCTCAGGGGCTCGTACACAGCAGTGGTGCTGCTCCGGGGAGGAGGTTTGTCTGTGTGTTGCTGGATCTAGCTGCTGTTTTCCCCCGCTGCAGGTCGACTGTGCTGCAGCAGCAGTTCAACCGCGTCGGCAAGGCGGAGCTGGGCTCGGTGGCCCTGCCGGCCATCATGCGCACGGGGGCTGGGGGCCCCGAGAACTTCCAGGTGGGCACCATGCCCCAGGCCCAGCTGCAGATCACCAGCGGCCAGATGCACCGAGGGCACATGCCGCCTCTGGTAAGCGCTCCCCGTGCCCACTGCTGCGGGGCATGGGCACCTGCCGGGCTGTTCCTGGTGCTGTGGTTCGTGGCACAGCCCTGCTGCTGCCGGGGGTGCTGCCCTCCCCATCCTCCTCCTCTGCAGCCCAGGAAAGCCACAAGGAGTCTGTTGCCTTCAGTGCCTGACCACCGGGCTCGCTGCAAAAGCTTTGTGTCCCCCCAGCCTTTGCTCCTGCTCCCAGAGAGCTGGTTACGGGCTGGGTTCTCCACTGGGCATCCACTTTGCAGTGGGATGGGGCGCTTCCCAGTGGGGTGTGTGGAGGGGGGACCCCCTTTTTGCTCTCTGCCCCCTTTTTGTGGCAGCACCTTCCCAGAGCGCTTCCCACAGCGTATCTCACCCTGCCCTTGCCTTGCAGACTTCAGCCCAGCAGGCGCTGACGGGCACCATCAACTCCAGCATGCAGGCTGTGAACGCAGCCCAGGCCACCCTGGATGACTTCGAGACCTTGCCGCCCCTTGGGCAGGATGCTGTGAGTGCCTGGGGAAAAGGGGTGCCGGGCTGGGAGGGTGCCTGCTGGGGGGTGTTGGTTGCTGGTGGGGTGGATGAGGCTGGCCGCTGTCCCAGGAGGAGTGTCAGCAGCTCCTGGGATGATCTGCTCCCTGCAGAGGTGAGGTTGTGTCCAGGCACAGGAGTGGAAGGGATGCTTGCTCATGGAGGGCTTGCTCTTACAGGCTTGCAGCTTTAGGATGAGCTGAGTTTTGGGTGGTAGCTGCTCTTCCTTCCCTTCTCCTTGTCTCCTCGTTCTCGCACCTCTCTGGGACTCCCCACCACCACCTCCACCTCCTGACCCCGCTCTCCCCATTTCAGGCTTCCAAAGCTTGGCGCAAGAACAAGATGGATGAGTCCAAGCACGAGATCCACTCCCAGGTGGATGCTATCACTGCCGGCACTGCCTCGGTGGTCAACCTCACCGCAGGTAGGTGGAGGGCTTGGACGGTAGTGAGTGCACACCGCTGGGGAAGTCTTGGTGTCCCTTCTCCAGCTTTTGAATGAAGATCAAGGTTCTTGCCCTCCCTTGGAGACTGGAGGGAGGCAGCCTGGCTCAACCAGAGCCAACAGAGCCCAGACCTCTTCTGATGTTCCTGTGGAGTCAGTAGCACTCCCTGCCTCTTGACCCCACAACATCCCTGTCGGTGCACAGGCTGCTCCCCATCCTTTCCCTGCTTGTGGCTGACCTGTCCTCGCCCAAACCACGGTCACGGCCGCAGTGTGGTCCAGCTCTCCTTTCCCGTGCTGTCCTTCCCAAATAACGTGACTGTTCTTTGGACTTAGGAGCCAGGAGGCTTCCCCAAGTGCTCACAGGAAGAATCACATCAGTTCCACGTGCAGAGGTGCTTCTGGGTTGTTACTGAACATGTTCTGTCCCCACATCTCCTCTCCTTCCCACGCAGGGGACCCAGCAGATACGGACTACACGGCCGTGGGCTGTGCCGTCACCACCATATCTTCTAACCTGACCGAGATGTCCAAGGGCGTGAAGCTGCTGGCCGCCCTGATGGAGGATGAGGGAGGCAACGGGCGGCAGCTCCTGCAGGCGGCCAAGAACCTGGCCAGCGCCGTCTCTGACTTGCTGAAGACGGCACAGCCTGCCAGTGCCGAGGTGCGAGGGGGCAGAGGGACGTGGGGCTCTGGGGGTGGGAGCTGGGGGGACAGCTCGGTTTGGGGGCTTGCTCAAAATTCACGCTTTTTTTTTTTAACTCCCTGCTTGCAGCCCCGCCAGAACCTCCTGCAGGCTGCCGGCCTCGTGGGCCAGACCAGCGGGGAGCTGCTGCAGCAGATCGGGGAGAGTGACACCGACCCTCGGTTCCAGGTGGGTGGGCCTGGCTGCACACAGGGACGTGTGCTCGGAAAAACCTTCTGCTTTGCACAGGAGCGCCCCGCGGGGACCTTCTGCCGGCAGGAGAGGTCCGTGCCGAAGCTTGGCCCTTGCGGGGTGACTTTGCCCAGGGAGGGGACAGGCCGATTCCCATCCCCGTCCTTGGAGCCGCGGTCCGGTAACGCCTCTTGTCTTGTGGATTCTCATGTAGATACCAGAAAGCCGGCGCGCTCGGATCCTGTCTGCCTCTGACCCAAAGACGGTAAAAGGGAGCTGTAGGCATGGCTCGGTGGTGTCTGCCCCTCTCGGATGTGAGGGCTGCTCCTCTGGGGATGATCAGCTGAACTCTTGGGGCAAGGGCTCTGGTGGAAAATCTGCTTTTCTTGTAATCAGCTCTCCGAAGTCCATGCACTCGGGTCGCTGCCCGGGCGAGCTGTGCCCGGGTCTCTGAGGCTGCCCAGAGCAGGGAATCGAGGCGGCTGGAGCCTCATGGCTGGTTTTTTTTCCTTGTTTTTTGCTGAGCTGGCCTGCAGCCACACTGTTTTTCCATGACTGCTGCTCCCAGCACGAGGGAGGCAGCAGACGGTGCTGGGAGAGGGAACCAGCCATAGCATGGACCAAAACAGGCTCCCGAAAGGAGACGTCTCAGTTCACTGTGGTCACAGTATGAGTAGAAAACCCTGGGAGAGAGCGCTAGGAAAGGCAGCTCCATCCTGCAGGGCCCCTGCTGCAGACCTGGCAATCCCACTTTGTGGAGGGCAGCAGGGCCACGGGGCAGATTTAGGAACCGGAGGGCGATGTGCAGGGCAGCCTGCCCCTCCGCCACCAGACCCAAGTGTATCTGCTTCCTTCCTCTGGGCTCCTCTGCCGGGGGAATGCTTCTCTGCCTCGGGCAGCTGCGGTGCTTTGGGGAACTGGTGGCTCCTGAGCTCGGTGCATGTGCTCTCGGGCTGCTGTCCTGTCTGGAAGGGTGATGGACGGCCTCAGGAGCAGCCTTTGCTCGCAGGAGGCGAGGGGATGGTGTGACATTTCCGCTTGGTGGCCGGAGGCTTTGCTCTAGTAGCAGGGTGCAGCTTCAGGGCTTGCTCAAGAGCCTGGTGGTGGTTTTGCCTCGTTTTCTCTCTGCAAGCACGCCCTCAGAAGGAGGACCGGGGCTTGGCAGCGGCGTAGCTGCTGTCTGCAGCAGGAGGGTGCCCGTGCAGCAGCCGGGGAGCCGTGCCCTGGGCACAACACCTCATCTGAGCTCCCTGCCCTGCACTCAGTGCTCGAGGTGCTTGAGCCTGGCACTGCTGCTGGTGGGTGCCAGCAGCACGGCATGAGGCGAGTCCTGAGGGTTGCAACGTGCTGTCGGGTCGGGCATCCTGCGAGGGAAGCTGCCTGCTGGCAGGGCATCCTGGCGTTGTGGTTCTCGCTGCGGTACCATTGAGGATGTGGGGCAGGTTGTTCCTGTGGCAGCATCAGGGGTGATGCTGGAGGTTGTCCGAGCTGCTCCTCGAGGTGCTTTTATCCAGGGCAGCGTCCTGGAACCGGCTGTGGCACACCGTAGGGATGCGCTCAAGGAGTTGCCAGCCACACAAGCCGCTCCAGGAGTTCGTTGCGAGGCCGAGGTGGCGGAAAGGCCCCCCCGAGCTCATGTTTCCCTGCTGAATATTTCACGAGAGAGCCGCACGGGCGGCCGTGCCTGGCTCTGCGGTGACTCCGGCGCTGACCTCCTCCATCCCTGCAGGACATGCTCATGCAGCTGGCCAAGGCCGTGGCCAGCGCTGCCGCCGCCCTGGTGCTCAAAGCCAAGAACGTGGCTCAGAAAACAGAGGACTCGGCGCTGCAGACGCAGGTGATCGCGGCCGCCACGCAGTGTGCCCTCTCCACCTCCCAGCTGGTGGCCTGCACCAAGGTAAGCGGCACCGACCATCGCCCCGCTGGGTTTGGGACCACGCGTCCTGGTTTCTGTCCTCATTTGAGGTCAGGGACAGCGGTCGTCTGGGTTTTGGATGCTGGGTGGAGGGCAGGAGCTGCGCGGTGGCAGCTGCACAGCTTTCTCCTCCCCTGCAGGTGGTGGCTCCCACCATCAGCTCCCCGGTGTGCCAGGAGCAGCTGATCGAGGCCGGCAAGTTGGTGGCCAAGTCGGCAGAGGGCTGCGTGGAGGCCTCCAAGGCGGCCACCAGCGACGACCAGCTGCTGAAGCAGGTGGGGGTGGCAGCCACTGCCGTCACCCAGGCCCTGAATGACCTGCTGCAGCACATCAAGCAGCACGCCACGGGCGGGCAGCCCATCGGGCGCTACGACCAGGCCACCGACACCATCCTCAACGTCACCGAGAACATTTTCAGCTCCATGGGTGACGCAGGTGAGAGCGAGTGGCTGGTGGCACCCAGGGAGGAGCAGAGTGGGTGGGGGGCTCGAGGGAGTGCGGGGAGATGGAGCAGCCACTCTAGGGACGTGTTTCCATGCCTGTTTGCTGTGCCTTTGCTGTGGTCTTGTGCCTGGAGGCTGGCGTGGTGGAGTGGGGAGGTATCAGGGAGCCCCCGGGACTTGCTGACGGCCAACCTTCCTTTCTGTCCCAGGGGAAATGGTGCGGCAGGCTCGTATTCTGGCCCAGGCCACCTCCGACCTCGTCAATGCCATCAAAGCCGACGCAGAGGGAGAGACAGACCTGGAGAACTCGCGCAAGCTGTTGAGCGCAGCCAAGATCCTGGCCGACGCCACCGCCAAGATGGTCGAGGCTGCGAAGGTTCGCGGTGCAGGGGAGGGGCTGCTGGAGCAGTGGGGCTGCTCCCCATGAAGTGTGGGATGTAAAGGTGTGACGGCTTTCCTGCTTTGCCCAGGGAGCCGCAGCCCACCCGGACAGCGAGGAGCAGCAGCAGCGGCTGCGGGAGGCGGCGGAGGGGCTCCGCATGGCCACCAACGCCGCGGCACAGAACGCCATCAAGAAGAAGCTGGTGCACAAGCTGGAGGTGAGCACCGGGCACGGGAGGCAGAGCAGGAGCAGGGATGGTGTGGGAGCTGGTCCTGGCCAGGAGCCTGGACCCCGATGCTTTCTGGAGAGATGACATCCCTTTTGTACAGTTTGTCATTAATCCTGTAGAGACTTCTCCACTGCTCCCTGCTGTCACCGCAGTATTTGAGCATTTCCCTTTCCCATGTTCACACTTGATCGTCAGCACCAGAGGTGCTGCTGATGCTGTGGCAGGCAGAGCCACAGCAGGAGAAGCTGAGAGGGGAGCAGGACCCCGATTCATGGTGGGGGGGCTTCCAAGCCATGCTGCCCCCACGGCTGACCCCTGATTTCCCCTGCAGCACGCGGCCAAGCAAGCGGCCGCCTCCGCCACCCAGACCATCGCCGCCGCGCAGCACGCCGCCGCCTCCAACAAGAACCCCGCCGCACAGCAGCAGCTGGTGCAGAGCTGCAAGGTAAGGGGCACGGGGGGCACGGGGGAGGTCTGGGTGCCTGCAGGTCTTTGAGCAAAATGGTGGGAAAAGCTGCTGTGAGAATTGTAGTTAACGTGCCCATCTTTTACTGTGTTTGTGCTGAGCAGCCTTACTTTGAGAACAGTGATTCCGGCAAATACAGCGTGAGGGTGTTTTAAAGGTTTTTTAAACCTAGCTTAGTGTCATGCAACGTCTTGAGCAAAATATTAGCAGGGTTTGGCATCTGTAAATGGGTTAGGGATGGCTCTGGGAGTTGTTGTAGAGCACTGGGTTCTGGGGGGATGCCTGCAAGGAGGTTCTTGAGGGGCTAGGTTCATGTCTGACTCTGTTTGATCCATGGTTCTGGGATCATGGAATCACAGAATGGGTTGGGTTGGGAGAGACCTTAAAGCCCACCCAGTTCCATTCCCCTGCCGTGGGCAGGGACCCCTCCCACCAGCCCAGGCTGCCCAAAGCCCCATCCAGCCTGGCCTTGGGCACTGCCAGGGATGGGGCAGCCACGGCTTCTCTGAGCAGCCTGTGCCAGGGCCTCACCAACTCTGAGTGAAGAAGTTCTTCCTTTTATCTGAACTAGATTTACCCTCTTTTACTTTAAAGCCGTTCCCCCTTGTCCTATTGCTACTCTCCCTGATGGAGTCCCTCTCCACAACCACCAGCAGCCAGATCTGCGGGTGGCCGAGCTGCGGGCGGCAGGGAGGGCAGGTTTGGCTGGAGCCACTGGAGGGATCTGCGCTGTCCGTGTCCCTGCAGTGACTTTCCTCTCCTCTGGTCGCAGGTGGTGGCCGACCAGATCCCCATGCTGGTGCAGGGCGTGCGGGGAAGCCAGTCGCAGCCGGACAGCCCCAGCGCCCAGCTGGCTCTCATCGCCGCCAGCCAGAACTTCCTGCAGGTACCCCCAAACCTGCTGCCGGCCCCAGGCAGCACGGAGACAGCTAGCTGTGTGCCACCCCGTCTCACTCCTCCTTCTTTCGGCAGCCCGGTGGGAAGATGGTAGCTGCGGCCAAGGCCACTGTGCCCACCATCACCGACCAGGCCTCCGCCATGCAGCTCAGCCAGTGCGCCAAGAACCTGGCCGCGGCCCTGGCCGAGCTCCGCACGGCCGCGCAGAAGGTGAGAGGCTGGCGGAGGAGGTCAGGCAGGAGGGGACAGCTCTTGTCGCGGCCGAGGTGCAAAGCTGCTCTTCTTTCTCCCCGCCACAGGCACAGGAGGCCTGCGGGCCCCTGGAGATCGACTCGGCGCTGGGCCTGGTGCAGAGCCTGGAGAGGGACCTGCAGGAGGCCAAGGCGGCCGCCAGAGACGGCAAGCTCAAACCTCTGCCCGGAGAGACGGTGAGAGGGCACATGAGGCGTTGGGCATGGGGTTTTGGGGGTCTGTCAGGCAAGGTGTAACCCCTGCTCGCCCTGCAGATGGAGAAGTGCGCCCAGGACCTGGGGAACAGCACCAAGGCCGTCACCTCCGCCATCGCCCACCTCCTGGGCGAGGTGGCCCAGGGCAACGAGAACTACACAGGTACAACCATCATGCCCCAGCCGTGCCCCATGGAGGGGCCGTGCTCGCTGACTGACCGCTCTTCCCCCTCCGGCAGGCATCGCTGCCCGGGAGGTGGCCCAGGCGCTGCGCTCGCTCAGCCAGGCCGCCCGCGGCGTGGCGGCCAACACGTCGGACCCGCAGGCGCAGGGCGCCATGCTGGAGTGCGCCAGCGACGTCATGGATAAGGCCAACAACCTCATCGAGGAGGCCAGGAAGGCCGTGGCCAAGCCCGGAGACCCCGACAGCCAGCAGCGCCTGGTGCAGGTGGGACCAGGCCCCAGGGGAGGCTGTGGGATGGGGGCAGGCTGATGGGGGTGGCCGAGGGACAGCTGCCGCTCTTGTCCTCTGCAGGTGGCCAAGGCGGTGTCGCAGGCTCTGAACCGCTGCGTGAACTGCCTGCCTGGGCAGCGGGACGTGGACGCTGCCATCCGCATGGTGGGAGAGGCCAGCAAGAGGCTGCTGTCGGATTCGGTGAGCTCAGCATGGGGCTGAGGGGGACGGGGAGGTGATGAAGTGGGCACCGGCCGTGCTGGATGCTCTCTGGCACGTCACCAGGCCTGTGAGGGTGCTGGGCCTTCACCCATTAGCTCACCATGCTGCTCCTGACCCCCTCCCTGCCTCCAGTTCCCTCCCAGCACCAAGACCTTCCAGGAGGCACAGAGCCAGCTGAACCGGGCAGCGGCGGGACTCAACCAGTCCGCCAACGAGCTGGTGCAGGCATCGCGGGGCACCCCACAGGACCTGGCCAAGTCCTCGGGCAAATTTGGACAGGACTTCAACGAGTTCCTGCAGGCGGGAGTGGAGATGGCCAGCCTGTCCCCGGTGAGAGCAAACAGCCTTTGGCAGTCCTGCCTATGGTGGGAGGCTGCTGAGCGCTGGGGAAGGCATGCAACCACGAGCAGTGGTTTGGGGACTGCTGTGAGCAGCTGTGGCTAACGCCATCAAGATGGAGCCTGGAGGTGGTGCTAAATAGCGAGAGCAGGGGAGGAAGTGGCTTGTGTGCAGTGAGTGTTGTCACCAAACTCTTGCTGCTGGTGGCCAGCGGATGAGTTGAGTGAAGGGAGCTGGCGCAGCCTAGAAACCATTGGAGCAACCCAGGGGGTGGGCATGGAGCTCAGGACCTGCTCTAGCTGACTTTTTGGCTCCCTGCAGAACAAGGAAGACCAGGCACAGGTGGTGTCAAACTTGAAGAGCATCTCCATGTCCTCCAGCAAGCTGCTGCTGGCAGCAAAGGCGCTTTCCGCTGACCCCACAGCCCCCAACCTCAAGAATCAGCTGGCAGCGGCTGCACGGTAGGAACTGCTCGGGCTGCGTGGAGGGAGGTGGGCAAGTGACAAAGTGTGTGCTGGGCCAGCAGCTTCAGGAGTCCTAGTGTTTGCCTCCATGAGGCTCAGCTTGCTATGGGGCTGTCCTGAGACCATTTATCTAAGGTCATCCTGACCTGGCTGCTCTGTCACAGTCTGTCAAAAGAGACAGGCCCTTGGGCAGGTAGGAGTGTCCTCCACCCAGAACCTCTGCCCATTTCCTGCACCAGGACATACCCCACGGCCAGGTTAAGATGTTTGCAATAGTGGTAGCTCTGGGTGGTGATGTTGGCACTGATCCAGGTGGGTCTCTCCCCATGTCTTGGCAGGGCCGTGACCGACAGCATTAACCAGCTGATCACCATGTGCACCCAGCAGGCGCCAGGACAGAAGGAGTGTGACAATGCCCTGAGGGAGCTGGAGGTGAGAATCAGGAGCCGGGGCATGCTTCTGCTTGGCTGGGTGCTGGAATGTCTGGGGTGGGGCAAGGAGCAGCTCCTCCGTGCCACAAGAGGCAGGAGGGAGCAAAAAAGAGCTGCAAGAGCAATGGGTGGGATGTGGAGGGCACACACCCTTCCCCTTGACGTGACACTCGTCTCCCTGTAGACGGTGAAGGAACTGTTGGAGAACCCCACGCAGACTGTCAATGACATGTCCTACTTCAACTGCCTGGACAGCGTCATGGAGAACTCCAAGGTGAGTGTCTTCCTCCGAGTTACAGACGCCCAGCTGGTGGAGCACGGTGAGCTCTGAGGCTGCAGCACTGGGCGAGCGGTGGTCTGCAGCTGGTGGCCTTGTGTCCCGCAGGTCCTGGGCGAGTCCATGGCCGGCATCTCCCAGAACGCCAAGAACAGCAAGCTGCCCGAGTTCGGGGAGTCCATCAGCGCCGCCTCCAAGGCTCTCTGCGGGCTCACGGAGGCAGCAGCCCAGGTGAGATGCATTTGGTCCCAGGCCCATCCATCGCACCCGGAGCTGGGAGCCCTCTCCTGCTCCTGCCCCGGTGCAAGCCCTCACTGCCTCTCTCGTCTTTGCAGGCTGCCTACCTGGTGGGAGTTTCTGATCCCAACAGCCAGGCGGGACAGCAGGGCCTGGTAGACCCCACTCAGTTTGCCAGAGCTAACCAAGCCATCCAGATGGCCTGCCAGAACCTGGTGGACCCTGCCTGCACGCAGTCACAGGTGAGTGTGAGGTGGGTCACCGCCACGGGCATTTTCCTGCCTAAAAGGGAGTGCTGGAGAGCGGGGAGATGCTGTGGGTCCTGCCTCACCCTGCTCTCCTCCCCAGGTGCTGTCAGCAGCCACCATCGTGGCCAAGCACACCTCGGCCCTGTGCAACACGTGCCGCCTGGCTTCCTCCCGCACTGCCAACCCCGTCGCCAAGCGGCAGTTCGTCCAGTCGGCCAAGGAAGTGGCCAACAGCACGGCCAACCTGGTGAAGACCATCAAGGTGCGTTGGGGTGGCACGGGCAGCCCCACAGAGGTGGGACGTGGGGTGTGCTCAGGGCTGGGTAACTAACTGCTCGCTCTCTCCTGCACGCCAGGCCCTGGACGGAGCCTTCAACGAGGAGAACCGGGAGCGGTGCCGCGCGGCCACAGCTCCTCTGATAGAGGCTGTGGACAACCTGACGGCCTTCGCCTCCAACCCGGAGTTTGCCACCGTTCCTGCCCAGATCAGCCCCGAGGTGGGGTGCCGCCGGGGCAGGGAGGGGTGGCCTGGCTGTGGTGGGAGCTGCGGCAGGGTGGGGAGGAGCTCGAAATGGGACCCAGAGCAGAGCTGGTGTCTGGAGGGCACGATGAGGAGGCAGCAGCGAGCGTTGGGCATCAAGGGGCGGCTCCTGGATGAGGAGAAGGGGTGACTTGCCTGTCCATCTATGTCACTTTGCCTCCATCTCCCTGCACAGGGACGCAGAGCCATGGAGCCCATCGTCTCATCTGCCAAGACCATGCTGGAGAGCTCTGCTGGCCTCATTCAGACTGCACGCTCC
Source organism: Heteronetta atricapilla (assembly GCA_011075105.1). Lineage (NCBI taxonomy): Eukaryota > Metazoa > Chordata > Aves > Anseriformes > Anatidae > Heteronetta > Heteronetta atricapilla. Next base: position 11,262,684 of record CM021763.1, read on the forward strand.
CTGGCTGTCAACCCCAAGGACCCGCCGCAGTGGTCGGTGCTGGCCGGGCACTCTCGCACTGTCTCGGACTCCATCAAGAAGCTGATCACCAACATGAGGTGAGGGCGGGCTGGGGCCCTCTCAGCCTGCCTGGTGTGCTTGGCCGGAGCCCCTGCTGATGGTTACCCCGGTTGGGCTCACTCCACGATGATGTTTTGGCTCATCTGGCCTGTCACGGTGCTGATCCATGTGTCATGCAGGGACAAAGCTCCTGGGCAGAGGGAGTGCGACGAGGCCATCGACGTCCTCAACAGATGCATGCGGGAGGTGGACCAGGCCTCCCTCGCAGCCATCAGCCAGCAGCTGGCCCCTCGAGAAGGCATCTCCCAGGAGGTGAGTGGGGGGCAGCGTCCTTTTCTGGAGCCCCTGTTGGCTTCCTCCACTTTCACACAGGGCTTTGGGAGATCTCCTTGTGTCTTTAGCATCTCCACAGCCAAGTGCTGGATAGAGCAGCCTTGTTCCAGGCTTTGTGCCCCTGCTGTGTGTCTGTCCCGGTAGGACAGAGCAGGGCTGTGCTGCACCTGGTCACACAGCCCTTAGAGCCAGAGCTTGTTTAGTGATCAAACATCACTTTGGAGCCCTGCTTAATGGGGGCAGGCTTACTCCTCCCCAGCTGAGCTCAGCGAGGCCAGCCTTGCCACAGCCTCATGCCGCGCACTTCCTTCTCAACAGGCTTTGCACAACCAGATGATCACGGCCGTGCAGGAGATCAACAACCTGATCGAGCCCGTGGCCAGCGCCGCGCGGGCTGAGGCCTCGCAGCTGGGACACAAGGTAACGGGAGGGGATGGATGGGGAGCGGGTGTCCAGGCACCAGGCGTGTGGAGCAGCCCGCAGCAGGAGGAGAGGTTCTGACCAGCCTCTGGGAGCTGCTGGCACTGACGCTGCTCTTCCCTAGGTGTCCCAGATGGCTCAGTACTTCGAGCCGCTCATCTTGGCGGCTATCGGTGCTGCCTCCAAGACACCCAACCACCAGCAGCAGATGAACCTCCTGGACCAGACCAAAACGCTGGCCGAGTCTGCCCTGCAGATGTTGTACACCGCCAAGGAGGCCGGTGGGAACCCCAAGGTGAGCAGGAGGTGCACGTGGTGAGCCTTGGACACGTGCCGCGTGTCCTACACGTGTGCTGGGCACCAAATCCCAGAGCTGGTGTCCCTGTTGTTGCTTCCTTCTCTCACTCTGTCTCCTCCTTGCAGCAAGCTGCCCACACGCAGGAGGCTCTGGAGGAGGCCGTGCAGATGATGAAGGAGGCTGTGGAGGACCTGACCACCACGCTGAACGAGGCAGCCAGCGCTGCGGGTGTCGTTGGGGGCATGGTGGACTCCATCACACAAGCCATCAACCAGGTGAGGGGAATGCAGAGAGAGGGCTGGGGGAAAGGAGAAGTCAGAGTCAAACCCTTTGTGGGACTTTGTTGTTTCTTGTCTTCCGTGGGATGCGGGCTCCAAGACCTGCTTGGGGAGGGGAGGCACTGCACTTGAGCAGCCAAAGAGGCAGTGAGAGATGCAGAAGACGTTCAGATCTTCCCCCACTGGAGTTCTGGGGTCCAGGCTGAGGAGGGAGCACTCAGGGCCATAGTGGGCAAAACCCCAGGCAGGGCAGCACGAGTCTCCTGCTGTGCTGTAGCCAAGGAGGATCACTGGGCAGGGCCAAACTCTCCTGATGGTCTCTTGCAGCTGGACGAGGGGCCAATGGGCGAGCCAGAGGGGACCTTTGTGGACTACCAGACCACGATGGTGAAGACAGCCAAGGCCATCGCAGTGACTGTGCAGGAGATGGTGGGTGCACGGGCCAGCGAGGCTGCCACCTCTTCCCTATTCACCCCACTCCAGATGGGGAGCAGAAAGTGGTGCTGCTGCCTCACCCAGCAGGGCAGCTGCCCTCCCTGCTCCCCTGTCCCACCATAAAGCCTGTCTAAGCCCCGCGCTTCCACCTGCAGGTCACCAAGTCCACCACCAACCCCGATGAGCTGGGCATACTGGCCAACCAGCTGACCAACGAGTACGGGCAGCTGGCACAGGAGGCCAAGCCAGCAGCGCTCACCGCTGAGAACGAGGAGGTGAGAGCATCACCAGAGAGGATCCAGGCAGGGGTTTGTTGCCTTCAGGCTGTCTCACACGTGCATTTTCCTCCAGATCGGCTCCCACATCAAGCGCCGGGTGCAGGAGCTGGGTCATGGCTGCGCCGCCCTGGTGACCAAGGCTGGAGCCCTGCAGTGCAGCCCCAGCGATGCCTACACCAAGAAGGAGCTGATAGAGAGCGCACGCAAGGTCTCCGAGAAGGTGAGTGGCCCCGAGGGCCCCGGAGCGGGTAACAGGAGAGGGGGAAGGTGGAGGGAGCAATGCTGGATTGAGCCACGTGCCCTTTGAGCCTTGGGTTGTCCTGTCACCTTTGTGGGCTCTGTCTGCTCTCTGGCCCTGGCACAATGCAGCTGGTGGGGCAGGGGATGGGTTCCCCTCCTGGCACCGTAACAACTTGTGCTGTGATGGGCAACTGCCACAACCGGGTGCTGCCTGCTGAAGTGCTGGTAACAGCCTGCCAAGGAAGACTGATCCACACCCTGCTGGCAGCCCAGGGCTCTCTAAATCAGCCCTTGTAGAGGTGTCTGTAGCATTTTCTGCATCTGCAGTAAGCCTGCAGCTCATGCTAGGTGATCGGTATCCCCCGTGCCTTTTGCTAGCGTGATAGAAAGCATCCTGCCCATCAGCCAGTCTTAAAAAGCACACTGATTAATAACAGACAAAAAAATGGTTTAAAAAAAACAGGTGATAAGGATAGAGCAGCAATGCTTGCAAGCAAGATTAGAAAGGCAAAACAAACACTGGTTCATACTGCCTGGCACATGTCTACCTCCTCCAGGTTGTTACTCCTTTCCAAGCTTTATCTTTCCTTCAGGAAACTTACTATCTTATGAGCACTTGCCAAAGCACAGAAATTGAGTTTAGCACTTATAGAAGGAATGAGCTATAACATTCTGATAAGGTGTTAGCCTTGTACGTTTGGAAAGCAGCAGGGAGCAGTGTCTCCTGCACCCACAAGTTCCTGAGTCTGCTCCTTGGATCGAGGAAGATCCATGCTGGGGAGGTGTCAGAGGTGTGTGGTGGGGATGTCCTGAGCCTGCTCTGCCTCCCTCAGTCACCCTGCTCGTACCACGCAGGTGTCCCACGTGCTGGCAGCCCTGCAGGCTGGGAACCGCGGCACGCAAGCCTGCATCACTGCTGCCAGCGCCGTCTCTGGCATCATCGCTGACCTCGACACCACCATCATGTTTGCCACGGCAGGGACACTCAATCGGGAGAACTCGGAGACCTTCGCTGACCACAGGTACCAGGGTGGGGGGTACAACACCTTGGCCAGCTCCTGCTCAGCTGAGGGCAGGGGGCAGGCTCTGTCCTGCTATCTCACATCTCTGTAAGCTGTGGACGAGCCCCAAGGAGACCTACAAGTTTGGGTTGTGCTGGCAGTTTTCCCCTCCAGCTCATACAGATGGAAATCACGGAGCAAGGAGCATGTAGAGGGCTCGTCTGTCATTCTAAGCACCCCTCTTTGACTGCCTTCTTCTCCCCAGGGAGGGCATCTTGAAGACAGCCAAGGCGCTGGTGGAGGACACCAAGGTGCTGGTGCAGAATGCCACAGCCAGCCAGGAGAAGCTGGCCCAGGCTGCCCAGTCCTCCGTGACCACCATCACCCGCCTGGCAGAGGTGGTGAAGCTGGGTGCTGCCAGCCTGGGCTCTGAAGACCCAGAGACTCAGGTAGGATGGGGTGTCTGGGGTGAAGGGAGGCTGCTTATGAAGGCGTGGGAGCTGAGGGCGGAAGGTCTTCTGGGGCTCCAGACTCTGCATGTCGTGGAGAGCACTGGCTGAGCTTTGCCTGGTGCTAGCAGAGCTGGCTGATTTTAACTCTGTGTATATGGCATGTTCTGGGGTGCCTGAATTTTCTGCTGCTGGGTCACGCCACCCACAGCTTCAGCGTGTCCATAGCCAAGCCGTGACCTAGTCTTGCTCTCCCCAGGTGGTTCTGATCAATGCTGTGAAGGACGTGGCCAAGGCACTTGGGGATCTAATCGGTGCCACCAAAGCAGCTGCTGGCAAAGCTGGGGATGACCCTGCTGTCTACCAGCTGAAGAACTCCGCCAAGGTCTGCACTGGGGCACAACGGGGAGAAGGGGATGGGGCAGGAGGGCTGGAAGAAGAGCAGGGAGGGGCTCCTGTGCCTGTCTGGGGATGGGAGGACAACTGGGAGGCAGTCAGGGCAAGGGGCACAGAGCGGGCATTGGTGGGAGATCAAAATGAGGAGGTATGAGTGGAGTATGGAGAAGGGGCAGATCCTGACCAAACCATGAGGGATGGCAGCATCCCAGAGTTTTCTGGGGGCTTTTTCCCAGTTCTTTTCTTCCTCCTGCAGGTGATGGTGACCAATGTCACTTCCTTGCTGAAGACGGTGAAGGCTGTGGAGGATGAGGCCACGAAGGGGACGCGGGCGCTGGAGGCCACGATAGAGCACATCCGCCAGGAGCTGGCGGTGAGCGCAGCGCCGCGGGGCTCCCCCTGCCCTCCTGCTGCCCTGCGCCTCACCCCTTGCCTCTCTCTTCTCAGGTCTTCTCCTCCCCGGTGCCTCCGGCCCAGGTCTCGACCCCGGAGGACTTCATCCGAATGACGAAAGGCATCACGATGGCCACGGCCAAAGCTGTGGCCGCGGGCAACTCGTGTCGGCAGGAGGACGTCATCGCCACGGCCAACCTGAGCCGCCGTGCCATCGCGGACATGCTGCGTGCCTGCAAGGTGCCACAGGGGCAGGCAGGGGACGTGGGGCTGGCACGGGGCTGGGGGACAAGCAGGTGGCCTGTCTGAGCCCCAGTGTGGCAGGGGAGCTGTCTGGATGCGAATCTCTGTCCCTGGGTTCCAGGAGGCTGCCTACCACCCCGAGGTGAGCGCCGACGTGCGGCAGCGGGCGCTGCGCTTCGGCAGGGAGTGTGCCGATGGCTACCTGGAGCTGCTGGAACACGTGCTGGTGGTGAGTGTCCCAAGACCCTTTTCCGTGGTTTGCTGAGGCTTACCTTGAACAACGGGGTGCTCCCCAGATCCCCATCTTCCCATGGGCTCTGCAGATCTTCCCTCTGAGGTCTTTTTAGTGCGCTCCCCCTTAGTGCCGTCCCTGAGCGCCCGAGGTGAGCCCTGCACGGGGCTGAGTGCAGGGAAGGAGGTGGCATGCGGTCACCGCTGGCACACAGGTCGCACTGCCTGTCCTTCAGGTCCTGCCATGAAGGAGAGACCTGCTGGCTGCCTTGAGGCCACGTAGCTCTTCATTGCTGCAGTGCTCTGGCCTGGTGCTGCTGAAGTTGCTTTGACCTGAGCTAGACAGTCAATGTCAAAATCATATTGAAAAAGCCAGTGCCAGGTCCCTCTCCCATTGCTCGCCCCTGTACCTATTGTGTGGCCCACCTCTGTCCCCATGATGGTCCCACAGAGGGAAGGAGCACCTCCTGTGCTTCCTGATTGCTAGGCAGGCAAGGTGAGGAGGGATGGGAGGGCTGCCTGCAATTACTTAGGGAAGCAGATGTCGGAGTGATCAACAAGCTCTAAAGAAATGTATTTGGTTAACAACAGATGGAGATTAACTGGCCATAAACAGATGGAGGCTGGAAATTCGACAACACAGAAACAGAATCCTGAAGTAGCTTCCATTATGAGCAGTGGGAGTGAGAAACTTAACCAGTGTGAAAACAGAGCTCGTTAAGCTCACACAAGGGTGTGCGAGACAGGCAGTGCCTGCAGTGGCAGAGGTGTTGACTGCAGAGGCCAGCTGCACCCTTCTGATCCAGCCCTCCTCCAGCTCGGTCCTCCCGAGCCCTTCAGTCGGCCGCTTTAATTAGCTGTCCTGCAAGATCAGTGTGGTTCGTTTGAAGCAAATTAAGGCTGGATTAACCAAGTAGATGGGAAGAAAGGATTTAGTGAGGTGCTTCCAGTGGTCTGCATTCTTGGCAAGATGGTGAGAGCTGATCTTGCTGCAAGGATGCACAGAGCGCGTGCCTGCAGAGCTGATGATAGCCTGGACCTGGAGCAAGGAAAAAGGGCAAGCATGGGGTCTGTCAACAGCATGATTTCACTAGGTTGGTTAAAAAGGGACTGAGAACAGAGGAAGGCAGGCAGGACCTGAGGGCTAGGTGTTGAAGCCAGACATGGGGGAAATGAAAGGATGGTTTTATCTGAAGGACATCAGGATACGGTTCCAAGGGGAGCAGTGAGTTTTTCGTGCTCTGCTTCTAGACCAAATGTCTTTCTGGAAGATGCTGTAGCCACTTGTAAGTCATCGCAGCCAAGACTGACGTGCTAGGTGGAATTCTCTGGCTGACCTGTTGTTAACAGATGATTGGGCTAATGACATACTGTGGCAGTGCCCAAGGTCAGACTCCTTGCAGAAGCGTGCTGTTCCACTGCGTTGTGGGTGTAACCTTCCAGCTGCCGTGCGATGTCTCCCGAGTATCACACATGGAGTGCATCCCGTGAGCTGTTCACTGGAGGTGCATCTTAGCAAGCTTCTGGCCTGCAGAAAGAGAACCATTTAGCAATTTCAAAAATCTTGTCAGGGCGGATGACAGAGTTAATAAATACAGCTTTTTGTCCAGGCGCGCTCACGAGGGCAATGTGGAGGTGCTGGTGGGGCAGGCAGCAGCACTGAGCCCTGCCCCACAGAGAGGGATGTGGAAGGGAGGGTTGTGGACAGGATGCTGCCTTACCCCAGCAGCAGTGGAGGTTGCTGTGTGTGTGCTGGATCAGTCCCTTTGGGAGCCAACGCCTCCGTGTGCGAGCAGGAGTGGTTAGAGTTCAAGAGAGTTGTTTGGCCGGGGGTGGAAAACGTGGCTCCCAGCAAAAGGGTAAGCCAGCAGCATATTTCACTGGGGAGGGGAAGGAATGCGAACCTCCGTGGGGACTTGGTATTTGGTAACAATAGGTCTCCATCACCAAAAGCGGGGAAATGCGGGCTGAGAACTGCAGTCAGAGAGTTCAGGGTGGGAAGCAGTGAGGTGCCAAGCGAGCCTCAGGAGCCCTTCCACCAGGAGTCACGCAGGGCTGAAGTACGAGGTGGTGATGGCAGCAGGGCCTGGGACCTCCGAGCCTTCCTCCCCACCTCTCCTCCTCACCTCCACCCCACCCCGCGCGCGTCCCCGTTGCCTGCCAGGGCATTCACTGCCTTCTTCTCTCTCCCCTCGGTCCTCCCCGTCAGCCGGTGAGTACGGCGACACTCGGTGTGCCTGCCGGTGCCTAACCTCAGCATGAGCCTTGCTCGCGGCGTGCCCGCGTGCCCAGCCCGGCGCTGGGGTGGCACTGCTGCTCCTGCGTGGTTTGGGGGCAGGACCCCGCCTTCTGTGCCTCTACTCACCCTGCTCGAGCTGACGTGTGGCCTCGGGCGTGCCGTGGTGTGTGCATGCCGGGGGGACCCGCTGGGAAGGGGACGTGTGTCCCCGCAGGGGCTGGGACCTGGCTCCGGGGTCCTGCCCTGCCCGCCTTGTGTTTGCAGATGAGTCTCAGAAAGGGGGATGGAGGTGGGGGGATAGGGTTCTGGGGCTTGAAGTGCTTTGAGTGGGGGAGAAAGAGATCCTGAGGGGGGAAAGGGGACCCTGGGGGGCAGCCGCTGAGTGCTGGAAGGACCCTGACTTAAATGAGGACCTCGGTGCTGCGAGATGTCCCAGTAGCTGTGGACTGAACAGGGCCAAGGAAAAGGAAAAGGTGATCCTGTCCCTGTGCAGGAGGAGACCAGCCAGCGTCACTCGAGACAGGATGGCCAACAGTGACCGATACGTACTCAAGGGGTTGGGGATCTCTGCTCCCCTTCCGTTGGGGGATTTCCTCAAACAGACCCTCGGGGTCCCCTTGCTTTGCAGCAGCCTGAAATGAGGGTGGCTGTGCCCCAGGTGGGACGGGGAGCTCCTTCTCAGGCAGCCAAATTCTGGGGGCGAGGGCCAAAACGTGGTCAGAAGGGGCTGCCAGGTAGGGTCCTCCCCCTGCTTCCTGCTCTCCCTCGTGTGCTCAGACCTGCTCCTTTCCTCCAGATCCTGCAGAAGCCGACCCACGAGCTGAAGCAGCAGCTGGCCGGGTACTCCAAGCGGGTGGCCAGCTCCGTCACCGAGCTCATCCAGGCAGCCGAGGCCATGAAAGGTGAGCACCATGGCTCCGTCCACCTCCAGGACAACATTGAGGGCTGGGATTAGTGCCTGGGGCCTTAGTGCTGATGGGAGGAGGTAGGGTGGGTCAGAAATGAGACCGTGTGTGGCTTTAACCTGTCTTGGTTTCTTTCTCCTCTAGGGACAGAGTGGGTTGACCCAGAAGATCCCACGGTCATCGCTGAGAACGAGCTGCTGGGGGCAGCGGCTGCCATCGAGGCTGCAGCCAAGAAGCTGGAGCAGCTGAAGCCGAGGGCCAAGCCTAAGGTAGCACGGGGTGCTGACCCCCCGTGAGCCCCCTCTGGGCAGCCCCTTCCCTCCTGGGTCCCGCAGCTATCATTCACGTGTGCCCCCCTCAGCCCCCTGCCACCTTCCTGGCAGTACCATCTAGGACTCACGCTCCTGTTTTTGTCTCCAGCAAGCAGATGAGAGCCTGGACTTTGAGGAGCAGATCTTGGAAGCTGCCAAATCCATCGCGGCAGCTACAAGCGCCCTGGTGAAGGCTGCCTCAGCAGCCCAGCGAGAGTTAGTGGCCCAAGGAAAGGTAAGGCTGGGAGGGGGAAGGACAGGAGCAGCACAAGAGTCGGTGCTGAAGCACTGCATGGTGCTGTGCTGGGCTCCCTCCCTTCTCCAGCAGCCCTCAGTGCTCCTCTCCTGCCCCACAGGTGGGAGCCATCCCAGCCAACGCAGTGGATGACGGGCAGTGGTCCCAGGGACTCATTTCAGCCGTGAGTATCAGGGACACGTGTTGCCTGTGGGGCAGGGGATCTCCCCGCGCTCCTGCTCCCGAAAGGAGGATGCTCTGCCCTTGTGCTCTCCTCCGCGGAGGAGGCAGCCCCCTGCTTGCTCCCTCTCCCACCAGCTGGGACGTGGCGTGGAAGCCGATGGATTGTCCCCGTCCTGTGCCCCTTGTCCTCCTGGGGACGCTCTCCTGCAGGCTCCCAGCCCCCCCTGACGCTCTTCTCCTGCTGCAGGCACGCATGGTGGCTGCCGCCACCAACAACCTGTGCGAAGCTGCCAACGCGGCGGTGCAGGGCCATGCCAGCGAGGAGAAGCTCATCTCGTCCGCCAAGCAGGTGGCTGCCTCCACGGCACAGCTCCTGGTGGCCTGCAAGGTGAAGGCTGACCACGACTCGGAGGCCATGAAGAGGCTCCAGGTGAGTCCCAGGCTGAGTCCCCATCCACTCGTGGGTGTTTGAGGGGTGAGGGTGGACGTGTGGGACCGTGGGATGAGGCCGTGGCACGGAGGAGGCATCTCCACAAGGTTGTGCTCCCTGCCTGCCCGCTGTCGGTGCCTCACTGGGGCGCAGGCTCCATGTATTTTGGACCTCATTTAGCTGCCTGCGTGCGTAATCCTGGGCTCCTGTCCACCAGGCTGGGATTGCTGAGCCTGAGGGCATTCAGGGCTGATGGTCTGGCTTGGGAATGCCTGAAATGTGTGCACCGAATCCCTGGCATTAATGTCTGGGGACATGTTTTGACATAGGAGATTAACCCTTCGCGGCCGTGGCATGGAGGTTAATGCCCACACGCTGGGGGTTAACACGAGGATCCTGGCGGGGCAAAGGCTGGGACAGGTCAGCAGGGCTGCCCCAAAATCCCTGCCCCGCTGCTCACAGGAGCAGAGCAAGGGAAGCACCGCAGGCACCCGACTGGGAGCAGCAGTGCCTGAAATGGTCATGAGCAGCTCTGGTGGCAGCAAGCCATCCTCGGGGAGCTCTGCCGGCAGCTCCCGGCTCACCCAGCCACCTCTCCTGCCCGGCTGGGACAGGGGTTCCCCCACCAAGGCAGCAGTTGTGCCCCAGGCTTAGGATGCCTTTCCCTCACCTCTTTTCCTGCTCCAGGCGGCCGGGAATGCGGTGAAGAGAGCGTCCGACAACCTGGTGAAGGCAGCGCAGAAGGCGGCCGCCTTCCAGGACCACGACGAGACGGTGGTGGTGAAGGAGAAGATGGTGGGGGGAATTGCACAGGTGAGGAGCGGGGCTGCTCCGGGTGGGCAGGGGGAAGCACCATGCGTTCTGTCTCCCAAGGAGTGTGGTGTGGGACGCTGGGCTTGCTCTGGGACCACGAGGTGGGAGGGGATGGCAGGGTGCAGAGCAAGAGCCGCGGGCGCACGAGGCATCCATCTCACCTCGATCCCTTGGCAGATCATCGCCGCCCAGGAGGAGATGCTGCGCAAGGAGCGTGAGCTGGAGGAGGCACGCAAGAAGCTGGCCATGATCCGGCAGCAGCAGTACAAGTTCCTGCCCTCCGAGCTGCGGGATGAGGAGCAGAACTGAGCCCTGCACGCCGCCGCTCTGCGCCCGGGCAGAGCCCTGCCGCCACTCACTGCACAGACTGCTGCCGCCGGCTCCTATTTAAGACACCCCACCTCCAGCAACGCCGGGCTGCCTCGGGTAAACCACAGCCCTGCCTGCACCACCGGCAAGCCGGGACTAACCCAGACACCGCGCAGCACCGCCCCGAGCAGGCGCCGCACCAGCATCTCCGCTTTGCCGCCCAGCACGCCTTCCCACGCACCCGGCCGGGGGGCTGCCGGGAGTGGGAGCCTGTCCTGGACCAGCCCGGGGTGACCCTGCCACTAGCCTCATTTAAGAGGGCTACAGGGCTTCCCCCTGTGGTGGGTCCAGCCCTCCAAATCCTTCAGGATTTTTTTCTCGTGCCTTTGTCGCCTTTCCTCTCGCTCCTTTCTTCTCCTTCCTCCAGGCAGGACGAGGGGAGGCTGGTGTCTCGCCCTGTCCCATGCGGTGGGGTGCAAGGAGCAGCTCTGCACCTTCCTTTTGCTATGCTCTTGCACGGAGCCGCCTTTCACCTCTGTTGCCTTACTGCTGGCTGAATCACCCGCCCCTCTTCCTCCGCAGCATCCCCCAGGGGCACCGAGCCTCCCCAGAGCATCCTCGCCACCATAGTGCCTCTGCTCAGGGCGGGCACGAGATGGCTTCGCCCCAGAGCTGCTCTCTCTGACCTTGTCGCCTTTCCCTGGGGCCCTTCCTCCCCGCCCTCCCAGCCAGCTCTGCCTTCCTCCTCCTTCCCAAGTGCCTGCGTTGTTTTCTGAGATTTTCAGTATTTTTTATAACTTTTAAATTTCTTTAGTATTGAGCCTGCAGCTTTCCAGAGTTCATTTATCTCCTTGCTCACGTCGTCCCCACTAACCCCCCGCAGCTCAGCGCCTGCCCAGGGGCCCAGAGACTAGCTCCTCACCCCTCCGTGGCTCCGGGACCCCCCCCAACCCCTCCCCTTGCACTTGCTGAGGCTTCTCTCACTATTTTGATACTTTAAGCATCGCCTGTTACACATGGAAGGAATCCAGCTCTCCCCAGAAATCTGGGGTGAGGTAGGGGGATATAGATGGCTCTTTTGAAAGATGCCTTCTTCAATAAAAAATGGATTTCTGCTTTCTCCGTGCATGTGTCCATGGGGAGGTGCAGGGAACCGGGGGGGGGGTTGCAACCCGAGGAGGTGCCAGCATCTCAAAGCGTGGGGCTGCTGGTTGGACCTGGGGCACTGGGACATGGTGGGCAGGGGTGCAGACCCCACTGCGTGGGGCCGCCAGCCCTCCTGGGTGGGGGGGAGCGCGGCGCAGGCGCTTAATCCAGCACGGAAAATATTCGAGGCACGTCCAGCAGCGGCACCCGGCCGCCTGGACCCCCGCTGCCAGCCATGTACGGCCCTCGCAGGTGCCGCCGGGGGGCTGGGGGGGATTTTGTTGCTGGGGGATTTGGGGGCCGGCCGGGCTCCAGCACAGCACCTGCCCCTGGGGCTCTGCGCTCCTGGCCCCATTCCTGCCGGCGGACAAAAATATCCCCGGGCAGGGCAGCAGGAGGGGGTGCAGGTGGGGTGCCCCCCACTATGCTCACCCCCCTGAGCCTCCCCCGGTTGGGGCTGCGGCCCTCGGCGTGCCGTGGGGCTGGGAATGCAGCCGGAGCCCTCCCGGCTGCCGGCGCTGAGCTCAGGCCCCGAAATAGCCCCCCGAGGCCGACCTGCGTGGGCAGCAGCTGCCCCAGCGCGGCCCCTTCCCCACCTGCTCCCACCCCATCACCCAGATGAGTTTTGGGGGGACCCAAGTGGTTTTAGGGATGCTGTGGAGTGGAGCGGTGACACTTCTGTCCATGGGGCCCGTTCCTTGTGCCCTGCATCCCCCCGTCCCCAAAACAACACTGGCACCAGCAAACACCCAGGAGGACGAGCTGCCCCGTGAGCTCTGCATGTCACGAATCTGCAAGGTCTCAGCTTGCAGGGGGTGGTGATGGCCATGCCAGGGGGCTTGGAGCTGTTGTGGGGTCCCCCCACAACATCCCAGCTGAACCCGGGGTGCCCGGGGTGCGGAGGTGCCGTCCCCCCGCTTTGGGGCCGCTCTCCGGCGGTGGCCTGGCTCCAGGGGGGATTTGTGCGTCCTGCAGGAATCCCAGCCCTCCCAGCTGTCCCCTGACAATCTGTGCTGGCCTGACCCAGCACCAGGCTCCCGACCAGGTACGGACGGACACGGGGCCCTCTGAGCGGGCAGCAAGGAGGGCAAGAGGGCACAGCCCACCCCACTGCCCCTCCTGCCCCTGGGCAGGGGGCTGCCAGCAGCGGGGACCCCCAGTGATGTCCTCTGGGCAAGGGGAAGGGACGCAGATGGCAGCACTAAATCCACAGGGAAGGAATCCACGGGGCAGGGTTCAGCCTGGCCAGAGCCCCGGCCCCGTAAATCTCCCCGGCTGCGTTGCGGGGTTATTTTCCGAGCGGTGCTTGGACCTGGGACACCTCAGTCACAAGGTGCCCGTGTCCCAAAATCATCCGGGCTTGGGAAGCCTCAGCCCAGCTCATGGACGGGGTCACCCCCATGGCCCCAGCTGCCCAGGGAATTGTGTCCCCGGGGGAGGACACACTTCTAAGAGCCCCCATCCCCTTTCTGGCTGCTCACATCGTGCTCATCACCAGCTTTGCCCCGAGCTGAAGAATCTCCCCCAGAGCCATCCATCCTCATCTGGGAACGACGGGAGGTGGATCCTCCCCCTGAGAGCAGCGTGCTAGCGGTTCCTGGCTCTCCTTCTCCAAATATGTGCCTAATTCGTCAGCACTAATACCGCTCGCCAGCGTCCAGCCGCGGCTCCGCTGCTTTGCATGGCTCTGGCAGCCCCTTGGTCCTTGGAAGACGCCACTCACGTCCTCCCTATGACCCCAAAAATCTGTGCTGAATGCTCAGGGTCACCCCCAGGAAGCTGCTTCCTCCAGCTCTCAGCGCCCCGCCGCCAAAAAGCCGGGGCAGCTCTCACACACCCCATTCTGGGGAGCCCCGTGCCGGGTGGATGCAGCCCGGGGTGATGGGCTGGGAGCCCACACGCCCCCCTCACCCTGCCCCATCCCATCCCAGCCCCTCGCCTCCCGTAGCCCCCCCGGCCCCGAGCCCACCCTGCAGCTGGGAATGTGCCAGAAGCATTTACGAGCGGCGTTAGAGCACGGGGTATTTTTGGAGGAGCCAGGATCTGAAGGGTTTGCATATTTTTTATTTTTTTGCCTGCAGATTACGGTTTATTTAGAGCAGAAGCAGCAGGGCAGCCCGCACGCCCTGTGTCCCCCCAAAACACCACCCTAGGGGACGCGTTGGTGCCGGCTGTCCCCGCACACTGGGGGCGGTGGCACCAGGGACACGGGGGCTGCAGCGGGGTCCCCCGTGGAAGCGGGGCCCCTGCCCTGCTGTGACGCAGGAGCGGGACGCGGAGGTCAGCGCTCGGCTCCCTTCTCTCCCAAAGGATTTTCCCTCTGTGTTTTTCTGCCAGGCCTCGCGCGGAGGACGCCGGGGCGGCACGGAGGGGTGTCATGGGAGGGCTGTGCTGGGAAGAGCCTGCCCGGTGCAGGGGGGACGCTGGGGGTCCCACCGTGGGCACCCCCGCAGAGCATCCCTGTGCCCGCCGCTGGCCCTGGGGGGTGGCAGGGGGACGGGGACGGAGAAGGGGTGCTGGGAAACACGAGTGTAACTGCAGCAGGGATCTCCGTAGGGCAGAGCAAAACCCTCTGAGTTGAGGGGTGCCACCAGCTTTGGGGGGCATGGGACCGCAGCAGGGGGCTGGAGCTGGGAGCACGGTGTCCTGCAGGGGAGACAGGGGCCACAGGCAGCCCAGGGGACACTGGGGCACAGCAGCATCATGACAGTCCTTGGGTGTCCCCAGTGCATTCACAGCCCAAGGAGGGTCCCTGCGGCCCCAGGAAAGAGCACCCGTGGGGTGTCACAGTGTGTGGGTGTCCCTGTGTGCCATACAGAGTGTCCCCAGAGCCCCAGGGTGTCCCCAGTACTATCCCTCGGGGTGTCCCCAGTGCCAACAGGGTACCCCCAGTGCTGTCCCCGGGGGTGTCACCAGTGAAATACCACCAGGGTAACCCCAGCACGGAGCCCTGCGGTGTCCCCAACACTGCCTCTGGGGATGTCCCAGCACAGTGCCACCAGGATACCCCCAGCACATAGCCCTGGGCTGTCCTCAGCACTGTCCCCCAGGGGTGTCCCCAAGGCAGTGCCACCAGGGTACCCCCCGCACTGTCCCCCCGGCGTGTCCCCAGTACTGTCCCGGGGTGTCCCCAGCACAGTGCCACCAGGGTACCCCCAGCGACGTCCCCCAGGGCTGTCCCCAGCGCAATGCCTTCAGGGTACCCCCAGCACTGTCCCCCCCGGGCTGTCCCCAGCGCTGTCCCCGGGGGCTGTCCCCAGCCCATCCCCACCAGCGCGTCCCCCTCGCGGTTCCCCCGCGGGTTCCCGGTGCCGGGTGCCGCGGCGGTGCCTCCCGTTGCCGCCCCCCCGTGCCCCCCCCGTTCTCCCGTCCCTCTCGGTGCGGCGGCCGGTGTCGAAGCCTGTCCCTAAAAGGTGCTGGCGGGCGGCGGGGGAGGTACCGGGGCGGCCCCCTCCCGGCGCGGCCCCTCCCCGGCTCTTAGGCGGCGCGGCGGGGCGGGGGGCTCAGTGCCGGTGCTGCCGCCGCCCCCGGTGCTCCAAGCCCCGCCGCCGCCCCGAGCCCCGCCACCTTCACCGCCACCGCCACCGCCACCATGGAGGCCATCAAGAAGAAGATGCAGATGCTCAAACTGGACAAGGAGAACGCCATCGACCGAGCCGAGCAGGCGGAGGCTGACAAGAAGCAGGCGGAGGACCGCTGCAAGCAGGTGGGTGTCCCACTGAACGACCCCCAACCCCCCCCTCAAAAAAAGTATATGATGACGGGGATCCTGGCCCTAAAGGGGTTTGGCCCCGGGGATCTCGCCCTGATGGGTGTCCAGCTCGTGGATCCCAGCTCTAAGGGTCCCCAGCCCTCGGGACTTTGCCCCGCTGGGTGTCCGACCTTGGGGACCCTCACCCTGGGGACACCCAGCCCTGGGGACCAGTGTCCCAGCCTGTTGTCCATGGTCTCAGCACCCCAAAACTAGCTGGGTCTTGGTGGGACACTCCAGTGCCACCTCCTTGTCTCTCTGCCAAGGAGATCCCTGGGGACAGCGAGCTCCCACCTCAGCCACAAGAGGTGGGGACCTTCCTGGTGTCCCCACGTTGGGAACCCATTGCCCCTTCCAGGCTCAGGGGTGCTCCAAGCACCTGTGGATCCCCGAGGACATGTGGCCCCAAAACTGACAGAGCAACGTCAATGGGAGGAGGGTGACCGTCCCCTGCCGGGTGGGTGCCCCTGGGGTCGCCAACCTTGCGCCAGCCCCCCCTGACCCCACGTAATCCGTCCCTTCCGCAGCTGGAGGAGGAACAGCAGGGCCTGCAGAAGAAGCTGAAGGGCACGGAGGATGAGGTGGAGAAGTACTCCGAGTCCGTCAAGGAGGCCCAGGAGAAGCTGGAGCAGGCGGAGAAGAAAGCCACGGACGTACGTAGGCAACCCCTCCCCTGTGCGGGCGCCGGACCCCGGGGGGGCGAAGGAAGAGGGGAGCCTTATATGGCAAATATCGGTGGGGACGGAGGCAGGATCCGGCCCCGCCACACCGGCACCGAGCCGGGCAGCGGGCGCTGGGCACGTCCCACGGGGGTACCCCCAGGGGTGGGGGCACCGCTCCGCCCCAGCACCCCAAAACGCACCGGGACAGGCATCCCCGGCATGCGTCGCCCATACACCTGTGGGGAAGACTTGAACGTCGTTGCTCAGATGGGTTAGAAAAGTGGGAAAGAGTGGAGAAATGGGAAAAGTTCTCGGCCGTGGCCAGGTGCTGACCACTTGGTCGCATAGGATGCTTGGGGTGCGTGGGGGGACCTCCAACGTGCCGCCCTGTACCCCAGGCAGGGAAAGGCCAGGAAGAGTTTTATTTAGGGCCATGACTGATGTTTCTCCTGGGAAATGGATCCCATCGGGGAGATGTTAGGGAGGTGTTGAAATTGGCTTGTGCCCGGCGGGGATGAAGGGTGGAACAGCTGTGCGCGGCCCCGGAGCCTCGGGAGTGGGGTATAACAACCCGCGGTGCCACACCGGGTATTTGACACCCTATAAATAAACCCTCCTTTTGATGGCCAGTCCTTCTCTGATGAAAACCAACCCTGGAAACTGGAGTAGAAGCTAAAGGGGAGCCGTCGGGAGCGTGGCCAGCAGGGGCATGGCCAGGCTTTTCAGGATTGAGAACCAAAAATTCAATCCCAGCTGGTTTGTGGAGCCAAACGGGGGAGATGCATCAAATCTCCAAGGTGGCTGCCAAGGACAGGGGACAGTAGGCAGGGACAAGCAGTGACAGCAAAGGCCCCAGGGTGGCCCAGAGCCCCCAGGAGTGACCGGACCCCACCCCACAGGGACCCCCAGCCTCCACGGGCACAGGAGGTGCCAGCAGCAGAGAAGTAGGCACAGGGGGAAAGAGGAGACAGAGCCTGAAACCCACCCCAGTGTCCCCAGTGCCACCAGTGCCTGCCTTGCACCATTCCTGGTGCTTCCAAAAGGGACAGGGGGTTGGCTGTCCCCAGAGAGGCTCCTGGGGTTAGGAGGGGGTGTCCCTAGCCTGTGTGCCCCCCGAGCTCTGGGCAGCGAGGTGCCGATGACCCCAGCTCCAGGCTGCCTCTTGTAGGTTAGAGAAGTTTGTCCTGAGGAGGCTCTGGTTCTCTGTGCTGACCCCTCGGACCTGCCCGAAGTTAGAAACAAAGTCGTTAAAACATGCGAAATCCTCTGGAAGGGCTCCTTTGTCTTGGCAAGAGGCGGGCACGCTAGGCTGGGCCAGGGGGCTGCGCTGCGTGCCGGGGTCTGTGCTGGGCTCTGCACTGGTCTGATGGGATCCCTGTGGGGTGAGGAGAGCTTGGTGCGGGGCTCGGCAGGGCACCGAGGGGGCGCAGGGTGCTTGGTGGCACCGAGAGCGGTCCAAAAGTCACGGGCTTTGGCAAGGAGAGCCCCGTCCCGGCGGGTTTGGGGACAGGGAGCCCCTGGCCCCTCAAGGGAAGGGTCTGGAGTGGGGTTGTGATGAAGGAGCCCTGCTGCAGCGCTGGGAAGGGCAGGAGGCTGTGCCAGGTATGGGGACAGGCTGTGCCATGAGCGAGACCTGGAAGTCACCGGGTGTCCCTGACGGGGACGGGGACGTGCTGACAGCGCTAAGTGCTCCCACTCGGGCCAGGAGCAGCAGGACCGAGCCCCGGGTCGGCACCTCCACAGAGCAGCAGATCCTTCCCAGCAGCTTTACGAGGCCACCATGTCCCCATCCCCTCCTTGTCCCCCAGGAGGGACGGCACACAGCCCGGCACGGCGCCCGGAGCAGGGCTCAGCCCCCGCAGCCCCTCCATCCCCGCATGTCCCCAGTGCCCAGCCTGTCCCCAGCCGCCCGCCGGGCGCAGGGAAAGGCAGGCTCCTCCATTCCCAGGCCATGATCCCGGAGGCTTCACCCAAGTTCCCGCCCCGGTGCTCTCCCAAGCCCAGACTTTGCTCTTATTTGGCGATTCCCCGAGCCGGTGGGAGGGAACGGGCGCTGCTGGGAAGTGACTGCATCCCTGGGTGGGGCCAGGGCAGGAGGCACCCAGCCTGGCCGCCGCAGGAACGGGGTGCCTGCCCCCACAGCCTGCCCCACAGCCTGCCCTCCGCTGACGGATCCCACTGCCCCTTGGCCACTGGGACCCCCCGGTTGTGCCCCGTGCGCCTTTCTGTGCCCGAGCGTCGGGCTGGGAGAGGGGCCAAGCCCCATGCCTTGTGCTCCGAGACACCTGGCCAAGGGCATGGGGCTGTAGGACCACCACCCCCGGTGGCATGGCTGGGTGCTGGCCCCCCCAGCGTGGCCCCAGACCCCATGGCAGCCAGTGGGATCAGCCCAGGAATGGCTCCGAACCGTCCCTGGAGGCAGGTGTGAAGTGCAGCCGGGGCTGCCCAGGAGCTGTCAGAGCTCCTTTAGGCAGATGGAGTGCCACCGCGCCGTGCCCTCCTGACGCACCGGGGCATCCGCTGCGACCGGGACACGGAGCTGGGGGACACGGAGCTGGTGGACATGGAGCTGGGGGACACGGAGCTGGGGGACATGGAGCTGGGGGACACGGAGCTGGGGGACACGGAGCTGGGGGACATGGAGCTGGGGGACATGGAGCTGGGGGACACGGAGCTGGGGGACATGGAGCTGGGGGACATGGAGCTGGGGGACACGGAGCTGGGGGACATGGAGCTGGGGGACATGGAGCTGGGGGAC
>CM021763.1:11284101-11382562 GCA_011075105.1 Heteronetta atricapilla
GGGGCTCGGTGGTGTGGGGCCGGGGAGGGCGTCCCGGCCGCTTGGCTCCACCACCGCCTCCGTAAACAGGAAATCCACAAGTGGCTCCCATCTCCTTTTCGGGAGCGAATGTGCTCAGGGCATTCCTCCTCCTTTACTCACGGCTCTGCAAACCCCAGGCCCCGGGGCAGCACGGCCCCCGACCCCGTGGAGCGCACCTCTCCCACCTCCGGGGCTATGGCACGAGGATGCGGTGCCGGGGCGGCGCGTGCCAGGGCCGTGTGGCATCAAACGAGGCGCTAGGGATGGGGAAAGCCCCGCCGTGCTCCTGGTGGGGCGATGGGACGGGCCCCAGCTGGGTGAGCCTGGTGCAATGGGGTGCTCGAGATACCAAACGCAAAATCTCCTGCCTGAAAACTTGTGGGGACGGGCAGTGACCAGGGTTTTGTGCTCCCCAGGCCGAAGCTGAGGTGGCCTCTCTGAACCGCCGCATCCAGCTGGTGGAGGAGGAGCTGGACCGGGCCCAGGAGCGCCTGGCCACCGCCCTGCAGAAGCTGGAGGAGGCCGAGAAGGCGGCGGATGAGAGCGAGAGGTGTGACGGGGGGGCACAGCCGGGGACACCCTCGATGGCAGGCAGCCCCCTGGTCTCCGCAGAGGGGCTTCCTGCAATGTGCAGCTGGGCAAAGAGCAGCTCCAGCAGCAGCACCTGAGCGATGAGAGATGAGTTTGGGACCTGCCTGGTTGAGAGGCACCACGGCCACATCTCTTTGCTCCAGGACATGGTCCCGGGAGGGGGCCTGGGGCATCTCTGCTGCTCTAAGTGTGCACTGGGGCATCCCTGGGGTGCCACTGGCACGGGGTGGCCAAGGGGGTGCCACTGTCCCCAGGCAATGCCCCATGTCGCTGGAGGATGGCGGGGTCAGGCAGGAGGTGCAGGTGCCACCTCAACCCACAGCCATAACTTCTTAGAATTATAGCCTTTTAGGTGGAAAAGACCTTCCTTTTCACCATTCCCACCACCAGCCTGACCTGCCGAGCCCCGTCTCCAAGCTGTGCCCCTTAGCGCCACGTCCACACGCCTCAGAAATACCTCCGGGGATGGGGACCTCCAGCGCTCGGCCCCTCTCTCCTTGAAGAAACTCTTCCTAATCTTCTTGCTTTGGCTTCCCGCAGAGGCATGAAGGTCATCGAGAACAGGGCCATGAAGGACGAGGAGAAGATGGAGCTCCAGGAAATGCAGCTGAAGGAGGCCAAGCACATAGCAGAAGAGGCCGACCGCAAATACGAGGAGGTACGCGCCGCCACCCACGTGCCCCCTTCCCCAGCCCTGTCCCCCGGTGTCCCCTGGGGCCACCCCCCAGGGCCTTACACCCCGAGCTGGGGCTGACGCCTTCCTTTCGATGCCACCAACAGGTCGCCCGCAAGCTGGTCGTCCTTGAGGGAGAGCTGGAGCGCTCGGAGGAGAGGGCAGAGGTTGCGGAGAGGTGAGCGTGGGGCTCCCGGCGGGCAGCGCGCGAGGGTCCCGCGCCACCCCCACGCCGTGTCCGTGGGGACAGGGGTGGCTGCATGTCCCCGTGGGGACGGGGAGGTCCCTTCCCAGCCACCTGGGGGGGGGGAGGCGGAGGGATCAGACCCCCCAGCACATCCGTGACCCTGCTCTCTGCTGTCCCCCCCCCCGGGGCGCCCCTTTTCCACCCCAGCCGAGTGAGACAGCTGGAGGAGGAGCTGCGGACCATGGACCAGACCCTCAAATCCCTCATTGCCTCAGAGGAAGAGGTACCGGGGCAGGGGCGCGGGGCGACGTGCGGCAGCCCCCCCTCTCTCTGTCGCTGTCCAGCCACCTCTCTTCCTCTCTGCCTCGGCCGCAAGCCCTCACCTCGCCTTCCCCTACATCACCGTGGGCTGGGCACCATCCTCCGCGCCTGCTCTCTTCCCCCTCCTCATCCTCGGAGGGATGCAGGAGTGTGGTGGCGGCGGTGACACGCATTGGCACGAGGCAGGGACCCGTGCCCGGCGGCTCTGCTCCTCCTCCACCCGCGCTGAGTTTTCTCCTCTCTCAACTTGTTCTCTCTCTTTCTTTCCTCCTTCCCCACGCCCGCTCTTCCTGCTCCCCGCTCCTCTCCTCCATCACCCCCCTCCCTGGCCCTGCTCCCCCCCCCCGCTTGGGATGTAGTAAATGTGGTGACCTAGAGGAGGAGCTGAAAATTGTCACCAACAACCTGAAGTCCCTGGAGGCCCAGGCCGACAAGGTAGGGGCTGCTGGGGCTGGGCACAGAGCTTGGGGCTGGGGGGGACGGGGTTCCTGGGGGGGGGACACAAAGGGTGACCGGAGGTGTCCCGCGGGGCTCACGGACGTACCTCTGTGTCCCTGCAGTATTCCACCAAGGAGGACAAGTACGAGGAGGAAATCAAGCTCCTAGGGGAAAAACTGAAGGAGGTAAGGCGACAATCCCTCACCTCCCAGGCTTGGAGGTTAATGCATGTGCTCGGCACCCCCAAGGAGCCCAGGCGCAGGAGGTGCAGACGGGGCAGCTTTGGGGTGCAGGGTGGCCTTGGGGTGCGGGTTTAGGGGCATTCCCATCACATTTGGCCTCTCCCGCAGGCGGAGACCCGGGCAGAGTTTGCCGAGCGATCCGTGGCGAAGCTGGAGAAAACCATCGATGACTTGGAAGGTAAAACGTCCCCGCCGCCTCGTGCCCCTTTTTCACGGGCACAACGGGACAGGACGTGTCCCTTGGGGGGGGGGGGACTTGGCCGGGCTGAGGCCAAAGCAGCCCATGGGCGAGCCGGGGCGGGGGTCCCCATGCAGGGGGTGTTCAGGGACCCCGGGTGGGGGGAGGCTGGGACACCGTGGGGGTTTTGGGGTCCATGGGAGGGGAATAGGGCCGCATCCACGCCGCCTGTGCCCGGTGCCGTACCCGCACGCCCCTGTGCCCCGCTCACCGCCACTCTCTCTCTCTGCCACTCGCCCCCTCCCCGCTCCACCGCCCTCCCCTCCCGCTCCCCCCCGCCTGCAGACGAAGTGTATGCGCAGAAGATGAAGTACAAAGCCATCAGCGAGGAGCTGGACAATGCGCTTAACGACATCACCTCCCTCTGAGCCCCTCCGACCGGCACCAGCACCGCACTCCCCCCCACCCCCACTCCATCCTCGCCCGCATCCCCCCCTCCCCAGCTCGGCCGCTTGCCTGCCCGCCCCCCCACCGCTCACCCTGCCCTCCGTGTCCCCTCCATGTCCTTCCCGGCCCGCCGCTGGTGGTCACAGGGGCCGGCCCGGGGGGTCCCCGCAGTGTCCCTCTTTTTGGGGGAAAGCAAGGCGTAGGCGCTACGGGGTGTCTGGGAGATAAAGGGGAGCAGCCCCCACGTGCTGGCAGCACGAGCACTGGGGACCCCGCGTCCCCCCAGCAAAGCTGTCCCGGTGCTGCTCGCCGAGCCCAGGGTGGGGGGACACGTCCAGGAGCAGCAGCACCTCCGAGGAGAGGTGGGCTCCAGCCCCCAGGGGACGAGGGGTGTCCGTCCCCAGGCAGGCAGCCCCTGGTCCCTCCCACCCCGCTCCGCTCCCCGCTCCCCTCCTTCCTCTGCACATCGCTCTTCAGTTTGCATTTCATGACTTTTTCTTTTCTGTTCTGTCCCTCCGGGTCACCGAGTTGGTCTCAATAAAGCGTTTTCTCTCCTTGGTTTCTCCCTCGTTTTCTTCATGCTGCTCTGCCTCCCCACGCTCACCCCTCATTGCCTGCTCTCTCACGCCGGCAGCCGGGGGCGGGAGGTGGCCGCGGGGACCCCGCAGCTGAGCCCCTTTGTGCCTCAGCCCGGGGACGTCCCCCACCTCCCCCGGCTCTCGGACACAGCTTTCCTCATCTTCTGCCACCTTCCAAGACGTTCTTCATCGCTCTTTCGACCTGAATGAATAGGGCTAGACCCGGTCCTGTCCGTTCCCCATCCACCCTCCTGGACACCACGACAACCTCTCATGGCCCTGACGTCTCCTCCATCACCCTCTTGTGCCAACAAGGCTGGCCCTACTGTGTGGCAGCAGCTCCTGGCCCTAAATGGGTCCCCAGTCCTCCTCCCTCAGCATCCTACCCTCTCCCAAAACCCAGAACTGATGGACCCGGGACCGGCCGCCTCCTCCCACCGTCCCCACTGGTCCCCAGTGCCCACCAGTGGCACCACAGTGG
Source organism: Heteronetta atricapilla (assembly GCA_011075105.1). Taxonomy (NCBI): domain Eukaryota; kingdom Metazoa; phylum Chordata; class Aves; order Anseriformes; family Anatidae; genus Heteronetta; species Heteronetta atricapilla. The sequence goes on from CM021763.1 coordinate 11,288,259, forward strand.
GTGCCCAGCGAAGGCTCTTGCAGGCAGCACCCTCTCTTTTCACTAACTCTCTTTTCTCTCTCTCTCCCCTTTGCTGCGCTGACGTCTCCGTTTTCTCTAGAGCGTTCCCGGCAGGAGGCCGAGAAAAACCGCGTTCTCTCTAACGAGCTGCGGGTCATCCTGACCGAACTTAACAACTGAGCTAAGGCAGCTCCAGCCCCAGCACAGCCTCCCACCCACGGGGTGCCCCCAGCCCCAGGCTGCCCACCTGCCCCGTTTCGGCCAGGCTGGTTTGGGGCTGGGAGCCCCTGCCCGCTCCCCACTGGGGTAACCGCCCTGCTGGGGGGGACAGGGAGCCCCTGGGGAGCTGATGGTTTTTTTTGGGGGAGAGGGATGAGGGGTTTTGCCGTGTCCTGGGATGCCCACACGGTGGTGGCTGTCCCCTGGCAGCAGCCTGGCCCTGCTGGGGAGGGATGTGGTGGCTTGTCTCCTGCTTCCCTCTCCCTCCGGTCACCCCAAACCACGCAGGGAGGACACCCTTGGAGCGGGGTCCCTGCAGGGTGCTGGGTGGGCACAGCCCCCCATCCCCATCTCCAATGGGTAGGGGGTTGCCAACTGGAAGCCAGCACCGGAGGAGGCTGCCCCGGCAGCGGGCTGCCCAAAGGAGCTCGTCCCTGCAGACTCGTTATCTCTGCTCCTTCTCTGCTGTCCTCTCTGCCCGCCCTCCTGGGCTGCTGTCTCACTCCTCTTCTTCACGGAGCACCTGGCTCGTGCCGCAGGCGCTGGCTCTCCTCTTGCAAGGGTTCGTGCACGTGCCGGTGGGGACGGCAGGACGGGGAGAGATGGGGCCGCGGTGGCGGTACCCGCACCACGGAGGGGCTGGCCAAGGGCAACGGGGTGCGTTGGGAGGACGGAGAAGCTGAAGAGAGGGGGCTGCCTGACCTCCCCCGGCGGTCGTGGAGGGGCTGGGCTCATCCCTGCCCGTGCTGGGGCTGCTCATACTGAGCTGTGTCCGTGTGCGTGTGTCTGTGCCTGGCGTGGTGTGCGTGGGTTTCGGCTGGGTACGCCTGTGTCTGTGCGCGTGGCTGGGTGTCCCTTGTGTTCACAGAGAGTCTGGCCAGTGCCAAAGAGGAGAACGTGGGCATCCACCAGGTCCTGGACCAGACCTTGCTGGAGCTGAACAACCTCTGAGCTGCCTGGGGAGCCCCCGCCCCTCTTCCCTACCCCACACGTGCACCCCACTGGCACGCTCAGGATGTCATCAGCTGAACTGCGCCTTGGCCAAATCCACACATCCGTTGAGAAGGGAAGCCCTGCAGCCTTACACCATGGCTCGGGGGGCGTCTTGTCTGTGCACAGCCCGAACGGCTCTGTCCTGTCTTCATGTCCAAATATTAAAGCAGTTTGACAAGAAGGACGGGTGCGCTTGGTCCTTGTGTGCGGGTACAAGCACTGGGAGATGTGGGGTTGTTCTGCAGGGGACTTGCTGTGGGGCGGGTACAGCAGTCACAAGGACGTCCCTGGCCTTGGGATGGGACTGACAGCCATTCCTTAGGCTGCACAGGAAACCTCTAAGTCCCAAGCTCAGCCCAAAATGAGCATCCTCCTCCAGCACGCAGCAGCAGAGAGGTATCACCAGCGTGTCCCCTTCCATCTGCTGGACACTGGGGGAGGCCACCTGCTCTTTGGCTTACCCATTGACTGTGCTCCATGGCCCATGCTGATGATGCCACCTGAGCATACGTACAAGTGTGTGACCACACACGTACACACGCTTTTACTTACCGGGGTCTTTTCCAGGCCCGGAGCTGCTCACCCCACGCACTGGTTGCATTTTCTGTTACCGGCTGCCGAGGGACAGCTGTATAAACTAGCAGACACTAATGTGGCAGGCGACCAATTCCCGGCGCGCTCAGGAAGTTTCCTCCTGCTCTGTTGTATTTTCTCCAGCACAAAGAGGAGAGTGGCAGGATGTGCCTCACCGCTGTCACCAAGAAGGGGTGGGCTCCCTGGGGATGCCCACAGCCGTGATCCAGCCCTGCCCTCGGCTCCGGGCCCCTCCACGGCTTGCAGGGCGCCCTGCTGTCCCGCACTACCCGGCGGATATCCCCCTAGCAGCACAGCCTCATGCGGCCAGGAAACATAAATTCACGCTGACCCCTCGCTGGGCCAGGCCATCACCCCAGCGAGTGACAGGGAGAGCTTTCCCTGACTGCTTTCCTTTATTTGCTGCGCCCCCCAGCACAGGAGGGGATGGAGAGGTGGCAGCTCTTTCCTGCCCAGGTGCTTCTGGCCTCCTGCCCTCCTCCTGGCCCCCAGATCACGTCTGGAGCTCTGAAGACCTTTGGTTGTGCAGCAAAGGGACCAAGCACGTGCACCCCCTGCTTTGTGCCTCATTCTCCCCCGGATTGCCACATCCCAGGACATGCCGGAGGAGCAGGACGGCGCTCTTCTGCCTGGCTGAGCTTGCCCTGTGCAAGGGCTGGGGTTTCTTCTCCGGTCTGTCACTTCCCTTCAGCACGTCACTGTATTGCGCTGGTGTTTGGTCAAAGCACCTCCCTGGAATGGATTTGTCCGGCTGCAAAAGGCACAAGAGGGCAAAAACCACCAAAGCACCCTGCCCTGCAAACAGGCCTGCCCGGGCTCCCTATCAGGGCGCGTCCCCAGTGCCCAGCTCCTGGGCGTCCCTCGCCTTCCTGCCGGGACAAAGAGCCCTTTCACACCCAGTACTTTTCCCCATTCCAGCCTCCTGGATCGCACTGGCCTGTTTAACCATTTACATCCCTCCGCCGGATCCTCCTTCACCTCTGAACTCATTTCTGCGAGGCCCTGGCGGTTGTTCCCGGTGATGGGAACACCAAGGCCAGCAGCCGACCCCCCAGGGCCCGGCTCCGCGCTGCCGCCCCTCCACCCTCTGCTGCCCCTTGCTCCACAGGGGGCAGGGAGCCCCAGGGGGCTGGCGGTGGAGCGGTGTCAGCTGGGGGCTGTGTCCCTGCCATGTCTGCCTGTGTAACTGTCCTGCTGCGCCTCTGGGTGTGCTGACCTGGGCCTGATAGCCCAACGACCACAGAGTCTGAGTGTTTTGGGTTGGGAGGGACGTTAAAGATCACACAGCTCCAACTGATGTACAGTTCCAAGCCAAGGAATCCCAGAATGGGTTGGGTTGGGACGGACCTTAAAGCCCACCCAGCTCCATTCCCCTGCCGTGGGCAGGGACCCCTCCCACCAGCCCAGGCTGCCCAAAGCCCCATCCAGCCTGGCCTTGGGCACTGCCAGGGATGGGGCAGCCACGGCTTCTCTGGGCAGCCTGTGCCAGGGCCTCACCGCCCTCAAATAATTGATTCCAAATATCAAATCTAAATCTCCCCTCTTTTACTTTAAAGCCATTCCCTCTTGTTCTATCACCACCCTCTGGCACAGAGTCCCCCCCCGGCTCTCCGGCAGCCCCCCTTATGCACTACACCCAGCCGTAGCGCCTTGCCGAGGCCAGCCCCGGCCGCCCCCCCGGGGACCCCCGCGGGACAGCCCCGACATGGCAAGGCCGCCATGACAACGCCCCCCCTTGGGCTCCGGGTAGACCAGGCGGCCCTGGGCGGGCCACGCCCGGTAACACCAAACCTCTCCCCTAAGATCAGACCACGCCCCCGATCAGACCACGCCCCTAAGATCAGACCGTGCCCCTCCGACCAGACCACGCCCCTCCGACCAGACCACGCCCCTCCGACCAGACCACGCCCTTCTACCAGACCACGCCCCTCCGGTCAGACCGCGTCCACCCGCACAGACCGCGCCCATTCGATCAAACCACGCCCCCTGCGTACGGGCCTCGCCCCCCCACACCACGCCTCCTTAACAAACCCCGCCTTCATCGTGGCCCCGCCCACACCCCCACGAGGCCACGCCCCCTCCCCGGTTCCCCGCCCCCGCTCCCCGGTGCCGGCCCCGCCCAGCGCCGCTCTTCCGGCCCCGGCGGCGGCGGCGGCGCGCGCAGGCGGCGGGTGACGTCAGGCGGCCCCGGAAGGGCGGGGGGCGCGGGCCGGGTCCAGCCGGGTCCTCGCGGTCCCGTCCGGTGCCGAGCCGTGCCCGGTACCCCCCGTGACCCCCGGTACCCCCCGGTACCGGTACCGCCGCCATGACTCTCGCCGTCTTCTTCGGGTGTACCTTCATCGCCTTCGGGCCCGCGCTCAGCCTCTTCCTCTTCACCATCGCCCGCGACCCGCTGCGCATCATCATCCTCATCGCCGGGTCAGTGCCGGTACCGCCGCACCGGGGGGTCACGGGCACCGGGACAGGCACCGGCGCTGCTGTGGGTGTTGGCACCCAGCATGGGGCACGGTGCTGTGGCCGGTACCGGTGTGGGCACGGTGCTGGTGGGTGCTGGGGTGGGCACTGGTACTGGTACTGGGCCAGGAAGGGCAGCGGCACCAGTACAGGTGGGCACTGCTGGGCTACGGCACCTGCACCAGTGTGGGCATGGGCATGGCCACCGGTACCCATGCCATTGTGAGTGCCGTAGGGCCACCAGTACACATACCGGTACCGGTACCGGGCACTGGTATGGGCACCGGTGCTGTCATGGGCATAACCCAACCACTGGTGCTCATGGTGACACCAGTACCAGGACACCGGTACCATGACGGGCGCCACCGGTGCTCATGGTGGCACCAGTACCCGGGCACCGGTACCATCACGGGCACCACCAGGGCATGGCGGGGTCCAGGCCCCGGTACCGGCCCCGTGACGGGCTCGCCGTGCCCCGCAGGGCGTTCTTCTGGCTGGTGTCGCTGCTGCTGTCCTCCCTCATCTGGTTCATCGCGGTGAAGGCCAGCGACCCGCGCGACGAGGCGCTGCAGAGGGGGCTGCTGATCTTCGGGGTGATGTTCTCGGTGCTGCTGCAGGAGGCCTTCCGCTTCCTCTACTACAAGCTGCTCAGGTACGGGCGGGTTCGGGGTGGCACGGTGCCCCGCGCCGGGGCAAAGTCTGCTCCCAGGCCGTGGTGGCGGCGAGGAGGGCGGCAGCACTGCGGCACGCAGGCAGAGGGTAGCAGAGCTCCACGCCGCAGCCGCCAGCGCCAGCCCTGCTCCCATCCTGCAGAGCCCTGGCGATGCCGGCCTTTCCCCCCGCAATCCGTTTTTCTGGGTGTTTTGGGCTACTTTCTGCACCCCCTGTGTTTTTTTTTTATTTTTTCTAAAAAAAAAAATGGGTTCACTCTCCCAGCTGCCCGCATGCCCTTGGGATGTTTTCTGCAGCCTGGGGTGCTGCTGCTGGGTCCGCAACGTGCTGCCAAGCCCTACACCTGGTTTGTGGGGTTGGGTTGGAATCACAGAGTCGTTAGGGTTGGAAAAGACCTTCAAGATCATCTGGTACAGCCATTACCTGCCACCAATGTCACCACCAAACCCTGTCCCTAAGCACCACGTCCAGCCTTTCCTTGAACACCCCCAGGGATGGTGACTCCACCACCTCCCTGGGCAACCCGTCCCAGTGCCTGCCTGCTTTCTGAGAAGAAATGTCTCCTCATTTCCAACCTGAACCTCTCCTGGAGCTACTCTAGGGAGTACCCTCTGGTCCTATCACTGTTACCTGTGAGAAGAGGCCGACCCCCAGCTCCCCACACCTTCCTTTCAGGTACCTGTAGAGAGCAATGAGGTCAGTCCTGAGCCTCCTCTTCTCCAGACCAAACACCCCCAGCTCCCCCAGCTGCTCCTCATAGAGCTTGTCCTCCAGGCCCTTCCCCAGCTCCGTAGCCCTTCTCTGGACACGCTCCAGGCCCCTGATGTCCTTGTGCTGAGGGACCCAGAGCCGAACAAGTACCCGAGGTGGCTCAGTACCGTGCCAGTGGTGTGTTTTTGCGGCAGTGCTCCTGCCGTGCCCAGTCAGCACTCCGGGGGCTGTCAGCCGAGTCCGAACCGCTCCCTGCCGTGGTGTAGCGGTGCGCAAAGTGCCCGCAGATCCATTAATCAACGGCAGGATCATTGAGCGAGAAGCCAGGTGCCTGCTGGCGACCTGGCCGCACCCTTCTGGGGTGGCCCTGAGGAGGGTGGGCTGGTGGGGGTCTCCCTGCCTGGTCCGTGCCGTGCCCCACCGCTTTTCCCTGCAGGAAGGCCATCGAGGGGCTGGTGGCCCTCAGCGAGGATGGCTGCTCCCCCATCTCCATCCAGCAAATGGCATACGGTGAGTGCCACATGGCGTGCAGGGGAGGGGGATGCCTGGGTCTGCTGGGGTCTGGGAGGTCCCTGGGGTGAGGGGACCATGGGTTTGGGGTTTCACACAGGGCCTCTCTGTCCCGGCAGTGGCTGGCGTGGGCTTCGGGCTCATGAGCGGCGCCTTCTCCATGATCAACCTCCTGGCGGACGCGCTGGGACCGGGCACCGTGGGCATCCACGGGGACTCGCAGCTCTACTTCCTGACCTCAGGTGAGGGACGGGGCCGTGCCCCTCGCCCACATCCCTGCTGCATCACGAGGGCTCCTGCTCCCTGTGGCCATCCTAGCCCCTTGCAGTCCCCCTCTGCCATATCTTGTCCCCTGCGCCCCTCCCTGCTCCTCTCGAGCCCATCATTGCCCCCACACCCCATCCCTGCTCCTCTCCATCCTCCCCGAGCCCGCAGAACCGCTGGCTCCCTGGTGACCCCCCGCTGTTGCTCCCCGCAGCCTTCATGACCATGGTGTTGATCTTCCTGCACACCTTCTGGGGCATCCTCTTCTTCCACGGCTGTGAGAACCGGTGCTGGTGGGAGATCGCGGCTGTCGTCATCATGCACCTTGCGGTGTCAGGGTCGGTGAGTGCTCGGGCAGAGCCCTGTGCTGCCTCCAGGGACGGCTGCCACACGTCCCCATCCTGTCCCAGCCCCTCCCCAGAGCTGCTACGCCACTGGAACCGAGTGGAGGGGGACACGATGGCTGCGTGCAGCAGCCGGGCTCTGGGAGACCCCGCTCACCCTTTCCTTCCCCTGCGTCTCTCCCCAGACGTTTTGGAACCCGCTGTACGTGGGCAGCCTGGTGCCCTCCTACCTGCTGATGGCCGCTGCTGCTGTCTGGGCTTACCTGCTCTCGGGGGGCTCTGCCCAGAACCTGCGCCGCTTCCTGCTCTGTAAGTCCTGCTCGGAAACAGGGACGGGGGAGCCTCTGTGCCCCTGTGGGCGCTGGGTCCTGGGGTGGGGAAAGGGTCTCTTGGGAAATGAGGCAAGGAGGTGACGCTCTCCTGCGGGACGGGAGGAGACCCTGGGTTGGCTCTTGCTGGAAGTGGATGGGGTATGAAATTTGGTGAAAATCTCCACCCCTTGGCTCGGTTCCTGCAGGTTCGCAGAGCGGAGCCAGCCCCCAGCTGGCATCCTGAGGCCCCGCAGGACGCTCCCGTCCCCAGCTGCCCCTGCCCTCCCCTCCATCTCGGCGGCAAGACCGGCACTCGCCTCCTCTGCAATACGTTTTCTCCTGGAATGGGGGACCCCGGCCAGCCCCCGAGGGGCGGGTACTGCACCCAGCGGACAAGTGGCACTGGGGCTGGCCTGCTCCTCTGCCCCTCTGGGGACAGCTCAGCCTGCAGGACTTGGCTTTGCTGGCCCTGAGCTATCCTGCCTGGGAAGGATCCTTCTCGGACTGATCCCAAGGAACCCCCTCGCTTCTTCCCCCCCCGGTGCAGAAGATGCCCCCTTGTCCCCTGTGCTGCTGGGGGACACCCGGGGTGGAGGAAGCAGCTTTGCAAGGCGCTGCCTGGGCCAGGGCTGAACGCTGCAGTGCTTCTTTCTCCACCTCTTCGCCCCCTGCTCACGGCGAGACGTGGCCCCAGCGCTGGACTGCAGTGAGCTGGCACCCTGGGGGTGGTGTTGGGGGGCTGGCGTGGGGGGGCAGCTGCTGGGGACGGAGGGCGGTGGGAAGGGACGTGGGCAGATGGATCCCACCAGCCCTGGGGGGTGGCTGTGGACCAGCGAGCCTGCAGCTGGTGCCAGCACGGCCTGGGGAGGGGTGCTGGGGGGGTCTTCCCGGGGATCATCACCCTCTCCAGGGGCCGGAGGGGGATTTCCAGGCAGGCACCGGCCCTGATGCTGTGCTACAAGATGGGGATATTGAAACAGCCCACGGGCTCAGTGCTGAGAAGCGGCTTTGTCCACAGTGGGCTTTTATACCAATAAAAAAATTAAGTACCAGAGCTGAGTGGGGTGTGTGCCAGCCCTGGGGGGGAGCTTTGGCCGCTCCTCGGTTGCCAACAGGGTGGAGGCTTCCTCCCATGTCTTCCTCCCCTCGCCCCTGCCCTAACCCGTTGCTCTTGGCTGCAGCAGGGCCCCAATGCTCCCCAGGGCTTGGCTCGGGCTGCACGAGAGCCTCGAGGGCCAGCAGCTCGAGAGGAGCAGGGTGGGGGCCGGCGAGGAAGCAGAGGGGCTGCTACCTTCACCTCTGCAGCGCTCCGGCCCTACCAAGCCCTGGCGCTGTTTTTCCAAGGCTTTGAACAAATAAGAGGAGGAAGAAGTCCCAGAGAGCTGAAGGGCAGGGCCGGGCTGTGCAAAGAGCCCCGCACTGCTTGCTCTGGAGCTCTGCCTGGGGCATGGATGGAGGCTGATGCTTGCTCTGCGATGGGAAGGGTCGGGCGTCGCTCCGCAGCTTGGTCCTGGAACGTCAGAGGTGGCTGGCAGCACGGGAAGCTCTTATAGATTTTTGGCCTTTTTTATTAACGTTTTTATCAGTTTTTGTAACAAAAATATCTGCCGGGGCTGGGAGTTGCCCCAGGTGAACAGTCCGTGCAGCTGGGGGAGGCTGGTGCCCCCCCAGCTCGGGGCGGGAGCGAGGGGACGGGGCTGAGCTGCGGGGCTCACGCTGTGTTCTCGGTGGTGGCCGCCGTGTAGATGACCTTGGATTTGGTGGGCGAGTCCAGCCTGATGTGGGAGGAAAAGCAGGGTGTTAGGGCACATGGGGAAGCCCTGATAACTCAGCTGAATAATGCTCGTTTCCCATACAGCTGTGTGCAGGGACACGGGGGGGTCCACAGCTGTGCCCCCGACCCTGCTCTGCCCACCACTCACCGTGCGTTCTGGCTGCGGTGCTTGTAGACGTAGAACACGAAGGCCACCGCCGTGATGGCAAAGAGCACCCCGAAGACCACAGCCAGCACGTCCCCTGCAAGCCCAGCACAGGCACGTCATGGGGTGGGAGGTGGTGAGGGGGGACAGCGGGGGCACTGGGCTGGGCTGGAGGGGACACGCAGCCAGCAGCCTTGGCTGGGCACACTTACCTGTATGAAACGAGGAGCTGGTCTGTCCCCCTGAGAGAAAAAAAAAAATGTGAGAGCCTGCTGCAGGGATGCCAGGGTGGGTCCAGAACAACCCCCTGTGTCTGCGGGCCCCAGGCTCAGCGCCGGGCTGCCAGGACCCCCCATCCCCACTGGGTGTCCCCCGGCACCCTCCCCAGGGCCAGCACCTCCCGTGCCTGCTGTCACCACCCCTGCAGCCACAGGGTGGCCCAGAGGGGAGGAAAGTGCCAGGACGGCTTTGCCAAACCCGTGCTGCTCCTATCACTCCCCACGTGGGGACAGCCAGCCCTAACAGCACCCGTCCATGCCCTGAGTCCTGCACCAGGCAATATTTACCCAGCGCAGCAGCGCTGCTCTCCCACAGCAGCACTATCACCTGTACGGCTCCGGCATCGCGCACCGGGTGGCACTATCGGTGCCAGCATCCAGCAGCTCACAGAGCAGCTTTCCTGAGCCCCCAGCCTGGGAAAAATCAACAGGCGTGGGCGAAGGAGGTAGAGCTGGAAGCGAGGTGGGACGGGACCCGGCACCTCCGGTGCACGGGGCAGTGCCTGCAAGGTCCAGGGACCAGCAACCTCATCCGGGAGCACGGGGACACCAGCCCGGCATTCAGACCCACGACTCCAGGGCCCAGGGCTTTGTTTGGGGTGGTTTGATAGAAATAGCAAATAAGGGAAGAAAAGGGGTGAGCTCATTTGCACCTCCGCCCCCTCGCCTCTGCCAGCGCCTGCTGAGGAATAGCTTCTGCAGAAAGGGCTAAAAGAAAAGGCTCGGAGGTAAATGGAAAGCACGATAATGTTTCTAACAGGTTTACCAAAGATAGAGCATGCCAGCCTAACCCGATATCCTTCTTTGATAAGTGATATTCCAGACAAAGAAAACGCGGTAGATTTTATCTCCCTGGGCTTCAGTGAAGCATTCGCCACGGTGCCGCCCGGGAAGCTGCGAGCAAGGCTGAGGACCACAGTGATTAAATCCTGCAGCCCTTAGTGAGCTGGCTGCAGGTGGGGTGGCAAGGGGAGGCGGTGTGCCGCTGTGTGGGTAGCCAGGCATTTCCCCAGGGCCTGGGACTCATCCTGTGCACTGTTTCTATTAGTCACTTTGACACAAGGCGACCAACGCCAGCAGAAAGGAGAAGGAACAGGATGTTGGACAGGGAAAAAAACCCCAAGTGAGCTCAGAGAACTGAAAAGGGGCACCGATGCGGTGATGCAGGGTGATAGTCGCACCTGGGGGCTAGCAGGAACTTCTACTTATAGCTGGAAACCACCAGGGACAGAAAGGGCATCGAGGACACACCAAGGGAACCATCCTCTCTTTGTCCTCGAGCAGGGTGGTGAGTACCCTGCCTGACACCCCCCGGCCCTGCTCCAAAACCCAGGGTAACCCATGTAAAAAAAATGCATTCCCCTAAGGGAAGCAGAGCCCCGCTCCTCGCCCTGCACGCCGGCAGCAGGGCGCAGCCCCTGGATGCTCGCGCGCTCCTTACCCGTGGGCACCTGCCTCTCCCGGGAGAAGGTGGGCTCGAAGCTCGCCAGCACCAACCGTTTGTGCAGGCCCTGGGGCGGCCGAAAATTGTTCTGCAGGGGTTTGCCGTAGTCGTACTGCAGGCTGGTCACCAGCACCGAGATCTGGGAGGAGAAGGGCATGAGTAGAGCGGGATGCACGCTGCCAGGAGCCAAAAAGCCCTGGCGCACAGCATCCATGGGGACCGGCACGGACACTGCCCCGACAGACCTGGTCATGGGAGAGCATCACGGTCTGGTTGAAGACCGTCCACGTCACCGACTGGTAGCAGGGAGGGGTGGTCAGGGAGCCGTTGTAGCGGAAATAGAGGTGCAGGCTGTCGGGCAGCAAGCCCGCGATGTTGAACCCGGGCACCATGACTTCCTCATCTGGGAGGAGAAGGCACAGGAGTGAGGGCAGCCCCAAGCAGGGGAACGGGACCAGCACGGGGCTCACGGAGCACACCCGACCTGAGGCATCGCCCAGCCCAGCCTCACACCACCCTGCTGCATGCACCCGGCGTGCCGGGGAGGGCAGGGGATTCGCCCTTCCTCTCCACTGCCAGGTTTTTCCCCGCTGGGGGCTTTACCTTCTTGTTGGATTCTGTGGAGACGCTTGATTATTTCCTGGTAGAATCGGTTCTCCCTCGGCCCGACCTGCAATACAGCAGCAAAGGGAGGTTTGGCTGCCTGCGAGGGGCACCCCGTCCTGCTGCACCCTCCTGCCCTGCGCTCAGGTACTGCCTCTCCCCTCCTCGCCAAGGGCACCAGCACCATTGCCTGTACCCAGAATTACCCCTGGCACCCACCCCGGCCCCACTCCCACCCCTCCTTGCCCAGGGCTGGGCTCTGGCACTCACCTCCAGGAAGGCTCCCAGCACGGCCAGCCCATCCGGGCGGTCCATCGCCGTCTCGAAGCTGTCGTACTTGGTGTTGTAGTGGACTACGTGGAGCTGGAGGAAACACGCAGCCCTGATGCAGGATGGGCACCCCCAGGAGGCGCGCACCCCCATGGGGCTCCCCGGCCATTGGGAGGGCTGGGAGAGGCATGCAGCCGTGCTGAGCATCGCTGCTAGGGGTAAATGTGCAGGTGGGACAGAGAGAACACATGCCAATGGGTAGAAGCAAGCGTGAATGTGTGCCCATGGGAGCTGCCTGGCTTACGGACAGCAAACCAGCCCTGGAGAGCAGGGCTGGAGGACAGCAGCTGGAGAAAAAGGGGTAAAACTATTTGGGAGCTGGCAGGGCGGGCTGCGTACAGAGAAAACTCCTGCTCCATCAGCCCAGCACTGGGGGAGGATGGTCGAGGGGGACGAGGGCTCCTCACCTCCGCAGCAAAACGCTTCCCATTAACGGTGTGCTCGGAGCCGGCTGTTATCGGGGAGCCCCAGTGCAGGTGCAGCTGCACGGCTCGGTACTGCTGGGCATAGCCGCCCGTGATGGCCAGCGACTCGGGCAGCTCCAGGACAACTGCAGGGCAGGAGGAAGAGGTCGGTCAGTAAAACGCAGAGCCCAGTCCGTCCCAGGTGCGCAGAGAAGGTGGCTTAAGGGAAAGAGTCACCCTGGGCTGGTGGAAGCTGGTGACAGCAAACAGACTCGCTTTTGATCTCTAATGAGGCTCTAGGTGGGGCAATGGATAGCGCTGTGCAAATGCAGCAGGGTTTGGCTTCCAGCTTCGGGTTGTGGGACACCCCGGTAGGTAAATCACGGCGGCTGTTCCTGAAGCTGGAAGTGCTCAAAGCAAGCACAGGGCAGCTCCGTGCTGGATGCTGTCCAACAACTGATGCACTACGCGAGGATAATATAAAGAGACCGTGGGCAAAGTTCAAGGGTAGGCAGGTTATTCAAAATTCAAGGATAGACAAAACTCAAGGATTTGAATTTTTGGCCAAGTCCAAGATACCCGTCTAGCAAAGCCAGCCCTCATGCAGCTGTGTGGCACCCCTAAGGGCTGACCCTCTGGGACATGCATGCACCAAAGCCACCAGGAGCATCCCCAGACCCTGAGAAAGGCTGTCCTATCCTTCCAAGCACCTTCTCATTTTTAAAGTCAGCTCTTTTCCTTCCTCATCCCTCTGTAGGTGAAGTGTCAGTCACATCACCCGCCAGGGCACAGGTTTGGGATCAGGAACACCACACAGCTGTGATGAGTCATTTGTCCTCTCCCGTGCCGCCTGCCACGGGGCTCGGAGATACAGGACTCAAATTCAGGAAGCGGGACGCTGCTCCCTCCCTGGGGATTTATCTGCTTTAACATTTCTTTTGTACGGCTAGATCAGGGCATTCCTACCATTCGTCTGAGTCACTTTCAGGCCCTTGCACAAGTTCGTGTAGCATGTGCGTTGTGTAAGGAGCGACAGCAGAAGTATCCTGGCTTTTCAGAACGGTCACAGAAGGCTGGCAGTCACCAGCATTTTTTTTTTTAAAGGCATTTTATAAGCAGATGAGAAACTTCTTCACCTCCCAGCCCTCTTGATGAAAATGTTACGAGCTCTGTCTGAACACCAAGCAACACCAGATGCCAGGGTGTCTAAAATAGCAACCACTGAGCTCGGCCCGTTCAGCTATGCAGGCACGCCGGGGCGGGAGGCTATAAAACAGAGCTCTGGGCACGCAGCGAGTCCGACTGGTCGAGTGTGCTGCATCAACTCTGTCTAGCTCGCTACCAGGTCACGGGGCTGTCTTATCACACCTTCAGCAGGTTGCTGTCCCCAACAGCTTTTCTCAGGGACTGGCAGCCACCGGTGCGCACAGGATGAGTGAGGTGCTCCTGGAAAGACCTGGTGGCAGCCAGGAGCTGTCGCCTCCAGCTGCAGGGCAGGAAGAAGGGATTTTTTCCCCCCCAGAAAAAATGTTGGAGCAGAATCCATCTACATTACCGTCATATCAGTCTCACCATGCCAGATACTGAGAGAAAAAGCCCTTTTAAAACTGGAGAAGGGAAATAAACAATTTATAAATGTGCCTGAAGATCCTGAGATAGCGTCTTGAAGCACGGGCTTTGAGTTGGCCAAAGCTGTGTCCTAAAAGACTGAGGGGTAGGTACCTTAAGGGCTCACTCACACAAGGGACCAACCAGTCCTTTGAAAGGGGAAACAAGGGCTGCAGTCTTGCATCAGAAGTATTAGGGGCATGTTTTTAGAGGAAACAAGGATTATAGCAAATTCCCAGAGCCACCACCCAAAGGCAGTGATGGTGAGCTCTCCATCTCCTGGTTTCTCCCCTCCAGCCAGGAAAGCACCCGGGTCTGTACCAGCTTGGCAGCCCGACGTTCCCCTGAGAGCCTCAGAGAGGACACAGACAAAGCCCTCCCAGAGCCACGGGGAGGCGTTCAGAGAAGCCTGGTCCTGCCAGGAGCGGCTGGTGCCTTTGGCACCCACCTGTGTGCCCGTTGTTCTTCATCTTGAGCTTCTTGCTGGCGGGCAGGCTGTAGCCGGAGAGCTGGATGGGCTGCAGCTGGGGGCTGAAGATGGTCTTGTCCGTCTCAATGTTGATGGGAGACTGCATGGTGCCCGAGCAGGCCGGGTAGTGCTCGCCCCAGCGCTCTGGTTCTGCAACAGGGAGGCAGTGGCAGTGAGGCCAGCCAGGCGAGGAGACCCCCGGGGGGATCGGGGTGGGTGGGAGGGAAGGGGCAGGCGCAGTTTGGGCAGTGAGCACCGCGCTCACAGGGTTGGTTTCCACCACGCTAGCTCGGGAGCAGCTCCCTGCTGCCACGTGACGGCGTGCAGCTGTGCCACGAAAGGGCTCCGAGCACCGTGAGCTGCCAGAAAAGTCTATTTTAGGGGTGTTTGGGAAGAGCGCGAGAAGATCATTTACAAGTGGACTTGGCAGGCAGAGGAGCCTGCAGCTCGTCACACGCTTGCTGCTGCCGGGCACAGCCTTGTTGCTTCTCCCACTGCTACGGGAGCCCCTCGAGCACGGGGCCACCAGGACCACGCGAGCCCATAGACACAGGTGGCAAGGTGCCGGCCTGCAGCTGTGCCGTGCGGCCCCACAAAGGGACAGGGGATGTCCCCAAAACCTCCCCTCACACCACAGGGGGCTGCTTCTAGCACTTCTCAGGCCAGCACAAGCCTGGGCTATCCCCCAGCCCACCCCTCTCAAGGGGACAGAGGACAGGGGTGAGGACACGAGCTAATCCCTGGGCAGGTCAAAGTCCCAGCACAGGCTGCAAGTCCAGCCTTGGGGAGCCCAGCCTGGCACAGGATGCGGCCAGCACCTGTCTGGGGAGGGGGAGCCCGGCCCCAAGGGCACCCCAACATGAGGGTTTGGGGGATCCCCCCACAGAGCTGCTGCTGCTGCCCCCCCAGGTGGGAGCACCCCGGGCTCTCCAGCCCACCCGTGCCTGGGTTTGGGCACCGCTGAACCGTCAGGGTCAGGCGGGAGGGAAGGGCGAGCCGCTGAGTGCACACAGGAGCCCTGTAATCATTAACCAGGGCTGGCTCGAGCCCAGCGTGCGCTGGGTGGTGGGGGAAAGCAGGAGTAACTGCAGGGTATTTACCTTCATAGCTCCAGTGGCTGTCACCAGGACCTTGAGAAGGAAAGGGGGGGAAAAAATAATACAAGAGCATGAGTGGAAGGGAAAGGTTGGCAGCAAACACAGACAGGCAGCACTCACAGCCCCGGCAGCAGGTCCCGGGGCTCCCACTGCACCCTCAGCCCCCTCCCAGCCTTTGCTTGCCCACTCCTCCTCCTCCTGCTCCTCCTCCTCCTGCCCCTCAGCTGGGGATGCTCCCGGAGGGCACTGCCTTCTCCCAGCAGGGAGGTCTGCGTGCATCACCTGGAGGGGAAACTCCAGGGCTCCACGCTTTATTATCATTATTATAATGTGAAAAAATAAGTCACAGATATGTGGCTTACACGGGCTTTATTCGCTGAGCAGCTGTACCCGTGCTCTTCCAGCTGCACCAAGACAAAGGTAAGCCACCCCTCAGACTTGCTCTCACCGGGGTGCTTGTGGTGGCACGGTGCTGATACCCCCAGACGGCACATCCCAGCCCACGAGGGTGGGAGAGGCTTGGGGCGAGCACCCACCCTGCTCCCTCAGCTCCCCAGGGCACAGTCCAGCCCCTACATCTCCATCCCTCATTAGGGCAGATGCCCATTAGCCTGCACGGGCTAATGGACATCCAGGCGGGGGCCAACAAGTGCTGCGCCGGTCCCCAGCCCTGCCACTGACCACGGCCACCGACAGCCGCTGGCTATTAATAGGAGTGGATTCCAGCCCACGGGTGAGAAAGGAAGAGGCACGCTTTCCCAGGCCCAGGCAGCTGATGCGGGGCCCTGAGCCCAGCGGGATCCTGCCCTCCTCCCAGCCAGGAGCCAGGCACGGCTGCAGCGCTGGTGGCCAGGGGTGGTTGGGGACACCGGAGCCGTGGGTATGGGAACAGCCCTCGGAGCTGCCCCCAGCACCGTGGTGATATCTCCGCAGCACGTCAGGGGCTTGGGAGTCGCTCGCCCAAGGTGTGGGGTGCTCCCGGAGGCGTACGCAGAGGGCTGGGCGCGATGAAGCTGCCTGCACAGGGCAGGAATGCGTGTGTTTTGTGCCAGGGATGCAGGGTTCGCAGACAGGACCCCCAAGAGGTGCTCCAGCAGCTTTCCCAGGCAGGATTCCCCTCCTGCAGCACGAGGGTGGCAGGCCTGGAGCAGGGAACACACGGCAGCCCGGGGCTGGCACACGATGCCTGGGTGCGCTGCACATGCCTCAACCGGCACAGCCTGCCCCAGCGCCCTGCTTTTCTGCTCACCTCCAGGAACTCTGCCTTGACAGAAGCCTTCTCATCCCACCACCTGAAGTTTGAGCAACAGCACGGTGCTGGCACCTGCCCTGCTGCGTCAGCACCGTGCCACCCACCCCGGCTTCCCAGGTCCCCGTGCCTGTTCCTGCGGCCGGTGGGGCTCCGCAGGGGCTCGGTGCCACTGCAGGGAATCAGGGATCAAACAGCCTGAAGGCTGCAGCTGAACCCAGGGTACACGATTCCCCAGGGGTCCCTTGGTACCCGAGCACCCACGTGCACCTACCCACGCACCGAGGCCACCCGAGTGCATTTCCCCACCCATGGAGCTGGGCACAGCACCGGGGACGGGTCCCTTGGTGCACGCCCGAGCGCTGTAGGGGAGCACCGAGGCTGGCCCAGCCCAGCGGTGGGATCAAGCCCTCAGCGCCCACCCTGGTGTAGCCCTGCAACGCTCCTGATCCTTCGTCACCAGCATTACCCCACCGCCCTGCGCAAACGATGATTTGCATAATTTCAGCCTCCCTCCCACGCTCCCCGCCGCCGGAGCACGTCTTCTCCTTCCGAGCACCGCGCGGGGCCGGCTCCCCTCGCCGCTGAACCGCTGCCACGCACCACAACAGAGGTGCTGCAGCTCTCTGCACGCCCTGCCCTACCCCGAGCACGCACAGGGGCTGCGAAGCACTCCCAAAAATGTTGGATGGGGGCAGAAGCACAGCTGCTGCCCAGCGCTTTGATGGGCGCACCGGGAGAGGGTGAGCGAGGAGAGGACTCCTCGGTGGGGTCCCAGCAGAGAAACATTTTGGGGGAAATAACAGGAGCTGGCTGCTGCTGCAGGCGCTCAAAGTCTTTGTGCTCAGCCACGTGGAGCCCCTCCGCTCCCACCTAGCGCCAAGCCCGCTCCCTTCCCTGAGCTGGGGGGAACAACATCAGCCAAGTTTCCCCGTTTCGGTGCTTCCCCAACACGCACTTTGCTCGCTCCCTCCCACTTTGGGATCCTGGCACTCGCTCCTTGACATCCAACACCGTCCAAAAATGCTCCCGGGCAGGCGCTGCCATTAGCAGCGTGCTGCTCCGCGTGTCCTGGGGCCGGGGGTGAGGGCAGGAGCGGCTTCGGGCACGGTGAGGAGCCAGCAGGACCCGGGGCTGCTGCGAGCAGCAGGGGAAAGGCAGCAAACATCAGGCTGCTCCCAGGAAATGCCGCAGGGACGTGGGCACACACCACACACCTGCGGCTGACTGCGCACAGCAAGAGGCACCCTCGGTAGAGCCAGGCAGTAGGGGGGGAGCAGGGGGATGCCCCCTTCCACCCTCAGCTCTTGGCAGTTTAGGGGATGCACAGCCTGCAGGGCACCTGAGGATGCCCAAGTGTGGGGTGGCAGCTGCGTGCCGATGCCATCCGATGGCAGCAGGGCTGCCCGGTGCCTCTGCGCCTTGAACTCCGACAGAAGTTCATGGCTTCGGACATCTGCTCCCTTACCGGGCGGGCACACGATGCCCTGTGCTCAGCCACAGGCTGCCCTGGGATCCTGCCACAGCCCCTGCTCGCACCCAGCCCCGACCCAGCCCCTGGACAAAGGCTGAGGGATGATGGCAGGACCACCTCGGTGAGGACCAGTCCCAGGCTGGGGGACCACGGAGGGGAGGACAGCGGGGTGTTCTGGTGCTCAGGGACCCAGGGGGCACCAGGACGTGCAGAGATGCACAGAGGGAAAGTCTCCAAGCAGCGACCAGCCCCTGCAGACAGTTCCCAGCCTAGCAGACACATCCAGGCACCTTTCCCTCACAAGCAATAACCCGATCAAGGTACACGGGCTGTGCTGCCACGCTCACGCTGTCCATGGCCAGCTCCCTGAGCCTATCTGTGAGCACAGAGCTGGCACAGGGCTTGGGGCTGGCACGACGTCTGGGCAGCATCCTCCTGCCATATCCCACAAGGATCCTCTGCACCCCACGGGATGGGACAGCAGCGAGCCCCCAGCCCTGCCCCACAAGCGCAACCCCATTTTTCCCCCCAGGCAGCCCCACGCGGCACCCATGCCCTTCCAACCCTTCCCACCACTGCACGCACTGATCCCCATCGAGCCCAGCTGCGTTAAATTCCTTTTTGTGTTTATAAGCCCTGACCAACCACAAGCCTTGGGGATCAGCCTTTAAGCTGCCACCAGCAGCTCAGGTTGCTGCCGGGATTGTTCTTTGTGCTCCTGGGGGGCTGCGGGGCCCCGAGATGCAGCCAACATCCCGCAGAGGAGCGAGTTATTCCTATGGGGGAGGCACGGGGCAGGAATCACCACGGCTTGTTCCCGCTGCCTGTGAACCCGAGTGGCCTCAGTGGCCCTGGGCAAAAAGGGCCAGTGCCAGCAGGAGGGAGAAAAATGGGGAATCCCAGGGGGCAGAGTGGGGCTGGGGAATGAGGTAAGTGAAAATGGGTTGAGCTAAAGCAATGAGCTCCACCAGAGGAAGAAGGCATCAGGGGAGGAATAAGAAGGGGACACAGAGCTGGGCAGCCTCGAGGACAACCCACGGCTTGTGCCAGGTGCCCAGGAGCCACCAGCCCTACCTGGTGCCCAGGCTGGGAGGAGGGAAGGAGCCAGCCTCGCCATGGCACACCACTGGAGCTGAATGCTCCAGCACTGTGCTGGGCATTCGTGGGTCCCAACCAAACCCCACACCCCCACAGGGCTCCAGCCAGACCTTCAGGGGGTCAGGGTGCCTGTTTGCCCCCCGCCCCATTTTCCCAGTTGCACCCCAGGCAGCCGGCTCCTGGCACCCCCCTG
The DNA here is from genome assembly GCA_011075105.1 of Heteronetta atricapilla. Taxonomy (NCBI): domain Eukaryota; kingdom Metazoa; phylum Chordata; class Aves; order Anseriformes; family Anatidae; genus Heteronetta; species Heteronetta atricapilla. Next base: position 11,307,497 of record CM021763.1, read on the forward strand.
CCCTGCGGCCGGAGTTACTTCATCCCTGCGGCGAGGAGCATCCGCGTCCCCGTCCCCACGCGCAGCCCGGCGAGGCTGCGGTGAGAAACGTGATTCATCGCAGCAACAAAAGCAGCTCCTGGCACCGAACAATCGCCAATCCGTGCCGCATGGCAGCCGGCCCCGTACAGGTCAGCGCAACTCTTACCAGAGGCAAAACCAAGGACACGCTATGAGGCTGAGCCTGGGAAACACAAACCCACAGGCCAGGCTGGGACAGGAACGTCCCCGTGCTGTGCTCAGCCCCAGGCGAGCTAAGGCATGGCACTGCCCCAAAACCCCTGCTGAACGCTGGCAGCGCCACAGCCTCTGGATCAGAAAAGGGACTGAGACCAAAGGGATTGAGCATTCCCCCCACTAAAAGAGGGGCCCCAAAACTTGAAAGCCCCCTCTGCCAGCCGGGACACGGCTCCCTAAGGGCGGGGGGAGGCACCCAGCAGCACCCAGCCCCGTGCTCCATCCCCAGCTGTGGGGCAGCCCCACACCTGCCCCATAGCACCGGCCCCTCTGGGAGGCTGAAACCCCATGCTGGGAGCCCTGAGCCCCCCAGGCGGGTGGGAACGGGATCTGGTGGGGAACGGGGCTGCTCCTGCCGGGGGTCGTGGCCGCACCGGAGTTGGCGGGAGCGGGGACAAAGGCAGGGACGTGCAGCTGCGGGGCTGCGCGATGCCGGAGGGGCACGGCCCCACCGGGGGCCCCTAACGGGGGCAGCACGGCAGCCCCTACAGCCAGCAACGGGGACCCCTGCTCCAAACACTGGGGACCCTAAATCCAGCTTAGAAATGCTCCGTGTGCTGGGGAGCCCCGCGTATCGGGGACCCTAAATCTGGCATAGGGGTGCTCCGTGCCTGTGAGTCAGGGACCCTAAATCGGACACAGGAGTGCTCTGTGTATTGGGGTGCCCGTGCATAGGGGACCCTAAACCTGGCACAGGGGTGCTCCACGCCCTGAGGAGCCTGTGCATCGGGGACCCTAAATTCAGCACAGGGGTGCCCTGTGCATCAGGGACGCTAAATCCCGTACGAGGGTTCCCCGTGCAGCTGGAGCCCCGTTCCCCGTCCCCCCGTATCCCCGCACCCCCGGCTCACCTCTCTCCTCGGAGTGCGGGGACTCCTCGTCGTCGTGCCCGTGCCCGGCGGCGGCACGGCCCGTGGCGGCCAGGATCAGGACCAGCACCGGGAGCGGGACGGGGAGGGAGACCCGCAGCCTCATCTCCGGCGAGGAGCGCGGTGCGGGGCGCTGCGGGACAGGACGGGACGGCGGCTCCGTGTTCTGCCCGGGCGGCCGCGCGTACGTGAGAGCGGGCGGGGGAAGAGGCGGCCCTGACTCACGCCGCCGTTACCTTTTATAGAGGCTGGAGGCAAAGTCTGCCGCCGCCCGGCACGGCCAGGTGAGCCGCCGCCGCCGCCCCCCGCACCGGGCTCGAACCCGCGACGCCCCCGGGAGGCCGGCGGCGGGGAGCAGCCCCCAGCACGGGGCCGCCGGCACCTGCGGGGGGCCCTGCGCGGCGGCGGGGGGAGGCCCCGTGCGCCCCTCTTGGGTCCCTCTGGTGGGGGCGTGAGGGGAGCCCTCAGTGAGGGGCTGGGGGAGATTTTTAGCTATAGGTGAGGATTCCTTCAGTAATAGGGTGGGATTCCCTCAATAAGGGGGTGAGGGGCGTCCTCAGTGAGGGATATCTTCAGTGAGGGGTGAGGGACCCCCTCAGCGAGGGGCTGAGGGATATTGTTAGCTACAGGGTGGGGGATTCCCTCAACAAGGAGTGAGGGACGTGCTCGGTATGGCTGTCCCCCCTCAGCAAGGGGGTGAGAGACCCATTCAATAATGGGGTGAGGGACGTCCTTGGTGAGGGATATCCTCACTGACAGGGTGAGAGACCCCCTCAGTGAGGGGCTGAGGGACATTTTGGGCTTTGGTGTGAGGGATTCCCTCAATAATGGGGTGAGGGACATCTTCAGAGAGGGGTTGAGAGACCCCCACAGTAATGGGGAGAGGGTCATGCTCAGTGAGGATGTAAGGGACATCAGCGATGGGGTGAGGGACATCCTCAATGCTGAGTGTCTTCCCCCAGTGCTGGGCTGAGGGACACCCTCATCTTCCACCCTCAGTGAGGAACGTCTTCAGCTATGGCGTGAGAGACATCTTGAGGTTTGGGTGTCCCCCTTCAGCAGGGCTTTGAGGGACCCCATCCACACTGGGTATCCACCCCTCAGCATCAGGTTGAGAGACCCCCCCAGCAGTGAGATGAGAGACCCCTCAGCAAAGGCATCTGCACAGCCACCCCCTCAGCGGCGGGCATCCCCCATCAGTGGGGTGGCAGAGTGCTCGCTGGGGTTTGAGGTCGGGAGCTGAGGACGAGCCTCATCTAGGTGCCTAAATTCATCCTGGGACCTGAGGAGAAGAAGAGGGGGATGAGATGAGGGGTACTGCCCTTCTGGGGGGCTGCAGGTTTGTAAGCCTTTGGAGATGGGCAGAGTTAAGGAGAGCATTTCTCTGTATCACGTCCAGGGGAGCACTCAGCCCTGCTCCTGAAGGAAGCCATGCCCTGCTGCTGCCCTTCAGAGGAGGTGGGAAGCATAGGACCCTGACCGAGGCTGTGCCTGTAGTGTGCCCCATGCCCCAGCCCTCTGACCTGCACCGAATGTCCCCAGCAGCCTCACGTTGGTCTCCATCTCTCCATGATGAGGAGCAGGAGAGCAGGCGGGCAATGGGGGGCAGGAGGGCAGGCCAGCTCTCAGGGAGCAGAGAGGTGCCAGTGATGGCTCCCTCAGCACTCCGCTACAACTCGTGCTTTCAGTGTTTTTCATCAGTGGTCTGGAAAAGTGCCCCGGCAGTGACAGGACAGAATTAGCTGCGATGCTAATTTAGGGCAGGAAAAGACTGAAGAGTTCAAGGAGGCCATGGCAGTGCTAGGCACTGCAGCAGGTTGCAGTCTGCCTTGGTAGCCGCAAAGGAACACACAGGCAGTGTAAGCAAGGGCACACTGCACGAGGGTGGATTTAAATCAGATGTTGCCATTCGCAGAAAGAGATCAGAGTCGTGGAGATGACAGCTGACTGCTTGCCAAGACAAAGTGAAGTAAACTTCAGGGATTATGAAGAAGGAAACAAAGAACAAAACAGCAGAAAAACACATACTGCTGTTGTATAAATCTTTGGTGAAACCTCGCCTCAGTTATTACCCACAGTTTTGTTTCTCCCATCACAAAAGGGACAGAAGCAGAAACAGCACGCACAGGGCCCCAGGGCTGCTTGGGGGCAGGAGTGGCTTCCACACAAGGAAGGAGCAAAGCAAGCACGGCTGCCCAGCCTGGAGAGGTGAAGTCTGTGGCTTTGTCCTCCCAGCTTGTACAGGAACAGGGAGTGGGGAACCTGTATTTACTCCCGGGGTAGCGGATTTACGGCACAATCAACCCGAATCAACTAGCAGGAAGTTTGAGGCCAACCAGAAAAATATCATTACACATACAGCAGAAGAGAATGGGGGAACTCCTTTCCTCAAATGTATGGGGAGCATTGTGCCCATGCAAGGAGATACAAATTAATGGGTTCGTTTCTCCTCCACGCTGCCAGCGTCCCTGCTCTGTGCCATGTCCCCATGGGCCCCACGCCTCTGCTAAACCAGTTTGCCCAGCTGTTTCCCAGCCCAAATCCTCGGTCATCCCAGCACCTTTCTATGTGAACATGCTCAGCATCTGCTGAGCGCAGACATTGCTGTCACTGTGATGGGGCACGAGACCTGCCATGGGGTAGAGGAGCTCCTGCAGGGCCTGGGGTTTGTGCTGAGCAGAGAAAGCTCTCCCAAGAGCTGACAGCTAGGAAGGCAAGCTGCTGTGCCAGTCCTTTGCAACCTGGCATGGTGGGCTCCTGCTCTCCCCTTTGCCAGGTGCACCTGGGGGCTCTGGTGAGCCCTGCCACCGGCGATGACCTGCAGGTGGGATGAATGCACTCCCAACCTGCAGATTTGTTCCTGATCCACCTTGTTCCTCCCAACACCAGATAAGCTGAACCATCAGATAGAAGACATTCATTTGTCAAGGCTCAAGTAAACAGGACTGGGGGGGGGGGGGCGCGCGGCAACAAACCAAAAAATGCAATTCCAGCACCCTTTCCTTCACACATTCCTGTAGTCTATCTTATTAATGGTCCTCGTAATGTGTGTTAGCCTAAATGAAGAGGAAGGAGTCTGGTTAGGCAAGGAGAATATCAATCTACCCCTCTTCAGGCCAAGCCCCACGCAGTTCCCACCTCACACCCGGGCATAGCCCTTCTGTTTGCTGCCCCAGACAGCTCACCCTGCGTTCCCTGCTCACACTCTGTGCAGGTGGCAAAGCCACGGATCCATCACCTCTGCTGCCTTGTCTTAAGTTTCACCTTTTTCCTTCTTTGTTACTCTTCGAGGCTGCATGTATCATATCACTGAAGCCGTAATTGCACGTGTCTCCTTTCCACCTATGATCTCTTACACTTTGTCAGCTTTTTGTAGAGACACTGATACTGGGCAGCTGGGGATGCCGTTAGCGTGAAAGGTGACTCCGAGGTCTGGGCGCTCTGTCTGGATGTGTCTATGGGGAGTGCTGGGGGCTGAAGATCATGGCCCCACCCCACCAGCCTTGCAGAAGAGCATTGCATCTGTCCTCCTTCACAAGGTCCTCAACGAAAGGACTGTCAGACTCCTGCCAGAGGTGACCTGCTCAGCTGGATTCAGGCCCCAGCTCTGTGCCCTTCCTTGCCATGAGGCCTCCTGAAATGCCCAGCATCAGTCCTCTGCTCCGCTCAGCGTGGATCCAGTCTGAGGCACAAAGCTTTGACGTACCAGGGAGCTTCCCCAGCCCTCAGCTGCATCAGATGGATGGGGCTGTGCTAGTGTGGATGTGCTTTTGGAAATGCTGCCTGGTCTTGTTTTAGCCGCAGTGCCATGGGGAGGGATAACCTCTAAATGCTTGTAAAAGGATTAATTCTTAGGAAAAAGACGTCACTCCTAGGAAAATTAACTCATGCTAAGGAAAGACTTGGATCCCTAGGAGAACTTTGTGACTCTGTGCCTGATTCAAATTTGTAGCAGTAATCCTTTCCCATGGGACATATAAATGAATTCCTGAGCTCTGGTGCAGGCTGATTGTCTGTTGCTTTTAATGTAGCGGCAGCAGGCACTGGTTCGTCAGTGCTGTTGTGCCTCTTCACAAATTTAGGGGTTCACTGGATGACTTCCAAATGAAACCTGGTTAATCTATGCCACTCACTGGGGTGAATCCCAGACACTGGCACCAGCAGTTTCCATTCTGTTACTGATATTTGGTTAAAACAGTTGAAAAAATAACCTTTTCTTCAATGTGATATTAGACTCTGCATTACAACTACAAAAGTTGCACAAATTGTTTCCCTCCAGTTGCTTCACTTCCATCTCTCTACCTTTCCTTTTGCTGGCATCCGAAGGACAATCAGGCCCAAAAGACTTTGCTCAGACTTTACAAGCTGCTTGCTTTTACGCAGAAATCCCTTTTGGGAAAGTGAGCACAAGGGTCAGCCTGCTGACCACGGGAACACGCGGACCCACCTTCCCAACAGGAATGTCCTGGTGACCACTCTCGTTGTGTATGTTGTTAAAACAAGGACTGATAGCGGCTAGGCTACACGGAGAAATGCTTCCCAGGACCAGCGATCAACAACTGCTCTAGGAAGTATATTTTTCATCACAGAGGCAGGATAGTTAGCGCGAGCTGTGGAAGTATACACCTTGCTGACATTCACCAAAAGAGTGGGGCCACCCTGACACGTGTTACACGGGAAACCCAGTGCATCCCCGTAGGAAACACTCTGTCATGCTGTACATTCATTTTTCTTCACCACCTCCCCACAAACCCTCCACCGCTGCTCCATCCCCAGCAGATAAAAAACCTGCAGTGCTGAGCGTAGGATGGTGAGGAACATTTTGAGGCGAGAGTGCTAATTAGCTGGTTGACGTCCCCTCATTTTCTAGGATACTATTTCCTAATTCCAGAGTAACTCCGGCACCTCCAGATTATGCTGGACCCAGTCTTGCCAGTCCCTGGAGTGCTGTCCTGGTCTCTGCCACCAGACTGTAGGAAAGAGGTAGGCAGACGAACCTCTTGCCCTGGGATTTCCTGAGCCAGGGCCACCCCTCTGGTGTGGCAGCTGCTTTGGAGCTATGAATTCCAGCAGCTCTACTAGGGATTGGCTAAAAATTTACACTTTTGTTTCTATGTACAATTATAATGTTTATACCTCTGTTATTACTTATCGGTAAAACCTAAAAAAATCTGGAGTGATGAGAAACTGGATTTGGCTTTGATTTTAAGAGATATTCTCCCAAATCTGAACTTCAAAACAGCAGAACTTCCAGCATCTAGAAAGCCTGGCTTCAGGCAAGGTGCACACAGGAGCCTCAGCCCCCCTGTGTCTGTCTGTTCCGGGCTGGCCAGCAACCACAGCAGCTGCTGGCACACGCCGACCGCAGCAGGATCAAAATGTGGAGACTCCGGCTGGAAAACACTTCCAACAGCAAAGAGCTGCACCACGATCCCTCTCAAGCAGAGACGAAACCCATCTCTTTAATTACAGCAATCAGAGCAAGATTTTACCTATAGCTGTGTGCAAATTAGGACTGACAGCACTTGCCCAGGCGCCGAGTCCAATCTCCCTTTGTGAAAAAGCAGCTCCATGGCCTCCCCCACGGCGCGGTGCAGGCGTACGTGGTCCGCCTCCTGCCTTGTGCTTCTCTGAGTTTATTGTATAGCCTCAGTGTTTGTGTTTCTTTGATTTTTCCATTAAACTGTACTTATTTGTTCCTCTGTAGGGCTGCCCTCTTGGTAACATTTATTCTCTGATGTATTTATAGACAGCAATTCTATCCCTCCTCAAACCCTGTTTTGAAAGGTTAAACTGAAGTCCAAACAAGCTTAGCTTATCAGAAAATAGATGCCTCTTCTTCTCCCAATCACATTAACCCTTTGCACCTCTTCAAGTTTTAATCGACCTGCTCTGGACACACACACCCCAAATCACACATGTACTTTATATGGATAGTACTTACCCTGCCAGATGTGGAGCTGCTCATAGTAAGCACATGAACAAGTGGTTTGCCTGCTCTTCTTTCTCATTTTTTTACCCTAGTTTATACCAGGAGTCCTCATTAGCAGCTCATCACTCAGAAGTATGAGGTTTCATGCTATTGCAGCCTACACAACCCTGCTGCAATAGTTTGATTTTCAGCTGCAGTGGCAGTGTTTCCCAGCTTTATTCTTGCACTTCATGAAGGTCCTTAATGATATTATCTATAAAAGTGGGTCCAAAAGGAACTTCAGTAATATGTTTTTCACTGATTGCTGCCTCTTTTCTTGAGATAACCTATGATTTTCCTGTTTTATTGAATGCTTCCAGTAAAGATTATCCTCTTCACTTTCATTAATGCTCACACCTGAAATTACCTGAAATTGTATCAAATAACTTCGTGAAATCCTGGTAACCCAGAAACGCTCCTTCAGCCAGGAAAAAAAAAAAAAAAAAGAAAAAGAAAATAAAGAAAAAAAGAAAGCTAGTACTAAGTTTTGTACTAAGTTTTGTACTAAGTTTTGTACAAAACTTAGTTTGGTACAAAATCAGTTTAGCAAATCTGTATTGCATTTTATCTTTCTTCCTGCTTATCCTATAACTTTCCCGCATTTGAAGACACCCAGATCCCTTTACCCCACTGACAGTGAGGTACATCTGTTATTCTTTCCTCTTCTGGCACTGCTTCCAGCTGGACACCAGGCTTGTGAGCTGATTGATTGCTGGTTCTTTCAGCTCCTGGGTTGTGAACTCTGACCCATCTGAATGCCCATTTGACCCCTCTGAGCTTTATCCTGGGTGGGTTGTTTTGCTCTTATACTTGCTCTTTGATGGGTCCTCTCCTGTTCCTGTGTCTAGCAACAGGGAGGCAAACGCTCGTTCTGTTTCGGAGTCACATCTGACATTTAATTCTCAATCTTTACACCGTATCCTTCTCCACTCTGTTTTATCCCAGTCCCCTTCAAATGCTACCAAAGACCTTTCTGTGGTGTATTAGAGTCTCCTCTGCAGGGTCTTGCCTGGGAACGGTTCCCAGGTTGTCCATGTGCATCTTCACCACCAAGCAACCTCCTTTGCTGATCCACCGGTTTTACTACTGCTAGCAGATCCTTTGTTCATTCTCACTGCTATTCACTCTACTTGTACAACCCCAGTGGGCTGCAGTCACTCCCTAAAATATTTACACATTTTGGGGGATACAAGTTTCAGACATCTTTGTATTAAGTGAACAAAAATATCCCCAAAGGCAGTCTTTATTCTGTGCCAAGTCCTCACACACCTCAGTCCAGGTGGCTTCATTAACTTGTTTCCATATTTTTTCCTCTAGCTCCTGTCCTTGAAACTAAGAATCTTGATTATAAACATTTTTAACCTTCTCCTTCATGTAATTATTATTTTTTATCACTCTCTATAAGGTTATTTTCAGTCAGCACCTACTATACAATAACTTCCCATCACAACCCAGTTAAGAAACAATGACCACCAACTCTGGCTGGTGTCTTGGATGTTTAAACCGAGCGAGTAGCCCTGGTGCAAGTAGCTTTTTGTTGCTGTTCGAAGCCAGTAGCAAACTCTGGCATGCCTTAGAGGAGTGTCACAGGAAACTACCATGTTTCTCCCACTTCTGCTGCCCCAGTGTGAACTGGCACTGGGGAAAGAGAAACGATGTCTCAATGAATAAGAAATGAGCAGAGTTCAGGATCTTGCCTGTAATTCACAGAAAGTTGCGAAATGCTTCCTGGTAAACATTTCCCCAGATCTGCAAAGTACCCTAAAAACCAAACATGATTCACTACTTGGGGGATGATTGGTGATGGTTAGAACTACTCAGATCACTGGCATTGTCCTGCATGATTTCTTCCTAAAAAGCTTCTCCGAAAAGGGAGATGAACTAACAAAACCTCCCCTCGGACCACGCGGCCACAAGCCAGACATCTAAAAAAAGGGGAATTCGCGGGGCAGCAAGATAAAAATACCAACTTTGATTTCCTCTGAAAGAGTCTTATTGACCTAAATCAGTTTGAACACAACAGAAAGCACCTGGGATGAGGGGTAGGCTGTCCTCCTGTCGCCGGACAAGCAGGGGAGTTTATGGCTATGGGTTTGCAGCTGCAAGGAGACTCGCTGGAGTATTCTGCCTGGCTGTGCATCACCGCACGCAGTCACCCCTGGTACGGAGCCCAGTAGCTTGGTGTGTGATTAAGACATGGCCTGTGGGAAATAGCCAGTTTCATCAGAAACCTTCAGATGACATAGCTCCAAAATCTCAGGGAGGAGTTGACTTAGGAATTCCTTAGAAATCTCCCCCAATGCGCAGCCTCCCTTGGTGTTGAAATGACGTGCTTCGGGTCTGTTTTTCTTTAATCCAATTGTAACACCGAGACGTTGGTTCTTGTTCTGCCTTGGCGTTGGTTCAGGATCCTGAACAGCCCCGGCGTATTTTCCCATAGTGTAACCAAAGAACCTCTCAGTAGCCACCTTAATAAACACATTGCCTGAAGCCCGTTAAATTTCCCTCTAGAGGGCACTTTTCTGGCCGTAGAGCAGTCTGTATTTTTTTCCTGTGCCCTCTCCAATTTTCCACTAAAGTTACTTCATAAATGTGGACAGCAGAAGAGGACCTTTACATCAGCCTCAGCCTCACCAAAACTGCACGCCAAAGCAGAATCTCTGCCCTGTTCCACTTACTGGTGCAGGATCCTTGTCTGGAAAAGCATCTGCTCCTCCTGGCACAGCATCCTGCTAGTAATTAATGCCATTCTGCTTTCAGAACCCCAAATCATTTTCCAGCACATGGATTTCCAGGAAACACTCCCTCATTCCTAAGCCTGCCCCATGCACTCGTGCTTGGCTTTCACCAGCCATGCTTTCAAAGACAGCCAGGTCACTCAGGCCTCATAGTTAATCATCACTTACCCAGCCTTTGAGCACAGCTGGGGGTTCACCAGAGGCCTCGTTTACTAACCTCCGAAATGGAGATTGCCCCCAGCCCGAACCGGTCTCTGCAGAACAGCCAGCAGCAGCTCCTGACCGCCAGCCCGGCAGCAGGTCTCACAAGGGGAGGTAAATGTTCAGCGCTCCCATCACCAAAAGGCAGCGCAGGTTGAGCCGGGCTCAGCTGCTGCCTGCGTGGAAGCCAGCAGACAGAAAACAGGAGGCTTCTCTAGCACGTACCAGGCGGTGTTACGGTGGGGTCAGGGGAGATTTGGTGCTGCTTCATCCCCATTCTTAATCATCATCTTCGGAGATGAGCTGGCAAAACGGGCTGGGGAGAAGGAAGTCAAATTCATGAATGACGTGTGTGGGGTTCTGACATGGGAGAGCCAAGAGTGCAGCCAGCAAGCAGCACGGGGGTGGTGAGGCTGTGTGCTGAGCCGGCACAGCACCACGCTCACACCCGGGGCTGCACAGCTCCAGCTGCCCACCCAGCGCCCACCCTGCAGCGATGGGGCCAGCTGCAGTCGCACAGCCACAGCAGATGCACAGAGATGCAGTGTGCAACTTAAAGAGCCTTCACTCATTGCCAACCTGGCTTAGCTGCTTATAAAAACATAAAAATCTAGCAGGTCTCAAGTCTCATCATTGCATGCTGGCCTTGATCTGCAGATCAAGGGGGCCAGGCCCTCCTGCACACAGAGGCAAGCAGCGAGAGCGGAGGGGCAGGGATGTCAGGAGGGATTTGCAGGCAAAGCTCCCCCGGCAAGGCTTGCTGCAACACGGCTGCTGCTGGGTGAAGCCCGGACCCATGACGGCTGCACAATAGCACAAAAAGAAAAGAGCTGTAGATTGAGAGGCTCTGCCCGGAACAGGGAGGTGGCTGGGACAGGGCATGGTTCCCTCCACAACAGGATTAAATTTTTCTAATCTTGCTAAGTTCAGAAGAGAAGAAGATGTGAGGCTGCTAATCGCGGCCATGAAGCGTTACCCACCCCCAGCGAGGGCACCACGGATCTGCTCCACACACCACCTGTGGCCAACGCCCATGCACAGATCAACTGGAACCAAAATGCCCTGGAGAAAGGCTGGAATGGGGGACAAATGCTGCTGGGAGCAGCTGCCATCGCTCAAATTTCTTACAACACCAGAACTACAACCAAAAAACTGCCTCTTGGGCCAAAAGTACCCTGCTTTGCAAATGCCGTCCCCTTGCTCCCCTCCTCTTCAGACCATTTGAGTCTTTATAAAGGGTTGGCCAAGGCTCTGCGACAGCCTTATACCACAACAGAGGGATCCCAGGCATTTCTATCCTCTCTGTTTTCTATCCGCTGCTAATTTCTGGCACATGGCAACACTTTGCCTCTCACCCCAAGCGATGCAGCTCTTTCAGAGAGCCCAGAGGTTTTGGACAGGGGGTCCTGCAGCAACCAGCCCCCTCCTTCTGCAGGCTGTGCCCGCTATCTGCTGGGAGCAGAGGGGGCCCCTCTGGGCTGAGCCCCTCGGGTCGCATGCAGGAGTCAGCGGCCAGACTGTGTTTGCATCCGTTGCATGACACTGGGGCGCTGTTTTAATTTAAAATGGATTAGGCTTTGTTTTCTTTTTAGCACAATAACATTGCACGCATTGTTGGGCGATAAAACCCACAGATAACCATGCCAGCGGGGTGCTGGGGTGGACGTGAGCAGCGGCACAGCATGAGCTGAGACGGTGAGGAGCTGGGGGAGGAAAGCCCTATGGAGGCATCCTGCTGGTAGCAAAGACAGCAGTAAGGGCTGCAGTTCCTGGAGAGGCCCTTGCACAACTTCTGCAGAGCATCTTCCTGAAAGCAAGGGGTGGAGGGGCTGGCACGGGTTCTGGATGATAACAGGAGCAGGACGCAGGGTGCAGGGCAGCCTCGGATCCAGTTGCTCCTTGTCTCCCTCCTACTCACAGCCAAGCAACACTGATGGCACTGATGACTCCTGGGAGGGAGAGGAGCTCCTCCCGAGGGAGCGAGGATGTCTCAATTCACCAAGCACCTATCTGCAAGTTGCTGTTTTTCCCAAGCTGGCTCTGCCCCTTCCTGCCTTCCTCCTGCTTTTTCCTGGGCCTAAGATCTGCAATTAGTGCTGGCTTACAAGCGCTGCCCAGCCAAGGTGCTCTGGAAAAATCGTTTTGTTTCCCAGGTTTCTTGGCAGGGCCCTGGTATCACATGCACCGGGTTCCTTCGCTACCCTAATCCATGCCTGTTGGCAGCAGCAGCGCAAGGCAGAAGGGATGTTATTTGGCAGTGCTGACCCTGAGCTGCAGGAGGCAACCCCTGAGAGCAAGACCTTGGGGTGCCCCAGGGCTGCAGAGCTCAGCGGGGACTCAGCTGGAGGCACAGGGCCACAGAGCAAAGTCTTGGGACACCTACCTGTACCCCGCCATGGTGTTAGAGACCAGCCAGCATTTCTCCCTCCTGCAGAATCGGAGACTCCCCAGCAAACCCTCCTACAACCTTTTTAGTTCACCAAACTCTCAGTGAAGCAAGCTGCCCCTTGCAGGTCTCTGGCCCAGTCCTGCAAAGATCTTCTCTTCAGTCACGTTGACTCCCAGCACATGTGATGCCCAAGGAAGCTGATGCTGCGGGCACAATGCACTAGGAGAGCTCTTAGGATGCTCATGTAGTACCAGGGGATGTGACCCAGTGCAGCTCTCAGTGCAGTGTTTTCCCAGAACTTTCTTACCTAAAACCTTTCACAACCTCTGATGACTTCTTTTAGCATCAGTTTGTCTGCCGATGTGCTGCAGACCAGGCATCCCTTGCTTTGAATGCCAACAGCAGGCACCAGCCTCCTCTGGGACGCTTTGTCACCGCATCTCCACGCGGATAGGGACAACAGCAGCTCACGTGGACGAGGTGTGTGTCGGGGCTCGGTGTGTACCCAGGGCACACCAGGGTAAACTTAACCAGAGCTGCTGCCCCGGGCAGGGAGACGAGATGGAGGGAATCAGGGGCAGCAAGAGAAAACACACAGCTCTGCAAGACACCAGTGTCCACCTGCGCTGACCTGCCAGGCAAGTGGAAAAGCCGCAAACAGCGAGACTGGAAATCTCTGCAGGTGTTGTAGCAACGTGCTCGCAGGAGAGACATGTGGGTGGCAGGCACACGGCTGCCCAGGGCCGCAGAAGTAGGGCAGATGCTCTGCACAGTGCTCATAGGAGAAACCAGGTCCTACTGCCGCCCAAGTGATGCCAGGACAGCCTGGAGCCACCGAGGCAGGAGGCTGTCCCTGAGCAAGGAGGTGGCCCAGGGTGCGTGGCATAGGCTGCAGCAGCACCAAAACAGCCCAGGAGAGCTGGATGGTGCTGCATGGAGAATGACAGCAGGAGCACAGGACCCCCAGAGCCATAGCTGAACACCTTGACCTCAGTGCTTTGGTGTTGAGCCCCTGTAGAACTTGTGATACAATGACAATTTTAAACGTTGAAAGCACACCAGCCTCCAAACCCTAGTCAGCAGCATGTCTTCAGCAGCTGCCTGCCCCAGAGGGCTCTGCCCATGGCCTCGAGTCTGAGAGGCCAGAAGATCGAGCTGCCACAAGCCAACAGACAGCAGCAGAGACAACAAGCATGGTCTGGCCACAAAGACGCAGTCCAGCTCCGGAGGAAGCTGTGCTCGATGTCGTGAGGGCTGCATGTAAGCCTTCCCCTGGGCCCTCTGAGGGCTGGCTGATAACACCATGAACTGATAACTCCTTTCCTGCTGGTAAGGTAGAGCTTCTTGTTACACAGAGACTCTTCTCTATTAGGTGTAATTACGGCAGGAATGTGGAGAACATGGATTTGCTTACACAAGGTGCTGGTAATTCCCTCCTCCCACAGTCAGTTTTCCAGCATTTTATTTGTCTGACACATCAGATCCCGTTTTCTTAGATCCCATTTTCTTTGCCATAACAAATTAAGTGTCATTAAGTCAGGCAATCAGAGAACCTCATTTATCCAGTGCTTCCTGCAGAAGAGCTCCTCAGTGCTATTTCCAACCACCACCCTTGGTGGACATTGTATGCACACAAGAGAAACGGACACCCTTTGTATTTGATCCAACCTGACACTGCTCCTTACAAGGAGCTCCAGACCTTTCAGCTCCTATCAGGCAGGCAGAGATAGCCTCTGGGGAAGGGTGCTGCAAGCCAAAACCTAAAGGCAGACTCCACATGGCTATGAAAAGCCCTCTGCTAGCAGTACACACTCCTCTCCAACTCAAATCCAACTGGAGCAGTGTGGTGGTTTAACCCGGACGGCAGCTAAGCACCACACAGCCGTTCGCTCAGCCTCCCCCCTCCCTCTCTGGGATGGGGGAGAGAAACGGGAAAGTGAAGCCTGGGGATTGAGATAAAGACAGTTTACTAAGACAGGACATAATAATAATAATAATATGTACAGACAAGTAATGCACAATGCAATTGCTCACTCCCCGCTCACCGATGCCCAGCCTGTCCCCAGGCAGCCAGCCCCCCACCCCGGCTAGCCACCCCTCTCCATTGTTCAGCACGACCCCAGATGGTATGGAATACCCCTCTGGCCAGTTGGGGTCAGCTGTCCTGGGGCTGTCCCCTCCCAGATCCTGCTGCCCCCCCAGCCTGCCCGCTGGCAGGACAGAGCGAGGAGCTGAAAAGTCCTCGGCTTGGTGTAAGCACTGCTCTGCAGCAATTAAAACATCAGCATGTTATCAGCACTCTTCTCATCCTAATCCAAAACATAGCACCCTACCGGCTACTAGGATGAAAAATAACTCTGCCCTAACTGAAACCAGGACGATCAGCCATCTCCTTGGGCAGCAGTCCCTACAGAAGGGGTACGTTTCAAATGTAGGGAGCAAAGGAAGAGCAGCTCAACTGGTTTGTACTGGGGAGAGGCAGGGGAGGGACTCGTCCAGGTGGGAATTGCTCTAGCACACAGTAAAACAAACCTGCGTGAACACAGTGAGGAGATAAAACTGAACAAAGATGTTCATCGCTGAAACTCAGAAAGATCGAAGAACAACATCACTATTTCACATACATGCATAGATATATGGGAAGAGCAAGCGATCTGCAAAACTTATCACGCCGAGTTTGGCCCATGTGGGCAGAATGCATGAGGTGTTATGTACCAAACCTGCATGATCGCAGAGTCCCAGGCACATCCTGCTGTTTTTCAGCAGGATTGCAGAGAAACCTGGGCCATTCATTACTAAACTGCAGAAACAGCTTCTTTCTCAAACTGTATCCTCCACGAGGGATAGAAATCTGTCAGAGAAAACCTGAAGTTAGCAAAATCCAGACCAAAAAAAAAATAATAATAAAGGAAATAAACCACCAAAGCCAGGACTGCTGGGTCCCACAGGAGCTGCCTGCTGGTGGGGAATCTTTGGTGGCACTGCTGCTTGTCCTGCTGCCTGGCTGGTGGCAGGGACAGCTGGGGTCCCACTAGGCCCAGCACAGGGCTGACGACCTGGCCTTGGCCTCTCTCTTTGCGACAGCAGCACCACGAGGGAACAACAGGATCAAAAGAGCAGTAACGAGCTCTGGGAACTTGTCAGATATCCGTGCTTTTAACAGAATCCCAAGTGAGCTGCGGAAGGGGGGCATTAGCGCTGTCACGTGGAGCACATGATTTTGGAATTCAGTAAGCCTTTGGTGCTGTGTGCGTGCTGCCGTCCCAGCCGCCAGCGATCTGGCTGAGAGGCGGCCAGCTTTCCTCCGCCCCGGCAGCGGAGGGACGGCCGCCACTCGCAGCACGTCGCGGGAGCTGCAGAGCTGGAGGATGCGCGTGCGGGAGGGGCTGATCGCACCAGCCTTGGTGCTCCCAGAGAGGCTTCCTCTTTTCTTCCTCCAAAATAGGTTACGGAGGAATGGAAAATTTTGTCGTGGAGAAGTGGGGCTCAAGCTTGAAGTCTTGTGCTTAATTCCTGGGAACCAGAACGGAAGCACCTTAATTTGGACAAAAATGCAATTGAAAGCTAAAGGCACTTGTTAGCAAATGTTGTTGGCCATGACATGCGGTCACATTTTGAAGAACGCTCTCAATTACAAAGTCCCCTCTAGACCTGCAGCTCTGCCTTGTTTGAGGATGGTTTGTAGATTAACCATGCAGCGGATGCAAAGATGCAGAGGTGACTCTACCCAAAGGCACATAAACATCTTTACATTTTCTAGGACAGAAGAAGCCCCAGAAGAAGCTGTTTTTATTTTTATTTTTTCACAAGAGCCTACTTGAGCAAGTTAAGTAAGTTAAGAACCTACTTGAGCAAACCTGCAAGCTGAAGCAATTCCGTGCAATTCCACCTCAAATCCCCATCAGCAGGGGGATTGTGCACCAAGATGCCCTCTGCACGGAGGCCACGTGCTGCTCCTTGCTCCCAGCCGAGGCGAGCAGTGAGGCAGAGACAGCTTGGAGCTGGAGCAGCGCCCACACTCACACCTGCCCTGTGCAACTTCAGCATTAGGGAGCTTATCTCCCCTGCTCTCATCCTCCCCCTCCTTGCAGCACAGTCATGCTGCTGGGTGAGGCTGGCGCACCCTCAGCCCGGCCAGCCCTTGCTGTGTGGTTGCTGTCATTCCAGCTGGACAATGCTTGGGTGAGACAATGCCTTTGGCAGAGGTTCAGCAGCTGTGCTGATGCCCCCCACACAGGCCAGGGCTTTGTTGCTGGCAGACACCTCTGAGGCACAAAAGCAGCTGGAGAAACCCTTGGAAATGCTCCCTCAAGTATCATGACAATATGAAGGGGTCTTTCTTCCCGATTTGCCAGAATCCTAATTTGCCAAATGTTTTTTGCTTCACAGGAAGCTAAGTTTTGGGAACAAAATCCATGCTCACACAGGGTTCCCCAGGCTGTTCACTGCCAGGTTCTGTGATGCTCAGAGCTCGCCCTGGACACAGCAAGCTCAATGAACAGACCAAAACCCCAGCTGAAAACCCTCCAGCACTGCCCTGGCCCAGAGAAGCTGTGAGGCTCCAAAACACAGTGCTTCCTCCAGGGTCCCTGCTGCAAAGTGCTGATCTGCAGGTCTGCAGTCACTGCATCCCAAAATGCAATGACAGTGAGGTCATTGAATGCCCAGAGCCTCACTTGGGTGTGAAAGCACCCCAGGAGGGGCTGAGGACTGGCCATAATCTTGTTTCTGGGTGCTGGGCCATGGTGCAAACATTAATCCTGCACCTTCTTTGGATGCTTCATGTCCCAACCTCTTGCAAAGCATCTCTAGAGGAGCTCAAGGTGAAACTGCATTTCAAGGTGAAATGTTAAGTGTTGTGTAAGCTGCCATGTAAACCTGCCTGCAAGAGACTGGAGGGTGGCAAACAGGACGTGATTTCCTCCTGGGTTTCCAGCAAACTCCAGGTTAGTACTAAAGAACCAAATTAGTACACAGAAGAATAAATGAGACATGCTTCAGAAGACGATGTGCCCTTTATCGTATCTCAAAACCTCCTGCGATTCTCTGAAGGAGACTAACCACAACAAATTAAATGGAAATCCATAACAGAGTCCTTTAGAGTGATAAATTATTAAAGCTGGAAAAAAATAATAAGAATTTTAAAAAAACACACTTCAAAACAACACAGAAATGTTCACACTGGAAGCTTGCCAGTAAGTCAACAGATAACAGAGGCATGAAAGAGTCATTCAGAGAAGATAGAGGCACAGCGGAAACACACCGCAAGTTATCCACGCTATCAAAGAGCTGAGGGAAATTCCCACACTGAGACTTCTTCTTGTGGGGACAAATGTGACAACTTGCTTCAAGCAAAAGCGTTGGCAGATATGTTTCAAAACAAATTAATAACACAATCAGCAAGTGACATAGATGGCATTTATCCAAGAGCTCTGGAGGAACCCAAACAGACCTCAGCTGCTCTGGGTCATGCAACCCATTGCTTAACTCAGCCTGAAACCAGGGGAGCGATGGGAGGCAAACGAGATGCCAGGGCTGGTCTTTTTTTACTTTATTATTTATTTATTTATTTTAAGGGCTTCAGGTAGGTCTGGAGATCTGTGTCTTTTAAATCTGAGTTTCACACTGGGAATTAGGAACAGCACTCCCGGGCATGCAGAGAAGTGGGATGAAGGAGGAAGAAACAAACCCGCTCTGGGGAAGAAGTCCTGCCCCTCCTTGGGATCCTGTTCAAGGCTGTGGCTGGGCAGATGGATATACTGTACCTGGATGCCCAAACCACTTTCAGCAAGGTCACCCACCAAATGTCCTCCTCTCCACACCATGTTTATTCTCCTGGTTAATAACAGGCAGAAGACAGCAAATGGAAAACGGTCAGTGCTTAACACAGAGGAAAGTTAGCAGTGCTGCCCCAGCAGGGGCTGCACAGACAGATAAGACAACCAGAGGGGAGAAACAGATGTGTGTAAGATCATGTGCAGTGGGGGAGGTGTTTTGAAAACTTTTGTGATGTTATATAGCACAGAAACCAGGGCATATTGATTAAATAATGATAGACTGTTAAAAACCAAACAGATCTAAGTACTTCTTCACTGGTAAGTCATAAATATGAGGAATTTGAAGATGACACTAAATTAGGAAGAGCTGTTGATTCTATTAAGAGTAGTGAGACCTTGCAGGGAGATCCTGGCAAACGAGAGAGCTGGGCAACGCCCAGCAATATGAAGTTTAACAAGGCAAGTGCTGGATTCTGCACCTGGGGCAGGACAACCCTGGCTGCACATAAAGACTGGGGGGCGAGAGGCTGGTGGGCAGCCCTGCAGAAAGTGATCTGGGGGTCTCTAGAGAAGAGGTAAGAGGTGAGCATAGAGGTAAGGGTACTTTTTTTTAGAGTATGACTAATGTAGATATTGCTGGAAACACATACCAGGGGAAGCATTGCTTTATATCCTTCAGTCTGCTCCAGGCATACCCCAGTGGCCACTGCTGCAGCCTGGATCGATGTCAGGTTTGACCCCTGTGCCCCAGACAGTAGTTTCTATGCCCTTGTGATGCATGATAAGCAATGCCCTGGCTAATTAGCCTGACCTAAATGTTGCTGCCAAGCAATGGCATACCTCACAAGCACCTGGTCTGCACAGTAGCATTGACTAGAAAATGGGGAAGACCACACATATCTCAGAGGTGCTGTTACAACACTCCACAGGCACTTGACATAACCTAGCATGAGACTAAGGGCACAGTGGAGAGCCTTTTCTGGGCCGAGGGCCAAATGGGTCTTTAAAACACATCTGAGGAAGGGCACATGTCAACATACACCATAACATTTTCCAGGAAGAAAGCAAACACCACCAAGGCTGCCAGTTTTGTGAAAACAGATTATGAGCTGTACTGGTTCTTGAGTCAGAGGTTCATGTTCCTAAACCTCAGAGCTACCTTAAAGTCGATGGCCAGACCAGTGAGAGGTGAGGGAGGAGAGGGAGCAAGAAGGGTTGAGAATGGAAGGAGAGAAAAGTCTCTGTTTTAGCTAGCCTGATGGTGAGTTGCTGGCCAAAAAAAACCTCAAAGAGATGCCAGAGCCCCATTTTGGCCAGACCAAGACAGATCTTAGCTTAGAGGTGATGAGCTGAAATATTTGCAGCCAAGATAATCCAGATGCAAAGCACGGGGAAAATAACAATGGGAGACAAAACCCTTCTGCAAAATCAGGGAGGCAGGTTAGGGGAGCTCTCTAAAGGACACACGGAGCACACTGAAGCACAGTAACAAGGCTCAGACAAGGACTCCCAGTTCCTCCGGCCGTGGGGAGCTTGCTGCACCAAGGCTCAACCTGCCTCCACACAGGGAAACTGCTGCGGGGGTCCTGCCTGCAGGCAGGGGTCTCACAGGGCACAGAGGAGGTGCAGGAGAAGAGCTTTGGGAATGATTTATGGGTTGGAAAGGGCAGGCTCTGATGTGAAAGAAAACTAAATGCTGCGCATAGCTTATTGCAGAGGGGTGAACAGAGACTTCGCTGCAATACGTAAGCAAACACCTGTTTAGTTACCAGGTGTTTAATAAGATTCCAATATGTCAGAAAAGATGGAAAAGAAAATGAGATCTAATACAAGCAGGCACTTTTTCTTCCCTTTTGAAGCAAGTACAACCTAAGATTTGCCAGGTGGTGTTGCCATGCATTCTCCAGTTCTGCCATTAGTTCTGCAGTGCTGCGTCCTGACAAGGGCCGCAAATTATCCAGGCTGCTGGCTCGGATAACTCAGGCCCTTTTCCCAGTTCAGATGAGGGTTAGCTTCACAGTAACCCAGGCTCGGTGAGGACCTTGGCTGAGGTCAGGACCTGATAGTCTGGATGCTGCTCAGAGTACGAGGCAGCCCCTGCACAAGTGAACTTCTGAATTTAACTCAGACTGAGGACATTAACCCCCTTCCACCAGCCTGTCTCTATTCACCTTCTCTCCTGTGTTCAGATTATGAGATAAAATTCCTCCCCAGCCTCCAAGCCCACGGGTCCCTACGGCACTTCTAGTTCTCACTCTTGGGGACAGCAGAGCTTCTCCCTGCTCTCGCTGCCTTCCCTGGGTGCAGGCTCTGCAGGATCCCCACACCTGGGCGTCCGTTCCCATCCTTCCTCTCTGAGCTCACCTCAAGTCCCATGGGGCATGAAATGCAGTGCTGGGGGGATCTGGGGACTGCTCCTGTGCACACAGCCTGACGCAGCCCTAGTGTTTGCTTTTTATGTGAGTACAGCCCATGTAGCCCATCACACGTCAGCTGAACTGTAACATGATGTGATGTGAACAGCCTTACCACTTTGCCATACACAATTTGCTCTTTGCTTTTTGTATGATGTAACTTCTCAAGTGATGCAAGGTAAGCTGCTGCAGTAGGAAATGAGATAGGGCTGCTAGTTCAGCTGCTCCTCTTTGATGGCGAAGACCTTCTTCTTGGAGCAGATGAAGGAAATCATCAGGCTAACTCACCCCCTCACAGATGATGCTCAAGCGCCTGACTTTGGCCACAAGCTGGAAGCATGCAGGCAAAGACGCTGCTAGAGATGTCAAATTTGTATTTTCTACTTCAGCAAGCTGCTGTATTCACAGCTTTTCCCCATTTCTGGCATACATTTCTCACAATGACAGCCCAGCACCTGTCAGATGGCTCCACACAAGCTTGGCTAGACCTTGCATAGACCTTGAGCATCAAGTACATGCTATTGCTCCCGCAAACCAGAGCCTCGTAGCAATCACCCCAATGTCTCCAGTGCTACACAACTGCCTCAACCTAGCACTTCTCACCTTTCTCTTCCCTTAGTTTCCTCCCACCATGTCACAGGAAGAGCAGAGTAACTCAGGTGGAAGAAGTCCATCCTGCCAGCCAGCCACATTGCTTGTGAGCTGTGCCTGCAGCAGCTCCCAGGAAGCACGGGAGGCAGCTGCTGCGGGAAAAGCTCTTCACCAGCCTCCTTGGTTGAGCATTATCCCTGCTGCGCTCCAGGAGTGGTTTGCAGCTGGATCTTAGCCCTGGGTTTACACCACGCTTTATGGCATGGTAACTAGGAAAGAGTTACACAGCAGCTCAGTTCCTGAAATGCATTTCTCATGTCTCTTTTCTGTGCATGAGAGTTCTTGGAAATGTCTGGGCCATGAGGCAGTGCTACGTGCTACCCAGGAGGAAGGCTTTGCAGCTGCCCAGCGGTGGTCGAAGCCAAGGAGAATATTGGCACAGGAGCCAAGGCTGCCCAGAAAACGCCCCTGGGCTTAGTCAGGAAGACTCTGCAAGCAGCAGCCTTGGACTGCCTGGACTAGTTCTGTCCTGAACAGCCTCAAAGCAGCTGCCAAGACCCAGCATGAGGAAGAGAAAAGGTGTGTTAATGCTGCAAGGCATTGCTGGGAAGAGCCAGGACATCAGGCTGAAACAACCACCATTTCCCTGTCTGGTTCCCAGCAACATTCCTTTGTGACCTGGAGCAGCTCAGTGCTAATGCTCAAACCTGCTGGAAGGGAAGAGAGATAGCCCTGTGGTTAAAGGCAGAGACACAAGCACCCTGTATCACAATAACAAGCTTCCCTGGCTGCAGCTTGAGCCTGTGTGACAGTCATGAGGCAGCGCTCACATCTCAGGAGGGCTACACAGGGGTGTCCTCCTGCCTGGGGAAGCGCCGAGGTAGCTCCGTGCAGGGTGTTCCCACCCAGGGCACACATGGGGATATGAGTTTGCACAGGGGGAGAGCACTACTAGTGGCAATTGTGCATCAGATTACTGGCCCACCAACTTTAGCTTCTCCCACTGAGACAATTTGCATGTACAGAAGTAATCTGCAGTGGTAACATGGCCAAGCCTCTAAACCACACTGCCCCTTCCTGAAACCACAGCCCTCTGCAGCGCATAGCACAAGGGAGAAAGCAAAGGTCTGTGACAGATGTCCCTGGCTCAGCTCCATGGGGCTGTACCTTTTTCCCAGGTTCCTTCAGGAAACCCAGGCAGCAACCTGCTTGCTTTTTAACACAGCTTGTCCCAGCATAAAACCCAATAGCGCATGACTCCATTCCCTGGTGAGCTGGCAGCTGCATCGCTGAAGGGTACATCAGCGCAGGACAGCCCTGTGCTGGAAATGCCCAGGCCATGGCAGGCAAGCTGGAGCAAAGCACTGCCTGAGGAGCTGCACATGTGCCACCTGGCATGGACTCAACTGGCCATGTCACAACTGTCACCTCTCCCAATGCCCACAGGAGGCAAATGGGAACCCTTGGCAGGACCCTGCAATGGCCACACGTGAGGGGGAAGCTCCTTGGTGCTTGGTGGCAGCAGCTGGAAGCAGCCCCTTGTCTCAGAGGCCATCAACGTGTGGGCAGGTGCTGACAATTATGCAGGCATGGACAGGTCGGCTTTGAGCATCTTAGAGGTCAAGTCCTGCTCCAGTTACTGGACTTTGGAGTAGATCCCGTGTCCTGAGAAGAACCTGTGTCTACTGTTCACAGGAGATGGTAGATGCTCTCCTCTCTTTGCAGTCCACGGCCAAACTGACTGCAAGTGATAAGCACAAAGAAAACACTGAACTTCTTATAGGAAGAACTTAATTGAAAACATATTTTTTATTAAAGGTAGAAAATACATAACAAGTTGCATGGTCCTTTATGTTCCCAATCCCTCTCCCCTCAGTGTAAAGAAGTATACTGTGCAGCCTGGAGTTGCAGTGATTCCCAGACTTGCAGACAAACAAGGAAGTTTCAGCAATGGTGCCCTCACTTGAGCTCTGGCTGAGGGATGGGAAGCAGCATGCCACGACAACACTGATGCAAGGGCAGGCGATTACACAGAATCACAGAATTGTCTTGGCTGGAAGAGACCTCCAAGATCACCGAGTCCAACCTCTGACCTAACACTAACAAGTCCTCCACTAAACCATATCCCTAAGCTCTACATCTAAACGTCTTTTAAAGACATCCAGGGATGGTGACTCAACCACTTCCCTGGGCAGCTCATTCCAGTGACTAACAACCCTTTTGGCAAAGTTCTTCCTAACATCCAACCTAAACCTCCCCTGGCACAACTTTAGCCCATTCCCCCTCGTCCTGTCACCAGGCACGTGGGAGAACAGACCGACCCCCACCTCGCTACAGCCTCCTTTAAGGTACCTGTAGAGAGCGATAAGGTCGCCCCTGAGCCTCCTCCAGGCTGAATAATCCCAGCTCCCTCAGCTGCTCCTCATAAGACTTGTTCTCCAGATCCTTCACCAGCTTCGTTGCCCTTCTCTGGACTCGCTCAAGCACCTCCATGTCCTTCTTGTAGCGAGGGTTCCAAAACTGAACACAGTACTTGAGGTGTGGCCTCACCAGAGCTGAGTACAGGGGGACAATCACTTCCCTAGCCCTGCTGGCCACACTGCTTCTTATACAAGCCAGGATGCTGTTGGCCTTCTGGGCCACCTGAGCACAACGCTGGCCCATAAATTCCTGCAGGGGCAGGAAGATCTACTCATACCTTGTCTCAGCTCCTGTTCAAGTACTCCTGCATTCAACAAAAAGAACACAGAAGTTTCATTCCTTACCTCCCAAGCCTGAGCCCAGCTTTCCTTAGCACCCAGAGCAGCAGGTCCAAAGGACCAAAAGAAAGACAGAGGACTTGAGGAGAAACAGGTAGGAAATCAGTAGAGGCAGCTGTGAGTGAACATGTTGTTGTGAAATTATCCAGTTTGTGACTATTAACAGCGTGAGGTGAGGGGTCTTGGGGCACATTTAAGTATTGACATGCAGGCACTGAGGATCTGTGCAGAGTGTGACTGTTCCCATGCTCTCCTCTTTGCCAGGATGATCCAAATGCCGAAGTCTCAGCCACTGAGACCATCTGTGTGCTGAAGAACACTCATTTCTGCAGGAGTCCAGTCCAAGGGCACAGGGCCAGCTCGGTGCAGCAAAAAATGGTAAAAAAAGAAGACTACTGTATGTCTGGGTATGTTCACCCAGTTATGCAAGGCCCAGAAACACTGGAAGATGATAGGGCTGCGACACTCTGACCTGCAAAAAGTCATGAAACACAGCTCAGTGGAGGACATAAGAGGAGGGCTCCATTCAGTAGTCCCAACACAACATGCTTACAATCACCTGCAGATCCCACAGTTTTCATCTGGCTTCTGCCTAACCTCAGGCACAAGAAACATCCTCCAGGTACATTGATACCCACATGCAGGAATGAAGCAAGTGAGTCAAGCCCTTCAGGGAGAGGCCTTTGTCAGCCATCAAGAGGGAGACAAGACAGGCCTCAGTTAAAAAACTTTGCTCCTGCATGAAGCTGAGCCATGCAGGAAACCCTGCTGTCCCTATGAAGGCAGTGAGTCCGTACCCAACAGCACACTTGTCTGATTCCTCTCACTCCCAGTGTTACAAACCCAGATTTCTTCAGAGATGAACAACTCCCC
The DNA here is from genome assembly GCA_011075105.1 of Heteronetta atricapilla. NCBI lineage: Eukaryota > Metazoa > Chordata > Aves > Anseriformes > Anatidae > Heteronetta > Heteronetta atricapilla. The sequence continues at coordinate 11,332,355 of CM021763.1, forward strand.
ACAACTGTTTCATCCTGGCTTTAGCAACTGAGCAGGGCAGGGACTGAGCCCACTGGCTGCACAAGGGAGCTGTGTATCCACTAGATGCTGCAGACAACTAACACATTGAGCACAACCAGCTGTGTCAGAAGGCACTTCCTGGTCCCCTCCATATACTCCTATAACCCACCCAGTACACTACCATCCTCGGTAACCAGCTGTGTCTGTAGCTGCTGAGACCTTGTTGAAAACCCTTACTTAAAGTCCTCATAGATGGCTCGTAGGCTGCTGCCTTTCCTTATGTTCTCTGCCTTGCCTTTGGCTCATTGCCTCTGCTACCCCCCAGGGCTCTCTGCCCAGCACCTGCTTCTGATGTGTGCCTCTCTCCACAACATTAAGGCATTGCAGCTGACTACTGTTGTGTGCAGATATGCTTTCTGATAGCACTGCTTCCAGCCCCATGCCCTTGAACTTCAGTCTCTAACAAACTGTGAGCTCCCTCCAGCAGCCTTGTTATTGTACTGCAAGCACACCATGTACCACAGGTGCTGGGAACCCACCCTGATGCTGATTGTTCCCATTTTTCCCAGCCTCCCTCTGCCACTTGTCTCCTTGCAGCTCTGGAAGGGAAGCTGGCAGCTGTCCTCCATTTTTCCTGGTCTATTTCTAAGCAGTTGATGGCCAAGATTTGCTCCGCGTGGAGTATGTAGGACAGGGAGGAGCCCCATTGCACCTCCATTTCCTGGGGAAGCTAACCCTAACCCAAACCCTCCTGTGTGTGTTCTCTTCTTACCATGTCACTTGGCTGTACATCCTCAACGTTGAGGGCCGGACTGGAGCTCTTTACAGGAGCCATTCAATGGAACGGAAGAGAACTGCAGCGAGAAGCAGAGAGACAGCATTGGGGTAGCACCAAATGGGTTGCTGGACACTTCTCAGCCCTATGTGTTGTGGATTTCTCTTTAGGCATCTTAGTGAGCCTCTCCCCAGGTTCTCCCCCAGCCCAGCACCTTCAATGAACACAGTCTCAATCCCAAGACCACTGAAAAAAACCTGTGACCCAGGAGTGCTACTTGTGGAAATAAGCTCCACATGCCCCACGATGACTGTGTGTGTGGCATGGCTGTGGCACTGGAAGTCCGGAGCTGCCCCTGCTCACCTGCTGGATTTCCTTCATTGCCAGACGTATGGAAGAGTGAAGGCGAGGGAAGGCCCGCTGGCTGTCTCCCTCCTTGCCCAGGCTTGCCTTTGTCTTGCTCTTGTCCAGGCTCTGTCGCTCTTGGCTATTCTTGGTTCTCCTGAACCACATGGACTTGAGAACTGCAGCTGCTCCCGTCTTCAGGGTGGTCCTGCCAGCTGAAGACCCACTGGGACACGGCTGATCTTCGTGAGGGCTCTCCTCTGCCACCACAGTGGGGGTCAGTGTGAGGGACTCCAGGTTTTCGTAATCCAAACTCCTGCTGCTATTCTGAGGGAGAGGAGAGTGGATTCAGCAGCGGCTTGCAGATGCTCCACACACCCCAAAGAGTACAGCCCGGAAGAAAAGCCAGCTGTGATCACTGCTGGCAAACATGGGGCAGGTGGGTAACACCAATCAGCCAGGGCCTCTCCCCACCCCAGGAACTCCCAGTGCACAGCTATTCACATTCCCTGGTGTATGCAGAAGAGGCCAAGCTGCCTGGCTAGAACAGGAAACCCCCAGCAGGAACCCAAAGAAGAGAGAGTGCCGCAGTGACTCAGCACCCTACCTCCTTTTCCTGCTGCAAATCCTCAGCACTCACCTGCCCACAGGGAACAGTCAGTATCTCCATGAAGGGCTGGATGCCCACAGTCTGGTGATACCGAACCAGTTCTGTGAGTGATGTGTGAGCCCGATCTTCCCCCAGGATCACATAGCGTGCATTGGGCTGCATCTCAATCATGTAGTGTCTGCAGCGGCCTTCACCCCTGGGGAAAAGGACAGACAGAAACAACCATGGCATGGGGCCACAACATATCTCTAGGATCCAGTCATTGTTTTCTGCTCTTAAGAGCCCAGCTGTGTTCAGGAGCCAAAGTAGCAAATATTGCAAAGATGCAGGAGATCCTCCATTCTGGAGTGACACACACTGTGCTAACAGTCACGGGAGGAGCAGCAATTTCCCAGAGTCAGTGACTGGAGAACATAGGCAGCTGGATCCAAACCTCAGCAGACTACACTGCTTCCCACGCCAGTTATCTACATTACAACTTTGCCCTGCCCCTTGAGGGATGCTGTACAAAGACCATGGCAAGAGACAGACTGCAAGGGTTCTGTCTGCCACTCCAAACTGAGTCACCCACAACAGGGGAGGCTGAACGTCATACTTAATGGACTCTTCTGTGGAGAAGGCTCACTCCTCCATCCACGCACAGCTCAGTTTAGGACCTCAACTTTTCTTCTCTGCGAGGTTCGTTACCTGTAGGTCAGGGTGTAGCCTGGTCGACTCTGGCTGATCCGAACAAGGAAGCAACCCAAAGGCTTGTCAATCAGCAAGTTTTCAGCTTCCCTGGAAGCAGGAAAGAATTTTTCAGCAGACAGTGAGCAGCTGCCTCTGTGCAGAGATTCCCGTCCTATCTCATCTGCTCCCATGGCAGTGTTCCCAGTCCACTGGGAGGCCAACATCTGCCCCATGTGTTCCCAGCTAGAGGTTTCCAGTCTCAGGCTTGCTGCAGCAGGGATACATTAGCATACTCAGGAGGCACAATACGTTCAGACAAAGCCCTTCCAAGCATCGCTGCTCCAAACATGCTCCAGCAGTCTGCTGAGTGCAACAGCTGCCTTCCAGCACAGATCATGTAACAAAACATCACTGAGATGAGGAGGTTGGGCACATACACATTTTCCAAGGCACTAGGGCTGACAGAAGTCAGTATGGTGTAGGTTAGTGCTGCTCAGCACAAGGTGGAAAAACACCAACTGTGCTTATCCCACTGGCTCTCTACTTGCTGCTGGAAGGAGGTCATCCCCCTCTCTGCCCATAGGACAAAGCATTGCTTTGTGCTTACCATATGCCTCGCTCTAGGCTAAAGGTGACTGTAAATCACCAGTGTAATTTGGGATTGCTCTGACTGCTCTGTTACATGAGGTTGAGCTTATGCTGCTGCACAGAGACTTAAATTCAGTGCCAGAAAGCACCACTTAAAAAACATTTAAAACCCCAGTGTCTTTGGGAAGGATTTGCAGGCAGAAAACCTGCCTTGTCCTTCATTGTGAAGCACTCATAGCTAGCCTACATTTGAACTCCCAGGCAGTAGTTGTTTTGTCTCCCAGGCGCTAGCTGTTTTCACGCATTCTTGATTTGTGGACAAAGCAGTAATGCAGGCGAGGGCCTTGTTAATTATCTTTTAAAAAAACGCTGCTACCAAAGAGCTGTCAGCTACTGTATTACTCTTTACTAAGCTAACATGCTGTGTAATGTCTCTGAATAATGTTCACCCTGATAAGCCAACAAAATATGGCAATTTGTAATCTAGTAAAACCAAAGGAGACTTGCAGTTTTAACAGAAAAAAAAAGTTACAGATTGGAAAAAGATGTCAAGGGTGCTCAAATGACAGGCATATTTGGCACCAGAGCCCCCCAAAAAGTCCCCCTAAGTAAGGGACACCAGCAGTCAGCAAGCTTGCAACTCTACGTATTAACTTGAACCCAGGGAAAATTGTAGCCAGAAACTCTGACATCTACGTGGCTAGCCCCACTGCCTTGCTCCTACCTGATCACTGGTATAATCAGCATTTCCCTGATTGTCACACTGCTTGGAAAGAGGTAGTGCCTGGCTCAGCCAAGAGAGTAAAGTGTGAGGCCTACTCAGTAGCAGAATTTAAGACTTTTATTTGTTTATTTATTTATTCTCCAAAAAGGCATGAGAGTTCACAGTCATCTCTACAAGAAGGTAGGGCTTTGTGGATGTCTCCCAGCCTAAAGGGATGTAAATTTCACCTATACTGCACTTAGATGAAGAAAAGTATCGACAAAATAGCCTTCTTCTATTTACACACCTGGGGACTTTGGTGAATCTTGTCATTGGGTACCCACTAAACCCTTTCTTAATACTTTCAAGAATAAATGAATACTGAATTCTTTATTCTTCTTCTGTAATTTCACCTAAACTGAGAATGTGAGAATAGTCATAACGAGTCAGACCAAAAGTCCATATTCATTCAATACCACATCTATGGAAATGGTCTAGAACATGGCAAGCACATACATGTATTTCCTCATATACGTTTCCAGCCTCCCTTTCCTGCACTGGAGCTTTATTTGGGAACCCACAGGGAATTTATTTACTATGAAGTAGAAAAGTCCACAGTCTTTCCTTGGACCTATGTAAAGTTTCAGCAGTTGCATCCTATGACAGAGCTCCGAGCTTCCCCCTAATGGTTTGAAGCTTCCAGCCTAAGACTGAAAGGTTATGCATGCCACTCCCATTCCTCAAGGAAGCAAATCCAAGGGAACCCAACTTACACATTTTTCCTAAGGGCAGCGCAGCTTCTGCCTGCCTGCCGCAGCCCAAACTGTGGCCTGTGCGTCCAGCACACTCACCTCCGGCTGATCATTCCATACAGCCAGCTCGGAAAGGCCCCGTCATCCTGCATGACCTTCTGGGCTTGTGTCTCTCTGAACCAGCGGAGAGTTGCTCCTCTCTTGAGTTGCCTCATTTTTGCCTCTTCTTCAGTCTGTTCCTCTGTCCCCAGAGCAGGGCGAGGCTCAGTAGGATGCAGGAAGTTATCAAAAGGAGTGAACTGAAAATGGGGAGAGGGGGAAAGTGGGAATGAAAGCAAGGTCAGACAGGGGCATTTTGAATCACTTTGGCAGATCCCATTCCTAAATGCTTCAAGATAAGATCAGTCACAAACTGATATGCTGCTTTCAGTTCCTCAGAGGTCCTGACCACACTTTTTAACTAATGACACCAGGAAAGGACTCTCTCTTCTGATTACTAGAAAGATGATGCTCTGCTGGGACCATGTGTAGGAAAATATGTGTAAAGAGCAGGAAGCCAGCACACGTGGCTAAGTGACCCCAAACAAAGCCAAGGTTGCTACCTCTGTTAGTTTGCTGCGTGGCCGTGGCACTGGTGGCAGTGGTGGCATATCAGGGGCAGTCTGAGGACGGGGACAAGGCCTAGGGAATCTCTTCCGTGGCACAGGGATTGGAAGGGAGATTCTTTCTGCAAGAAGAAGAAAGAAGTAGATGAAATCTAAGATCCAAGATCCATGGGATCCATCCTCCCAGGCATGCTGTCACCCTTGGAGGAAAGATTTTGTCTTTCCAGCACACACAGTAAGAACAGCGGGAAGAGGGATCATCAAGAACATGTTTGTGGAGCTTAGTCCTTTCCCATCTCTCCTCAGCCAGGCTTCTGAGACTGGGAAGAGGCAAAAGAGGCAAAAAGCACAGCCTCATAATCACTCTCAACTCCCACTCTGCATGCCACAAGGAAAGCTACATACAGGCGTAAAGCTATGATCAAAGTTCTCCTGCACAGAACGGGTGGGAAGTCCACAGCTTGGCATTCCTCCCAACACAGCCTGGCAAACAACCTTCACCATGCTGTTTCCACTCCCCACAGAGAAATCCTCATTTTCAAAGGGTGGAAATGTCAGCACCTCTCTGCCCAGCCCATCAGCCCCATGACAGCCTAAGGCAGGCCATCATCACCCGGAGCTTACAAAATGGCCAAGCATGGGGCAGTGGGAGTGGGACTGACTCACTCTGGGCTTCTGCTTCCATTGCCTGCTGTCGGCTTCTTTCTCTCTCTGCCTCTTCCTGTTGCCGCTGTGCCTGAGCTTTCAGCTCAGCCACCAGCTTCAGGTAACGCTTTCTGCATCGGAATCCCCTGAAAACTGTTCAGAGAAAAGCAGTGGTTAGGAAAGAAAAGTGCTGATCATGCCTCTCTCACTCCCGGGGGGGAGCACACTGGATGTTATTCCTTCACCCATTGCAAAACCCTCAGCACTTGAACCACATTAACAAAGAGCAATGCAGACACTCTGCTGTGAGCAGGCAGTCAAAACCATGTGAGAACTGTCTTCTGTGCTCTAAGCTGCCAGATCACAGATTTAAAACATCAAATTACAGATCTAAGCCCTCATCTCTAATGCCAAGGCACAGGATGCCAGAAAAACAGTCTCACAGAAGGGCCACTGTTAGCCATCTATCTACTCAGCACCCTTCAGACACTACTTTAATAAAGCAAAGCTTTATTTTTGTATTTAGGAGACAGGAGTTCCTTGGTGTCAGTCCATGAGATAACCTTTCCCTTGAGCTCTCATTACAGGGCTCACCAACAGGATCAGAGACATCGCCTTATCGTGCCTTTTTTACCAGTGCTGAAGCACACTAATTGAAAGCAGCACCATCTTGTTCCCCTCTGGACACTACCCACACATCTTCCCCACAGAAGACAAGAAGGATCAGCATGTGACTGATGTCTGTCACTGTGCGGTGCATGGCTGGAAGCTGCTCAGATGCTTCAGTGCAGCAGTGCAGCAACCCACGCGGAAGAGAAGCACAACAGGGGGGGAGCAGGCAGGGTGACAGCCCCTCCTCACTGCACAGTCCTCCTGGAGCCTGTGCAGGGGGAAGCAACGAACTGCTCACTGTGCTCTGCTCTGAAGAAACAAGAGCAGACACTATTTGGAAGGGAAAGGAAAACCAAACCAAATCAACCAACCAACCAAACAAATCCCACACCCTTCTGCCTGTCTCTGAAAGCAGGAACGAGATCTGCTTCAGGCTCATATGCTTTTGCCTCCTCAGTTCACACAACTCACAAACAAGCCCTCACTCCAGAGGGCAGTTAGCCAGTCCTCGGGACACAGCCAAATCATATGCTTGCCCTGCTCAGCTCAGTTCCCCTGCACACATACTTTCCCTTTCCAAGGCTCAGACTGCTTGATGGCTCTTCCCTATTGAGGGTAATCACTGAGGACACAGGCAGTAAACACGCTGACTCCGCAAGGCCTTGACTTGGAGATGGCTGGCCTGTCACCTGAGAAGGTGCAATAGTGAAGCAGGGACTGGAGAGAAGTTCCTCCTTGCTCTGGTATGGGACCAGAGTTGAGGGATCCTCCTGCCCCAGTGCTCACCTTTCTGTATGACAACTGCTGCTTTCTCCAGTCGCTCCACATACTTTGCCAGCTGTTCCTGGTGCCAATATTTAAAGAAAAGCCGTGACTTTCTGTGAGGTAGGGGAGAGAAGGAAGCATTGAGAAATACTGTTTGTCTAAATTTGTATCCAATCACCCTTTGGACAGGCACTTCCTACAGCCATAAAGTTCTTCTGAAGGGAACCAGGTAACAGTTCACATGGATAAAGTCTCTGCAGTTCAGGACCTCACTCCCAGCAAGAGTTACCCACACCTACCCACATATCCAGCCTGTCAGGTCTGTACTTTGTAGTATCTCCAAGCAGCTGAAAGACAGGAAGAAAAGTGAAATAATTAATTTTCCACCCAGACTGACCACTCTGTGGCCAGTGCTTTTAGGTGCCAAAAGAGGGAGAAACTGCCTCAATATTTTTGCACTGCTTTCTCTGTCCTGTCACCTGATGACACTCAGCAAATAGCTGTCAATCTATTGCACTCCTTGAGGTACAGCTAGGAGAGGACTACATTTCTGAACATCATCAAAGGGGCTCCCAGATACAGACTTCCTTCTGCTTTCTGGGAAGCAATTCCACAGAGCCTTTTACTTCATTTCATTTCTGTTCAATTTAGAAGTACAGAAGCTACAGGCTAACCAAGGCAAGATTCCCTGGAAAAAGTCTATTTTCCAATTCCAGTTTCATTTTGCAAGCTTTGGTGATAAAGCTTGGTTTGCTTAGAAAATTTCTGCAGTGTTTGGAATGAAAGCAGTACTCCAGCTGCTCACACAGCTTCCTCTCTCTGCTTGCAAATCCGGGCTGTGAAACTATAGTGCCACTTTTTGCAAGTATATTGCATAGCAAAACAGAAATGATTTTCCTTCTATCTCAGCCAACTTCTGCTGTGCCAGGAACTATATCCAAGGTATCTTTTTTTCCCAAACGCATCCTACGATTTTTGTGTGATAGCACACTGTGCTGCCTGTCTACCATCACCTCTCTCTCATCCATGTGATTCTCTCTGAATGTGACTTATGTTTGCAGTTCTTATTAATTCAGTATTGTCAATAACTTCAAGGAAGTGGGGAATTGCTGCCCTACATGTAGGAAGGAAACAGCTGACAGGGTAAGACTGCAGAGCTGGAGGGACATTTACAGTTGGACGGAAAAATCAGGTTCTGTAAGTGCTATGGGTATGTTGAGCCTGTACACATAAAAAATTCTTGGACCAGAAACATCGTTTCTAGCCTGGAAGACATTCAGTGCTGGCTGCTTAGTCAGCATTGCCTTTATCTTCTTCACCTCATGAGACCATCAGGAAAAAAACCTGGGGAGGCAGCTGGCAGCTGTGCTGAGTCTTGTCATACTGAGTTCTGTGGCACCCTTAACCATTACCATGACTCCCCAAATTGAGTCCATTAGCAAGTCCTCATTCTAGAGGGTGGTAAAGTTTTAAAATTGAATTGAATTGCTTACACAGTAATTCAAGAAAGATTTCATTCATCATTGCACCAAATGCTTTCTAAACACTAGCTGTCTTTGTCTAGGAATTTCTGTACCCCATCACCACAAAAACACATCCACACTTTGTTCTTTCTACTCAGTTTGCTATTCTAGCCTGACAACAAAAGTCTCTGATGAACAAAGTGGATTACACACAAAGGAAAGGCTCCTACCTTTCTTTGGTGAGGGAAACATCTGGTTTAACTAGAAGAATTCCATATCTGTGAAAAGCAAACCAATTCAGCAAGATAAAAGCCACATCCTTGACGTGTTGCGCTGATCCATGTCACCCTCACAGCACACAACGATAAATCAGTCTTTCCCACTAGGTCTCCCACAGCAAACAACACCATGGTCTCAGGTGCATGAACTTTAAAGTAGATTCACTCCCTGCCCGTATCTGATTACCAGTGTCACTTCTCTAACAATTTCTAACAAGAAACAATTAAAAGGTTTTAACATACCTTTCAGCAAATTCCTCAAATGAAGGTCTCCAGGAGAAACCGTCTCTTCGGATCCGGATAGTCTCCAGCAGTCCATTGTAACGGAGCTGAAGCAGCAGCACAAAGACAAGATCAGAGAAACAAACAGACACAGGCCCGAACAGGTCAGTAGGGCATCAGTATGTCCCCCTGCAGCCCAAACCTCTCTAGTTCAAAAAATAAAAAGGTTTCTTTCTGACACTGTCTCCTCAGCTAAAGACTGAATTTACCACATCCTGCAACTCTGGTCATTAACCACTCTCAGAAACCATAAAAACCAACAACTGAAATAACTTCAACTTCCAGCCATGGGCACTACTTTGCCCCTGTCCTTCAGAGGATAGTATTCTGCTTCCAAATCTGTACAAAGAAGTACGCTGAGGCACAGATCAACTTCCCTCTTAATCCCATCCTTTCCTATACATCATATACATATGCATACACATATACATGTACATACATAAATACACACCAAAGAGGCCACAGAGCTTTCTGAACTCTTCTAATCATTTTCAATATTCTTTAAAGTGGCTGGATCTCAGACCTGACACAACATCCAAAGAAAGTTATATCAGCACACATCAGCTCCTATCAGAGCAATCCCATCTTGGCTCCTGTTCAGAGCTGCCCTGGAGAGGTGCTGTCTGTACCAGTCCCCATCCAGAAGATGCAAAGATAAACCCTAGTTCCTGACAAGCAGATCTCATTGCAATCATGAAAATGAAATGGGAGAGAAGACTGTCAAACCTGGACATAGCAATGTGTCACAAAAACAACCAAATGCCCAGAACCTTTTCACGCATAAAAAACATGCCCATTCTTTCTCCTGCAAAAGGAGAGTCAGACCAGTAAGCTTCTAGCTATCTTTCTTGCTTTTCAGTAGTGTCTGACCTTCCCTTCCTTAAATCTTCTCCTTCCTTGCCTTAGATCCACCTCCCATTGAGAGGCACAAGTACCTGCAAAGGAAACTGCTTTTCCTTACCTGCTGTAGCAACATCTGGTTATCCACAACACCTGGCTCCTTCTGGCTATTGGGCTTTATACAGCGCACAAAGTGTGGGTTTGCAGAATACATCCTCTCCATGAGAACCATCAGGGAATGCTGGTGAGGGCAGAGAAAGATCAACAGCTTGGCAAGCCAGAACACTGCCAGCACTATACCTTGCAGCTGAGAACTGCCTTCCCATGCCACTAATTCAGGCTCTTGTAACAGCAACAGCTCAGGCTCTGACAACAGCCAAGTTACTGCTAACAGCTGTGCCTGGCACCCATAAAAGAAACTCTCTCTACAAGCTGGATGCTTTAAATATGCTTAGCAGCCTGGGAGCTCTCAAGAAAACATTACAGCACACATCTCAAGGGGCACTGCAGGGCATCAATACTTTACCCGGAACTGAGCTCCAGCAGACTGCTTTCTTGTACTGTTGAACTTGTTGTCTGTTTCTGGTATGACCTGAAATCAGACACAAACAAAAGAGTCACCACTGGAAGGAGTGCTTGATTGCTATCCAAAGATTCCTGCCAGAAAGCAGATGACTAGAAGAAGAGAGAATGGATTTCAGGGGAAGGAAGGTAAATGAAACATAGCAACAGAGGCAACCAAAAAATCCTGTACAAAACAAAGAAGAAATAGTTGCCATCAGATTGTTTGCTCCTATTTTCAGCCAATAATAAACATAAGTTAGCTACATCATTTCCATATGGACCTCAAATGTGATACCTTGGCTTTCACATGCGGCATCAGTGTCCCTGTCCTGGAGACAGTGGCTGGAAGAACAGAGACAATAGTTAATTTTGTACCTTTGCTCATAATCAACCATTCCTAAACATTCAAACCTTACTTCATACACAAATTTTCCCACACGTGCTAAATCACAGACAGTACTTTAGATTTCACTATCTGGAAATATAAGGAAAGAGCTAAAGAAGGTGAGAAGAAAATGCAAGTATACTAAGTACACCATCCAGGCAATACTATTGTGACATAATATATATATATATATAGTATAGAATATATATATATATATATATATATATATAGTTAATATATATATATATATTAATACTCAGTGACAGGCAATACTGTCACTGAGAAGACAAGGCAACGGGGTAATTGAGCAACCATAAATGACCTTCAAAAGAAAGATCATCAATAGTTGGCATCTAACAATGCATAAAAAAGTACAGAGAGCAAATGGAAAGCTCACCCAGTCATGGTCAACATGGGAGAGGGGAGATCATATATAGTCAGATAACATAAAATTAATTCAGTGACAAGATGAAAAAATCAGGGAAGTTGAATTTACTGAAGGATCTAATGACACTCTTGCACACCCTTGATGCAATACTGTCATGTGAGCCACACAATCATGGAATGACTGAAGCTGGAAGGGACTGCTGGAGGTCATCTGGTCCAAACCCACTGCTCTGCATTGCTACCTACAGCCGGTTGCCCAGGACCAGACAAGCGATTTGCACTGAAAACAGGTTTTCTCTGGTGCTTACGAACTTTCAAAGAGCTGGGACTCTGCATCAGAGGAGGTTCAGGCTGGACAGAAAAGATTCTTCACTGGAACGTGGTCGGGCACTGCACTGGGACAGGCTCCCCAGGGCAGTGGTCACAGCACTGAGCCTGCCGGAGTTCAAGAAGCACTTGGACAATGCTCTCAGACATATGGTCTGAATTTTTGGTGGTCCTGTGTGGACCCAGAAGTTGGACTCAGGGTCCCTTCCAACTCAGGATATTCCATGATTCTATGAACAGGATCCAAAGAAAAAAAAATGTTGAAAAGCTGCAGCAGAAGCACTGTATTCAGCCAAATTACAAGGAAGCATCTACCTAACTTTTCTTTAAACCTGTACTTTCTCAGAAGTTTCGGAAACTCTGAGGACTTACCAGTAACTGGAAAAGTAGGAGTATAGTGGTAGGAGAGAAATAATGCACCCAACCTCAGTTTTTTTTTAATAAGTTGTACCTTATTTTTTTTTGTAAAGGATCTTCTTTATCCCCATTGTTTGCACTGTCTCAACACCACTTTATTTACCATAAGAATAGTTAGGAGCTATGGCTTGGTCCAGCTTCATTTCTAGACAAGAACAGAGTATCTAAGGAGTGGTTATATCTCTGGGAGAGGATTCAACCTTCCTTGCTTTCCAGTCACTGTCAAAACAAATAGTGCAGGCTAGAAAATCTACCAGGGAGATCTCAGGAGGTATTGCTGACAGGAAGACTAACATCCTGCTTCAGCAAAAACAGCAATCAACCAAAACCTGGATGCTTGGAAAGAGCAGGCTCTGCTGTAACTACTGTCCGTAAAGATGGCCAGGCCTGTGGTCAGAACTATGCATATGCAATGTTCCTTCAGTTCCACAGGAGGAACACCTCTGGATATTCCTGCTGTCATGCACACGTACCAAGGAGAACAGAACAGCTCAGACAGCTCAGTATATGCCAGCAGCCCTACTCCAGGCTGCGGCCTTCCCAGAATCTCACTGAGGCTGTCAGCTCTGAAAAATAATTGTAGCACACAAGCATCAAGCACACTTAGCTCTTGTCAAGGAGGACCACAATTCATGTGGGACACCCTACAGTAACAGAGAGACTTGCCTGTGAACAGCACACTGAGCAAGGGGGTGACGCTGTTGATGAAGAGCCCACGGACATTAGCTGGCAAGGTGTCTCTGTTCTTCTCTAGAAAGCCACCAGCAGTGTATTGTACCTAGGAAAAATGGCAGCGGTGCTCACAAGCTTGCTGTGAAAGCCACCTCCATAGCTTGCCAGGAGCAACTGTTAACCTGAATGTACAGTAGCTCGAAGGTGAATTCTGTAAATGCACTTACATCCCCTTCAGATGCATTAGAAGGGCATTAGAACCACAGGAGACAACAACTGAGACATTTACCTTTTCTTGTTCATTTTTCCTTGATTTTGAAGTTTCATTTGCTTTTGGTTAATGCTTCGTTTGTTTCCTTGCTTAGCCCTTCTTACTGTTGAGTAGGCTCTCATCCTGTCTGTAATGTTTCTCTTCCTCCCTTCCTTTCTCATCTCCAGTTTGCCACTCCCCTTTCTATGCTAGTGTTAATGTTTGTAATAATGAATGTCACAAGTAATAACATAGTCAACAGCTTAGATTACTAAATTACATATTAGAATGACCTGATTTTCATCTCTGACCCTGCTCCAAAAATTAGGTCAAATCAATTTGATGTATTTGGGCCATTGCTTTCAAAGCTGTGGCAGTAAGGCTACATGTAATAGTCCTAAAAACCTAGCTGCTTAATTACCAACTATGTAAATTAATAAGTGCCCCCATCAAAATATTGATTACCTGGCTGCTCTCATTGTGTTCCTCAGTGTTTGCAATAGTGACTGCTGTAGTCTGGACCCCAATAGGTAAAGGCAAAGCCATCAGACTCTCCTCCAGGGCTGTGGATGCAGGGCTTTTACTTTATACAGGACTATTTTAAGATCACAGCTCCAAAAGATTGATGATGTGACAGATTCTTCTAATGCTCTATGCTTCCTAGAGGAAGTCCCACTTTCTTCCTACACCTTCTAAAGAGCTTCCAAGGAATCCTAGGAGGCAGAGCCCAGGGAATTCAAAGCCTTATTTGTCAAGCATCTCATTTCCCCCGTTCCTACATTCATTACAACAGCATTCTTCCCACAAACAGTACCTACCTTCCCAGCATAGTGAATGATGCTGAAGCCCAAAACACGTCCTCGGGCTGGCTGGAAGTGTAAATTCCCTTTAAAACTGCTGTTTAGCTTATCCACAAATGTCTTATCAGTTGCCTGAAAGAAAGCAGATTTCATAATCAAATTATATGGCTGCAACAGAGACATGATCAGGGCACATGGAAGCAAAACAAAGTATTGGAAGTGGCTCTGCAGCAGTTTCATGCTCTCTCTGACTCTCCGTGGGGATGCCAATATTATTGGACTGTCCCTGATATGACTGTCCTGTTCCATCAGACACACACACAGACCCCTCTACTCATCTTGCTATTTCACACACCTACACAATTTTCTCTGCAACCTAGAGACTTATTGTTACATTCCCCACATCATTTTTTCTGTCCCATATCCCATGCACACCTGAGGGAATGCACTCTGCTCATCCAGAAGAGACAGCAGCCCAAGTGGCTTGGCCAGGAGCAGATTCTGTAGGGAAAAGAGAGATATATTTATCTAAAGCAGTACCGGGTATCCGCTGTCACCTACACCACCCTTTGAAAAGGTCCTCCCCAGATGCGTCTCCTCCTTGTGAGATGGAAAGAGCAACACTCCTATCTTGGCTGGATGGAGCAACTCTCTTCTGTCAGTCCTCTCTCACTCACCAGAATAGGTTCATTATTGTTGAATGTGATAGTCTCCCAAGGCAGTTCTTCCTCCCTGTAGGCAGCCTGCTCCAGCTGGAAAATGTGCTGAGACAGAGAAAACAGAGGTTGGAGCCCCCAGCAAACTTAGTAAGACAACCCTGAACATCTTCCTTCTGACCTGGAGCAGACGACAGAAGAGGCATGGCTCTCTTACCCGTGGCATCAGAGGCCCAAGATGAAGGTGCTGTTCTGCACACTCATCCATAAGCTTGTCGCTCACTGATGGTGCTGCATAGAGCATCCCTGCTCTACCACCTCTGATTATTGCTTGACCCTTCCACTCCTGCTCTCCCTGCACCAGTGGCTCTTCTGCCACAGCAGAGAAGGCTGCTGCTTTCAACCCTGCTGTTGACTTCCAGGCAACAGACCTGTTTTCTACCAAGTTCTCCTTCATATGCTAGGTAGATCAGCATTCTGCTTTCCCTGCAAGGTGAGTTCATCCACAGCATACTTACATGGTTGAAGAAGTGCTGCAGCTGCTCATTGGCCAGGTTTATGCAGAGCTGTTCGAAACGATTTACTGTGAAGTTTTCAAACCCAAAAATATCCAAGATACCTAAAAGAGGGGAAATGAGCACACCATGGAGCCTGCAGACCCCAACACACAGCTAGATCTCCCATCACACAGCTCTTGTGGCACTCGAACCCCTGGCCAAGTAGCTAGTGACAGCCCTGTCGTACCTCCTCTTGGACAACCAGTTTGGAGAAGACCCACTCCAACCCCCAGCTCCTCTGCAAAGCCAGAGTGCCCAGAACTGCAGCTGCTTAAGACCAAACAACTGCTAGAATGGCTGTTGCCCTGCAGACTTCATGCTGCTCACTAGCATCTCCAGCATCGTGTCTTTGAAACTGGAGCCCTACATGCAATCCCTTCTCACATGGCATCTCCCCTTCATCATGGCTGAGGGATACATGTTTGAAGACAGAAAGAGCAAGGCAGGCGGAACCCACCTATCTCCCTCAGCTCTACTTCAGGATCCACATTCTCAGCCAGCAGCTCGTTGATCTTGGAAACAATCCAGCCAAATACTCGGCCATATGCCACCTTTGCAATGGAGTCCCGAGCATCTGCACAGAGAGAAAACACACTTAAGGGTTCTGAAGACAGTAGGGAATACAGCACACAAGCTGGCTCAAAACATTCACCTCTAGTAACAAAGTATTGTGCTTTATGAAGCTATTTTAAAGAACAGCTAAACATCAGGTATCTGCCTGATCATCCCTGCCTTCTGCAAGCTCACAGAGAGCTCCTCCATTCTGAAATCTTCACAGCCTTTGTACAACATCAGACATGGCATACTAGGGCACGTCTGAGGCCATATAAAATGGAAAATGTTCATCTCCACTTTTTACACTATCCAGAGACTTGCTTTCCCTGCTGCCCATCAAATGGGTAAGGATCCTGTCAAGATTAAACAAGCTAGAGGATACAAGTTGTTCTTAGAAAATTGAATGGTTCTCCTGCAAACACTTGAACTTTCTCCTAGCCCATAGCTGCTATAAAAAGTGTTGAAATACAGTGGGCAAGAGGAAGATCACAGAATCACAGAATCACAGAATTTCTAGGTTGGAAGAGACCTCAAGATCATCGAGTCCAACCTCTAACCTAACCCTAACAGTCCCCACTAAACCATAGCCCTAAGCTCTACATCTAAACGTCTTTTAAAGACCTCCAGGGATGGTGACTCCACCACCTCCCTGGGCAGCCTGTTCCAGTGCCTAACAACCCTTTCAGTAAAGAAGTTCTTCCTAACATCTAACCTAAAAATCCCCTGGCGCAACTTCAGCCCATTCCCCCTCGTCCTGTCACCAGGCACGTGGGAGAACAGACCAACCCCCACCTCACTACAGCCTCCCTTGAGGTATCTGTAGAGAGTGATAAGGTCGCCCCTGAGCCTCCTCTTCTCCAGGCTGAACAAGCCCAGCTCCTTCAGCCGCTCCTCATAGGACTTGTTCTCCAGGCCCCTCACCAGCTTCGTCGCCCTTCTCTGGACCCGCTCAAGCACCTCGATGTCCTTCTTGTAGCGAGGGGCCCAAAACTGAACACAGTACTCGAGGTGTGGCCTCACCAGAGCCGAGTACAGGGGGACGATCACCTCCCTAGCCCTGCTGGTCACACTGTTTCTGATACAAGCCAGGATGCCGTTGGCCTTTTTGGCCACCTGGGCACACTGCTGGCTCATATTCAGCTGACTGTCCACCATCACTCCCAGGTCCTTCTCTGCCTGGCAGCTTTCCAACCACTCATCTCCCAGCCTGTAGCTCTGCTTGGGGTTATTGCGCCCCAGGTGCAGGACCCGGCACTTGGCCTTGTTGAACTTCATGCAGTTGACCTCAGCCCATCGGTGCAGCCTATCCAGGTCCTCCTGCAGAGCCTTCCTACCCTCGAGCAGGTCGACACACGCACCTAACTTGGTGTCATCTGCAAACAAGATGCAAGTGATGAAAAAATTGCTGATGTTGTAAGAAGAGGGAGACCAAATCAACACACACCTACTGAAAGGAGATGTTTATTTTATTGCCTAGATAGATGTAAGAGAAGACATTTGGGAAACAGAAATAGTTAATTCTCTGTTTTCACTTTTTTACCATTTTTTTAAGCAATAATCTAGAAATGCTGGGATTTCATGTTGATTTTTTAAAAAAATCTTTCAACATTTTTGTGAAGATTATCTTGGATTTTTGTATTTTTCCTACTGAAAGGGAAAATAACACCTTGCACTTGTTACTTTAACATGCTTCCCTTCTAACTCCTTCCCTGATGCCGTGCCATCTCACTGATTCTCTAAGTTATTTCTCCAACTACTACCTAAAGCTCTGCACATTGCCAGCACTCTGCAGCAGTAGCCTTCCTCTTTGTTGCACAGACAATTACAGTTTTCTTCTAGGCTGAATCACAGAGAAAGCAAGGATAATTTTTTCATCTCTCATTTAATCTCTGCAGTCGTCTGGAGGTCAAACAAAAGCAGCATTCATGGTCCTAGGCATCAGTAAGAAACTAAGCAGATAAGCATCAATATACTTGCCTCTGTGCAAATGGAACAAGGAAGCATCACAGACAGACACCCTTGTTCCTAAGACGTTGCACATGTGTAGGGACAACCTTCCATCAAATATGAGTCAGTCTTTAAAGCCAGTGCATCTGTAATTAATTATGTTTCTTACCTTCTGCCTGCTGCTGGGTGTGAAAACGCTGAATCTGCTCTCCTCGGGTCACTGACATTGTGCAAATGAGGCATTTCAACAGTTCATCCTCCTGAACTCCAAACTGACCCTGGGAGAGAAGAAATAGATGAGTGAGGAGTTGATTCTGAACCCATATTCTACATATGGGGATTGTATCTATGTCTGTAGAACATCCAGTGTAATGGGGCCATGACTTCAGGTAAGGCCTTTGAGCTAAACCATAAAATAAGTGTTACTGTTAACTTCTTGCAGCACCTGTCAAATGCACGCTCTGAGATGTGCCTTGTCCCGTGCAATGAATAAGATCACTCTTGCACTCCCTCTACTTTCCATTTTGATCTTCCAGTGCTGCCACCTGTCACCTTCTTTGGGAGCCACACCAGTACCTGCTGAGTGGTTTAATGACTTAATGAATAGCACCACACCAAGGTGACTGTGCATGGTGCTGAGGTGTCCGAGCTTCAGCAGACATCAGTCACACAAACCCCAAAGAAACAGTAAACAAACAGATGTAACTGAACTCCTCAGTAATTACTCTGACAGGAATTCCCCTCCTGTGGGCAAAAACCAAGGAGCAGTAAAAAGACAGACAGAAAGGAGTTGGCTGCTGAACAGATGCATGTGGTTGTTTCAGGTATGGTGTAGGAGGGATACAGGCAAGGAAATGAGAGTGAAACACAAAACCAAGGTTGCTGGGCTTTCATAGAGACAAAATCAAAAGACAGAGAAAAAGCCCAAATATACTATATTTTTTCTGTTCCATGTTGTTAGCAAAGTGGGATATGTATCCATCCCATACCACAGAAATAGGACAGTCCTGGGGAATATATACTTTTTAATCTGATAACAATTTCATGCAAAGTAGTAGAAAGTTTAATTCAGGATTATCAACAAAAATGATAGCGGTTAAAGTGGCCAGGATTTGTGTAAAAGCACAAAGCTAGTGTCCAGGAACTGCACACCTGAATTTCTCCAATGCACCACACCATTTGATTTTTAAAAACTTTATATTGTGTGAAGTCAACAAGGCATGTGTAATATCACCACATGCAAAACACTGGTCCTAGATAAACAAGAACGAGAAGCTGGAAATTGTCTCTTTGGGCATCACATAGCAGCGAACACAAAGGCAGGCATGCAGCCATACTTGCCCCTCGCTACAAGAAGGACATCGAGGTGCTTGAGCGGGTCCAGAGAAGGGCGACGAAGCTGGTGAGGGGCCTGGAGAACAAGTCCTACGAGGAGCAGCTGAAGGAGCTGGGCTTGTTCAGCCTGGAGAAGAGGAGGCTCAGGGGCGACCTTATCGCGCTCTACAGATACCTTAAAGGAGGCTGTAGCGAGGTGGGGGTTGGTCTGTTCTCCCATGTGCCTGGTGACAGGACGAGGGGGAATGGGCTGAAGTTGCGCCAGGGGATTTTTAGGTTAGATGTTAGGAAGAACTTCTTTACTGAAAGGGTTGTTAGGCACTGGAACGGGCTGCCCAGGGAGGTGGTGGAGTCACCATCCCTGGAGGTCTTTAAAAGACGTTTAGATGTAGAGCTTAGGGCTATGGTTTAGTGGGGACTGTTAGGGTTAGGTTAGAGGTTGGACTCGATGATCTTGAGGTCTCTTCCAACCTAGAAATTCTGTGATTCTGTGAAAACAACTTGTTCTTCAGGAGTCCTCATACTAACAGGCAGAAACATGCTCTGCCATCTCTGGCAGGAACAGCTTCTGCAGTTACATTGCCAATTGGGGACCAGAGTCATATCTTTGAGGTGTCTGTCAGCTCTTCTTGTGACTCACCGCTGCAGCCTTCAGCCATCCCCGGGAGGCTTCACTCATTTTTAGAGACCCACTGCTTTCCGGAGGCTCAAAGGTCACATTGCCCAGAGACAATACGCCAGCCAAGATTGCCTGCATGTCCACTTGTTCCTAAAACACACAAAAGGGGTGACTAAAAACCTACCACTATATAACACACAACACATGGAGTACCTAGATGGTGAAAAAGTGAAGGAAAGGAATGGGCAGCCTGTGGGAAAAGGCTCTGCACAAAGTCTGACATATTCAGGTGGTTTGGAAGCACCATGGAAAACTCAGAAACAAAGCGATACCCAAACTGACCTGTTCTTGGAAGCCCACCATGTCAAGGGCATTGCACACCTCTTGGTATTTCTGCTTCCAGCGCTGAGCTACGTCCTCTGCACCAAACCGTCCACTTATGTACCTGAGAAAGTGCATACCCCATACAAAATCATCATGCAATCAGCATAGCAAGTCAGTCCTACCCCAAACAAACAAAGCAGATCAGCAGCAGTCAAGATGTGAAAGGCAAGGAAACTTTTCCAAGGAAATGCAACAAAGAGACTACAGACCTACTAGCTCTCATGATGATCCATAAGATCTCTTTGTGTAGTTCCATTCAGACCCCACTCTAGCTTCTGTTCAATTGTTTACCTGTACCAGGCTCTACCCTCACTGGAAGAATAATAGGCTCTGTTTTGCTACTTCCCTCTCTACCCCCCACCATGAAAACTAAACCAGGGTTGGAAGTACCTGTAGAGTGAAGGATCCAACAGCCCATACATCTCCTTTTCCTCTGAAGACAGTCCAGCAAACATATAGTAGAAGATATGAAAATTCCTCTCGCCAGTATCTTGTTGCACTACCCGTGACTTCTCTAACAGATATTCGCTCAGCTTTGCACCTCGCACTGCACACAAGAAGGCAAAAGGGTAAACTTTGCACTTGGAGAGATGAAGCTGACTGAGCTGCCCCACATCTTTACTTCAGCGACAGGAGCATGGAGTTGTCTAAAATAACTATCTTGTATAAAACCAAGGCTGCCCATCACTCTGAAGGTGGGCTTCTATATGCTTCCCATATTGTATCTGCTTACCTCCTTTAGAAACAACCAAGACTTCAGGCACCACTGAGCATTACTGATACCTTCCCTGCACCATCATTCCCATATCCTTCCCATTCTCCCACACTGTCCAAACCCAGGCCTTATCTGAAAGCCATGATTGCTGTTGTTATTTTCCTTATTTGCATATGATTACCACACAATCTTGTACCGAAATTTTACCCTCCTTAAATTCTGGCTACTCAGTCCATTCCCTCAAAGGTGCCTAACCATCTCCCAAAGCAGTAGTTTCAAATGTTGCCCTTGACTTTACCTGTATTGTTCTGGAAACGCAGCTGTATGTATTTTCCAAAGCGGCTACTGTTGTCATTCATCACAGTCTGGGCATTGCCAAAAGCTTCAAGCAACGGATTTACCTGTAAGAGGTATACAGATAGAGCAAGCACTCTTCAAATTAAGTGACCCAATCCAACTTGTTTGGAAAAGCTTAAGTTCAGCATTTGCTGTTTACTGTTCCAACAGAGTAAGAACCACTCTGCCCATATGCACTTATTTTCTCGTATTTTGGAAAAAAGAACTGCAAGAGCCAAATATGACAAAGCATAAGCAGCACAAAATTACTGAAAATAGGCACAATTGAAGTGAATTATGGTCTTACTTGCTCTCAGTAAGACCATCCATTTATTTGTTAAAAGACACTGTTGGTATAATAAACTTCTCCAGTGCATCTGATGTGGTATCACTAGATTAATTACTGCTAAACTACAACAATAAGCAAAGTAAAAATGGCACTTACCAAATGTAATTATGATAAATTACCTAATGACATTTGTAGACAGCATAATGATCAGGACAGTGAATTATAAAGAAACTAAGAGAACAGTAAGACCAGCCTGGCAAACCATATGCAAACAAGTTCAAACAACAATTTTTCCATAATCAAGCAAAGAATGCCTGCCAGCTGGAAGAATGATGACTTGGGGCACCTCCTGGGTAATCTGCAGAACACAGCTTTACAGCATGACACAGGAATTCCCAAAGAACTAACCTAGTCTTTGAATATATCTATAGCAACCAAGTGAGATAACTATAGTGAAAATGACTCTCCACAGTCACCTCTAGATGCTCCAAGGGCACTTCACCGGGATGGATGTGAATATTGTTGTTAATAGAGCAAATACAGGCTGGTTACGATCATTGCCAATCAAGCCTATCAGATTAGGCCAGGCACAATGTTGAGCAAACACAGCTATCCCGCTTCCTAAGCCTGCTAAAGTCAGAAACAGCTCAGCAGTACGGCCCATGCCACCCCTAAGCAGAGCCAGTAGGCATACCAATGCCATGTTCCCACAAGAGAGAACACAGCCCAGCCATTCACCTCAGATCCACCATGGATGTCACTAAACTGAAATAATATGCAATAATACAGAACAATTTATTTGAGTCTACAAGAAACCTGAAACATGGGCTTTAAAATGAAACAGTCCAAGAACTTATTACACTTAATCTATCACATGGAATGCTAGGATATGATCTGCTCAAAATAAAAACTCCTTGGGGAGCAAGTCAAATGGAAATACTTAAGACCAAAGAGACAAATATGTTTTAAAATCAGCTAGCAAAAGTATATGAAAATAGAAAAGATTAAGTCAGACAGCATGTATGAGCGTGACAGTAAGTATAACAAGCCAATGAGAGGTTACTGAAGGCTGTGTGGATTCTCCATCCCTGTGTTTCATTAAATCAAGACTTCATTCTTCCAATAACACTCCCTATTCTACCTCAAACAGGAAATGATTCAGAGAAAAAGCCCCTAATCCCTTGTAACAGCAAACATGCTAAACGATCACAATAGTTTTCTGCCATTTAAGAACCAAACCACTACATTCCCAGCAAACAGAATTATTGACCCTACCAACTCTGCTAACTTGTGGTCAGCTATTTCATCATCCTTACCCACTATTTTCTTATGATGTGTCTTATGATTTGCTCCCCTGTTTCCAGTGGTGATTCATCAAGAGGCTCCCGGTGCCTCGTGTAAGCTGCCCTGCAGCAATGTTGCTTCTGCATCCGCAAGCACCACCCTGCAATGACCTACCTGAAGGATCTGCTGCTCCAACTGTGAGTTGCCTCTGCATAGGTTCATTATGTGCTGCAACAGTAGCTTCGTACTCTCTGTTTTCCCTGCACCGCTTTCTCCACTGCCAAGAAAAAATAAATGAAACTCCAGCAGCCATAAAGCATAGTTGCTCTGACCCTCATGTCTCGGTGCCCCACCACTTGGGAGAGTGCTCTGCAATCCAAGAGCTTAACAACTTTTTCAGTTATGCTGTGTATGAATACAAGCAGTGGGTTCCACAAGGTTTTGATACCCCCCCAGAGGAATTTTTCTCCATCTACCAGGGAGTACTGATGTACTCACTCCATGCTGCCACTTCTGGATGGAGTGCACAGGACAGTCGATTTGATCTCCTTCTTACTGAAAATATATCTAACCTCTAGAGAACAACCTCCTTCAAAAGTGTTCTGACTCCTCCACATATGCTGGGGTTGACAGCTTTCTCTTTCTACAAAGAGATTTGCCCCATCCATCTTACATCCAGAACTGAGTGCTGATCATGCGATACTGCAGCAATCTCAAATCTCGGGCTCTTCACACATACGCTGCAGCCCGTTGATAATGCTGGTTTACTGCTGCAGAGCTGCACACCTACAGCAGCAGCATTGCACGTCATTCTGGCATCACATACGCCCAGCACCTCCGCCTCAAAGACAAACAAGTAGCACTCGGGAAGCACAGCTTCCCAACTACCGGGAGGGGGAAATGTACAGTCAACAGGGCAACATGTCCTTGACTGATGGCGTCATATTGGCAGAAAACACAGGCAGCATATGCAGTTAAAAAAAAAATGGAGGAAATGCTGCAGGTATTTATGAGGGCAGGTCTCCGTTTACACGTAAGACCTTTGAGTATCAGGTGTGGCTTCTCTGCTTTGTAGCTCCCAGTGGCTCGATGCTTGTGATCAGCTACCTGTCAAAGGCTGCTAAATACCTCAAATTCTATGACAGATACCTGATCACAAGCACAGATCAGGCCATCATTATCTGAATATGGACAACCAAAATCACTTGCCAGTTGAGAAATAAGCAATCCAGACAGCATCCCTGCCAAATATATAAGGTGATATCTAGTTTTCAGTGACTTCCTTCCTCCACAGAAATACTATCTGTCAGTACTCCCACAGTTCAAGTTCACTCTTGCACTCTCCAAAAAGAGGTCTGCCAAGGCCTGCAAACACTCTCCAGCTGTGGGTGTGTAACTGCCCCAGGCTGTGAAAAAAAAGCAAATTCATCTCCCAGAGACCCACGTGTTGTACCACAGCATACTGAGGCTGTGACTAACATCAGCGGGAAGGAAAGACAAGCAAGTAGAATTTGCAGCACAGGACAACATGGTTTCAATGAGCTTTTATCACCTGGGGGCAGCTGTTGTGCTCAACATCACTTGTAGCCTCTGAAACCTGACGTCCAGACCTCCCAAAGGAAGTTGGGGAGGCCAAGAGACCAAACAGAGAACACGAAGGGCAGGAAGGCAATATTTGTTTCCCAGAGAAAAGCACAAAGGTTCATGCCCGGCTGGAGATGGGCATTTCTCGAAAGGAGGCACCCGAAGCACAAAGAACAGTAGAACATAGTGCATCCCCGTGCTGTTTTGATAAACTGTGATCTAACAGGAAGAACTTCCACCTCATCACCCAAACTTTGTTCAAACCAGGTAATCTCATTACTGACTGTTTTACCACTTGCAGATAGTAAAACCATGAACTTCCTGTTATAGTAGCACAGACTGGTTAATAGGATTGCAAGATGCATGGCAGTAGCTCAGGCTGTCATCTCCGAGACTGCAAACTGCTGTTAGAAAAAAATGAGACTACTTTCTTCCTCAGAAACGCCTACAGGTCTTTTTGTCTTCTACCTCCCTAGACAATTCTATGACTTCTCCCCATTCCTAAGACCACTACCAGCACACCTCTTCGACCTGCTGACTCTGTGGCCACCATGCCCACTAGTGTTTCTGAGATTGCTACATGTAAAGCACAGGCACTGATGGCTTGCAGGCTAAAGAAATGATCAGGGCTGGAACTCAACATCGGCTCCCAGTCCCACCACAATGCTCACCAGTGATTCAGTAAGTTATTTCCATTCCGCACTGAATGAAAATGGTCAGAAGTCCCATATAAAGCAGGAAATATTAAATCAAAGAGCTAGCAATTGACATTTCAATTCAGATGACATTTAAACTGTCATCTACCATCACCGGAACAGAGAGTTTGCTGGTGTTTTGAGGCTTTCTGTGCTAGATGATGCTGTTTGAAGCTTTCTCTGCATTGATGCTGTCTGCTGCCCTCCAGTTTCAGAACAAAAACAACAGTGACATCATGGAGTGAAACTCTCATTATATGGGAACACTGTGGGGTTACAAGAACTCACTTTTTTCCTTCTAGTTCATATAACTTCCCACGGCCATATGATTTTCCCTGACCAGATTCTTAAAGGTCCTACAGCAAAGAAAGTTCTCTTCTTTCCTCTGTTCTTTGGTTATTTCTGGGAAATGCTACTTTGTGAAAACAGGTCCACTCCATGTTTTACAGCCTTTATTACACAAGTTACACTGCAAGTCGTTTTGCCAAAGACAAGCAACCTGTTAGAGCTGGTTAACCTTTCCAACATGCCCAGCAGAACTGACCCCTTCAGACCTGACACGTTTAGCTGCGTTACCAGCATCGGCAGCCGAGTTCCTCCATAAAATCCATCTTCGTTTACCACACATCTTTGATTGCAATCTACTTTCCTGCCTGGGAAGCGTTGACATGGCAAACAAAGACGTGCTGCTAACAGAGCTGGGTTTTGACTCACCCAAAGCTTTCAAGACGAGCTTAATACCAAACTCTGACAGGACGACTGCTGCTGGTGACCAGTGGCAGCACCCCAGCCTCCGTGACGGCCATGAGCTGCTCCCTGCTTGTGTCTCCCACCTGTGCTGGGCTCCTTTGTGCCATCGAGCGCCATGCTGGTGCCCATGCCTCACCTGATGACGATGCACTGGCTCTGTGGACGGGCTCCCCGGTGGCCCAGCATGGCGTGGTAGGCCCGGTCAGCCACAGCGAAGATGTGTGGAGGCAGCGATCCCTCATCGTGGCACCGGTACTGCTCGGAGACCTGAGTGGGGGGGGGGAAAGTGGCCTTGAGGAGGGAAGGGGCGAAGGGCCAGGCACCCCTAGAAAGGGCTCCCAGTCCGGGGTGCTCCACTCACCTCTCTGCCGTAGAGCTGCAGGGGCTGGAAGGGGTTCAGGGCGATGAGGATGTCCCCCACGTCGGTCTGGCGGCGAGAAGGGAGAGCCGTGAGCCCAGCGCCCCGCCGCCCCGGCCCCCCGCCCCGTGCCCCGGCGGCACTCACGTAGACCTGCTGCCTCAGGAACCGCTCCCGCAGCCCCCGCAGCAGCGACGCCTCGTCCAGCTCCGACAGAGCCGCCAGGTTCCCCGCCGACCCGGCCGGCGGCTGCCGCTCCCCGGGAGACACCATGCCGTCCCCCTCCCGGAGCCGTCCCGGCCCGGCTCGTCCCGCCCCGCCGCCGCCACCGCTCCGCCCCGGGGCCGCCCTGCGAGGCGGGGCCGCCATTTGAACGCGGGGCGGCGGCCGCGGGGCCGGGGCAGGTAACGGGCGGCGAGGCCGCGTGAGGCGAGGGGGGCACGGGGGCGGTGAGGGGCCGGCAGCAGGCGGCCGCGGGGTCTCGCTGAGGGGATGGGGGCGCTGAGGGCCCCCGGGGATGCCCCGGGGGTGCCCCGGGGGTGCTGTGGGGCGAGCCCCCGGGGGACAAAAGTGGCCCCAAACCGCTCGGGGAGGGATCTGTCAGCCAGCTGCGGCTTGGCTGTAAGATCGCCCTGTCCAGGTGTCAAAATGGGGGTTTCAGCTCAAAACTGAGAGCAGGAGAGTGGAGATAAGAGTAATTCGTGCTGCCGCGCTGGGGGCGTGCCCAGGGCTGTTAGTCTGCAGAAAGTGATGGAGGTGTGGGGTGGCGGGGCTGGAGAAGCGCAAGGTTTCTTCAGGAGGGTGCCTTCCTGCAGCCTCTTCCAGTCTTGCCGAGTTGTCTTCTTGGGGAGCAGAAGGAAGGAGGTGACCACAAGCAGGTCAAAAGCTGTGAAAATAGGGAGCTGGAGGAGGGTGAGGAGTCCTTGGATGCTACAAAGGTGCCTGAGGGTGTGGAGCAACATGCCCTTGGGCGCCCTGAAGGCGTCTGAAATGGATGCTGCCCAGTGGTAGTGGGCACATGGCAGGGCGAAGGCTCAAGCATCTCACCCTGGTGCTGTCCTGGCTGGGCCAGGAACAGGTTGGCAGCACAGTCCTGCAGCTTCCCAGGCCCTCGAGGGAGGGAGTCCAGATAGAAGGGGGCTCTGTAAGAGGTCCTGGAGGGGCTGCAGGCAGGCCTGAGTGCACCGTGATCTACAGAAGGAGCCCAAATCAAGGGATCCTGCGAGCTGCATGAGGAATGCTCTGCAGCTTGTGGGCCTCGCAATTAGTCCTCGCTGCAAGATGGACTGCCAGGATTCCTCAGCCTTTTTCAGAGGTTAAAAAACAAAACAAAACAACAACTAAAACCACAGGTTTCTAGCTGGTGGAGATGCAGCAGTAAGGAAATGGTGCGTGTGGAGCACAGGCACCTGGGAACATCACTGGACTTGGAGAAAGGATGCAAGGACCTCATGGCCCATGGATCCAACCCACTAGGCTGCTAACACTTCAAAGAAATATAAAGAGTCATTAGTGTGAGATAACAAAGGGAGATTTTTGTTTGAGGATGTTATAAATAGTAAAGTTAGAAACGTCACTGATTGTTAGCAGAGCATCATGAAGTAGTTAATTTTATTAAAAAAACCTATTCAATAGTTTCTATTCTGAGTTTGAGAAGAAAGAAATAAGCTGATGTGTTTAGATTGGTTGTATATGAAGTATTTTCTAGTCTATGTGGAGGTTCCAGACAACTCTTACCCAACAGACTTGAAAGCGTCAGAATTTAATGTATTAAAATTGAGAGATGGTCAAATGTGGTGTGGATTTGTTTTTCTGGTATTTTGTTTTCTTTTTTAAGAAAGTGGGCTGCAAAAGTTAAAGAGTTCACAGTCGGGACTGCAATTTACACTAGCTAAAAATATCCTTTGAATGGTAGCATCTTAGCCTTTTTTTTGGGGGGGGAGTACTTTGCAACAGCATGCTAATGCTAAGCTGTAGCTTAGTGCTACCTCTCCAGCTACTACTAGCAGTGTCCGGTCTTGATAAAGACCTGGCCACAGCTAGGCTTGTGGTTGTTTTCTGAAAAAATGCAAGAATAAACTTCTGGAGAAGTTATTGCTACTGTAAAATATTGCATATCCATCAGCTATCTGGACTTCTGCAAACACATTAAATGAGACTCCATACCATTTTTTGTGCAAAATATTTGTTTTATTGATTCAGGTATCTGAAATGCCACTGGAAGATTCTATTCGACAGATTCACTTCTTACAGACAACTTATCTTTCTGTGCTAGTGCAGCTTGAATGTGTGTGAGCCAGAACTTTTGTGAAGGTAGTTCAATAGAGGGAGGCAAACTTCCCCAGAAACCACAGACTTCATGCTGTGGCAAGTGTGCAGCAGGCTGCTCTGCCTTTTCATCAAAAGAAAGAGCAAGATTTAAGCAATGCTCTAGTAGTGCATGTGTCTTTCTCTGAGGGGTGGTGATAAAAGAAGCTGTTTCTCTGTTTAATGTAGCTGTGATGCTCTTGCAGAAAAGAAGAGCGGCAGCGAAGCCAGTTGTGGATGGTGTGATTCACAGCAGATGTTCATCTCCAAAACCACAAACTGCTGTTGGAAAATAACAATGCAAGCCACTCGCTTTTTGGGGGATCCGCCAGGGGAAAATGAACAAGAGTGCGCTTTCACTCTACACCTCCCCCTTTCTGTGCTTTCCCTCCATTTCTCCTCCTCCCCCAACAAACATTTCAGGCCTGTTTTCTGCTCCTATGCACAGTACATCTTACACCCACCAGCTTCCGTGGGTTTATTGAGAATTTTACGTGAAGAGTGGGATGAAGCGCAGGAAGCAGTGGCTTGTGGGTGAGGAGAGCGGGTGGGATTGTATGCTTGAGATTTGCTTACAGATACGTTGTAATGTACTACTTATCTTGCTTTTGCAGTCCAGTCTGACTGTCACTGTTTGATGGGGGGCTGCTGTAGCACAAATAGGAATGCAGAAGGAAACTGTTGATGGCCGTTACTGGTAACTGTCTTCCTTCCTTCCACAGTAAAGCACAGAGCTCAGAATCCTACCCTATGGCCCAGGTTGTGTGTTTGTTGTGTGTCCATCTCTCTTGGCTCTCAGGAGTGGTTATCTTTCTGTTTATCAGCTCTGAGACTACCATGAGTGGGTCACCCCTGCTACTTATGCCTGGAGCAAACACCGTGGAAGAGCAGAGGGCTCGCTGGGAGAGAAAACGCAGCCGGACAGCCAAGGAGCTGCTAGAAACTGAGCACAAATATCTTGAGCAGCTGGATTTGGTGGTCACAGTGAGTATCTGGGCTCTTCTGATATGTGGGTACCTTTAGACAGCATATACTTATTTCTGGTGTTGTGGGGAAGGGTCACAGAGCAGGACTTTGCATCTCTACAGGAAGGGACAAGTCCCAGCGCTTCACATTTTCACATTGCTGAAGCTGAAAGTTTTTTTTTTTTTTTTTTTTTTTTTTCTCTGTCTTTTACTTCCTTTGCAACATCACATAGCTTGTGTTTTCCGTCCCTTACCCAGTCATAAGTTTAAGTTTTGATTGTACAGGGGACTTGGCGTAAGATGCTTGCGAGGTATGAAACATAGGAGCACAGCGAAGACAAAGATAGATTATGAACCAGGCTGTTAAAAACAGATGCATCTAGGAATACTGAAATAGACTCACTCAGTCAATGTAGTGCTGCTCCATGTGTTTACAGTTATGGTCAAAGTTAACAAGATGACTTACATCTGGTGATAGGTATTTTAGGTGGGTGCCCGTGATACCTTATATCCTTTGGAGCGCCAGTGTCTAGGCTGCAACTTCTTGCTTCTGCTGTGTGCTAAAAATAACCTTTGAGTGACCTGTGAATCTTAGCTGTTTGAAACTCTCTCTCTCTTTCCTTTAGTTCTTTGTGACAATTTTAAAGGCCAAAGGGACGCTTAAACCTGCTGTAATGGAAACCATATTTGGACCCCTGGAATCCATATATTCGGCCAGCCAGTAAGTGAACAGACTGATGCAATTAGTTCTGTAATGATATGGAGAGAATGAGAAAGTAAGACTTCAGGGAATAAAGCTAACATCTTGTGAGACAGGCGTTCACTTCTAACACTGCTAGCCTTGGTGGCACTTGCAGAAATAGGAAACTGCTGATCTGTATCCACTTATCTGGATACCCCATTGTTCTCTGGGTAGTGGTTTAAATGCAGTAAAACTGCTGTATGGTATTTTTACAGGTTGTTTTCTGTAGCTCACTCTGGCCACTAAGCAGATATTATTCTGAACAGAAAGGGGATGTGAGGTGGAGACTGACAAATGAAGATCAGCATAGGAGTGGACCAAAGGGAGCTGGGAAAATTGTATCACCTTGTCCATCTATCTTTCCTCCTTGTATACAGGGTTCTGTCGCTTCACCTGGAGAGAGGAAATTTAGGACTGGGCTTGGAAAATTTCTGTCAGAAATTGGAGCTTTATGGCCACTATGCTGAGAACTTGGAACAGGCAAATAAAACCTTGAAGGTAAATATCTCCTTTAGTCTTCCTAATTTCTTTTCTGTTTCTCAATTCTTTGAAACAATGACATCCTTCCCTTTTACTTCATTCTGTGTCTGGAGTGGTTGGTTGTCTTCCTTTTTCTGGGCTGCTGCTGTTCTCTCAGTCTTTTGGTCATAATAAAGTAGTGAGAACCTCTCTATGCAGAGCTTCAAATTTTTGGAGCATGTTTCGTGTGTGTACACACACTAAGCAGAGCTTTCTCAAAGAGTTCTGTTTAAACTCCTACTCTTCTCTGGCAGGCAAGCCTGGAGAGTTTGCAGTGGTAACACTATGGGACAGCGGTCTCTTTCTGGAGAGTAATCAGGTCTCCCAGTCTTTCCCACACCACTGAGTGTATCATAATAGTGGGATTTCCTTTTTTCTTCCATTTTTTTTTTCTACAGCAGATGAAATTGCTTTCTTTCCTGCTTACCTTTCTACATGTAGTCTATCTCCCAAGAAATTTCAGAAAGATGTATCTTTATTTCGAAGTCCAGAAAGCTGTATCTGAAGTTTAAACCACCTGACTAGCAGTTCTTGTCAGTGCATGTTTCCGGCTGCAGGATGTACTAGGATGTTTCTGTTCTGTTCTGCTTGTATGCATACATACTCATGTCCTAAGAGAAAAGAAGCCATTTTGGATGCTTGTCTTGAAGTGATAACAGTGTGGGACTGTACTGCTTTGTCTTGGAATGAATGGCAAAAAGCCACAAGTGGGCTTTTTTCCTGAGTAAACCTTTGTTCTTTATTTCCATATGCTGCATATACTAATTTCATACTTCTATACATGTATGAAGAGGGGGTATAATTTAAATGGTTGTTAGAAAAAAGGAAATGGCTTGTCCATGGCCACAAAACCTTGTTGATGCTTGTGTTTAGTACTGAAGTTCTGTTTTCTGAGCTCTAGTGCAAATTAGTATGCATATTTATTTCTGTACTCTCAAAGCAATACGCCTTTTCTGCCGCACACAGGAGCAGTTGAGGAAAAATAAGTCATTTCGACGCTTTAAGAAGCTGCAAGAGACTCGACCTCAGTTTCAAGGAAAGAAGCTAGAGGATTTGCTTCCTTTGCCTCTGCAGAGGTTACACCAGTAAGTAAGCAATTCAAGGTGTTAGTATGAGAAGGCAAAAAGGCACATAATAGTATCTTGTTAATAGCATATGTCTCCAAATTGGAGCATATAGATTGCAGTGAAACAGTCCTGAAGACGTGCTTGTAAAGTGGAATCAGTGTATGTGGATGGAAAATGATGCAGAGAGGTAGCTGTATTTAGCTCTGGTTCTTAAGCTCATAAGATCTTCAACTAGCTCTCAGGTAGAATCCAAGTGAAGGCTGTCTGGCATCTCAATAAGTGACTGAAGTTGGGACCTAGACAAAAGCAGTCTGTCTGAAGCGTGGCAGAAGTGCTGCTCTCAGTTAGAGGAGGTCTTGCTTTGCTTTTGTGCACATTGCTGATGTGGAGCATTGTGACTCTTCTTGTGGATGGTTGCTTTTAGAGAGAGATAAGATTAATGAAGTCAGGGGAACTTCCCCCTATGTATGGTTATTGGGCCTGACTGCATGTTTTCCTCATATTTGGTGCCTGTCACAGCTGTCTAAGCCTGGACAGATCCAGTCTGGATTGCTGCATTCTGCTTGAGGCGTCCTTTGAAGAGGCAGGCTGACTGCATTAGAAGAGTGCTGCATGCACTCAGTGGCTACCCTTTTTGGGGGAGGGTATGAGGGTAATACATAGCCTGGGAAGTTTACTAGGAACTCGGCTGCTGCTGCTGTAAGTCAAGTAACTGCTCTCTAATCATGGTCTTATTTATGCTAACGCACCATTAAGAGATTTAGAGCCTTGCTTCTTTGAAAATAACTGGGGATGAGCATAGTGCAGTTTTTCAGATAGCTTTATACAATGTTTTTAATCAGCTTGGCAGATACAAATGTAAGCTCTCTTTATTACTGTAATTCTTTGGATCATTCTTTTGAATACATAAAACAGCTGTATATTTGTTGCTGTCTAACTGTTTGGAAAAATGGTAGCTTCTTAACAGGTCTAATTTTTTCATTAATCAGCTCTTTCATATTCAAGTTTTATCAGAACTCTGTTACGTATACTGTGGGTCATAAGACTTATGCCATTTTATGCATCTGTTCCATGTGGTATTTCTTCTGTCATTTCAGACTGAAAATAGTTTTGCTTTATTGGGAGAAAGCATTTGCAGAGATCTGATCCTTTCTGGTAAAGACTGGAGAGGAAAAAAAAAGGCGTCGCCCGGTAGTTATTGAAATGCCTCTATTTTCTTGTGTGGGCAGAGAACATATGGTATGAATGCTTCCATTCAGACATAAAAAAGCACACAATAGTTCAAAGAGTTCAATTTGTCTTCTACTGAAGACATTATATGAATGTTGTAGTCATCTAGAGTCTTAAGTAATATGTGAGGTTGTTCTAACCAGCTCCCCAGGAAATGCCGAAGGCTTGCAAATGTATAAAATATGTGGGATAATATAATTGACAAATCTGAAGATAAAATGAATGTGATCAAAGAAATGTTAACAAAAGCTGCTTGGTTACACTTAGAGGTGTGTACTGCATCTCCTGATGGAGTATTCATCATTTTGTCACTAATAGGAGATGCTGCTGTTCCTGATGTGTCTTTGTGAAATGAAACTGCTCTTTCTCTCTTAGGTACAAGCATTTCCTCAGAGACCTGCTGGAGAACACCAGCCCAGACAGTGCTGAGTACCAGAAACTTGCAAGTATGATTTTGTTTGTAAATGCTACTGCTTTAATTTATCCAGTGAATGCCGGCATTTTGATCCGTGTTAGCTTCCTTGCTGGCATTTCAGTTTGCATATTTTGTCTGTTTCTATAGGAAGAAAAATCTTTATCTGTCTGGGTTTCTAATGCATTGCTATTTTCCCTTACAATCTTGCTCAGAAACTACCCCTGAGAACACAAAGGAAATAGAGTGACTGATTGGGAAATCTATTGGGTTGGTCATCTATTGCAATTTCCTGCTGAAATTAATGAATAAACTTGTTAATTTATACTTGTTTTAAAGTATTTGCTTCCTCATTTCATGTTATCTTTTCACAGCAAGTTACATGAGCAGTAGTACATGACCATTTGTGATAACCTGCTGTTGTTTCAGAGACTGTGAAATCTGCTTCTGAGGTATCTCAATGGGTCCAGGACATCACTCGTAAGAGAGAGAACTCATTGCAGCTACTTCGTGTTCAGAAGCTCCTCAAAGGACAGAAGACACAGGTGTTGACTCCAGGTGGGTCCTATAGACATCTCTGCTTTTTTTCTGCTCAGCTAAGATAACTGGAGATAGGCTTGCCTTCATCTCAGTGCCTGAGGAATATGATTTTTTTTTTAACTTTGAGTTGCAAATTTCCTAGACTTCTGCTCACACCCTACACAAGAAAAGAAACATCTCTTACCAATAGGGTTAAACCATGGCAAAAATCAGAGTATTTGTGCTGTTAGTTGAGATACATAAAGTCACGTCATTGGCATGTAAGATCATCTAATTGGATAACAAGGTTTCTTTAGGATATCCTGTGTGACTGGGCACTCTCCATGCCTGGAGCATCCTCAGCCTCATGAAGTTCAACGAGGCCAAGTGCAAGATCCTGCACTTGGGTCTGGAAGGAGAATGCATTGAGAGCAGATCCAAGGAAAAGGACTTGGGGGTGTTGGTTGATGAGAAACTGGACATAAGCTGTCAATGTGCACTTGCAGCCCAGCAAGCCAGCTGTGTCTGGGCTGCACCAACACAGCGTGGGCAGCAGGGGAGGGAGGGGATTGTCCCCCTCTGCTCTGCTCTTGGGACCCCACCTGGAGCCCAGCACCCAGGTCTGTTTGCAGAAACAAACTAGCTTTTGTAGGACTTCGAAGACTGCATCCTATTACTAGGAGGGAAGAGATGAAAAAGCAAAAGGCTGCAGATGCAGGGAAAAGGGGTTTGGAGTTTTGGAGTCAGGTATCACTGAGGTGTGCTGCTCCCTATGTAAGGAGACCCTGCTTTTCTTGCTGCCTTCCATATGCAGGGCAAAAACTATCCTAACTAGAATCACCTTTTAACATAGTACACTGTTCTGCCATCCCTAGCTTCCCAAGGGATGCTTCCCTTCCCTTCTTTCACAAGAACTTTCTAAATTATTTGTCCCAGGGAATCCTGAAAGTGGATTCATATCCAAAGACTTCCAGGACAGTCCAGCTCAATCTGTATGCTAGCAAATTTGATCACAACTTACTTAGTCTGAGGGAAACGGTTCCCAGTCCCACACTGACCCCTTCCTTCCATTTGTTTTTTAAATTTGGACTGATCCCATCACCTCACTTTCCTCTCCCTCAGTTTCTTATTCAGGCAAGAGACATAGTTCCTGTGGAATAAGTTAAGCAGCAATTTGTTTGCCTCTATATTTTGTAACTGTAGCATACTCAGATATGACAATCCATACTTAAAATTATGCAGTTCTGTGAAATGTACTTACTAGCTCAGCTAGATCCTATGGCACAAAAAATGGCTGAAGTTTTTTGGGAAGTGTTTCCCAGACCAGGTGATACAGTATTCTGGCTTTGAATTTTTATAAGTTATCTTCTTACTAGCAGGTATCTTCGTAATTCCCATGAGCTGATGGCCATTTGTAGAATAATTCTTGTGGTTAGAGGCATTGTTTTAATTACTCCAATTTGTATAGATGCCATTTGCTTTTATTTCCGCCTACATCTAGGTTTTTCATTTTTTTTGTTAACATTTTCCTGCTAATTTCTCTACCTTTTAATCCATTGCAGGTCATTTCATGGGTAGGTGACACCGAAACCTATTCTATAAGAGAAGGTTAATAAGGTTGCCTATTCAAGCCTTCCATTTAATACCTTTTGTCTCCGCTTTGCTGTCTGCCATTACGGCAATCTCCATTCTGTAATACTACAGAGCTGTATATAGTTAGATGATCTTTGAAATGATTTTTTTTTTAAATTAGCATATGCAAGCAAACAAAACTAGGGAAGGTAAGAAATGTTAAAAGTTCAGGTTAACTTCTGTTTTGCTGTTAATGACAAGCAATTGGTAACGCAATTTAAGGCTGTTCATGGTATGTTTTCCAACAGTGTATGTTAACTTAAAGCTATGCATACCATTTTGAAAACATGAGGTTTTTTTTGTTTCTCTTTGAACAGATCCACATATAATAGTATCCTCTTAATTCCGCCAGGGGATTTTTAGGTTAGATGTTAGGAAGAACTTCTTTACCGAAAGGGTTGTTAGGCACTGGAACAGGCTGCCCAGGGAGGTGGTGGAGTCACCATCCCTGGAGGTCTTTAAAAGACGTTTAGATGTAGAGCTTAGGGATATGGTTTAGTGGGGACTGTTAGGGTTAGGTTAGAGGTTGGACTCGATGATCTTGAGGTCTCTTCCAACCAACCTAGAAATTCTGTGATTCTGTGATTCTGTAATTGACACACTAGATTTATAAGAACCTGAGTCTGTTCCTTGTATACTAAAAGTTTTGGGTGATCACTGCTTGTCATGGGTGCTGATGAACAGGTTCCAGTTGACGCTCAGTGCCTTCTGGTGGCTGAAATGGATACAGAGCCTGGTAGCCACAGGGTGCCTCTTTTTTTTGGTAGTTTTACATCCTTTTTTTGTGCCAATGATGGTCTGACAACTGTCTTTATTTTCCTTCCATGCTTAGGGCGCTGGTATGTCCGAGAAGGCTGGCTTCTGGTGGTGCCTTCCAAGGGAGAAGAACTGAAGCGCAGGATGTTCTTCCTTTTTTCTGACATCTTCATTGCAGCAAAACCCTGCCACCCACTCCACCTGCTAAACTCGAACAAATTTGCATGCACGGCTGTCTACCCACTTCACCAGTGCATGGTGGATAAAGTGTTTGGCCACACACAGAGCCAGGGAGGGCTCCTCAGTGTAAGTATTCCTGGCAGCAGCATCAGGGGGTCAGACTTGCAAAGGAAGTCTCTAGCTGCCTCAGCAGCAGCAGGACTGAGATGACAAATGGTGACAATGGTAAATGCAAAGAGCTGGTCCTTTTTGGGTGATGCAGGCTGTCTTTCTTCCCTTTGGTGTGGGCCCTCCTGAGCACTGTGTACAGGCAGCTGCTTGTTCCACATAGGTCACGTGAGGAGGGTCTGATCAGGCTCTGACATGCCCTCATTCAAGAACATGTTTTGGGGATAGCCCTACAGCCATGTGATCAGCAATACAGAGCATTAGTGATCATGGAATGTGAGAGAGAAAATCCTGAAGAACAGGGAAAGCGGAGATGATGGTATTATCACAATGGACGTTGTTCGTGGATCCAACTCCTTGGGGGCTGCAGGGTCTCTGACTGGGACTAATGCCATAGGTGGGGGGTTCAAAGTCAGGTCTTCCCAGGTTGCAGCACGTGGGGGACTGTGTTGGCTCATTCCTTGAAAGCCATGAAAATAAACTCTTGGTTTATTTTGTTAAACTGTGAATTTGCATTGGTGGTAGTGGAAGGACCTCTAGAGGCAGCTTGGAATAAGGCAGAAAACTGGACGAGCAGCATCTGCAGACCGGAATTGCAGACTTCCAAACACCTTGTTAAGTCAAAGCAAGCTGACATTTGTAGCACATGTGGCACTTGCTCTGTACTGTCTGGACCCTGGCTTCCTCCTGTATCAATGCTAAACTTCTCTAACTATTGGCAAAAAATGGCAGAAATCAGCATCCATGGACAAGTCAATTCTGCTTGTCTTTCAGCTTTCCTTCCCACACAAGACACTGTTGTTGATGTCCAGTGACCAGCAAGATATTAATGACTGGTATCAGAGTCTCAAAGCTGCAGTCAGGTAGGCCTTTATCTTCCAGAGGCGGAGAGGAAGGTGGGGGGGTAGAGCAATCATATGGACAACCATATTGACACGGGTATTTTAATCAGTTCTGTGGTTATAAGGCTGATAGAGAAGACCTGGCTGACAGCCAGGATGCAAGGGAATAATAATGGACTTCATATATTAACAGTGTACTTTCCCTTCTTTTTTCTCAACAGGCGTCTGAAAGCCTGACCCATCTGAGAACAAACTGGCAGGACAACCACCCATCTTAATAGAAAGCTACATATTTTTAGGATGTGTTCAAGGATGTAATAGTAGGAGAGTTGCATTTAGAGGGACTACACACCAAGCCTGTGAAATTATGCTTTGTCAGTTTACTGATATGACACAAAAGTGTATATACATTCAGAATTTGTATATTAAGAATCTGTATTAAGCTTTTCCCCCAATTTAGTTTAGAAACTTCTAGCTTTCCTGTACTTTTTCTCCTGATTGTTAACTTAAGAACAACTCAAAGAAACCTTGATTTGCTTTCCCTCATTAAATGTTTTTTTTTTTTTTATCTACATGTCTTCCTAAATCAGCATTTTCACATTTGTATGTTTACCTTCTCTTACTTCTGGCTCATAAGTCTTTTTATCAGAAGGGGTATTTTGGGTAACAGTAACATGGGCATAACATAGTATTTCTGCTAGTGCTACAGGGCCACACGATCTTCCTCCCCTGACATATTTTTCATCATTCATAGCCTTCAGTTTTCAAACAAAATTCTTTGAAAGTTATTGCCCTTCTTCCTTGAAGAAAGTGACAGGTGAGCAGATCAAGGCAAAACAATTGGTGCTTAAAATCCTACTTCTGTTTCTCATCAATCCCACACAAAAGTTAATCTGCTAAATTAACTGAAATGAACTAACAGGTAACGTAGTCTGGTGCACACCAAACAGGGTTCACATTTCTAATCTGAATCCTAAAAGACTAGGCAGGTGAAATGCTATCCTTTGCATTCAAAGTATGCAGTAACTTTATCACACCAAAACCGCATTGAAATGCCCGGGCAGCAACTCTGCTCCTAAAGCATTGTGGAAATTTGCACAGGGCTACAGTCATCATCTTGGGGCATCAGATTGCAGCTAATGCACTCAAGTTCAGTTTACGAAGAGGAAAGACCACCTGAGAGCAGCACTAGACAATTCTTGAGAATTAAATATTGAAGCCTCAACATGGATTTTTAATAATGTGGAAGCTACGCAGGAAGAGCAGTTGGTTCATGCTGTCCGTTAAGGATAAAGTACCTGTTTGAACAAGACAATAGGTCATCAACTGCAAGCAGTGCATTTTCTTATTTCTATTGACTTTGAAATTACACTCCTTGCAGTTGATGATCTATCTTGTTCAGTCTCTGGAAGTTTTGTGTTTTTTTTACACTCATAAGCTGCAGCTACATATCAAAGATAAAGCCAGCACTTTACGTTTCATATCTGTATTTGCATTATTCGCTGGAGAAGTTCTGCCACTACCATTTTTTTGCTCTTTAGAGCACAGTACAGCGATTTCATGCAATGCTGCCTGAGGGCTGAGGGTGTCTTACCAAGCTCAAGAGTGACAACTTACACCTGTCCGTATTGCCAACTTTTTAACAGGTCTCATTGGTACTGCTGCTTTTAAAACTTATTTCAGTGCTACCATCCTAATTTGCACTCAGCACTGCTGCAATAATACAGCTAGACTGATTTTTTCACTGTATTTGCAGCCCTGAAGGTCTGCACACTGGCTTCTAGTGAACGTTTCAGTTCTATCACAGTGAAGTGGAAAAACTAACCCAGTGTGTAGGACCAGAAGATGTAACAATCTCAGTTTTGGAGGAAGATCAACGCGTGTACAGAGGAGTATAATTAAAATAGAAGCAAGCTAATTTTCTAAATAGTTTATTTACACAGTGAATATCAACCATTAGGGCTCCCAGCTTGATTTCCTTCTCTTGCTGAGTATGAATGCACAGGAAGGGGCAAGTAAACCTCGAGCTTGTGCTGCTGCTGTGACAATTTAAAGCTAGGAATAAGCTTTGCGACCTCTAGGAACATCTTTTGATCCTGTGCTTCAGAAGAGCACTGAAGCATCCTCTCCCAGAGGGCAAACCCACCGTACAGTGCACAGGTAACTTATGGCAAACCCCATCCCTGTAAATCTGTGGGATGCCCCTCGGGCACAGCGGGCTGCCTACAGCGGCGTGCCCTCAGGCAGCCGCGATGCTGCCTCCCTCCGGCTGTCCTCCCTGTACCCCTTCAGCAGCTGGTTGAGCAGCGTCTTGTCGCTGTCACGGTGCGGGCGGATGAGCGGTGGGTAGGGGTTCCCCTTCAGCTCGATGACTGCCATCTTGGCGCGGTCCGTGCCGTCCCGGCTGGGGATCTGCAGCAGGCGGGTGTAGCTGCCGGGGTGAGGCTGGAAGCGGGGCGCCAGCACCTTGAACAGCTTGTGGATGAGGTCCTTCTCCTGTGGGGAAGCACATTGAACTCCGAGACTGGGGGGGGGGGGGGGGGGGGGAGAAATAGGGGGGGGGGGGGGGACCGGAAGGGGGCGAGGGAACCAGGGGTGGAGGGGAAAAAAGGGGGGCCGCGGGGGACACGAAGGGGATGGGGGGGGCACAGGGAGGGAAGGGGATGAAGGGGGCTACCTACCGTCAGCCAGAAATTCGCCATGCGCATGGCTCGCTCGTCAGTGTCCCCCCGCTTGGCGTAGTCGATGAGCTGAGGGGAAGCAGCGCCCGTTATCGCCCGGTAACGCCCGGTGTCCGACCCCCCACCCAGCCCCGTCCCGTCCCCTCACCCGCTCGGCGTAGCCTCGCATCTCGTCGGCGCGCGCCCAGGGCGCCTCGAGCCGCTCGTGCCGCACCAGCGCCGTCACCAGGTTGCGCAGCAGGTCGAGGCGGGACCGAGGGCCCAGCCCCAAGCGCCGGTACAGGCGCCCGTGAGAGATAGCAGCCGCCACCGAGAGCCGCATCCCGCCCGCCTCGCCGTCGCGCCCCTGTGACGAGCGCGCGGCGCGCGCCGATAATGGCGTCACTATGGGGGCGGTGGGGAAGGCCGCGCGAGGCATGCCGGGAGTTGCAGTTCCGCCCCCCCCGCCATTTTCCGCTCCGCTTGTGAGGCACAGGGGGCGGCCCGGCCCGGCCCGCGGGGGTGGGCTCTGAGGGGAGGCAGGGGAGCGGCCGGGCTCCCTGCTCCCCCTGGCGGCGCCCCCGGTCCTCACAGGGCCGAGCCGGGGCTCTGGGGGTGCAAAGTGTTCACTTTTGTCCCGCTTTTTCCCCATTTCCACACATGCAAACCCACCGTGTCCTGCAGTAGCTCATGCCCCCTCCTCCCTGCTCATGGCCGGCTCTACAGGCCAGCTCCAGAACAAATCCTGAACTGCAGCTTCTTAATTCCCCCCACTCGTCTCTTCCACCCAACGTTTCCGTCCGCAAGCGAAAGGACGTGTAACAAAAGCAACTACCAACAGCATAAGAAAAAATATCTTTGTTGTTACGAATACATCATAAAATCACAATCATTTTATACATATCTTAGTATTTCATATATAAATAAAATGGCCTGTATGGTTATTGGAATGTGTAATAGGAACAAACATATGGATTCTAATGTGAAGTTAACAAATTCTTGGACCCCAACTCATCTTTCCTTGCTTCTCTGGGGCTTAACATACTAACTCTGAAATACTTCTCGGAAGAACGTTACTCAAGCTGTGATGCCAACAATAACTCCAGGGATCATTGCAATTCCATTTACAACCTCTTTTCCTACCCTTTTCCTGGTTTACCCCGACCATATCGCAATTACTACGTGTCAGTATTTCAGCTTTGCAAGAAAGACTAATCCTGTATGTACCTGGCACAGTGCTGAAAAAACATTTTCCAAGCTTTATGATTTTGTTAAACCTATTAACAACCAGTATTTTCCCATCACTACACACTCTTGCAAATGTTTCCATTAAATATATTTCCAATATTAATAAAATAACAAACTCTTTATTATCCTTCTGCTTATAACTTGATGTCTTAACATCAAAATAATATTTCTTTCTGATAAAATTATACATAGTATTTATATGAAACAAAGTTGTCATGTGCATGAGCCTAGTAATGACTAGACGTGTGGATGTTTCTACATTCTTATTTTGGATTCTTGGGTTGTTATTTTTGGAGCCACAGAGTAATAAATAATTTACAAGGTAATGACTTCCCTCTCTCTGGTAACCAGGCTTAAAATTGGAAACGACTCCTCTGGTCTGGGTTTATAAAACTTTGGGCATGCTGAAGAAAACATCATTTTTTCTATCTGAATGTCTGTATGTATTTCTCTAGAAATTGTAGTGAAATGTTTCTGATACAATATCTTATGAAAGCTATCATACAATTAATGAGAAATAAAATTATTAAAGTCTACATAAAGATCTTAGCTGGATGCAGACAGAAGGCTGAACATTCCCAGATAGCTGTGCTCAGAGGGGCTCTCCCTGCTGGAGGAATTCCTGTGTCTTGTGGGGTGGATTTGGCCTTACCCATGGTGTCCTCTCACCACTGCCGGGACTCTGCCAACAGCACTTTGGGTCAAGGAGTCTGTGGAAAGAGGAGTGTGAAGCACAAGGACAAATTCAAGGAGTGCTTTCCTTCACCTTTTTTTTTTTTATGGAGGAAAACAGCTCCGGGCTGTGGAAAAAACTTGCAGACTCCAGAAAGGGAAGTTTCTGAGCTTGTAATTCAAAAAGGCATGTATAAATACACCCTATTTTATGTTCGCAAGTCTGTAGGACAGTTTCCTGCACTCAGAGTGAGGCATGTATCTTATCTACTTTTCTGATCCACGCTCAGAAGTTCCCTAAATACTTATGCAAAGCAGGATATTGTTGCCTTCCCCTGAATTCAATGGTGAAGCTTTCAATGTAGAAACTTCTCATTTGGTACTTGTGGAAAAGCAGAGCTTAGAACTCAAGTGCCTTTTTTAGAATACATTTTCCTTGTGGGCAGGGGGCAATAAAATGCAGTCCGTATGTAGGAAGCGAGTCATTTAACTCATTAGTTAGTGTCTGATGGTCCAAATAACTGCAGCTGCTAGTTCTGTCGTGGAAATCAACCTGATCCAGCAGGTCATGGGTGGTGGTGGTAAACTAAAGCCAAGAGTTACATAATTTGCAAGGATTACAAATACATGATTTGACAAATGTACTTATTGTATATTCATGAACTAGATCATTTATACATAGTTGTAGGTTTAAAATTAAGAAAATAACACATACATGCCTCAGATTGCTGCCTTAGTTTTTGTTGTTGTTTTGTTTTGGTTTGTTTGCTCTGTATAAAACCATCCTTCCTTTGGCCACAAGAGTTCCTTTCCCAGGTCATACTGATTTCCCCTTTACTTCATTCACAAGATTACTTGGATCTGTAGCTGGGTGAGCTCCTTCCAGAGGAGAAGCCCAAAGATCATAGGGTGAGAGCACTATCCTTTTTTCTAAGCTTTACCAGTGACTTAGTCATTGCTTTGTAAATACTGATGTATGTGTAACGTGAAGAGGAGTAAAGAACATTAGTGTTCTTAAAGCTAATGCCCTTGCTTGTGGCATACTGATAGTGAAGAGCTGGAAAACAATTACAAGAATTAACATATCCCCTTAAGATAATATACAAAAGATATGAAAGGTCTAGACAGCCAGCTGTTTATACAACATGACCTGTTCTGGTGGAGTAGGGATTACACCAACTATCTTTGGGCCCAGAGAATATGGAAGGGGATCCAAACCTTTCCATATTATCTGAAAAGGGCCTGCTTATATTTTTACCAGTATTTATTCTACTAGAATATGCAAGCCATGGAAAACATGGCAAAACAAGATTTTCTTTGCATTTGTAACATGGATAGGACCCAGTACTAAACATATGGTAGAAACAGCAGCTACACAGATTAAACACTGCAGTTTTGTGCTTAATATTCCCCTTTATCTTCTAAGCATGGCAATGTCCTCAGCAGCCATGGAAATCCAAGAAGAAAAAAAAAAAAAAAAAGAAAAAAGAAGTTAACATACATCATTCATGAGGTATGGTCTAACTTTGTGCATCCAATTTTCCAGTGTAAAAAAAAGGGTACTCCCTTTTATCCGTCTTCAGAAATACAGGATCCCATGTGCAGTACCTCACCTTAGCTATGCTCGTACCACTTGAAATGCTTTGTCATGTGCACTCCTGC
Organism: Heteronetta atricapilla; assembly: GCA_011075105.1. Lineage (NCBI taxonomy): Eukaryota > Metazoa > Chordata > Aves > Anseriformes > Anatidae > Heteronetta > Heteronetta atricapilla. The sequence goes on from CM021763.1 coordinate 11,375,734, forward strand.
ACCTACCACTCCTCCTATACCCAGCCAAATACACTGTAACTCCTGTGTTCCAGTTCTGTGAATGCCTTTCAGAAGGTCACTAGATCCTCTCAAATCATTTCTAGATCAACAAGTAGTATCTTTATATCATTGCTTCATCATTTTTTGGCTTTTTTGTGCCAAAGTGGAGCATAAGAGGAGGAGACAATTCACATAAAGTTGACCTCTGCTATAAAACAGAGATCCCCTATTCAGACTTTGCTAAACCCAGGGACACTAGCTGGAGACTTGAGTTCAGTGGTATAATTCATTTACGTGTATAAAGTAACCGTGGACCCAGGTTTCCATTTCTGATGTCTTTCAGGGATGATGTTCAGCTACTCCCCTAACCCCGCAAAATCTAGGTACTGGGTCATTTGGACACAGAACCGAAGGTAGGCAGATGAGATGCTGTGGTCTGCCCCATTAACTAGTGTGTGCCTTAATCCTGCTAGCCCAATACACTAAGGTTTTCCTGATAGTCTAGATACAATGCACAGTGCAGGCTTGCCAGTACGGAATTACTGCAAGGAGGCCACCGTGAACTGGGAAAGTTACAGTACAGGCAGCATGGTTGGGGAAAAGCAAAGAGAAAACTGAAAAATAATATATATATATATATATATGTATATATATATATATTACATTGTCAGTGCATTTTTATAGTGAGGAACTCTAAAGGGGGACTATTTGTCAGTAGGCATAGCTAAGGATGGGCTGCCTTCTGTATCCTGGAGTCTCTGGGTGATGTCCGCGGTTTGTAGTCTTCTCCGGATCCAAAATCCACTGTGTCATGATAGTTTGTAAATTCCTGAGGTAATGGAAACTCCTCTGTTGATGAGTGAGTCCTGTGTCCGAACACTCTCTCTTGCAGCTCAGCGATGTCATTCCTGATGTCTGCCATCATCAGCAGTAAGAAGTCAAATGAACCTGGTGGGCCCTGCAGCCACAAGGCATGGTCATTAATCATATTCCACTTTACTCTTACAGTTTTCAGACAGGTCAGTATAATTGCCCTTTCAGGGGTAATTCAGTAAAATACTGCTTCATAACTACTGCCAGAAATTAAAGGTCTCTTTTCGAATCAACCTGATCAGGAAGCACTTTTCAAAAGGCAAATGTTTTTGCAGACAGAGCCTATATTTACTAGGTTCTCAGCTCTTTGTTATTTAACAATTCCTTTGCTGTATCTGCCTCCTAGGAGCATCTCAACACCTCAAGGGGAACGGAGGAGAGAAATCTTGATTCCATGTGTTCCTTCATATTAAAATAATAGAAATTACACTCTTAAAATAACTAAATAATTGATAATTATTAATATTTGTTATAATTACTTGGGGAATGCTGATGTTTGGAAGTTAATTTTCAGTACATTAATCCCACTGCAGTCCATCACTGACTAAATTTATTGGTAATTACAATGTAGAGAATATCCCCCCTTTTAATTTAATTTCAGAAAATTTTAATTTCTTTTTAGCTGTTGTCACACAATAAAGTATACTATTTAATACTGGGAATAAGATTGTATGAGAATTCTCTCACCAATGAGAAAAGACCATGAGAAACAAAATTTTGATCAATTTCACCTAAAAGCAGACTGTAAATACTCATCTTTGTCTTGGTGATTTGCTCAAAGTCCCAGAGAGGCAGGATTTTAAAAGGTCTGAGAGATCAAACTCCCATTAGGAGTGATGGCTGGACCTTGCTAACTATCACTCGGCATGGGTTCTCATGCTTCTGCCTCCTGAGCGTGTCCCACCACTGCCGCAGGGTGGAGGGGCACTTACTGCCTTCCATGTAGCATCCAGCAAGGGAGGAGGTGTGTAGGAAAGAAACTTGGATGAAAAAGGGTTATTTATTTATTTCCAATAACCTTTTGTGGGAATGTAAACTGTCATTCACTGTGATTTTGACAAAGGAAAGTTTGCTTGTTTGTTTGTTTTCTTTGACTGGCCTGCTAGTAGCCACCATCACTTTGCTGTGGAATTGCTGGCTGAGAGCAATACTTACAGGTATCCCCTTTGGTCCTGGTGCACCTCGCTCCCCCTGTAATCAATACCACCTCAGTTAGTTTGCTGTGACTAAAGGAAACCAAAATAGCAGTTTACCTTTGCAGACTCACTGGCTACAGATCTAGAATCATCAGCGTTTGCTAACTTTGCTTGCTAAGAAAAAGAAAAGAAAATGAAGTGGGAACAAATGTATCAGGAAGAACACAGGAAATTGCCACTGGCTCCAGTGGGAGCAGAGTCTGGTGCTTCTGACATTTCTCCTGGACAGTAACAAACAGACCAGTTAACAGGAGAAATTCATAAAAGAGCAGTCTAATGGGCTAACACATCAAAGGAAAGAAAGCCACTTGAGAGCCTGGCAGGGCTATTATTTGCAAGACTTAAGGAATGGGAAGCACAAAATTGGAGAAGAAAAGCAAGAGGTGATAGGACAATGGGGCATTTTCAGTTTAGCAGAGGAAATGTGGAGGGAAAAGGGTGTGACTGCAAGTGCATAGACTAGATGTGCATGTGCCCGCCTTGTGGAAAACAGTACCTCTCCTCACCTTGCTGCCATCTCTCCCTGGTGCTCCTGGTGGGCCCTGCAACATAAAAGAAAGTGTTCACAAGGACATGACAGGTTGTGGAGCTGAGGCCAGCCATGCAGCGCATGACAGGAGGTGAGAATACTGACCACGGGGCCCCGTCTGCCCTGCTTAATATGGGATATGTCTGGAGATGGGCCCATGGGCCCCATTGATCCGCGGGGGCCCGGCTGTCCGGGAGGTCCAGGTGACCCAGGAACTCCTTGACTCCCTTTTGGTCCTGGAGCACCTGCAATTGACAGCAAAGGTTACCTGCCAGGGAAAGTCTTCAGCACACTTCATCAGTGCGAGCAGTGGGGACTGACTATTTTTTGAACCACCCAATGGGCTTGTTGCCCTAACACACCCAAACCCACAAATCCACAGCAACAAAAGCAACACAGCAGTCATTTGAGACATTACTCCTTGTCACAGTGGGTACAAGAGATCTTCACAAAACAATTACACATTGTGTGTTCAAAGAAACCAAGATCTCCACTGCCAAGCAGTTAGGGACACAGACTAGGGGTGAAAAGAAAAGCAGAAAAGCCTCATTTTCACACAAAGAAAAAAAGGGAGAAAGAACAAGTCACATCTGAGAAACATCTCATAAAAAGAAAGCCTCAGAAAACTCATGGAAATGTTGGGTCAAAGCCAACTATATGACTGGCACAGAAGCAAACCCTTTTCAGCAGTGGTTTGCACCTCTCTGTTTCCCAGGACAGCAGCCAACATATTAGGGCAAGAAAGGCTGTTCCTGCATTTCACTTTATACCCTTTTCAGCTTCTGCTGGTTCAGCAGAGAATGTTAGTTTTTGTGAGGCACCAGGCAGCAAAATGGAGGTTTATGTCAAGAGAAACACTAAGAAAATCAAAACACAAAACAAGGCACCTGAAACTGCGTTTACACAAAGTAAAGATTAAAGTGCTACTGGCTGAAGTGCTTAGTAATTAGAGGAGGGAACACTTTTCTTCATACTGAAGGCACGTGAAAGAGACGGGAAATGAAAGGCCGAGGGCAAAAATGGACAGAGTATTTACAGCTAGGGTATTCATAAGGAGTAAAATCAACTTCAGTGATGAACCTCTCAGAGTCCTCCTGAAGACCCGGCCGTCCTGTTGCTAACGGCGGGGCAGGGGAAGAGGTCAGCGGGGATGGTTTTCAAGCAGAACAGAGAATTCTACAGTACCTTGGACAGCTCAGTCATGGGGAAACCAGATGGAAGAAATGCAGAGTCAGGCCTACATTAGAGAGATTGCAAGACGGCACAATGTACAATTCAGAGTCTGACACACAATCTCTAACCACATTGTCCTTGCACTTATGTTATACTGAAGACTGAAGATACTCGTCCTCCAAGAAAATGAGATAAAGACTCAAAAAACAATGCAAGACTGCAAAAGTGGGGATAAACGGAGGGCAATTCAGTAGGTAGTAAATCAAACGTGGTATGAAATATCAGCTAGTCCTCGGTAAGAGTATTCTAGAAACTCAAACAATAGTAAAATTCCTTGCATATATCACTAACCCCAAATCAGATCTTCATTCAACAGATTTAGCAAAACTTTTACTATCACTGGTTGCAGGATGTCTGGCTTAAGCAAGAGCTTTAGGAGCTCTCTGCTTTTCTCATTGTTTCAGTATATACCTTAACAAAGTACAGAAGGTGTGAGTGGAGTTTTACTTTTCTTTTCAGATTCCTTTGAATCTAGAATACAACATAAAACCAAGAAATGAATCCTTGCAGAACAAGACAAAGATTAAAAAAAAACAGTTGGCACAAACCTCCGCAAACTGAAAGCACATTTTCTGCTCTACTAATGACAGTGAGCTAAAGGAATAGGTATTTCTGAAATGAAATGGCGAGTGTTTAAGACACAGTTAAGAAATGGGAAATGACATCTGAAGCAGGTGAGATATCCCTGGGAGAGGCAGAACTGTAACATGTACAGGACAAACACAGCTTGCACGCCAAGAAATACACTGAGACGACAATGGAGTGATGTTAGACAGTTCGCAGAGGCTGACTGAATAATGACTGCAGAATTTTTTCTTTTTCAATTTATCGCAAATGCAAATATAATCATAGCAATCAAAATATGTAGCACATGTAATCTTATCATACTGAAAGACTCAGGCTTATTATTTTTACTCATGGCACTATTTCACACTCACATCCCTCTGGTCTGTATCTTACCTGGAGGACCCTGTTGGCCAGGCTGGCCTGGGGGGCCAGGGATGTAAGCGTTAGATGCAAGCACTTTTTCACCAGTGATGTGTTTGCTAAGATCAGCAGCATTATTTGGTAGCAAAGCAACCTGCCAAAAACAATAATCACAGTAAGGCCTCCATCATACATCTGGATAAATTGCATTCTTGATTAAACTTTAATGTGGACAAATAACACATTTAAGTGCTTCAGAACAAATTAAAGTCTTTATCAATATCTTCATTCATACTAACACTATTCTGGAGGCACAGTTAGGATTGCACTTCACGTTATTCTAAACAAGTTAATACGTGGAGAAAATAACAACACAAAACATTTTTTCCCAATAACAGTAAAAGAACCCACCATGAGCTCAGCTCACATGTACGGACACACTACTGGGGAGTAGCTGCATGCAGATTAATTGCCTCATAAGGTGGAACATGACGTGAGACCTGGATGGGGGATCGTAGAGATGATCTCCGCTTCATGCATCTTATACCTAGGAGGTAGCCCAGGCTTGGAAGATACTATGTGAAAAACATGGCACACTTTTATTTTAAGGCTTTTATACCTTCTGGTACTTTTCTTCCCCTGGGACCTGGAGCCAGTACCATGTTAGAAACCCTGATGTTGCCCTTGAGGCTGTTCACCTTTCAAGTCATCATGGAAATACTGCAAGTCTACCCAAATGGAGGGCAGGAGAGATTCAGCAACAAGTTGCCAAAAACTACAGGCTAATAAATGCTTGGATCTTCTCAGAAAACCTATTTATTATGTGAATTTTCCTCTATTCATTTACTGTTCTTCCTCAGGCCAACATATGCTCAGATATTAAGTTCCCAATTGCTTGCACAAGTCCCTCACTTTTCATAGGTTTCAGTAAGAGACCAAAATGCTTTGTGGATCTGGCCCTGTAATCTTACCATATAATCCAATGCATGTCTGCATCTACTCTGCATAAAGATACACGGCACAAGCAAGTGAGAATGCAAGGAAAATTGCATACTGTGGTTTAAAATGTCATTGCCATTAAATACCAGATCCTGCTTGCCCAGATTGAATGTATTTAATAATTAAACATGTTTTAAAATATTCTGCAAATACTTAGTCTCTGCAGAGACAGCTGAAGGGAGACAACAAGCCAGAAGACCAGTCTACAGAGAGGAAAGAAGTTTATTAATAGTGAATGGCTGCACGTACAGTTGGGAATTTTGCTCTGCCAAACAGAACTGAAAGGATATTTCAGCAATACCAGGACAGATCTGGGTCAGCTTTGTTGCTGCCCTGAATTAACTTGGCTCAGTGGATTCTGCAACATTTGTGTGGAAGAGCTGCATTAACTAAAATACATGATGACTCCTGCTGTCTGGTAGTGCTTTTAATTAGCTATTTGGAATTCCCTTCATTGGACTGTTCTCAAGGCTCCTACTTGCTTCTGTAATTATTTGATATATCTCCTCCTGCCCTTATTGCAAGCCTAACATTTGTAAAGCACTGAAAACATAACAAAGACATGCACTTGCAATACATAGTGTAAGTGGGCAAATTTCTTTTGGGAAAGAAGTTATTAGTGAAGAAATGCACTTTAAAGGGCAGCCAGTGTTGGTTGCAGTTCTGGGTTGGATGCACCAGCACAGTTCTAAGGAAGAGAAAGTGAAGAAAGAACACTGGAAACACTAAGACAGTTCCTGGTGGCACTTCTGAAACACTGGCTTGATGTTTCAGACTGGGATACAAAATGTGATGACAGGAACAGAAGGATTTATCATCCATTTGTGACTTGGGCTTTGGAGAGCATTGCAGTTCCAAGGGCAAGATGACTGCACTATATAGAAATTAGGCAATGTGATGCAAGTCTCACAGGAATTTGGTAGATTCACTCTACCTCCCCTGAAATCTGTGGTTGGATGAGCTCAGCACTTCACAGAAGCCCCACTGGGTGTGCTTTATGTGCTTGCTCACAAGAGTGGAATTCCTTACTTTCTGCTCACACAGAAAATTGGGCTCCAGCATACCTACTGCT
>CM021763.1:11382662-11408088 GCA_011075105.1 Heteronetta atricapilla
GTGCACTGTCATCTTGGGTTTTCCAAGGAAAAACTCCACTTATCAATGACACCTCAGCCTGAAGCGTGGGACTGCTGCAGCTAAAGGGCTGTTGCATGGGTCACAGCACCTTGCACAGAATTCAGCAGCTGGGGGCTATCACAGCTGTGTTGGCCAGGGACCAGCATGAGGAGGTCCCATGGCTAGCTTTGGTCAGCACACTGCAAATGTGAGATCCTGAGAACATTATATTTTGGGGGGGAAATTTTTGTGAGAATATTTTTGGTGTCGTCAGTGAGACTCAAGCAGGCAAGGATCACTTCCAGTTTTCCCAAGCAGGAACACTTACTTATTCACGCTGAAGAACAAACAAGTGTTTCTCCTTGGGGGTGGCAGATTAATTGCTCTCCTCTCCAGAGCTTGTACGTAAGTTTTGGACCAGATCCTACCTGGGGGATCTTTTTCTTACTGTATAGCCCCTGCTCTGAACAACTCCTCAGATTATATTGCAAATGGCCAGTCTGGATTGAAAAGATGCATTTAGTATCAAGGATTCATTGTGAAAATGATGTTGTAGTGTATTCTTTTCTGTTTGTAGTGTATTCTTTTCTGTTGTGTAAATAAGGTACTGACTTGTTCCGGCCAGCAAGACTGTTTCAACAAGTAACTTAGTAAGTTAAAAAAAAAAAAAAAAGAAAGAAAGAAATCACATAGCTGCTGTGAAAGCATCTACACATGCTTCCCCACTGAGTCAGCTGGACTTCAGGCATATACTACGAGCGCCAAAATACCCAGGCTCTGGTCTAGCTCACTGCTCTTTGATATTTTCTGGCCAGAAAATGGCTGTTACATACACTGGGGCCAAACCATGTGTTTTTGATGTTGACTCACATCCTCTCAGGGATTGGCTATAACTCACTAGCCTAATTTCTGTTTCACCTTTTAACTGAACCAGGATCGTGATCCAGAGTGACCTTGGCTTTCTCCGTCCACAGCTCCAAATATTAATGGCCCTTGAAAAATAATGTTTTTCCATGTGCGTGCAAATATTAGTAAGAGTAAATTTTAAAGAAAGATAGTGCTAGAAACAAGATTCCCATAAGTTCGCTGTTGGATGTTGTGTCTGGTATTTTGGGTGGTTTCTAGGAGATCTGTGGTTTAGATGACTTTGACAGAGCTTGATAGGAGAGTTGTGGAATTTTACCACAGATTTCTACTTTAGATGCTTAAACCCATCTGTGCAATAGGATCTAGCAATGCTCCAAGAGCTGAACTGCTTACTTGACTTTTTAAAAGATCATTGGCTGCGTGTCAATTTGCCAGACATCTTTCCCCTACTTTTCCAGCTTCTGCTTTTCCTCCTTCCTGCAAGGTCTGAGGTCAGCCTAGGGCTGCCCCCAGCCCCCACTAAATCAAGGGGAGAGTGTGTCCCATGGATAAACAAGCAAGTTGACTTTCTGCTCTTGATCCTTGAAATACCGTACACTGGATTTGGAGCTGTTAGTGCAATTCCCCTCTCCCTCCTCCTCCTCCCGCCCCAGCCGGTGTTGCTGCCATCACCTCCTTCCTTTAATATGATAGCTAGTCTGCTCTCCAGAGGGGGCAAGGACTTGAGTTCAACCCCCTCCTTTCCTAAGGAGACCCAAAACTACACCTCCCACCTCCAGCAATACACCCTGCTTTCCAGTTGCAGGGTTTGCTGGATTGGATCCTTGCTAAACATAATTTCACATAAAGCTCATAGAATCCCAAAGCCTTAACCACAGGACTAAAGACTTGTTCCCATAAAGTGTCTCGCTGGCAGACAGTAATGAATTTTTCTGTACAAAACAGAAAAGCTTCAACCACAGATACTGAGAAGCGTCCTCCATAGAAGAACTTGGCCACAGGGAGTGGCTGGTGAAACACAAGGGTTTGTATCTCCCTAGGCTGAGGAGCAGTGTGAGCTCAGATCTCTTCTCTGCATGGGCAAAAGCTCTCCCTGCTGTGGGGTAAAAGATGCTGAATGCATCTGGGAATTCATCTCTTCCATCTCTGTCTGCATGAGGCACAACCCAGTGGGCTTCCTCTGAGGATGCCAAATTGATCAAATCCCTCTAGGAAAATACCAGAAGAAAGTTTAGGCTGTGGACCATGACGGGAATTAGCTAAGAGGCAAGAGCAAAGTGCTTGGTATGGCCACAGACGCCGTGCAACGAGTGCACACAGCAACAGGTACCGAGAGCGTTAGGCTCCCCGGACTGCAAATTGGATAACAGGCACCTAATGGTGGAAGTCAGACACATAAAACTTTCCATTAATCCAGGCCATTAGTCTCCACAGCTTCTTGCAACAAACTAGTTGGCCAAGAGCGTGGTCCCAGATCCTAGAGCGGTGCAAGCCTGCTCAGCCTCACCGCCTGCGGCTGGACAAGCAGCCACTCAGCAGCACCGCTCCACTTTAACCTGCCTGAAGTTTGCTAGCAGGGGCTGTTTGAAAAACAGAATTCCTGTCACACGTGGATTTCCATCCACAATTGTCTCCGTAGTGATACAGAAGGAAAACACGAAGCAGATTCCTTTCTCCTGGTTATAAATTACATTAATGAACAATATTAAATGCAACAAGTGAGTACGCCAAATTGTGTTTTTATACAATTAAATTAAATGAACAGCACAGGGGAAATGATTACAGCCTGTCCACATGAGTTGCTTAGACTATCCCTGCAGCGCATTTCCATTTCAGATAACCTGAATGTTCAGAGGAGGTGTCACCAGAAAGGGCATGACACCTGCACCTCTGCACTTGGCTCTCCAAACCCTGGGCTGGGTCTCTGGGTTATTTCAATCTTACCAAAGTGCAAAAGGAGGACACATACAGGAGCAAATAAAGTTAAAGGTCAGGGGAAGTTTTAAAGTGCATTATACTTTTGTATAGACACAGATGAAAACAAATGAAAAAAAAAAGTCTTGTGGCTGAGGGATTTTTATTTTCTAAAAAACCAAAGCTAATGTGTCTGCTAGTGATGTTTCTGTCTAGCCACACACCTCCTATTTGGCACACATCCCGTATCAACACCCTGGTAGTGCAAAATCATGTTCTCCCACGTTCCCTCATCAGCAGAACGTCTTGCACTTACATATACTGAAGGTGGACCAAGTCCAAACTCTTCTGCATTCAGAATGAATGAAAAGCCGAGGACAACACAGCTTGCCAAGAAACCTGGGCTCAGGCTGTGATGGGTGCTTGCCAGACCCTGTTACCATGAGCTTGGTTAGCAATCTGCTTACAAGCAATGCAGAAGCAAAAGGAAGAGATGCCATTCCTACACCATTTTAAATCATGCTGCCATCATCTTTAAGGGCAGAAGAGCCACATGGCAGTGACAGCTCCGAACACTTAAATTTAAACTCAGTTGTCTTAAAACATGCAGGTCTCATAACGACACAACTGATCAATGTTCATACCTTTTGCTTCAGCTGTAAAACTGTCTGCTTTATTTGATGGAACTCCTTACAAGAGGCACAGCATGTCCCTGGTTTTGCCACGCTTTCAGATTTCTCAGGAAGCCCAGCTGAAAGAAAGCAGTTTCCAATACAAATATAAAGATCTAAGGGAAAGAAAGTTCATAATGTATGTGCAAAAGCAACTGGAGTCTTGAAGGTTGTTGCATTTCCCCAGACTGTGAAAAGAAGAGGCAGCCTTGCCATTATTAATGCTCCGACTTTGAGTTGCTGTGTAAGGCTGAGCAATTTTGGAGGGACAGATCTGAGCTCATTTTTAAAGCAGCTGTTTCCAGTTAATAGTCCCTAAAGATTTTTTTTTTTTAATACCTGAAAAAGTTAACACCCTTTCTTTTATCTTTGCATTTCGGGTAGGCTATTCCTACAGATCCAAACTATTTACAGTGCCCTGAAGGGCAAATTTTCATGCCCTATAAATTACAGTAAACCCCCTCACAACATGGTCATTTCATTTCACTTTGCACAAACTGTTCTTTATCATCACTGGTTATTCCTCCATGTGATGTAAGCAGCCTGACCAGAGATGGGGATTGAGGTTAATGATCAGGATTTAAATCCACACGAGAGAACAGGTTACACCAGTTGTTACTACACAAGAATGGGATCTTTTCAAGAATCCTCAAAATGATTCAAATTTTAAGAGCTCTTGCAAATTGTATTTTTTGTCTTTTTTTCCAGTCCCATACACAGGGAATCATGTCTGCACCATAAACAAAAAAGCACTGTTTTAACCGATATCAGCCTAAAGAGAAATGTGGTTTCCAAAACACAGGGTGGCATGTACTTGCACACTCTAGATCAGTTTTTTTTTTTCTTTTTTTCTTTCACATATAGTTGTTGAGAAGCATAAAACATATCAAGGCTCTGCATGTGATGCCTGGCCTTGTATGATGTTACCTGTAAGGGTTATTGGACATGTTTGAACCCTGACCCTTCAGAGTGTGTCCTGTATCGGAAAAACTCTGCTCCTGGTTAAAGCCAATAAATCTTCAAAGTCTTCAAAAAGTATTGACTACAATGTACTTAGATATTACACTGTATTTTTTTTTCTTGGGTCTACACTTCATCTTTTCATAAATGTGCATTGATTTTGATCTGCATGATTTTAATACACACAGGGTTTTCTAATACTAAAGATGTGGTACTTGACTTTAAATGTTTACAGGGCCCAGTAAGGAACACTGCAGCCATCAGATGGTCACCTATGGACCATCAATGCACAAATTTAGGAAAAAATACATCAACTACCTGCTGCTAAAACTGCAGCCCAATGGCATTACAATAATCCACAAGAGTCCTCCGTATTTTATTTATCATTTGTCTGACACTAAGTTTGCAAGCAGCTTTTTGATATTCCCAGCCCTTTATAGTTTATAGCTGGGTAAAAACCTGAACAGCTTTCTGTACCAAGTTTGGATGGCTCAAAGTTTATTGTTAAAACGTACTTCAGGGGCTTTTCCAATGACCTCTACATAAAATGTAGTAGAGTTACACCAAATTACAGCTATGCTGGCTCCAAGACCTTTTGTTTGGCTACAGCATCTCCCAGAGGGACTCCAAAACTTCATATGATGATATTTGAACACATGGCATCTGCTAGTTCCTTTGCTGATGTATTTCTAATGTTAATCATTTTGACTTTTACTTCCTCTAAAGCCTTTTTGCATCTCTGATAGAACAGAGTCCACAACATTTTTTTTTTTTTTTTTTTTTTTCCTTAATGAAGAGCTGTTATGATGCTGTAATTACACCTTTTGATATTTTTACAAGGTAAATCTTCTCTTGACCATGAATCAGTACTATGGCTCTCTCATGGAGTTCTTCACCCCTCTACAACTTTTCAGCTTTCTTCTATAAAGCTGGAGTATTTTGACATGTTCATTTTTGGACTTGTGTAGGATTTACAGTGACACATAGAGAGATATATTTTAAAAATGTTCTTTTTTAAAAATTCCCCTCCAGACTGTTTTTGGTACTAGTTTAAACCAAAATTTCTTTTAATAGGGATCTTACCAAACAAGGTCCCTCGTAAAACACATACTTTGTGTTAAGAAACGTTGCTGACAGCAACGCGCAATCATAGGGAGACACTGCCAGAGCCTCTGTGCTCGAAACATTAGGAAATCCTGATAGAATCAGTAGAATTACATGCAGATTAAGGAGCGGTGAATTCGGCCTCTTGTTTCATTACAAAATCCGGTTTACCTTCCAGAAGGATGTGGTACACGGGCCTGTTGATAAAACAGGGCTGTAACAACCCATGGAGGTGAACATGTGTGTGTGGGGGGCTCAGCTAGTGTTTGCAAAACATCATTCCAGCGAGATTTCTGCAACCCCAGTTGGACTGATTATCTGGGGAAGAAGTCCAACAGCGTCACATAAGCAAGTGTGAGCTGCGTCCCAGGAGAGAGGTGGAATCCCCCTAACTCATACCAGACAGAAGTGTTGATTTGCCTAGGGAAGGAGTCATCCATCAAACACTCGCTCTGTCCCCATCCGATCCTGTATCAGGACCAAAATCCAAATGAAGCCAGGATAAGGCATGGATAAAGCCAGAAGCCACCTAGGACAGGCCAGAGGGGGCAGGAAGCAATTAGACGAGAGCCTCCCACGCGCGGCGCAGATACCGAGGTCACCTACCAGGCCAGCATTGAGCAAGACACTTACATAACCTGTTTTCATTGCCCTAAACTAAAATTGTTTCTGAGAAGGCTGAAACCAGCCTCATTGTAGGAAGGGTTTCTGAAGCATCATGGGTGATGCTCCTGTCCTGATATGAAGCCCCATGGTGCCTATTGATAAGAGAAGCTCAGGGCAGCGGTGTGCTTTCTTTGCCTCTGCTCCATGGCTCTGTCTTGCTGATGCTGGAGGAGAAGGAAATGCTGGCGGGGGAGAGCTCTGCGGGGAGCTGTGCCATGGGCAGTCCTCGCATGGAGGCTGTTTAGTGGATCATCTGTGTTGTATTATCTGTGCTCAGCCTGCTGAGATGGTTTAATTTGCCTACTTCTGAGCGGGTGGCTGTATTGTCTCTGTCAAATGCAACATGACTGTGGATGCGGGAAGAATGCTCCCTGTTTTAGTGCTCCACTAACAAATCCAAAGCGCTCACTCGAGCCCACTTGTCGTAGCTCAGAGTCAAAAAAAAGCCTGTACTGCAGCCTTCAGGCAGGGCGAATACATGCATAATAATTCCCCAGGAAACAAGCAGCACACGTAAACCTGCAGAGAGAGAGACCCTGCGTGTCTCTCGCAGTAAATCACAAAACAAAATTTAATTGTCCCGGCGGCCACGAGATGCAAATGATGTGTTGCTTCAGAAGCGGTCAGGCCAGCAGGCGGTGCCATGAAGCCAGCATCAAGCCCTGCGGAACGGCGATGGGCAGGCTCCTCGGCCCTTCGTGCTCCTCGTCCCCTCCTGCTCTTTATCCTTTTGCACCAGCGTGCTGGAAGCCTTGGGAGAGTTAGTTTTGTAGCCCAGCACGGTCACCGAGGGTGCCCATGTCTCCTCCACACAGCCAATTTGGGAGATGGTTGCAGAGATGGAGGGCGTTTTACTCCAGGTTACATACTGGGATCGATGTTTTTATGGCCCGTGCAGTGTAAAATGTCAGTTTTTCAAATATTAGGATGATATCCACATCCACGAATGTCCTGAATCACTGGTTATCTGGAATGCTTTGGACATTACCCTGTCAGGAAATTTGAACTAGCAAGAGGAAAAGTTAAAAAAAACTACTTGCAAGAGGGTTATTTATGTTATGCCTATTTCCTTAATGACCCCTATATACTTGGAAGAGATTTTAAAAAGTAATAAAAAAATGAAAACAACAAGAAACAACTAATGATAATGGAGTGGCTCCAGATACACATTTTCAGAGGAAAAACAAAATTATATATTGCTTTGGCCATCCAGTGGGATATGGAGCACCCAGTAATATATGTGCTCAGGCAATAATAGATGAACCTATGGTAAGTTGCCATTCATCAAAAGTGCATTTTTTTTTTGTTTTGTTTTGTTTTTTCCAGAGCACAAGTTGTTCTCTTCCTCCCTCCTTTTTAAATTACCCTATCAGTATTTAATCTGCAGGACTATAAATGCTGTAATTTAATAACTAGGATGAGGTCAACAACTTTAAAATCATTTACACATAAAATGCATTTATATTCTGAAACCAAGTGAAAAGGAAGAACAAGCCCTTGATCTCACCCTTTTCCATTGCAAATTACTTTCAGCAGAAAAAAAAATAAATATCTGACCACAATTATGAGAGACTAACTTATTGCAGGTCAGCAGAATTCAAACATTACTCAACATAATTTAGCTGTTGGTTCAAATAGTCCTAAAAAATACATGGAATTCCCAGGCACTCCTCTTATGAATGCCTGAGTGCTCACAGGCACCAACCACCCAACCCATGGCCATTTGCTGATCTCAGATGTGGGCATGCAAATACAAACTAAACTCCAGAAATCTATTTAGTTATCGGATGAAATTAATGAAGGGTCAGCACTAGGCAAATTTTATTCTTGTGTCTCTGGACTATCAAGATCTGGCATAGTCCAAATTGATCTGGGAGTGAAATAAGGCTTGTAGCTGTTGTGTGATCCAGGAGAAATGGTCTAACCAAAACTGTAAAGGCAAGTTTTACTGTTTAGCCACTCTACCTATTGAGTGCAAGATGCTTTCCACAACCTTAATACTTCCACTTTTTCCTTATAGATGTGACTTCTGCCTTACTTATTGTACGTGTGCAAATCACAAAATAAGGAGGTTTCCCTGTTTCCAAGGTTTTTCCAGGTTTCCCTGGATCACAACCAGGTGGCTTTTGAAGATCTCCAAGGAGGGAGACCCCACAGCCTCTCTGGACCACCTGTGATCCACCACCCGCACAGTACAGAAGTGTGTCCTGATGTTCAGATGGAAACTTGTGAAAAATGCCCTTTGGCCTGAGACCTTTAATCCCCACTGGCATATACCTTTATCTCCCTTGGTGCATGTCCTGCCATCCTCCCCACGGGTGTAGCCTTCGTGGCACTCACACCTGTAGCTACCCATGGTGTTGATGCAGATCTGAGAGCACAGCGTCCCATTGCTGGTGGCACACTCGTCGATATCTGGAGAGGAGCAAGAGTTGAGAATGTCCTAAAGCTGGAGGTTTCAGACCTCAAGAACAATAAAAGACTTCCTTTAAAGCTATTGGGAGATGTGGGGTTTAAATAAATGAGTAATTACAGCACTACTTCTGCTTCAGGCTGGAGCTCGGTGCAAACTGCACAGTTATTAACCACCAGGCATTTTATCTGTGAGCACCATGTGACAGTTTCTTTGCATGAAATAGCTCACAAGCAAAGCTCAGTCCTGCAGACCTTGGCTCCCTGGCCCAGCAAACCGTGCAGGACATGGCTACTGAATCAGGGGATACTAGCCACATGAGCAAAACAGGTAAATGGACTGTCCTATATCTGATACTTGCCATCTGAATCAACCCCCAAGGATTTATTTTCCTAATTAGGCATGGTTATAGTGTCTTGAGGGTTAAAAGCATGTCCCTCTTCTCAGGCCAAAGCTCCAAATACTGCTCAAAACCCACAGGAGGAATTAATAAAAGGAAAATTACATCAGCATGATGCTTCAAAGTGTTTAGGTACATATGGCTTGTTTTAACTACTACCTGGCAATAATTTCAAGGGGATTTAGGTATCTTAGTTCTGGGAACAAATCCTTAGCATAGTTAAAAATCACATTAAATCTGTAATAGTAAAGAAAAAGAGAAAGGTTTCAAATCTAAACTGGCTCCTAAGAGACCTGAAGATGGAAGACAGATACATCATTAACCAGAGACAAGCACTTCTACCCACCCAGGCAATACGGCTTCTCTCTGTTCCTGTGCCTCTCGCGGTCGTAGCGGTACCCAGGATAACAAGTGCATAAGACCCGTCCAAAATTATCTGTGCACTGCTGTTCACAAGGAGCTTCAGCACAGACATCGTAGTCTGGAGAGACAAAGACATGGTTAGGAGAAACACCAGTGGCAGCAGCTGGGTGATAGTTTGACAGCAAATATTTCACCTCTGTCTTTGCTCATTAATACAATCATGCTACATTGTTTTTAAAGACTGGAGAAACCTAGAAATGAAACACTCACAAGACATAAGCAGAGAATTACAGTAAAACTGTAATTGCTCATCACCACTTCATGGTAGCTGAACTATTTATTAAAATCGGATTTGAAGCAAGGGGCACTTTCCCAGCTGGCAGAATTTAGGAGCTCTTCTCAGAAATATTGTTACCTAAAAAATCTTTACTGTTTTCTTCACAAATTTTTAAGTGCTGATATCAACTTTTTCTATGCAAAAATACTGTAAAACACTGTGAGGCTAACTGCCAAATCCAGGCAGAAAGTATATCATGAGGAAAAGTTAATTAAAATCACACAGTAATTGTCCAAACCCAGCTATAATCCTGCCAGCAAAGAACACTTTGTTACAAAACCATCATCACTCTTAATAGCAGCAGCGTGAAGATATGGTAAACTGCTGGGCAGGGTGCTCAGTGAATTCTCATAAGACTTTCTGAGGTCCCACTCTGAAAACCCACGGAGGGCTGTTTCTGTTTGTCTGTTTCTAATTTCACCATTAAGCGGCAGCAGAGCTGAAGGCCAAGAAATGGACAATGGAGCAAAACAGGGTTTGACCCTTACCCCTGCCCTGCTAGGGGCAGGATCTGGCCCCTGGTGCCAGGCTGGCACAGCCCCCAGCCTGCTCACAACCATGGGGAACATTTTCCAGGAGAAGAAAGGGGCTGAAGTAGCATCCAGCCTCCGAATCAGCACAGGAGAGCCTGTTGGAGGTCAGTTTTTATGTGAAATCCAGTGCTGGTTTATGTGTCCATTTCAGAGGAACGTCACCCCACTCACAGTCACCCACCTTGTTTGCTGCTGAGCATCACCCTCCGGTGATGAGGCACCGGGGGGGCACAGCAGAAGGATCCTGTCCCTGCTCCAGACCTAACACAAGCCTGTGTGTTACGACTGAATTCCCAGCAATGCACTGTGTTTCCATACACACGATATAAAATAATTAAAGCCCAAACTCGTTATTGACTCATGCTAATGACTAGCAGACTTCTCTGGGTATGATGACTTTTTCCGAACAATTACAATGAACTAATAGATGGAAAAGCAAGTGAAACCACATTTGCTGTATGAAGGATCTAGAACACACGTGGAGCACTGGGGGCAAAAGTGACAGTATGCCAGGGCACAGAAACGTGCCAAATGGGGCTTAACAGGCTGCTCTGGTGCCAGGACCCCTGTGTCACACCAGAGCCCCTTTGACCAAAAAATATTATTTTACCAGTGCCAGGCATTTCCCCCCTGGTGCTTGATACTTTCTGAGTAACAGGCATCCTTTCTTTCTGTTGTACTCCACAACGGTGCTGGCTTCAAGTCCTGCCACGTCTGTGGTGCTGCGGTGGGGATGGCAGTGGGACCACAGTGCCAGCAGCCAAGGTGGAATAGTGCAGAGACTTGCCCAAGC
The DNA here is from genome assembly GCA_011075105.1 of Heteronetta atricapilla. Classification (NCBI taxonomy): domain Eukaryota; kingdom Metazoa; phylum Chordata; class Aves; order Anseriformes; family Anatidae; genus Heteronetta; species Heteronetta atricapilla. The sequence goes on from CM021763.1 coordinate 11,393,684, forward strand.
TTGGAAGAAAAACATGACCATTGCCTTCAAATATGATCAGCCTGGGGGATAGTTGGTTTTTTTTTTTTTTTTTTTTTTTTTGTTTTTGTTTTTGTTTTTGTTTTTGTGGTGCTGGGGCTGCAAGCTCCCCTTAAGTTGGCACCGGTAATTAGTCACAAATATAAAGGATTCATGGTGTGTTTTCACCTGGATGTGGTTTCAATTTTAATTTTCCACTGACATAAAATACGTTGATTTAAAAGAATGGCCCAGTGCAGCAGAATTTGCTCAGTGCCCTCACGGAGCTGAACATGCCTGCTTTGTAGCCAGCTGCCTACACAGATGCTGGATTTGGCCCATGCCAAAAATTGGCCTGTTCAGAGTGGAGGCAAAATTAACTTCATCCTCGCTGGGTTTCCGTGAGTAGATGTGCACTAACAAAAACAGGAAAAAGGCAGGGCTGGAAGGAACCATCTTCCACCCAAAGCAGGACTAGCTACGTGCAAACCTGTCCTAAGACATCCAAGTAACCTGCATAGAAAGCCCTCAGGGATGGCAGTGCCCCACCACCATGCTGTCTATTCCAGAAATGGAGTAGCTTCGCTGACAGAAAGGATTTTTTTTTTAATTTTTATTTTTTGCCAATGTCTGTTCCAAATTCCCCTTAAAGCCATTTATCCCTCTCTCCTTGGCCATGAAGAAGCATTTACTTTCCTCCTTGGAGCAAGTTTTCTCATACTTAAAAACTGTTATCATCTTCCCTCAGCCTTCTTTTCTCTAGACTAAACAACACCATTTCTTTTTCATCTTCTCTCTTTCACCATTTTCCATGTAAATACTCTTTAAGTATGGTTTTTGCATCCACCTTAGCAGACTTCTGTCAAGACATTTGCTTCATTTATGCTCATACAAAGCTAGGGAAGGGCACAGGAGCTGGAAATGCTCCCAAGAACTCCGTGCCACTTGTTCACACGCGTTAACCCAAACCACACAGTGGCTGTGGCAGGTCCCATGTCACTGAGCTGTGTGTCCCCAGGGCTTTGGTCCCGGGGAGTGTGACACCCCTGGGGACAGTCCTCACTGCTAGGGCAAAATCGGGCACAAGGTGCTGCAGCTCTCAGCTGTGCTGTACCACCTCTGCTGCTCTGCTGAAACGAGGGTGCAGGCTCCCTCCCACGTCCAAGCCCCTTTTCTGCCAGCCCAGCCCAAGAAATGTGGTTTGAGGATGAATCAAAGCTACCTGATGAGGATCAGGCTGTCCCAGGCTTTAAGATAACATAAAAAACTGTAGCAGAGTAAGAAATACACAGAGACCTGTGTATGCTTCAGTGAATTCAGGAATGGCAATGCAACGCAGAAGATTGCGCCAAGGAAGTGTCTGAAACAGCATTAGTGAGGAAAGAGCAGATCTGATTAGCATTTGCCTGCCGTAGGGTAGTTTACTGTGAATTAATCCACAACCAAAAAAAAAAAAAAAAATTAACGAACAAACCAGTGGTGGGAGGCTACGCTCCAAAGGAAGCTGCTTCAGACTGTTGCTCTGCTTTAATCTGGGGGACGCTGCAGGACGGGAGCTGGCTGGAGCTGTCTGTCTCCAGAGCAAAGAGGAAGGAGAGCACTCTGGGAAAGGGTGAGACGCTCTGTTGTGACCTGCTTTGCTGGTCAAGCAGAGCAGAAATCAGACACAAGAGGCAAACTCCTTTCTGTGTTTCCTGAGGATCATTGCTCCCTGCTCTTGCAACAGAAACACAAAGAGAGATGCTGAGTCCAGAGCAAACGAAGCGCAGGACCTCGGGGCATGGATTTGGGCTCGCTGGACTGCACTCATGGCTGCTGCTCTTCAAAGGCAAGAAATACCAGGACAGAGACCAAAGATAGACATGGAGAAAGACAACCTTCGGGGCAAGAGTCTGTTCAAATAACAGCGGCCTGAGGAGGAGATCGGTGGGCCCTCTCCTCTAGCCATCTCCCAACCCTTCTCCCGGCAGCCACCGCTGAACCGCAGAGAAGACAAGGCTGGGATCGTTCCTCCGGGCTTGGACTTGCCAGCACTGGATTAAAAGGTGCAGATGTGCTCTAATAAACTCACATCTGCAATGTATTTATGTGCCTGTGTCAAGATACGCATTTCATACAGCTCCTCTGTCAAGATTATGCCAAAACAATGTGTGAAGAGCCAAGTGATGTATTGTAACAGAGTAAACGAAACGAGTGCTTCACTGAATCATGTTTCTAGTCCCTACATCGAAGGCCCAGACTGCCTCAGATGTTATTACAACTGCTGTGGCCTGTGAAGTTCAAGGCAAAATATAGACTGAGCTGAAAAAGGGGGGTAGAGATATAAAGGGAGGGAAGCCACAGCCAGCAGAGAAATCCAATTAATGGCAGAAACTCTTGGGTTACTGAGATGCAGTTATTAGGGAGGATTAAGTGAAGTCAGTGGGTACACAGTAAAAGCTGCTTTCATAATCACCTAAAACCTTGAGAGATTAAAATTAGAAGTGTACAGTAATTTATTGCCATGGCTCTCACTTTATTTTTCCTCCTATTACTTCTCCTGCTGTATCCATTATATTTAGTGAAGAACCAGAATATAAAAATGTTACAATCGACAGGAAAGCTGGAGGCCAGGCTGTAGAGACCTGGCATCCTTCCACCCTGAAAAGATTCAGGGCTTCTGCCTCCTATGCATGAGCAGCCTTGTTCGGCCCAGCACAACCATCTCCTCCAAGTGTCCATCTCGTACTGGAGCCATCGTCTCACATTGCACACACCAAGACAAAATTCACTGAAAAAGCATGGGCCAAGGACATCCCTGTGAGCACCAGTGATGCCCAAACCCTATCCAGATCCCCAGGGCCTGGGTTGGCAGTGTGAGCTTTTCCTTATGGAACCAGCAAATGTACAGTTTCTATTTTGAGATTATTATTATTATATGTTATTGTTATTATTATTTTTTGCAACCAGTCTGCAAGTGTTTCCAGCCAAAAGTGAAAGTACAAAGTAAAGCAAAACAAAACAAAACAAAACAACAACAACAACAAAACAACAGCAGGATTGGAGATTGGGTTATGATCCCTGTTGGCTGGAGATCGCAACCCAAAAAACATCTGACTCTCCCAAGCATGTTAATTTGTCATTTTTCTTCCCAAAACATCACTGTCTCAAACAGACAAGAGTCTCAAGTCAACATGAGGTTTTCCATATGTCATCAAATAGAAGGATGTGTTACCGCAAACCATTTTCTTAACCTGCTTTCTGGAGGAAACAAGGTTTATTGGCTTGTTGTCCCTGACCATTTGTTCTGCCTGACAGTTCCTCCTCCCACATAACTTCAGAATCAATTTCATCCAAACTGGGCAAAGCGCTAGGAGTGACAACTCACAGGGAGCCATTGGCTGGGCAGACCAAACAAACAGAGATCTCCACCACGGTTTAAGCAGGCAGACCTCAGCCTTTTTTTCCTAAAAGAGAGATGCTATCAGTGCCTCTGAGCATTGGAACCCTGCTATTGTCTTTGCAGAGCCTCTGGGCAGTCTGTCAGGATGGGAACATTCACTTTTCACTATGGCATGAACCGCCCCAAGTAACTGCTGGTCTCCCTGTGCTCCTTGTGTCGAGGCTGTGCCCACGGCCAGGAGAGGAGGTGGAAGAGAGATGCCCTATGGTGATGCTCTCCCCTTGCTGGCATCTCCAGGAAACAGGTAACCAAAGGCAGGACTGACCCACCTAGTCATCCCGTCAGCCCTAGTCAGCCAAAAATCAGCTGTGCCAGTCCCTGGGGTAGCCAAGGAGCGTGTGCTCCTGGATGCAAGGACGGCCCCGCATGCACAGCCAAGAGCAGCATGTAGCCCTGTGCTTGCACCAGGCCATGTTACAAGATCTGTGCGGCCACATGTACTCAGGGGAGGATCAAGGCTTGGCACGCTAAGTGAAACTTTTGGAAGATGCTGATTCTTTTTATTTTCCCAACCATTTCTTGGAAGCAGTCCCCCCACTGATACATGAGGTACAGCCCAGCCTGTGGTTTTATCAGGATGCTCTTCCAAACCAGCAGTGCAGAGAACAGGGCAGACAGGGAAAGACAAATGTGCAGGGATGCAAAGGGTAAGAACAGTGAAATCACATACCTTCAGGGATGCACTGTCCAAGAACAAACTTATAACCCTTACAGCATTTTTTCCTGAAAAACAATAAAATAAATAAATGAATGAATAAATGTGTTCTCTAAAGGCTGGTGCTGCCTTTAAAAACAGTCAAGGCTAGACTATTGTTGTGGGTGAGATGAACAAAACCAGCTCAGGATCCCAAGCTTTGCAGTTGGAGGTGTCCCAGCATTAAAGAACATAACATGGGAAACCACCAATTGATCAATAAGCCATTTGATAGCTCTGCAACTCTGCTCGGGGAACCAGACAGAGGACCACAGACATTTGAAAATCCTGTTTTCATGTGTTGAAAGGATGCAGCATACCTTGGCCCTGTCTTCATACACAAGCCAGGTCATAATTTTCATGATATGCTGAAGGGTGTTTTCAAACATCCGTCATTACAATGTAAACTTGCAGAAAGGGGTAAGCCTCAGCTAGGAGTTCACACAAGATAAATGTTATCAGTCATTTCTCATCTTTTAATAAACCTGGAAGGTGGTAAGTGAAATATATTGGGTATTTCATTTGGAGTGAAAGAGGGTGTCTTATGCAGGTGAAGTATAAGCAAAGATTCAAAAACCATAGTGAACATTCAATAGAACTAGACCTTTTTAATGTGCCTGTGATATGAGCAAAGTCAAAGTGCTGATAAATTACTTCATTTCTTACACACTGGCCCGTAATGACCTGTAGGTTGTCAGATGTATCAGCCTGATTGCCTTCTAGGCAGCAAACTGCAGCAAGGCTGCAGTGTCCCTTACCACCCTGAGTGCTGCCCACTGCAGGGGCTCAAGTTAACATGAGTTTTGGAGGAAAAAAAAAAAAAAAGAACACATTTTTTTACAAATTCAAAGTTTTGTATGATTTGTGCTGAAATATCTGCAATACTGAGAAACCACCCATCCGGTCTTATCTTTTAACTCAATAACTGACACAGAAGAGTGCTAAAGCCATGGCAGTCAATGACACAACACTCCCCGCGACAATCCGCAGCCATCACAAATCATCATTATGTTGAATATAAATCAACTGTCAGTTGCAACTGACCACTTAAAACAAACAATGCATTACTCCGAACTATGTAAAAACAAACTTTGGCTCCATATTTTATCCACTTCCAAAGATTAGCTGGGATATAAATTATGCCTAATGAAGGCTGAACATCTGAAGAGGAAGCCTCGCTTTGTTATGCAAACAGTGGTCCCTCATTAGACTTTTCTCCAAACACTGCCGTGAAGTTTTATCTGCAAGACAAACAAATGCAGGAGGAATGGGTTCAAAGGTGCATCGGGGAGGCTGCTCATACACTGCGAGCCACGCCGAAGGCTTTCCAAGTGCACATTCATCTCCCCCTGTCTGCAGAAGAGGGGAGGCTGATAAAGGCTTGCTCGTAGCTGCTCTCCTGGGGCAGACACAGCCCAGCCTGAGAGGAGGGATGGGAGAGGAGAGGAGAGCAGGGCATCCCCACCGTGAGATGCTGGGCTGTGGGGCTGTGCCAGCCAGAACCATCCAAAGGAGAGGGGAACAGCACCTTTCACCATTTCTTTCCTTCTCCCACCCAATTTCCAGGCTTAGCCCCCTGAAGCAGCTTGGGCAGCTCAGGCAAAGCTCAGAGCACACAGCCTGCTCCTGGGGAAGGGCTTGCCTCTGGGCGCCTTGAAGAAGCCACCCCTCTCCTCTCAAATTACACAGATTTTGGGTTGGCTTTCTTGTGGCTGTATTAAGGTTTTATGTCTTCCTGGATTCTTTTGATAGCCAGAATTCTTGCTGATTCAGACCCCTCTGGCCTGCCTACAACACATGGTGAAAGAGCAAGCATGTGGCTCCTCGTACCCCATGGCTGGAGGGAAGTCCCCACGCAGGAACATCCATCCAGTCCTCCATCCTGCAGCTGCTGCGGAGGGACAGCAGGTGATTTTGGGAAAGCAGCAGAGTCCAGGACCTGCCACAGCTGAGCTACGGCCATGAAATATTGTCCTGGCTCCACAAAGTGCAGACTTGAAGAGGAGCTTGCTCTGGGCAAGGCAACTGGAAAAATCGTGCAAATGTCCAAGCCCTTTCCGAAATCAGTAGTCTCAATGGCATCTTGTGGGCATGAGTTCCACAGGGAATGAGATGTTCCTGAGAAATTTCCTTGTTTTGAGCCTGACGTTCAATTTTGTTCAATTTTTCCGTGATTAACTGGTAAGGAGATTTGGAAGTATTTTCTCCAGCTACCTGAAGATTTCTCCATGTGATGAAAGCCTTAAATCACACCAAAAGAAGTGGTACAGAGGACGGTTGCCCTGTCCTCAGACTCACACTCCAAAAACCAAAAACCTATGACATTTTGTTCCCACCTCAGGGGATTTTGCCAGGGAAACTGCTACTTTAGGGTTAACACACAGGAAATACAATATGCCAATATTGGTTTCCCCAAACATTACATTGCAACCCTGGGACTCTTGCATGCTTTCCACATTCCCGAGGAGAAATCTGTCAAAATGATGGACACACGAGCTGATCATTAGCAAAGGCATTTTAATAGCAATACTCATTTTCAGACATCCAGCTGCAGGTTGACATGTCTAATCAACGTTGCACAGCAGCGATCTCGTTATACATAATGAGAGGAAAGGGGGGAGGGGGGTCCCTACTGATAATTTTAGCTACTGAATAACTTTCAGCTCAACAATTGCTGCACAACCATATGTGTGAGCATGCAGCAAACACCAACAAATGGGCAGCTGGGCAAGAAGCTCAGCCTCTAAAATCTGGATCCGCGGGGAAATTAAGTCGATTCATTAACATTGGGTCTGGTTTCCAAAAGGAGAAGCTTTTGGCAGATGTATCATTTACAGCTTTTAAGAGGGTGCTTCAGCTGCTAGAAATAGGAGAGCGGCCCAGCAACTTTTGATTTAGGGTCAAGCATGTGATACCAATAAACAACCCCGTGGCAGGCTTTTGTGGCCTGTTGCCTTGCAGGCTGGGAGGGGAGCCGACCTTTCTGCGTGTGTCCCCCCCCCTGTGCCCAGCACACAGCGATGCACCGGCACGGCCCCCCCAGCCCCGGGTAGCCGCTCGATAGCATCGCCCCAGACAGGCAGGACGAAAGGCAAGATGCAAAGAATGCGGCTTCATTAAGCCACAACTTTATTAAGTTAGCTTATCTGGGAGCTATCAGCAGCGCGGGCCAGGGCTCCTGCCCATAATTGTTCCCACCTGGCGCAGGGCTGCCGCCACCCCCAGCCCAGCTCCGGGTCTGAGCCAGGACAGCGGTGGCTCTGAGCTGGGAAAGCTGGGCTGTGGGAGATAGAGGGGGGGCGTCTCTGGGTCCTGCAACAGCTGGAGTGCCTTGGAAATGCAAATAATAGCAGGGAAGTGAATTAATGTGAGAATTAACCTCTGTCTGCCAGCAGAAACGTGGCAGCGACTTGACAGGTGATGAACAGAGCTGCACGATGCGTTATACAGGATTTTGTTACCTTCAGCAGAAAGGGCAACTCCTAAACTTTATCACAATGATCATGTTGTAAAAGACACATGACGGCCATGTAATGACTGAAAAAATGGGAAGGGGAGACGTGAAGGGGAGGGCAGGGAAGAGAAAACCCAATGTTTTATACTGGCTTCAAATGAAGATAAGTCAAGGAGTCTCTTGCTACAGATGTCAAAAGCAGAAACAGGAGAGTCCACTCTAGGAAATATTTGTCTCCTAGGAGCAAAGCAGACACAGAAATCCCTATGCCGAGACAGAAAGTGAATTACTACAATAAAATATTATCCTTACTTTTTCCTTATGACACGGAGCCTTTGGGGTGGCTCTGCCCAGAGAAAAGCAATTCGAGCAGAGGCACAGTGAGACGTCTTCCCTGGAAGATGCAGCAGCTCAGTAGGTGGTCAGGCAGGTCAAATCCATTCTGTCTGACATGATATTTCTGACCTACCAATGTCAGAAGAGTTGCAGCTTAGGGGCCATAAGAGCTGCTTTACTCTTATGAGAAAATAATGATAATACAGCCAAGCTGTCATAGCAAAAAACTTTCCTATCTTTATCTCATATTGCAGAAACGTGTCAAAAAAGCAAACCAAAAGTGAGAAAGCCTGCACCACGAGAAGCAAATGCCAGCAGAGGGTTTGATATTTCATTAAAAAAGTGAATCCAGAAAATATTCAGCATCCAACTGTCAGAACCCTGAGAACATCATTTATTGCCTGACAATATTTCCATTTGGTGCTGGCGGTTACAAAGACAGGCGAACTCATGAAAAGCCAACACTTCTCCTGACAAACATATTTAATCAAAAATCGTATTTCCTATTGGGAAAAGCTAGAAAAAAAATAAACGTGACTTTTATGGACACAATGTTATTACGTGAACTCAGAAGAACTGGGGCCATATCTCTAAGTCCTGAGTCAGCAAAGGCCACGGCACAGCCGTGTTTAATTGCACAACGCAGACTTTGTCGGAGTGGCTCCTTGTTGTGTCTGCCTGGTGTTCCTCTTTGATCATCCTGACTTTAAGAAATACACAGCGCAGCCAAAGTGCAAACAGAAAATACAGCAATTAACCTCCAAAAATAGTCTGCTATACAAGCAAGCCAAGAAGGCACCTTAAAAAGAATCTTTTTATTTATTTATTTATTTATTTTCATATTCTATGTAAAATTCAAATGTGGGCCAGGTCTGTCTGCCAAAACACTCACAGACAAAGCCCATCTGCAGTGCAGTCGCTTTTAGGCAGTAGTAGCTCAGTAGTTACTCGCAGTTTTGTCGTAATTTACACAGAGAGCAGATTTATTGCAAGATGGTGTAAAACTGAAGCAACACGCTTTATTTTTGTTTGCCTTTCCATGGGATGCATACCGAAATCTTGAGTAAGAGAGGATGGCCTCGCTGCAGACGCTCGCTCAGCATACACTTTGCCATGATTTCCAGACTTAGTCCTGCTTCACGGTTTTGTAAGGAGATGATTTATGTTCACCCTGGGTGCGACACAAAGGTCAACGCCAGCTTTAGCCCTTCCAGTCACCGTCCCAGCTCTGAGTGAATAACACAGGGTACGGTGCAGGTTTTGCATTGCCTATGAGGTGCAGCAGCACCTAGGACCACGGTAGGTGTATGTGCGCTGCTTTATTTCTCCTAACCAACTGAATTAAGCAGGATCTGACCCACCAGCCAGAGACCCACCTGCACCAGCAATGCTGGAGCTCAGACGTCTGACAGAAAATCACTGCAGCCATTTGTTTTTTTCTGAAGGTCAGATTTTCAGCAATTGCCTAAGTCATGTTTCTCATCAGCTTCCTCAGTCAAATAACTTTACTCACATATTACTGTTTTCTTTTTCTTAAAAAGGAAAAAAACCTACAACCCCACAGTCCTGCTGTCTGCTTTTATTTTTGCTCAGCTCTGATTATTAAGACAGATACCAGAAATGAAGTCCCATTCCATTTACTGCTTTTGGGAAGTCTTTGATAAGATTCACAATTCCTGAGCTCCTCTGCCGTGAGCAGGAGCCAGGGACCAGATCCTCCTCTGGCAAACGCTGAACTGCTCTGGGGAACCGTGCCAGGCCTTGCCCAGGGAGGCTCTGGCTGATGCTCTTGGATGCTCTCAGACATGCTCTTTGGCTACTCCTTGTTGTAACGTGTTGTTAACGGACTCCTTCTCTCCCAGCTGCTCCAAGTCCTGTTTCATGTCATCTTTTTGATGGTCAGGGGGAGTTTTATGGTGATAGAGCGATCTGCAGCCCCTGCAGAGCATGCCATGTGTGAATGCATGGAGCACGTTCCTCTATCAAGGAGAAGAAAAAGACTTGAAGAGGTGCAAGAAACCCTGCACCACCCAGTGCGGTCAGTGGGGCTTGGAGAGGCTGCACAAAACCTGAGACTGCACAAAAAGTAAAACATCACAGCTTTGGGGAGTTTAACCACCAAAAAGGTCTGTCCTCTGTCCTTCCTGCGGCAGCCCCTGGGCCTCCGTCCTCTTGTCACAGAGCATCATGCTGGGGTTGGCGCTTTTGTTTAAGTAAATTTGGTGCCAGGAGGTACCAAAGAAAGTCTGGGCTGGCAGACCCCTCCCTGAGCGCATCCCCATGGTGGCAGCATATCAGCAGTCCCCAGAGATCACTGCATTCAGGCTCTTTTAGGACTTTGGGGATGTAGGAAAAAGGGGTAGCGGTACGAAAACTCTGCAGGCAGCCCAAGAAGAACATTGCTCAAGAGCTTCTGCTCACCAGAGGGAGAAGGAGAAAAAACAAAACAAAACAAAACAAACAAACAAAAAACAATCAAACAAACAAAAAAGCAAGCACTTGGGGCTCTTCAGGGCAGAATGCAGACTTACAGAGATGTTTCCTGCAACCTTCCTTCCAATGTGTAATGAAATCACAAGGTTGTATTGGGGATTCCACTTCAAGCGATGGTACCGAGGCCTCAGATTTTGGTGGAAGCCGTAATGCTGTGCCCCAGGGACAGGACTAACATCGTCGAGTGTTTCTCAACCAGCACCTTGGTGCCACAGACCCCTGACCTAAGCACTGAACAACGCGCAGCTTGGACCAGCCAGCACCACTGGCAACCAGCAATTACCCTGTAGCTGCTGGAAAAGACACTTGATGGATATTTTACATGCATGTGAACATCATCCTCAAACTCACATAGTGATTTCTCTTCTGTCTTGGATTTTTCTTTCTCTCTCTCTCTCTCTCTTTTTTTTTGTTTTGTTCCCAAATGCAAGGGAATGTTCATATGGTTTATCACTACACAGCACGTCAGAAATAGCAGAATGATTAAATAAAAGACTTTCGACGTTTCTCATCTGCTTAGACTCAGCTTTATATACATGCTGTCAGCTTTGTCTTACTTCTCTTTTCTTAAAAAAAATATTTTATTTTCTGGCATTCTACCAAGAAAATGATTCTGTTTGGCTTTTCAGGTGAAGTTGGCATGGATTTTACAGAATCAAATTAATGTTTGACAAGTGTGAAATTTGATGGGAAGAAAAAAAATAGTTTTATAAAAAGATGGCACTGTTTGCTTTTGCAACATAATCTAATGAACTGGAAAAGTACAATGCATCCTCATTAATCTATTTAAACTTATAAAAACACGTAGTTTTCTACATCTTGATTAAAATGATCTAAAATTTAGGTCTGTGTTTTACAATAACTCATTGCTTTGAGATTTAAACAAAAAGCAAGCATAAAGGCTTCATTTTTTATTTTATTTTTTATTTTTTTTCCATCACCTCTGACTTCCAAACAGAGGACTGTTAGCCAAATTTCCTTCCAGGTCCATAAATAGCGTGTCCCACTGACAGCACACGCTCAGCGATGGATCTGCACAAAGGTGAGCCAGAGTACAGAACGCGTCGCAGCACATCTGTCCTGCCCCTCAGATTTTGAAACTTCCATGGCTCTTCATTCTGTGGCTCCAACTCCCAACCAAATATCCATGTGAGATAGACAGAGAGCGATAATTTCCTTCAGAAGGGAAGGCAGAGCCAGCGCCGTGCCGCAGGAGCTGTGCTGGCTGGCTGCTGGGCTCTTGCTCTGTCACTGGAGTCAAACAGCAATAAATTGCTGGCAGGCGCTCAGCCTGGCTGAGTGCAGTCCAACGCAGCCTCGTTTATATAGCATCTTTCATCAACGGGATCATGAAAACGCTGCATAAGCAATGCCTAATAAACTCCTTTTGATAAACAATGGAAGGCAAGCGCCTTCTACACACGCACACACAGAAAAGCTCATTGTAGAAACTATGCAAGGAGGGAGATTTCTAAAGCTAGATCTACAAACAGGACACAAATCCCAGCCAACCTCTGGCGACAAGCTAGTAACTGGGTCTACGTTCACCCAGGGGTGAGCTGCTGCCAAAGGGCCTGATCCTGATTCTGCAGAAATCCCTGGCAGCTTTGCCATGAACACAAACCGGGTGGGAAGTGGGATTATAGACTAAGATTCAGGATGATGCTTAGGCACTTGCTCAACTCTGAGGGTGGGCTGTAACATCACTTTTAAGAAGAACATTTGTAGGCAATCTCTTGTGGCATAACATTGGATGACATTTGTGGCATAACTGGATGACATTTGTCACTACAAACCTCTTTCTGATTTTGGTGGGTCCAGGACGTGACTGAAGTCTGCTCCCCCCACAGACACAGCATCCACCTATACCCACAGACAAACACAGATATAACCCAGGCTTTTCATGTAAAGCATCAAAAATATGTATCTCAGAAACAGTAATTTGATTTCAATCATAAAAAGAAAATCTGTGATCGTTTCTGAAATCCAACTCTGTAAAGAAAGCGAGCAAATAATTCCATCTTGCGATTTAAGGAGTCTGGAACTGGGAAGAGCCAGACACAAAGCCATCAGCTTTTAGGAAAGTCAAATACCATGGAAAATAATTTAAGATGCAGTTCTGAGCACATTGTTCCCTACACTGGCTACCCACAACATTGGGAAGATGCCAGCTGAGTGTGGGTGTGAAGATGATGGCCAGGTTTGGATGCTCTGCCTTGCTGGTGTGGAAACCTCATACAGAAATGACAGCTCTCATCATGCAGGAGTGGAGGGTGAGGTGGGCTTGTCCCAGGTCATGGGGAAAAATAAAGAAACTAACAGTCACCACAGCAAGACAGAGGTCTTGTATTTGCCATCTCCAGCCTGGACAGGGCCATTTGAACAAGACGGCATTGTACAAGCCTGTCCCTGACTTGCACTATTTGCTTCTTCCTAGTGCAGAGGAGAACCAAACCCAGCATTTCACCCAATGCTCAGTTGTCACTCCCTCTCATCCTCCTGGTGATGAAAGCAAAACTGAACAAACAGCACATCGCTGGGCATGGTGCTCTGAAACCACCCACTGATACTTTTAGTACTGCAGATGGGTAAAAACCAGAATCAGATAAAAGCACAACTGGGAGGTAATGACTCCTCCGCGTATTCCCCAACAACAGCATTTTATCCAGCAGAGAAAGGCATGGCGTTGCAGAGGCTTTGTGGTGGGACGCCAGCCCCTCTGGTCCCCAAGTACCACCTGTTCTGGTCCAAAACCTCATGGGCAAATATTCTCCAGTCTGATCTCTGAGATACATTCAAGCCTGTATCACTAGCACACTGCATTGGGAGCTTTTCCTCTGATAACCTCAATGACTGGAAGTTAAGGGGCAATAAAGTTCCACTTCTCTGCTTTCATCAAAGCCAAAAAGCTGACGAATCAAATGGCTGTGATCCAAAAGCCTGTCTCCCTTCCTCAACAATAAACACTTTTAAAAGGAAATCACAGTAATTAGCCACCACCTTGCTATTTCAATGCAAGAAAAAGGTTGCAAGGCATTTCCTGGATATCCTCTATCCCGTCTACAGATGAAGGGAATTAAATGGCTCCTATCTTTAAAACATGTGCTTTATAAGAGTGCAAAAAGCATAACCATCTAATTTTATGTATTATGAATCACACAAGAGTGCTTAACAGCCACTTATACTAAAGGAATTTTATCCTTCCAGTTCTGGCTTGGAGTAACAGGGCATGACCCTGCTTCAGTGCAGCCATGGGGATTTTTCAAGTCAAGGCTTCAGCCATTCCATAAGCAGCAGATAGAAATCACAGGAAAACAAACAAATAAACAAAATCGACCAACCAAGCAACAAACAAAACCCAAACAAAACAATACATAATTTTGAAATAACAGATGTACAGCATAATTTTGATTGCAAGGGTCCTTTGGAAATCATCTGATCCAAGTGACAGCAGAGTCAGCAGCTCAGAGACTCATCCAGATGAGCTCTGAATGTCTTCATGCATGGAGATTGTCCCACTTCTCTGGGACTCTCTTCCAGTGCCTAACCACTCACTGTGCATTTTTGCCCTTTATATTGACTTAAAATGTCCCTTGCTGCACCCACAGTGCTTGTCTCATGTCCTTTAGCTGTGCACCTCTGATAAAGGTCTGGCTTTGTCTTCTCTATAGCTCTTCATTAGGTAGCTGGACATGCCAATTAAATTCACCCCAGAGCTCCCTTTTCTCCAGACTGGGCCTCCACAGCTCCCGGGGGCTCCTCTCCAGCACAATCTGCTCCAGCCCCCGAGCATCTGAGCAATGTTTGCTGGTAAATGTGCAAAACTGTAGGCAACCAAACCAAAGAGTACCACTAGCAGATATTTATTATATCTGCTAATAAATATATTTATTTGAAACAGATTAAATAATTGGAAAACAAAAGGAAGGAAGGAAGGAAGGAAGGAAGGAAGGAAGGAAGGAAGGAAGGAAGGAAGGAAGGAAGGAAGG
>CM021763.1:11408098-11458810 GCA_011075105.1 Heteronetta atricapilla
AGGAAGGAAGGAAGGAAGGAAGGAAGGAAGGAAGGAAGGAAGGAAGGGAGGAAGGAGAAGTGATTCGCTAAATTGTAATGCAGTTGCAGCTTTGGTCTCCTCTCACTGTTTTCTTCCCCCCTTTCCCTCCATTTTCACAATAAAATTTTAAAAGGAGAAAAACTAAAAAAAAAGCTGTAAATCTTGAATGAAATACAACGCTATTTGTCATGACAATGTTTTCAAACAAAAGAGCCGGCCAACTCTGATCGCTATCTAAGCAATAAGACCAAGTCAAAGTTGTGCTTCTAATATATTTTCAACATCAATAGCAGCAGTGGAATTAACTTCTTAATGTAAGCCTTTGGAAATCTCTACAAAGACACTAAAAAAGATATTATTTCAAGAGTGTTTTACTGATCCAGATGTTTCTCTCCTTTTCTCCTCTCTTTTATTGTTCCCAGAGAAGACGTAAAAGCTGAAACTGCTTATTAAGTATACAGGCTTAATGAATTGGACAAGGAAAGAAATAATTCTTAACATAACATGTTCACAAGCCAGATCCATGTCTATTGTCCGCAGATATGATAGCAAAATACTTTATGTACACAGAGCAGTCTCAGTTAGGACAGAATCTGTCTCCATGAACCACTTCCAGCACTGAGAAAAGATTTGTTTCTAAAAGGATACAGCATGAAAGTTTGCTGAATTATGCAGTGATGCTGCACCGCGGCCCCAGCGCCAAGAATTATTTTTAGAGGCACACATCTGCAGGTTATTTTTTGCAGGGGAGCGTGGATGGAGTAAATCCTGAAACAATTTGCTAAGCAGACAAGCATTATTGGAGCGAGCTGTTATTTATATGGTGTCACGAGAACACTTGGTATCTGCTGCGGCTGCTGCTGGGACGCGGTGCCGGGGTCGGCGCTGGTCTCCCTGCCTGGAGAGCTCAGACTGCAGTCCGCGGATGATGGAAAGTTCATGAAGCAGCGTTTTTGATGTGGCAGTTTGGTCAGCTCCTCCATTAGAAATGGCAGGCTTAGGAATGCAATCTGGCACTTCTTCCTGCCAACCAAGGGGCTGCAGGGTCCAAAGCACCGAGCACACCAGACCTGCTGTGCCCTCCATACGACTGCGCCTCCTGCTCTTTAACTCGTGGGCAAGGGGGTGGCACGAGGCCGTTTTTTTAAAAAAATGCAAAGTTTTCAGAAACTTGTTCACAGCACAGTGTCCCACACATGGCTCAGCTTGCAAGCCAGACAGAGCCTGAACATGGTGTCAATTGCCCATCAGTCACATACTAATTGTATGAGCAACCACGCTGTGTCCTAACCAAGCAAACCGCAGCCCAAGCCTGGTGAAGAGCCCAATTCCTACTGCCTGATTTAACTGCATTGACACCAGCTACTGCTTCTCCCCTTGCATTCCCTATCCTGACACTGGAAGATGATTTTAGCCCTGAATAACCTACTGATGTTGAACCCAAGTTTTTTATGATAAAACACTACCAAATCAATTCGCACTCTGGTGCTTAAGGTGCAGCCACCTTCTATGCCTGCTTGCTGTTTGCATGCTCACCTGGTTGCAACCATGCAGCCATGCAGAAACCATGCTCCAGACACAGCCTTCCCTCTGATCCAAAACTAGGGATGGGCTCTGCTTCCATGTGTGATGCCTGGATGGCCTGAGATGGGAGCAAGAGGCACTTTTCTTTGGCCAGTTGTGAAACATACAAAGCAAACAGGTGAAATGAGCCCAAGGAAGAGTGGAGCTTTTGTGCGAAAGCCCTTGCTGCTGGAATGGAGACCTGAAGGTGAAAAAAATCTACCTTTGGGACACCATGGGGAGAGGTCTCAAACCCAAACCTGGCCTTTCTTCAGCCAGCCAGTGAAAATGTGTTCTGCTGGTGGGGATCAGAGGTGATGAAAGCATGGAAGGGTCTCAAGTGTGCTGACTGCTGGGAAGAAGCTTGCATAACTTCTCACACTTGATGCTTGATGCTGGAAAACAACAAGCAACCCCATCCCACCCATGTTTAAAAACAGATCCGTTGCTCATCTAAACCAGACCTTTCCTGTGAAAGGAGAATTGCACAGTCAGGGCCTGTGATGTTGGCAAGCTTGTGCAGCCTGGGAAGAAAGAAGCAGCTTTAGCTGGGTTAGCCCCTTGGTCAGAAAAACCAAGGCACAAGAACTTGGCCCAGGGTACAGCTAGTACCAAATGTACGTGATTCGCCTGGAAAACATACTTTTTATTGCTTGATAAGCTTTGGACTCACTTCACCTATTAAGAAATAAACATTTACATGTAAAGAAATAGAGCTTGGTTTTCTCCTACAATTTGTTTGATTTTAGTATTCTGTTGAGGCCTTTGTAAAGTAGCAAGTGATGCTTCTAGCTGTTGTTCTGGTATTATTGGTGCAAAAACAAAAACCTTTTTGTTGTTGTTGTTGTCTAGCCATATTGTGTAATTAGACTTGTGCTAATTGGGTATCACCATTGAAATATGGTCATGTTTTCAGATAATGGTGCCTGGAGGCACATGTCTAATTTGCACTAATCCTTTCTGTCTGAAACAAGTGCAAACCAGGGCTGAATGTGCTGGAGCTGATGGATCGATTCCAGTCCCAGGCAAAAAAGTGCTGAGATCACTGGAGTGACCCTGGCATTTGAAGCATCCATACAGGCTCAAAATTTGGACTAAAAAGGAAAATAAAATATAAGTAAATAAATTTTTAAAAATGTGTAACCAGAGCAAGATCAGGATGAGAATTACTGACCAATTTAACCCATCATTGTGCTTTAACCTCCTCACCAACCCAGTTGTGGCACTCAGTGGTCTCATCCATTGCAGGATCTTCTCAGCTCACACACAAATGCTTGTTTTCTTCTGGATATTGGTTTTGGCTCTGTCTGCCCTATTTCTGTGAGCCACAATGAAGGTCAGCATCCTGCTGGGTGTCACCTTTAAGACACGCTTGCTGCCAGCCCTATGTGTGTCTGCCTGTGGGAGCCCAGCCTTCCCCATCGCTCTGCCCTGGGCTTTCAGCACATTGGCACAAGGTCACTTTTTCACCTTTTTTTTTTTTTTTTTCCACCTTTTTTTTTTTTTGGTAGGCTAAATGTGGTGCATGTGGACAAAACCCTTTTCTGAACATATCAGGCTGCTGTTTCTTGATAACACTCAGCGCCACGTTTCTTGCTTGTCTGCTACTATGAGTGCAGCTGAGGCATTACAGTGTGAATGTCTCACCACCGTGACGCCTGCCAATGAACCTGACAAACTCGGGGTTATCAGCACAAAGGCTATAGGACATCTCCAGCCATGCCCCTCTCCTCAGGAGGTCCAAGCACCACTGGGTGCATGGATGGGTGAGCACACATCCAGCTTGCTGTGCACGCTGTAGGTACATCCTGATTTCATGGGGAGCATCCCGGGCTGCCACACACCACAACACAACGTCTCATCTGCCTTGGCCACCTCAGCTGCATTGGCAACAACCTGTGGTCAACTAATGTATTAAAGACTTCTCTATCTGAGATTAATTATGGGGGAAGTGTCAAGTAGCTCAGGCTCTTGAAATCTCTTTTCCAAATGAAACGAGTGACAGCACTAAGAGCTTTTTTTGCAGCACAGAAGCTACGGCTGTGGCCTTGGCAGAGTCACCGCTCACAAGCAGTGGCAGACACCACACTTATGGACTGCCCAGGACAGATCACAGCCCTGGCGATAGGCAAGAGTCATCACCTTCATCTTAAACAAGCAACTGGGTAAAGTCTGGGTGATTTATTTCTATTAATCCGTGATCTTCTGACATGTTTCATGCTGTGACCACCATTACTAAACTTCCTGACATTTTCAGTTTGATGCTTTACTTTAATGAGTATAATGTAGACTGACTGCTAAGGAATTTGAGGAGATAAGGGAGTAGCAGTGTACTTTTTTCTGTCTGGCTGTCCTGAGCAGTGTTACCTTGGCGACGGTCACTTTGGCTCTCCTTGAGTTAATCTTAGCTCTCCCTAAAAACACATTTTGTCTCCAAAAAGTTACACCCCAGGTGAACACATTGGCACTGAGCTTGTGCTACCCTTCAGAGACAACGTTAAATATACATCTGAGGCTAAAGCAGTACCAGCAAAGATGGTATTAGCATTGCAAGAATCATATCCCTTTCCCTCTCAGAACATACAGTTTGCATCAATTGGTACTGCTGCTAAATTCCCACCGTTTTACCTATCTCCATCTGATACCTATGTGACGTCTTTGATCCACTCCACAGTTCACAGCAGTAAGTACACTTATGTGGAGGTAATGTTTTATGAAGGGTAAGATGAACTATTTTTTTTTTCTGTTTCCTACCCTGTTCACAAGTTGGTTTTTATTCCCAAAGCACTCAAAGGAAGACATTTTATTCCCAAAGCACTCAACATTTTTACAGCCTGAGATATCAATCTGATTCCGCAAAGTTGTTTGAAAGTGTTATATTATATCTGGCACGCTAATATATTTGGAATAAAGGTTTGGCTTGTGGTGTAAAGCAGACTCCCCCAGACACATACACGAAAGGCCTCATACTCCAAACTGAAATGAATATCACCACATTCCTCAACAAATTGCACCTCTTCGTTTGGGTTTTTCCCCCCTTTTCCACCTAATGAAGTGCTTGTTCATCACTGTTACAACCTGATGGGCACAGTGTGTATTGCATTCACACCATCTGCATCATTTACATTCCTAAACATGGAATCTCAGCCAGATGTCTGACTTATCTCCAAGGCTCTGACTCCAGGCATATGGTTTTTATTTAAATGAATCACAACACTAACAGAAATCCACTATCTATTATCTATCACTGCAGATAATAACTCTGAATAAATTTATCTCGGGCTTTTTATTGTTGCCCACACAGACACTTCTGTGGATGAATCTCCTGAACTGCACAAATAAAAATCCGATGAAAGGTGAGGTAGGATGTTACAACACAGAATACTTCATCACAGACGAATTTTGCAGATTGCATTATGCACAGCAGAGAAACATTGCAGCCCTCAGTTATTATTTTGTGATACACCAAAGCAAACTGAGTTCCAGGGATACAAAGCAACAGCAGGAGGTCACCCCAAGCCTACATTTCTATTCATTCTTTGAAGGATCCAGCAAAATCCACAGCACTGGCGTTCAGCAGCAACCACCATGTGCGGGGGTTTTGGGGGATGGGTCCATAAACATGAAACAACGCCTCTCTCTCCTGCCTACACATGGAGCTTGCGGCTTCTGCTGAGAACTCCCGTGGTGTTTTCTGGCACAAAACCCCATGGTTTCTCTTGAAATAAAACCTACACCTTCATTTAGAAATGTGTAGTATTACATGTTTTTTTCTCTGACTGGGATTTCTGGACCTCTCCACACTCCTAATTATTACTGGTAGTAGTAATAATATGTTTTTACTTCCATGATGGTAACCACTATAGCATGAGGTCTGCAAATAGAAGCTATGTTTAACATCAGGAGATGTCCAAGAAAACTGACAGTCCCTTACTTAGGTTTCCCAGACTTCTCACTTATATAAGTCCTTAGATTTACTACCACACGAGCACAGCTTTATAGCTTTCATAGCAGAAAAATATTTTTACTAGACTGACAATGAAGCATCCCTGGCAAGGACCCGAATCCCAAGTCTTTATGCAAACCTTGGCCAAAACAACCCCTAGCCCCAATGCATTTTCAGACCTGAGGGATGGAAGGGCAGATACGCATAGACCAGGACGGGGTCTCCCACATCAGCACATTGTGAGTGCAGGATAACCAATGCCATCGCATCCTTTGTTATAGGTACACATGCAATTCATCGTGAATTCACCACACTAGTGTGCATGGCAGGGGGCTGTTTGTGAGCAGGTACTGCTGTTCTCAAAGGAGAGGGACAGACATTTCTGCCAAGTGGGTTCAGCAGGGTTAACCCTCTTTTCAACTCTGTGTCACCACTTGCCCACTGTGCATGAGGAGGGAAATCAAAGGACACGAAAGGGGGAAGATCTGTGTCACAATGACCCACAGAAAGCCTTCTCGCTCATGTCCTCCAGCCACAGCCTGCTGCCCTCCTCCTGCCATGGGGTGGGACACGGTGGGGAGACACTGCTGAGGTCCCTCCTCGAGGGAGGCCACCAGAGCATCCCCATGCACAACTGCCTCACCGAAGGGAGGAGGGTCAGCCTTGGGTGAGCTCCTGGAGCGGTGCTCTGTTTGCAGAGCTGCAGACTAGGGCAGCCACCCCCTCAGCTGGATAGCTCCAGAGACCCTCCCTAAGGATTAAAGTGTTTTGTAAACCAGCGTGATGTTGCAACGCCAAAACTTCACTGCTTTTGGACCGCTCAGGAAACCTTTCCAGAAGCACAGCCAGAAAAAAAAATGCAGACTGCAATCATGTAATTAAAGGCTGAATCACAACAGAGAACCACAGAAGCCCAGTGACAATTACGTATGCATGCATTAACTCCAGCTTTTCTTAATTTGCAAGCGCTGAACCTTTTGCACGTTTATAAGGTCACTGCTGTGTGCAGCAGTGCTTTGTATTGATCACCATTCCCAGTGCATCAAATTCCTTTCAGTGCTTCTTGAATCTTTCAGGGATGATGTTTTCCCCGTGTTTTTTCCGGCTAATTCAAATACACCTGAGCTAATCTGGGGTGTTCTAAAGTGGGCCTGGCAGCGGGACAACTGCCTGCAGCTCTGCACAGGCACTGCTTGGCCTTGCTCTGTGTTGATGCATTCTCCATGTCCTATGGCTCTTGGGGTGAAATAGGACATCAGAACTTGTATTTCTCTGTGGGATGTCACCAAAAGGCAGTTAAATGGTGACCGTGCCCAGTTCTTGTCTGACGATGGTCTTGGAAGCAAAAGCTGCTGGGGACTGATAAAAAGTGACTGATGATTGTGCTCTAGGAGAAAGTTCAGTGGTTTTAGACTATCACCTTTCACCTGTGCAATGCAAAGCTAGCAGGGAGTCTGACAGAAACCTCCTGCCCTGGGACACATCCATGGGGCTGTCGGGGGGCTACCTGATCCCACCACCGTGCTCCTCTACAGAAGGATGGGCAGGGTCTGCTTGCCCTTCCACGAGCAACGAAGGCATTACGGGAATAGCTGAGATCTTATAAAAATGATGAATGGATTTTCCACAGATAAAGCACAGTAAGTTTTATGCTGCTACCTACAAAAATACCCACTGCACAGTTTCTGAGGAGATTTAGCTGTCGCGTTTTGACAGAGATGGCAAAGAAGAGCAAAATGGTCAAGACAGCTCTTGTTAGAGCTGGGCAGTAAATTACATGCTCTGCTTCCTCCACAAAGAAATGTTTATCATCTGTTGCCAAAAACCACACAGCGCCCTGGTGTTTCCTCGGGCTTGCTTTCCATTTCTCCAGCCACCGAGGAGGCTGTTACCCTCAGGAAGTCTCATTTAGAATAAACAGTTCTTTATGTTCATTATCATAATTCCCAGGGAAAGGGCTGGAGGTAGCTAATTAGCAATTAAGCGTGACCGGCCAAGCAGCCTGGGAGCACCAGGCTGGACCCAGCTGATCTGCGAGCGCATCTCCCAGCCACAGTCAACCTCGTGACTCTTCCTCCGGCCTCGAGGGCAACCGGGCTTTGAGCTCGGGAATCTCTTTTTTTCTTTATTTTATTTTTCTGTGAAAAACACTTTGCTGTGTATGGGGGAATAACTAACAATAGTACTGTTTCAGGAAATGACTGACTATAAGGAAAAAAAATAAATAAAAAGAACCTGAGTCAAAGCGTTTCAGTTCCTCATTGAGAAGCAGTGTTTCAGATTCAGATGTGACTGCTTCTGGAAGGCACAAAGGAGACTCCAAACCCCCAAGCACAGGTGTTTTGGAGGAAGCCTAAATTGGACTCCTTGATTTTTTTTTTTATTTTTTTTTCCCAGTTCAGGCTCTGAGCCCTGAAAAATGCCAGCGATGCCCACAGCATCACCACCTGGGAAGAGCCGGAGATTCAGATAAAAACCACTCCATGCGACGCTGGGGATCCTACACGCCTGGGGGGTTTGGTCCATCATTCGGGCAGCGAGGGGAAAGCAGCTCACATAAGCGATGGAGAAGAGCAGGTCTGTTTTAGATCTGAGCACAATGAACCATTTTGCCAGCTAGGGAGTTACTCGTGGAGTAACTACATGGGAGATTTCCAGCAGCACAGATTTTTGGTTCAGTTTGATGCCTTCACCGCAGATTTAGCTCACCTCCTAACAACAGGGGTTAATCTCCTCTCATTAACATGGCTTATTAGAAGATCACAGCAACCCCCCCACAGATTTAAAATCCACAAGTTGAGAACCTATTAACCCCCTGAAAGCAATGGCAAGTTAACACACATTATACTCCTGCTCTGGCCCTTCTGTAAGTGAGAGTCTGGGTTTTGTTCTGCTGGTTGCACTACCTAAAATAGCTGCTTGCTCAGATATAGCTTGACTGCTGTTGGATGTTTTGTAACAGGCACAGAGATGGTCTCACTTTTGAAATTTCTAAGATTTCAGAGTCCCACAAAGACAGTTTTCCAGTTCCCACTGGCCTGCAGGAAATGCTTGTAACCCATGAGTTTGAATCAAAACAGAGCATTTTTATCAAATCTTGTTCAAGTTATTTTTTCCATTACCGATTTCTCCCCAAATCATTATTTACTTATACATTCTTTGCTACTTGGAAACACAGGAGGAGAGAACAAATGCATCAGCCAGCAATGCGCTGAGGATCATCTCTGGAAACGCTGATGGCTTCTCGCTCAGTGAGTGCATTTCGATGTAGGCACATCTAATCCAGAAAGCGAAGCCGAGAGAATGGCACCATTTCACAGGAAAACACGCAGAGGTGGCCAAAACCCTTATATAACACAAAGGGATCAACAGAGCGACTGAAAGACAAACCTCTGTGGTGCTGGACCGCACTGCACGCACGGTGCCCCAGAGACCTGCCTGCACTGGATTCGGCAGGGCGTTCAGATATCTGGGCTTTCTGAATAGATGAGGAAATTCATCCCGACCCCCCTGTCCGCAGAGCCTGGGTGAGCCAATGTGCATTGGACACGAAAGGAGAGCTCTGAATCCGCACTGAGCAGCACGTGCTGGACAGTCCTGCCTGCGGACCCCTGCACGGATTTGTCCCTGCAGGCCAGCAGGGGGAAAGGAAAACAAGGAGAGAGAGTCTGGCATGAGGTCCCCAAAGAATTCCAGTGGGGGGAATAGAAACAAAGGCAACGTTGAATTTTCGTGTTGAATTGAAAGCAAGGGAGACCATGCAGGATGAGCTGAAAAGGCAGGTCTTGTTCTGTATGGAAATTCAGCATCTCCCTCCTGCGTGGCCGCACAGGGCTCCCAAGGCTCTGCCCTACTTTATTTTCCCTGATGATCCCAAAGGACTTAGGAACGGATGGCACTGTCTTGCAAAAGTGGGACAGCCCTCCTGGGGTGACACCACGGAGCTGCTCCCTCCCTGCCATGACCTGATTCCCCCATCACCGAGCTGCTTGGAGCCAGCAGTCACATATCACAGAGGGGGTACCCAAAGAGCAGGGCACAGCCTGGGCACCCCATCCTCATCCTCAGCTGAACACCACCTGGCCAGCACACAGCATCTGCCTGCTATCATTTCATCTAACCTCGTGCTAAATTTCAGCCCTTAGAAATTGATTTCAGCTGAATGCTGGTGGCCCATGGCTAT
Source organism: Heteronetta atricapilla (assembly GCA_011075105.1). NCBI lineage: Eukaryota > Metazoa > Chordata > Aves > Anseriformes > Anatidae > Heteronetta > Heteronetta atricapilla. Next base: position 11,417,812 of record CM021763.1, read on the forward strand.
AGGCTCTGCTTTCATTTACTTCCAAGCCATAGCTGCAGATGGGATTGTCGAGCAAGAACAGCTTGCTCTGAGCCTGCCCAGTTACCTGGGCTGGTGGGGAGGAAGATAAAGCAGCCCTCCAAGTGTTATGACAAGAAGCCTTTTAGCAAAAATGAAGCAGAGAGGCTCTGTTTACAAGAGCTGCTTGTAAATGGAAACCAAAACCTAAATTTGAAAGGAAAACCACATGGCCATAATCTCTCTCCCGTGAGAGGAGTAATAATTCCGATGTCACCCTACAAGCTAAATGGTCTCCCCTATCCAAAGGAGGATTACCATTGCATTCCTGGACCATACCTGACCTGCAGAGCACACAGCAGCACGGGGGGTGGAAAAGCTCACCCCCCCCCCGACTGCTGCACCTTTCCCTGGCACAGCCAAACCCAAGGTTATGGAACAGCTCAGTTTTCGTTTATAGAACAGCCCAAACAATTTTTTTAATTTATTTTTTATTTTTTTCTGGAATGAAACCTTGCTGTGAATGTTTCCAGCGGGGATGGATACCAGCCTGCTTCTGCTGTTTCACTGTCAACAGGCACCATGCGAAACAAGAGATGGGTTCCTTTCTTAGTGCTGCATTCCATAATTCAACTTCTAGGTGAGAATTAAAGAGGGATTTAGGAGGCTGCTGCAGCATTTATCTCGCCACTGGGCATCTTACACAAGGACTGGCCTTTGGCTTGTGTTTTCTCCCTGGAGAGGAGGAAACAAATCCTCCCGCCTCCAGGCACGGCACCCATGGAAGTTTAGGGCTGGCAGAAGGTCTCAGAATCAGCCAGTGGCAATGCATCAGCTGGCAAAAAGTATTGGTTATTGGCTTTGCTAGTACTGGGTAAAGTAAACAGGGAATAAGAGACAGCATGAAAGGAGGGAGACTAAAGCTAAAGTCCTGGTTTGCAGGTCTCTCCCAGCAGCTCTCCCAAGGAGGGAGCAGCGTGTACCCACACAAGCCATGAAGTCACAGGCATAAATAAATGCAGAAGAAAACAGGCAAGTCTCTCCTTGAGAAAACTCAGTTGACAGAGGGAAACTCCTGCACAGAAGACATGCAACACAATGCCAGGGTTTTGCTCCTCCAAAAAGCGGTTATGATCAAAGGGCTCTCTGCAAAGAAATCCCTCCAGCAGGGACCTCCCGCCCTCGCCAGGCACGTGCACGAAACCCTTGTCCTCAGACACAGCCATCCCTTCCCAACACCCACAGCCACCAGCCTCTCGGTATTGGGAGGAGCAATGCAGCATGGATCAGTGAGCACCGTGATGAAGACGGAGCAGTGCCTGCACTGCAAAGTACCCTCACTGACAAGCACTTTGGGTGGCAAATGCTTACGTGAAGGTGCCTGAAAAACTGCTGCACACAGTGCTCCCCATCCCAAGCCCAATCGGCTGAAATCCCCCTGCTACTGATGGTTTTCCCCACTGATTTCCAGCTTTCAGCTCATGCAACATGCTGTAAATTCCAGGAAAAGTGTGGATGCTCTTAGCAGCATCATACCCAGAAATCCAAATCAAGGAAGAATCCACAAAGCATCACTCAAAGGCAAATCATTCAAGCACCAGCGAAACTAACCGCTGGGCTGAAACCCTTTTCTATTTGAGCAGTGGTTACCTTCCAATAAACCTCTGCTAATTTAATGTAGGTACACGGGATGATTTTCCTCTGTCATAAATACACCAGACATTTTACAAGAGCTACAATTTTGTCAGCGTCTGTGGGTCACTGTGCTAGCCATCACGAGAGGCTGTCTTGTTGCAAAAGGGAGTGGCTTTCTTAGTCAATTATGCCATTATTTCCAAAAGCATGCTTTAAATGACAGGATATAAATCTCCATGGGTCTCTCCTGAGCACACAGCTCCATGTAAGTATCAGCAGTGGAGAACCATTTAAAAAAACAGCCAGACCCCAAAGACCAATGGGGCTGGATCGTGGGAGAACGCTGGCAAGAAGCACGGCTCCGCAACAGTGCAGCAGCCAAGGAAAACAGGGCTGTGCTGGGGCTGCCCTTCATCCAGATGGAAAAACAGAGATAAAAATTGTTAACCCTGCAGGTAGCAGCCTTGCCATGACCACCACATTTCTAATTCCAGGTGGTGTTTATTATTTCTTTTCCTTCAGGGGCTCAGAGCATCTCTAGATATCTAGATACTCTAGCAGCTTGTAAGAGATGCAGTGATTTCCACATCACAACACTCTGTACACGGAAAGTCGCACATGAAAGGGAGAGAAGCATTGCTGTTTTTTTTTTATTTTATTATTATTATTTTTTTCCACAAACTGAAAACATTTTGCAAGATTGTGTTATCTACTCCGCAACACAAAAGCAAAATTGGACAGGGGCAGGACAAACAAGAGAAGATTGATTTGCCAGAGGAAGGAAGGAGGCAGGAGCACTGCTGGCAACTGCCATGTGCTTCGCTACTGGACCTACGTGACAAAAACAGCCTCACGATTGTGATAGGATGAGCCCACAAAATCACAACCCTGCCCAGGGCAGTGAGCACATAAAAAAGGACCCCTGAAGCAACCAGAGAACGTGGCCCTGGGAAAATGGCATTTCTGTTGTTTATTCTGCATCATGAAGATCCTCCGCAGTGCTGCCCAGCCCTGGTGCCAGTGCTCTGCAAGCGGGATAGCTGTGCGCACCCCTGTGCACAACACACGTCTCTTTGGACTCCTTCACACGTGCATTCACAGGAGGCTAGCACATGCTGCTGCTCCCCAGGAAAGTAATGAAATTCTGCACTTATGATGCAGAAGCTTGCAGAGCTACATCCGTGAGGAAATCACTGAGATCGAAAAATTTTTTTTTTTTTTTTGTGTTAAATAATCTGTGTTGTATTTATAGACTTCTCTGCAGCATTTAGTTGGAGATATGAGTTTTCGCATTTTTGGAAAAGATGTTTCAACTTTTTGCCATAAATTCTTGACCAAGCACAAGGAGATGCAAAGGAAACATGAGAAGTGCTCTTACCAGTGGGCTAGGAAAACACTTCAAAACCACGTGTCAGCTAAGGACAGATTCATGTGCAGCATGTCCTTATCTGTGCCACAGAGTTTTTTGAAAGTATTGCTGCTATGAGAGATAAAGAAAATTTACTAGTGTGCATACATTTCCAGCAACGCGCCTACGTTTCCAAACAACACTTTATAGGATTCAGCTCAGAGAGCAGCAACTGAGGCCAAGAGGAAAGATTACAAGATTAGAAATGCCGCGTTGAGAGTAAAAGGCAAAGCATGACTATTCAGAATCAGGATGTGACCAGTGGGACAGGAAAGATGAATGAGTTGTCCAAGAGCTGTTTCCTAATGACTAGCTGTTTCTCTTTATAAAGCTAATTTTCTGTAGCGAGCTGGGTACATGCTTCCCCAGATACACATAGAAATAAGAGGAGCCTGTGAAGGAGGAGTCCTCCTTTCTTTGCCAGGTAAGGAGCTGAACACAGGGATATCAAGATATAAAATATCTCTGCTCGCTTCAGAGCAATCTGTGACCACAAAAGTTGGAGTTTTCAGGGTTTTTACACCATTCTGCTTGCTCAGATCCTGGTTCTCACTGACTTTGGGTGCAGCTGTGAGTTCTCACTGCTGCAGCAAATGCCAACCCAGGGCCCAGGCAGGTAGCAGAGGACTGCCAGGCATTGCTCCTCATCTCCTTTTATTTTGTGTCACAGTATTGGAAATAGGGGGATTGTAAGTCAGGAAAGTAGCTTCTTACATCAAAGATGTGTCTTGCAAGGCAACAGCTTGCTATATATATATTTTTTTTTCATTTCTGCTTTGAAACCTCAGTAAAACAACCAATACCCTACAACAAATTCAAATAAGGTCCTGCTTTGAAGTCTAGCAGTTTCCTCTGTGCTAGAATATTATTTAATTTCATAGTTTTTGGAATCTCTGGCAGAGCCAGAATGCCAGCTATACTCTAGGGTTTCTCTTTAGATTTCTTTTTAAACACATTGCCACAATGTTAAGCAAACCCAGTGACTCTAATGAACTCTGTTTTAAATGAAAAACATGTTTTGTAGCACTTAAAAATCCATCAAGCTGCCAGAGATTGCTAAAGTAACTGGTATGAATTCCCTGCCATTTTCTACATGTGAAGGTCAAGCCTGGGAGATGAGCAGGCTCTCGGAGTTTGCAGACTGACTCCATCTGTTACACATAAAGTTCAGTTTTGGCAGTGAAAACACTAGAGAGGGGGGGAAAATAATTTAAAAAAAGTCTTATTGACTGTGTTTACTAACGGCAGGGCCTGATCTTGTGGGGAGCCGTGCACTTGGTGAGGTGGAGGGGACAACGTGTGGACACCCACATGGGGTTCACCCCCTGCTTGTTCCAATTAACCCCAGACATCGTCATCGTCATGGCAAACTCCCTGCTCCAACGCTGCAGAGGCACGAGGAGCCTTTTTTTTTGAATTTGTTTGTCTGTCTGTGTGACCTCAGGTTCCCCTCTCCTGTTCCTTTGGCCAGGACACCTGGGGTGGAGGATGCTGAAGCTGTGGCATCACCCATGGGGTGTCCTCGGCACCCGCGATGGAGGGCTAGTGCTGCCGGTCACAGCTGTACCCTGTCTGCAGACAGTGATAAAGAGGGAGTCATGTTTTTAATACCAGAAGGCGAGAAGACCTCGTATCAGCAAGGACATGAGAGAGGGAACCGCACAACAGCTCCCTCCCCGGCATTCCTCTCCGGCTGCGATTAACGAGCGCCAACCATCAGCCGCGCTGCCCAAGGGGAGTGCGACAGCCACGAAAACGTGGCTTTGTGCAACACGGGAGGCTGGAAAAGAAGCAACGGGGTCGATTGTCCCACGTGCAATGGGACACGTGTCCTCGCCATCACAGCCGGGCTGCCTCCTCCCACCTGGTTCAGGTCACTACCATGGAAATACAAGATGAAAGCCCTCTCCTTTCCAGTATATGTATATATTTTCCATTTCTGATGGAACCAGTCAGTTGTCTCTCCAGCTCTGGAGGTTTTTTCTCCATCTACCCCTTACCCACCAAATACCAGGTGAACTCCAAGACCCAGGGATGTCGTGGTAAAGGGTAAAACCACCTTGCAATGCCCTGTCCGGACTGGAAAGCTGCTGCCCATGCTGGGCAAAGCTGAACTCGGGGCATTCCTCTGACGTGAGTCACAGCATGGGCCGAGGGAGCCAGCCTGCACTACCCGCTAAGCAACAACTGAAAACAACCCAATAATGGGAACAATGTTATTGCATCTTGGAATTACGCTTGTGGTAAAATGAAAACCTTTGCAACAAACACAAAAGTCTGCCGGAGGAGAGGAGAGGGGAGGAGGGCTATTAAAATGGAAGCCAGATCTGAGCTTCTTGTCAGGCTGAATTCTTTGCTGTGAATAATAAGCTTTTACCACAAAGAGAAAAGAAAGTTTGTTCACTAGCTGGGATTTTTCCAGTACCCGCACAACATCTAAAATCTACAGGCTCTCTTATCCCAGTGAAAGATAATTACTCTAAAGAATATTCTTCAATGAACCCTTAGGGGACAAATTATGATACGTCTCTGAAAACACTCTGTTCTTTTCCCCCCACAAAAAAATGTTCCCGTGCTTGTTTCCAGGAGGTAGGCAAAGCGAGCGCTGCAGCGAGCAGAAAGGCTCTCTGGAAAGCCATTTAATATCGCACGCTCAGGGGCAGCCTTCCTGCACCATTCACGATGCTACGCTTTTGCAAAATCCAGCAGAGTCAATCGAGAGTCCCAAAGAGCAGCATCCCAGTGGAAATTCCCAGCAAAGGTACTTTGCTATCCAGGCTCGAGCACCAGAGGCACTTAACAGACGTGCATGTAGATTTGTCTGCACTCGCTGGTATAAATCTTCCTACGAGCACTGGGGAACATTGGCCAGCAAATTCGGTTTTTAGTGTCCAGGAAATATGGCCTGTACGCAATAAAACAACTATTTTAAACAGGATGCAATAAGTTTTTCATGTAGGATATTTATGTTGCTGTGATGTTTTATAAATAACAGAGTAAAAATAGTAAATAAAAAAGGATTGAGCTTCTGGTGAACACACAGACTTTTTCAATCATGTCGGAGGTTGCAAAAAATACTACTTTCTCATCCTATTGTAGCTCTCAGTTACCCACTGTTTCTTTGGAGACTAATGATGCTGTGCACCATCTTTGTTTTCAAAGATTTTAGGCTGCATTTTTAGTATCTCTATCTCATCTGAACAACTTTTGACATTGCCATCAGGACTGTCACTGCTTCTAAGCAAGCATTGTCACCAAAAATTGAGGGGGGAAGCACCTGACCACTATTCAAAGTACACAGCCCTGCAGGATATTCAAGGACTGATTAATGCCTCATTTCCTATGCATCAGTTAAAACAAAAAGTTAAATTTCATAGCTATTCATGACAAAATTCTGCTATTATCACCAGAATTACAGCAGGGCAGGGCTTACCTCTACTGCCTCTTTTCTATCAATACTGTATTTTTGATTGTACAGCACTGACTAAGTGCCAGAGTCAGTCCACATGGAGGGAGCAAACCAAACCAAAATATTTTTAAAAAGCAGCATTCCATGGATTGAGGATTTTAAAATAGCTACAATAGGAATTACTTTATTTACTTTTCCTTTCATTATGTAGAACAATGGCCTATTCCAGGCTCCCAGGAAAATTATTAATAGCACTTGATGCTGAGATCGGAGACTACTCTGTATGGGGTAGGCAGGGTAACTCAGGGGCACTGGCTTGGCTCCTGCCCCAGGAACTTTACAATAATGTTGTCCAGCTTGCTTTGCTCCAAACTACCTTCTCTTGCCATCTTGCAGAGACTCTCTTCACCAGCATCTTCATCTGTTGCTTGAACCAGACATGGCAATTCCCTGCTATGTGGCTGGTGCATGCTCAGTCATGTCAAGGGAGGGCTCACGTGCAATAACGAAGGGGATGGAGTTGGTTCAATATTTGCTGTAGCTGTATTCCACAAAGTGGCGAGGCTTCATGCCATGCTATTTTGTGAAACAAATTAGCTCAGCTCTACTAATTTTCAGAGTAATTGGATCCTTATGCAATATAAATAGAGAAATGTATCTACATATTCATTGAAATGGTTAAATGATTAACTGCGAGAAACTTACCAGAGGAACTCAGCCTTCACATCCCCGTACATATATAAGCTATGGAATTTGAAAATAAAATCCCAGTTTTTTAAGTACCTCTCATGAGCTCCCTGCTAGCTGGTTTATCTGTAACTGTAGCGGGCCTGGCCAAAAACTGCATGCAGACTCATTTGGCACTGGAAAATGTTGATTAACCATAATGTAAATGTTTTCTATGACTGCGTCAGTTTTGATGACACCTTCAATAGAAAGGATTGGAGATAATTTGAAGAGCATGTTGAGTTTTCTTATACATAAAAAAATAAAAATCCAGACAACAAAATATTTTGAAATTCTTGTCTCTACCTCATTCCAGAAGAAAGCATGCCCAAAGTGCTGTTATTTCCTTTTTTGTTTGTTTGTTTTGGCACATTGGTTTGTGAAGCCCTGTGTAAGACTGGTCTCTACTCCTGACTTTCAGTACACAACCAATCCCAAATAGCCTGGATTTGATCCCACTAGGATGAACGATGGCCTTATTCTCCAGAGCACCAAGAACGTGTGTGCCACTGCTACCAAGAGGAGCCAGGCTCCTGGTGCGTAGCACTTCCAAGCATCTAAGAAAACTTCGATGGCAATGCTTAAGAACTTAACTTGTGATTGAATGCCATGTTTTTCTATTTATAATGGATATCTTTCATTCTGTTTCCAAGAAGAACCTGAGTAATGTGAGCATTTGCTTTCTAGAAACAATCTATTTTCCTGCTACGTGCAGTGCTTGTAGTTTATCTGTGAGCTTGCATACTGATTTCAGATAAAATGTCCGTGTGCTCTCCATCACCAATCTGGCAAGTTGTTTGCTATGATTTACTTTTACATACAATGTAAATAAGTGTTCTGCCCCAGTAGGTTACTTTTAGCTTGTCAGTGCTTCATTTGCATGTTGCAGTCACCCATATGTCTTCATGCTCCTGCTTCTGGCTTGGCTTTTGAACACGAGAGAACAGCAGCAGGGAACCACCAAGGAATGGCACTCATTAAGACATTGACTAGATATATTTACAGCACTGAAAACATATCTCCAGCTTCTCAATGTTGTTTATGAAAGTACATTTTAATTTTAATAAATTCACATGGAAATAACTGAAGTCACCCCAGGCTTTTTTTAAAAAAGCATAGGGTAATATGGACAGATACTGTGCATTCAATTTACAACCTGTAAACAGGACCTGTGAACATATTTTCATTAAAAAAGCATTAAAGAGCTCAGTGCTACCAGCTGTTGGTGAAGCTCAGCCCCTAGCTACCCCACCACCCCCATGCAGTTATCCGTATCCAACTGGGAGCAGACTGCAGGACAGAGCACATTTGCTCTCCAAAGAGAGAGCAGTGACTCATGGCACAAATAAACCGATAAACCCACAAGTAAACAAGCACAGAATCTGAATATTAGAAAGGGGGCTATGTAATTTAATGATGAACAAAGAAATCTGGCAAGCTCTGCTGGGATCTCATTAGAGCAGTAGTTAGAAGCAGTTCAGTTCTCCAAAACACTGCAGTCTGTGGCTTGATCAGATGTTGGACAATCTCTTTTCTGAGCAGGAAAATGCCAAACTATTCAGTTACTAGCATGAGAAGCTGGGTTTTGGAAGGGTGTCATCTTCCTGCCCACTCTGAGAAACGAGGAGTGCCAAGTGCCCCAGATTCTGTACCAAGTCCCCATCCTGCCCAAAGCGAGACGGGGCTTGGCACCCTACAGTAGGGTCCCTATAGGGTTTCCTTTTTCATATTGATAAACCACAGCCACCACTCTGCATGGCAGAGGTTTTACTTACTATTTCCAAAAGGAGCAATGCAACCATGATACTGCTGTAAGCACATGTTCAAAGTTAACAAACAAAGGAAACAAGATTTTGAAACAGACATTGACGTGTATGTGAGAAAGTCTGACCTGAAGTGCATGACTGATCTAGACTCACCTCAAGCCGCCAGCAAGCTGCCATCCTGCTACAACACCTGAGGGTATGATACCATTTCTAGCCCTGGAAGCTTTCAAAGATAGACTGGATAAACCCCTCAGTGACCTGGCTGGACCTCACAGCTGACCCTGCTTTGAGCAGGAGCCTTGACTAGAGACCTCATGAGGTCCTTACAACCTGAAAGATCGTTTGATCTGTTTTTTGCTCCCATGGCTAGTATCTTATTTCCATCAGTAGCTCTGTTATCAACAAGTATGTTTCTTAATATGTATTTAAAAGTGAAAAGAGGCATAATCTCACCTTGTGACTCCATCCATACTTGTACTACCATGCCAGGGACCAGTGTGTCTCCCTGAAGCTATCTGGCACACCCAGCCTCCTACCTATATGACAAAACCTACTGGCCCCCAACACATGATATGCTGTATCCATACAGCCTTCCAGGAAATGTCCCATCCTTGTGTCCCTGAAACACATCCAGGAATTGTCACAGACTTGGCCAAAACCATGTCAAGGACACAATGCCAACAATCTACTAGCACGGACAGGTGTAAACCAGTGCTCTGGTTTAAAAAAAAAAAAACAGTGATCTTTTCACTCCTTGGCATAGTATAGGAAAAGAAGACATTCCCTGTAAGTGAAAGATTGCTCCTCACAAAATCCCTGCAGAAGGGGAATGCTTTCACACGTAGGAAATGTGGAGATAGCCATATTCTTCTCTAACTAAATACACGGTACAAATATTATCAGAGGAAATGAACTGCAAGCACTGAGCTGGAGGAATTGGTTCAGCTGAAGGAGAAATCTTCTGGGAGGGGGTCACATCGCAACCTAGAGAATGGTCTTTCAAGATCAGCTACGTGGCAGCTGATACAGAGCATGAACTTTGTAGGCTTTGGAAAAGTACACAGCAGTGTGGACATGGCTGGCCATTTGCAACTGTTTCGTAATGAATCTGTAAAATAAAGCAGCCAGTGATCATCCTCTTTTGGAGCCATCCTGGGTACAGTTGGATGTGACACAAGGAGCCTTCTGCTTCCCTTGCTTTCTCTCCTATTTACCAACTGGATACTAAGCAAATGAAGAGGTAAAGAAGACAGAATCATAGAGTCACAGAATCATATAATGGCTTGGGTTGGAAGAGACCTTAAAGATCACCCAGTTCCACCCTAGCCTGTAATGGATCAGGCATGTACCGAGCACGGCCAGCAGGATGATAGGAACTGAGCAGCACAGGGATTTGGGCCTCTTGTGGCACCTGATCCTGCTGATGGTGCCACAGCAAGAAGCCCTGAAATGCAGCCTCCTTTCACTGCCTGGACAGCATCTGGCTCTCCTGGTTGAGAGGTTTGATTCCCCGTGCAAGCCTGTTGCAGGAGCCCAATAAATTAGTTTGTTGAGCTTGTTTTAAACGCATGCCCTTTCTGTAAGTGTCTGTTTAACAGGTGGAAAAATGGATCAGAGGAGGAGGATAAAATGCACAGAGAACTGATCAGAAAGTGAAAACAAAGGAACATAAAGAGAAAGCAGCATGCAAAAAATACACTGTGTCCAACACTCAGGAGGAAGCGCCTGCTCCTCAGTAGCACTCTTTGCTGCTGCATGCAGCAAAGGCTTGGCAGCGTTGTGCTACTGACATGCTGCTAACACCATCGCATGGTTTCCCTGCACCACCCTGCTGTCCTGCATCGACATGCTGTTGAGCTTCAATCTGCATCCCAAATCACAAATATTTGGGCACACAGGCTGTTCCTCCTGCTCTGTGTGGTAACTAATGCAACAGCATCCTGCTGCTGGGCTGGGAATGCAGAGCTCTGGGGCAGCACAAATAGCTGCAGGCCAGATCTCACTTTTTATCTCCTTTGTTTGTGTAAGCACAAACATTCACAGGTTGAGGAAGGAAGGAGAATAATCACCTCCTTTCTCAATGAATTTGGACACTTTCCTATTTTTGCTGACCTCTGTGTTCATAACCAACAAATAATAGAGCATCACCGCATACCAACAAGTCATTTCCATTGTTGTTTTTTGTAGTTGTATTTTGGTTTACAGCACTAAATCAGACTCACCATCAGAACATTGCCATGTACAGTTCAGTGCAGGCAGTATTATTGTAGCTGTCAGGAATTAGACAGGTTTTAGAAGCTGGAACCAATTGCCAGTTACAATGAAAGAGGAACCTCTACATAAATGGCTCAGGATTTCCTGTTATTGCAGATTGATTTTTGTGATGCAAGGCACGATTCATTTTTTTCCCCCCAATAATTAAACACATGTGAAGTAGCATTCTTTCCAGTCCACAACAATGACTGGAGATTGTTTTGACAGTGTTTTCAACTGAAGTATTTTTCATTAATATAAATAAGTTTGTTTCACAAAGTCATGACTCCACAATGATATCATAGCACACCAATCTACTTTTTGAGGAAAGCTGTTATTTTAAGAACCGTCCCAATACAACTCCTTGAAAAAGTCTATCTTAATCCATTCCATTTGCTTGAAATTTCTGGGCTTGCTGACAAACATAAGGCTAGTGCAAAATGCATCAGCAAAAAACCAAAATATTTTGTAACATAAGCTTTAAAGGTATTTTGCTGTTTTATACACAGAAATTTAAACATGACTATAATCCAAGTCCCCTGATGCTTTTTTCCTATATAGCATTACAAAGGTAAACTTTTCAGTCAGTGAAATAGAGCTGAAAAATGATTGCTTTTGATAGGAAAAATGTGCAGTGTTTATGACTGCCTGGAAGTGCACTATGGCCCCAGTCAAACCCTGTTGATGTTAGTGGGGATCCTTCCCCAGACTTTATCATCTCTGTTAGCAGGAAATGCACTGTGAAGAAACTTTTTTTTTTTTTTTTTCCTCAATACCATGATCTAACTGCTAGAGATAACACAATGGCTTCAAACAGGAATTGCAAGGACTAGCAGGATAAGCAAAAAGTCACGACCAGGTTGTACTTATACCCAGAATCTCATTCTGCCCTGCTGAACATCCCTCTCCTACTGCAAGCCATGCATGCTCTGCAGCCCAGCCGCTGCTCACCCCATGTCCTCCTCCCTGCACACACTCAGGGTGAAGCACTCCTGGCTCTCCACGTCCTCCCCATCTGCCCACTTCAGCCTCCTCTGCCATGAAGGAGTATGCACGTGGATCATACTAAGGAGATTTGCAATTCCAAAAGACAAAAAAAAAAAAAAAGCAGATGGGTACCATGTGGCTACACAGCCTACATGTCCAAGAGCAACACATTTCATGGGTCTCCATCCCAGTAGTGATGGCTGTGTCCAATAAATGGGGCATCAGATAACCAAAGCCTGAAACAAGCCCTTTGTATTTTCCCTGTTGCTTTTTATTAAACGTGGGATAACATATCTTTTATTACCTCCACTGAAGCAATTCCTTTGTACCCACAATAGCTTCGGGTAAAGACCCAACATAGCGTTCACCTTGACTAAGCCCTTCCACCCCTGGCCCCCCCACTTTGCTGTTGGTTTTTGTGCCACATGAATGAGTGCTCGCTCAAGCTTCACAGCGCAGGGCAGTTTAAAAGGACCGGTTTGTTAAGATCTCCCAGCCGTCTGCGGGGGGAATTCCTCACAAAAGCAGATCTCCCCTTGGGGATTACTGCGCTACCTTTGAAGACTGCTTGCCAGCGTTGCTGCTTTTTATTTGGAGAGGTATTTTAGCCTTCTGAAAGGGTGTTGCATGTAACTTGTTACAGACGGTTTCTTTAAAACGGCTTTACAGCCCAAGTATCTAGATGTTGATTTACGAATATCTAGGTCTTTCCTACCCAGCCCAGTCCTTTCAAAGCACTGGAGATAAATGTAGGGGCTGAGAACACAAGCCCCCACAACCTTTGACATGGGCAACCCCGTGGCTTGCACCTGCAGGTGCCCTGTGCCCCCAAGTCTTCTGCTGTGGCACGTCCTCCAGCAAACCCCCCAGCACTGAGTGCCTCTGGAGCAAGGGAACTCACTGTTACACACAGCTTGTCCCAAGGGCCTCTGTGCTTTTCTCCACTAAAATATATATACATGTCTGTATATATATACATATATATATATATATATATGTAATAAGATGCTGGCATTGCCCTAAGCATCTCACTCTGGGAGAGGAGCTGCTAGCAGCCTGCACTGCACTGAGCTTACACAGTTCCCCTGCATCATGTGCTTCTGCGGGGTTCCATCTCGCAGGCCCTTAGTTTTCCCTGGATGTGTCTGGATGTCTGACTTTGGGATCTGGATCGCATTAGGTGGCCGGGTGCCTAGAAGTCAGCCACTGCAATACCAAAATCACTTTGGGCTTAGCCCAGAGAGACGAGCCTGATGACACCCAGCAGCTGTAGCTAAGCCAAGGGAGATCCAAGTTCTCCAAAAGTGTCTGAAGGACCCACTGCTGCACCAAATGGCCTCCCCCTTCCTAAAGGGGCACGCAGTGCTTTCCTGAACACAGGAACAGATGCAACCCATCTTCCAAGCACCGAGCACACACTTCTCTTTCTGACTCCAAACTGGGATTTAGGAGTGCTGAGTTCCAAAAACTGAAATGCAAAGTCCAAATCCTAAAAAGCTCCCAGGCTGGCTGCTTTAAATGTCACAGCCTGGTAGCTGGGGGCCTGCACTGCACAACCAGGAAGATAAACAATGGGGAATGAGGCAGCACATGGCAGAACCTCTGCTTGCAGGCACTGCAGGCAGCCCACACCTCCCTTGGCCAGGTCTGCTTAAGTGTCAGGGTGGAGAAATAGTCTCCACAGCACATATTTCTCTCTCCTCCAGAAAAAGAGAGGGGATGAGGGAAGATGGGCAGGGAACCCACCTTTGAAAGACAGATTTGATTGTAAGCACAAGAGCTCAACACTTATTTTTAAATCAGGAAGGTTAAGAATTACTTCTGGGCATGTGCTGTGAAGCAACAGATGTTTTTTTTTTGTTTGTTTTTGTTTTTTTTTTATGCCATAGATAGAATAATGAAAAAAGCTGCACACAACAGCTATAACTGGATCAGTGCTCATTAATCATTTGTTTAAACCATGCCCAAGTTGTCTTAACTTCATTTTTAGAAATTCACCAGCTAAACCAGAATGTATTTTGGAGGCCAAACTGGAAAGAATCTAAGGAGTTCTCCCATGAAGTAATCTCGTAATGGCAGACTGCTTCGTCCCATGTGCAGAGCTATTACCCAGCTATTGCCAAGCCGAAGTTTCAGTTCAAATTATTCACTTATGTTTAACTGGAAAGGCTGATGATAACAAGCAAGGGTTTGTGGTGCTTGGTATGTCTTGGGGGCACTGCAGGTACATCAGACCTTTGCCATGCAGGTGACAGGCACTTGTCCTCAAAAAAAGGAACCTCAAATCGAAGGGAAGCAACCCAAGACAGAGCCAGAGGGACAGCAAAATGCTCATGGCTGCCAAAAACCACAGGTCCTGGAGCAGCAAGGCTGAAAGACTGAGGATAAGCAAAAAGTAGCAAACCTTCATTATTTCACGTGCACTGTGATGTAAAAATTAAGGATTCGCTGTAATTGCAGGATGTCACATCACGGCATGAGATTTAAAAAACAGAGAAAACAAAACATTCAGAATGGAAAAGCTGGCAGCTTCCCATGTGAAGGAAGTGAAATAGTAGGACAGAAACCTTCCTTAGCTGTTAATAGAGATTCACGCCTGTTAATTATCAGCTGCAGAAGGTGGCAAGACCCTTGGCTGACAAAGCATTCTGGAGAGTTATGTTCACACAAGCACAAGAGATCCCAGAAAAGCAACAGATATCCCGGTGCCCTGGGAAACTTGCTGGGAAGAAACACAGCACATCCCAGAAGGAGCTTCTACACATTCATAAATTCTAATTGAATGCAAAACATCCAGGAAAGAGACCTCAGAGATGCAAGGAATCCAGTGAAAACATCTGCTCACTCTACGGGAAGATGGGTTATGTAGCCAAGAAAATATTAAACTGCCTCAGGAAAGATAAAGCAGCAGTATTAGTGTCCTAGCAGTAGGCTTAAACCTCCAGAAATAATAACAGCTAACTCTTGCTTAGAGGAGGGCTTGGTTCAGTTGCATCTACTGAGACCTGTCCTTGAGCTTCTTGGAAAACCTGGTCGCTGAGGGACATTTGTCCATTTTAATCCAGAAAGACAATAGCCACAAAAAAAGATAGACTACTAAATTTGAGTGCCCAGTGAGACTTGCTGTGCAGATCCCCATAGGAGTGGCAGCCCGTGTCCATGGGACCGTGTCCTGAGAACTGGGCTGGGATAACAACCCACTGGCAAGGCCAATATTGGGCATTAGGAGAATTTTAGAGATGCTTCAATTAAATCAAGAGGTTAAAAAAAAAAAAAAAAAAGGAAAAAAGGCAGTTTATGCCTATGATTTCAAATACTCGTAAGAATACTGCTTACTCTGTCAGAGCCAAACTGGTTTAAATTTTAGAACAGACCAAGACATAAAGCCAGTGAAGTCTGAAGGAGCATTGGCACCAGACAGTAGGCATCCATTGTCTTAAAAACACCCAGCCTGGCAACTTAGCATCACTGCTGTGAGTGGGAAAGTGCCTCACGGAGCAGCTGCAGAACTCATTAGCATCCAGGATGTGTCTGCTCACAGTCACCCCAAGGACATCCCAGAAAGCACAGAAATCAGCCCTGTTTTGAGCCTCCCCACATTTCCCACCTGAATGGCACTCAGAGTTTACAGGAACTCAAGGTAAGTTATCTGAAGGGCCAGTTGCCAGCAGTTTGGTTAAAAAGCAGCTGCTTAGCATGCTTTACAGGCTTTACCTTTGCTTTTCAGGAACAGCCTCTCCATTAGTACTTGGTGAAAACTGTAATTTATATCCTGGCTTGCATGCTGCATCACGCAGAGATAAGCAGCCTTCATTTCACCAGCTCTCCCTTTCCCACAGTTTATCAGTAAATCCCACGATCCCCATTCTGTTCACATCAGTCACCTTAGGGCAATGCCTGCGGCAAAGCCCATGTCTCCAGGGGGTCTGCAGCACCCACTGGGTTGCCCCATCTCTTCAAGCTGGAAAATGTGCCACAAAGCCATAGCAGTGCCATACCAGGCAGCTAAGGAGGTTTGTGGGAGTCCAGCAGTGGTCATCCATCACTGTGCTGGCAGGAACAAACCCCAGGTTCTGGAAATGCAGGGCTGTCAGTGCCGGATCTGGCCACCATTCCTCCCTGCTTTCACACACAGGCAATCTCCAGAATAGAAATGAATCGCTCAATAATTTCTTCCTAATTAAGTACAAATGATTTTTTTTTAACCTGATGGAAAATATATT
This sequence comes from Heteronetta atricapilla, assembly GCA_011075105.1. Lineage (NCBI taxonomy): Eukaryota > Metazoa > Chordata > Aves > Anseriformes > Anatidae > Heteronetta > Heteronetta atricapilla. The sequence goes on from CM021763.1 coordinate 11,434,216, forward strand.
TTAAAAGATGTTTATCCGAGAAATCAGATTTAAGCAATATGAGGGATTAGAAATGAGATTTTATAGGAGGAAATTTTGTGCTGGAATAACTTTTACCAAATAAATGTCCATAAAATATATCAGAGATTGCCAAGCTGACAACATAAAAAATGCAAAACTGTCCTGTACCATGCAATGTCACATAGCATGCTCTTTGCAAGAAGCAGAGAGCATCAGATGAAGCTAGTAAGAATCAAGTACAACATGAATTTTACCCAAACAATGACTATTTGAACCATGGGGCTCCATGCCAAGGAATGATAAGGTTCAAGGGCAAACTGGACAAATTCACAGAAGAGAAATCCACTGCAGTTACTAAACACATACAAATTATATCTTGCTCTGCAAGTCCCTGAGTTGAAAAGGGTTGAAAGCTGGGAAAAAGCAGCAGGAGAATATTGAGGAGAGTGACCTTGGCCACTCATGAAGATGAGGTGAGATGCCAGCACCATCCAGCCTGATGATCCTGGTGTCTTTAGGTGGTGTTTTAGGCACTCCAGCTCGGTGGGCAGGAGGTGCCAGAAGTGCAGAGTGAAGAAGTATTGCCGTTGTGCACATCACATCTGTGTTTTCCGAGGAGAGCTGGAGGATCCATGGGCTAACATGCATGGACAGTGGTTCCTGTTCAGGAACCAAATAACCTGTTCCAGTAAAACCATCTTTACCCTACATCACAGTTCATCAGGGTGAAGTCCAGAAAGCACCACTGTCACAGCTTGCTTGGCTTTCCTGTTGTTCAGGCCTCAATATTCACATACGTTTTGGCAACAGTTCCCATTCTAGTTCTGCTTTGTTGCGTCAGCTGACTACGAGTTGTCAAAAAAAGACAGTTGTCCTCTACCAGGCATCCCTAGAAAAGGCCTGGACATAGGGCTACAAAGCTGCACCTAAATGGCTGAATGACAGGGAGGTGGTTAAAGACAGATCATAGACTGATCCCAGGAATCAGATGCAGGGATAAAAGATTTCAGCTGTTATCATGAAAGTAGCATTATTGGGGAAAAGAACAGAAATTACGTTATGCAAAAAAGAAACATCTATAATGAGTTAACAAGAGACTTGCAGGCAACCAGACAATGTCATTTATTTTTCTGGACAGACACTGCCATGGAGAAACCCATCTCTTATCACCACCACACCACTCTGACCAGAATTATGAATATTTCCCCAATACATGATAAATGGTATCACCAAGCATAGCCCTTTAGCCACAGACATCTGGCAAAACCAACAAAAATGTGACTAGCTAAAAAGAGGTTAACAGTACAAAACCTCACTAAACTATGAAGTAGGGTTCTTAGTTGCATAATGTGGGCCAGCTTAATGTTGTTTTAATCTTAAAATAACAGAGCATCTAAGGTCTTCCATTTTTTTCGGCACCACAGGGAGCGCAGGGAGGCTATTTGAGCTGTGAGCTAAAATGGAGGGGATAGGTAGACAAAACCAAGACTAAATGCTGCCTTTTCTCCCCTCCCCACCAAAATCTGGTATTTTGACAGCTGAATGTGTCTTGCTCTCCCAAGAGATGCAGAGATACGGACTGGGACCTGACATCACAAATTGCATCAACAAAAAGCAAAAAACAGCTGCACGCAGTCTGCTGCAGCAACTGCAGCCCAGGCGCTCCTCTACAACCGGTAACAGTGAAGCTCATGAAGTACAGGATAAAATCAGAGTGGAAATGGAAGCATAGATTTCAGTCTGTGCTGAAAACTGGTTCCTGATCATGCAGCCCCGTGTCTCCCTCCCTCCCCAGGTGTTGCAATTTTTTTGTTATTTCCCCAACAGGCTTAACCTAGGTTCTGCCCTGCAGGATGCTCCCCCCACAGCAGCGCAGGAGCTACGCAGCTTGCCAGCAGCCCCATGAAGGTGGCTTTTCTGAGCCTGGGAGGAGAGCTGTTGTGCAGAAATCTGCTCCCTTGGAGAAGAGGAGAAACTGGAAGATAACACCAGAGGAAGACACAAACAATGGACACCCAGCGGACTCGCGCACACAGAGGGAAGTGCCCTCACACAATAGAAAAATGTATAAGGCGCATTGAAATGCCCACCCATGTTTGATGACGCTGTAGACAGTCTCCTATTCTCTATCCTCCAGAGTCAAACGCAAAACAAAGGCCTATTTTTTTAAGATTAAGACCAGAGACACTGGGATTATATAAGAGATTTGACAAAATGTATAATGGAGGGACTCGGCATGCAAACTGGTTTGGATGGGTGCCAAAGGCTCAGGTCACAAAAACTACATTGTTTCTTCTTCTTTTGCCTTTTAAGTCTTTATAAATAAGCACTGTCAGGCACAAGCTATTGTTTTCTTTTTTCTTCTTCTTCTTTTTTTTTTTTTTTTTTTAAAAAAAAAAAGGGAAAGATATGATGATTTTTAAAACTTGGGAAGTACTTCAGATTCAACTTCTGCATGACAACCGAAAGTCTGAAATTAATTATGCCAACACTTCTGCTATTTGGGGGTGAGAGAGAGTACTCCTTGGTATTAAGAGCAGAAAGTTCATCCAACTTCCCGAGTGCCTTCTAGCATTATCATACAATGTGCTATATAAACATACGCATACAGACACACTTTCCCTAAATGTACATTATTAGCCTTGGCAGCTCCTGCGATGAGATATTGTTGTTGCTTTGCCACCCCAAAGGTAACATTTTTGCTAAAAATTGGAATGAATTCAGTTGTCTCATTCACTTTGGGACTGGGATAAGGAGAGTAGAACTAGACATGTATCGTTTAGGGGAAAATTCACACAGTTCAGAGAGTTTTCTGTAGCCAGTGACACCCCATTATCTGCATTAGGGACCTCTCTGGCTTAAAAACACGACACAAAGTAAAGGGAAAAAAAGCTGCCTGGAGCCACAGTGCAGGCAAATCTGTGGCAGGGTGGCACAGGGGGGATCCTTCCAATTTTTAGGGTCACCAAGTGTTCTGCTTCATGAAACTCCTGGCAAAACTGCTTGAAAACACCAGTATGTTCAAGCAGAAAAAGAAACACGGCATTTCCAATGGGATGCTTATGGTGACACCATCCACAGTATGTGCATTTCTTTTTCTAGCAACAAGTACTTGAAAATAATTTAAATAAATGAAATAAAATCCCACCCACCAGCAGAGATTTTTCACAGGACGTCGGGTATCAGCAGCTCAGGTGTTAAGCAAAGCCTCGGACACAAGATTTCCTGATGAAGCCACAAGCATTGAGCAACTCTGCCACAGCAGCCAAGAACTCCCCTTGATATCTGCACAGGTTGAGAGCGCTGTGCTGGCCTTTCCCTGTCCAGCAAACTTGCCAGCTGTTTTATTCAAAGCTTCCCTCATCCTCCAGGAATCCAGATGCAGCTTCGGCATGATCCCAGTTCAAATTATTTTTAAAGCCCCTCTGTGCTCTTTAAATGACATGATAATTAAGATTAGAAAAAAACAATCAATCCAGAATTTGAGAATAACACAGAAAGCCTAAAAAAGAAAAATAAGGTTGGTTTTAATTGTGCAATCATTCTCTAGGATGAATTTGTTAGAGACAATCTGGATAGGAATCTTTTAAGTAAGCCAAGAAGTTTAGAAGGGATAAAAGGAATGTGTTAGTGAATCCAAACTGTTAAAGCAATTTTCAGAGTATCTTGCCATTTTTAAGTGTAGCTTTCTGGCTCTTCAAATATTCCGTGATTTTTAAGAGGTGTATTTTATTTTCAAGTTACTGAGAAACTAAATCAGACCATCATCTTGCTAAGTACATACATGGGTGCTCCAAATGCCCAGAAAGATAAAATACTGTAAAACAAGACTACTCAGGAAATTATTAGACACAGGAACAGCATAAATAACCAGCACTGATAAGACTAAAAAATTGCCATAGGTAGGCCAAAAAAAAAAAAAAAAAAAAGTCTAACCTTGTCCCATCTCCAGCAATAGCTTAGGGAAAGAGCACTAAAAATGGCCAAGCCTTGCATGGTTCTCTTCTTGCATCCCTCCCCACTTCCAGCAAAAAGTCACTGGGACGTATCCCAAGGAGGTGGTCTCCACAAGTCTAACAGAGACATTTTTTGCCATATTGGTGTGTTGAAGGGGTCAAAATGTGGAGAACTGGGGCATCCAGAGGCACATCTCCCTCCAAAGGCTGCCTCAACCATGTAACTGTCTTAGCCATTTTTTTTTGTAAATGAGTGCTAGTTTAAAAATTGTGAAAAAGAAATCACATCACAATTATTAGCAAGATAGTGACTTTACCATTTTTTGATTAAACAACACTGCACTGCACTTGGGGATTACAGGAAAAGGTCAAACAAAGGCTTTGCATTAACAAAGCTGCTCTGAAGTCTTGGAAAGACCTCAAGTTTCATGGAGCTAAACCACAGCTGTGAAGGTACAAGGGAGTAAAGTGCCTCTGTGGGGACACTGCTCCCAAGCTGAGAATTTGTATTCACTGCCATCAATTCTCCTGCCTCTTATACTTCGTACTGACCTTCTTTTTACACCTCTTTTTTCAGAGGGCATTAATTCAGGTTGGCTAAGAAGATTCTCATTGCTGAGGAGTAATGACAGCAGAGGATGGAGGGAAATAAAGGGGCTGGTCCATGGAGCCAGAGGCAGGGACCAAGAGGAGCATCCCATGGTGGCCCTGGATGGTGAGTGTCCCCTCCACTGGTCTGGCTCCTCATCTCTGCCAAAGGCATCAGGCCTGGCACAACGAGAGCTGTACTCTGCATTACCGTAGTTTTCTATAAACAAAATATTGCCTGCATGATTTTTTTTAAAAAAAATTGTTATTATTTTTATACCCGTCCCTCAATATCAAAAAGTATTTTAATTTCTGGCACATTTAAAGCTGTTGTTAGAAAATCCTGTAAGAAATTGTCTTCAGATAAATTAGCCAACATTCTTTATTCCTCAGTGATATATCTCATCTGCAGGTCTGGCTGTGCATTTTATTGTGTTAAGTCCCAAGTACACGTGGCAGGATAACAAGGAGAACCTGAAGAAAAAATCATCTGTGCATGCCATTGACTGCTTCAGGTTCAGAACTCAGACTTTTTTTTAAAGACAGTTCACCTTTATATGACTTTCTTTTTTTGTTCATTTTTTTAATAAATAGTTTATAACTGATTTCATATCAGACCTTCACAGAGAAACATTTTAGCTGCAGAATTGTAGTAAAGTAGGTCACCTTTCTGATGGATTCAAATTTAAATAATATCTTGGTGCATGCTTGTGTTTTAAGGAAGGGTGAAATTGTGAAGATGTTATAAGCAAAACATCTGACATCTGCTATGGCCGCATGGGAAATCTGCCTATGCCAAAGACCAAGAGTGCAGAACTATTTTAAGAAATCTTTCCACTGTTGAATGACTTGGTGCATGCTGAATGAGATTTTTGCTAGCAGGAATTATGCCACCTGGAAACCAGGAGACTGGGACAGAAACATCAGGAATTATACCCTGAAAAAGCATCAACACAGAGAGCTGGCCATGCACACAACAGATCTGAACTCCCAAACCACTGCTGCAGGGGCTCTTCCTCTGCGAGGCTTTGCTAAAAAGCTTTGTCTTCTTCAGTCCCAGCCAGACAGATCTCCATCTCATGGGGATTACCCTGGTCCTGGGGGGTTTGGTCAGAGCTGCAGTCAGGTCAGATACTGCCTCAACAACACCATGGACTGCACTGCCCATAATCAGTCTTATGAGACAAAATGGAAAAAAAATATTCAGTATCAGCCCCTGACACCTCAAGCCCTTCCCCATTTTGCATACTTCCCCCCAGTAAGACTTGGGCTGGTTTTCTAGATGCCCACGTGATTTTTTGTCTACTTGGAGCACCATCGAAGATGAAATAATTAATAATCAGTAGGACATGATTAACTGGTGAAATCAAGCATAATGGAAAGGCTTTGCAAAGAGTTCCTTGGATGTGCTTAAGAAATTTAGTAGTTGAAAACAGGGCTTTTACCCCAAGATCTCACTTCATGCTCCAAACCAGTGCTTGATGCAGAGGAAACAGCATTTGCACAGCTCAGCCTCCCATTAAAGATTTTGGGCAAAACATGCAAGCAATTAGTATGCGTGAGAGCTCCTTTATGTCTTTGCTCTGGTTTGCCAGAAAGTACTTGGGAAATTCTGCAACTGAGTTTTAAAGGGGAAAAGGGGGATAATTGTAGCCAACTGAACCTTGACAAATGTTTTTCCCTAGCTCTATCAGATGTGAACAGATTGCATATCCACTTACAGGAAAGTGCAGGCTTGCAATTACACTTCAGAAAGAATCTCCATTAATAATTTCAAGTATTTGGAAAAGTTCATGCACTCCTGCTGAGCTATTGTTGAAGAATTTTTGATTAGGTAAAAGATTTTATTTTTTCTTGAGCCAAGTATGTGCATTTGGCAGAACGACACACACCCAGTATGCTACTGGAATGGTATCAATCTTGGCACAATGTTCCCCAAGTTTCTCTTGCTATAAGCACTGCTTGGGGGGTGGGGAGAAGGGGATGGGGTGAAGAAAAAAAAGAAGAAAAGGACAAGAACATAGAAGATAAGTGTTGTTTCCATGAAGAGAATACAACGTGTCTCTGTCCCTGAGGAGGAGGTCATAGGGCAACAGGTGGAATGAAAGCCTCCAGCAAAAACTCCTTTAGAGCTTTCTTCAGACAGGTTTAAATCACTCTGCTTTACATCGGACTGGCCTTTGACTTGTGCTATCGCTTGCCCTGGGGCACTTTGCCACACAGGCTTTCTAAGGACGGTTTATAAGGCGTCTACAAGATGTTGCTGAAGTGGGTGTATGACAGATGGACCTCACGGCAGCCAGGGGCTGATGAACGGGCTGGCTGAAAAGCCTGATTAGCAAAGCGTGCATCAAAAAGGCAGCACGGATTGAGCGACACAGGAAGAGTCTTTTTGAAGATACACAGTTCAAATAAGGAACAGAGCTAATTGGGCTTTTAGAGAATAATTATGGATCATATGACTTAGTCAAGAGTGAAATGCTTGTCAAACACAGCTAGGCTTTATTTAATCTTTTATGATTAAATCCCTTCTATAATTCTAAGCTTTGGAATGACTCCCTCAACACCAAAGAACAAATTAAACCTTCTAAATGGAGTTTAATTATACTCTGATAGCTGTCCCCATTCCCTTCAAACATTGATAAAAGCCTTTAGTGCAAATACTACCACTAAAGCATAATCAAAGTGAAGTCTCTAGTTTGTAGCAATGGCTGAGTGACTGCTATTTTGATGCTCTTTCCTTTTATCGAGTAGGAAATGGCTCCAGGCCTCTGGACAGTTCACAAGTAACGCCACCACCAAGGAGAATACGTTTACAGTTAGTGTCTAGGAACACGCTCTGATGCTTCTGCCTTTTCTGTACTTTGGGGATAGCTCCAAAAAGGCAGTTTGCTGCCACAGAGGCAAGAGTGGCACATTTAATTGTGAGGCTCCTCTCCCCAGAGCAGATTCAGAGCTTTGGGCAAGGCACTTTGCCTTCCTGCAGCATTTACAGGAGTTGGGAGAAAAATCCACAGGTGAAATGATGCTGTGCCCTCAGCTCTCCTGTGAAGGTAGGCTGCAACCTCCACACTAACACCAGCAACAAGTCAGCCCTACGGTAAATCAATAGGAAAAATAAATAAATAATTATATAAATAATAATAATAAAAACCTCTGCTGGGGTCAAACATACTGTGCTGCTAAAGCTGATACTCAGCATGAGCTATCTTCATACCGTGTCCTTCTCTCATCTCCATATAAAGCCTTCAGGAACCCGTTAAGTTTGGTGGTGCAGATTTGTTCTGTCACCCTCAGTGATGCACCAAACCATCACAGCCCATGGCATAGCTGAGGTCTCTTGTAGAGCTGTGAACCCCTGAGAGACGTGTAATCAAATGCAAACCTCGAGACCAATTAAAGGAAAAATAAAATCCGGTTGTTCCTGATAAGCCAGCCACAGTACTAATGCTTAACTGCTGGTGTGTTGAAAGCGTTGAATGGCTTTTACTCTTCATCTACACATGCAACCACTTTCCTAACCAAACTGTCAAAGCTTAAGACAAATACCTCAAAGACATACCAGATTAATTAACTCATAGACCAAAGATAGGCTTCAGAGTACAAAAGTGTGTTAAAACATCTTGTAGGCATACCTACAATCTTAGGGTAGGCACTGGATGGTCTGTATTCCTCCCTGTAGTATCGTTTTACCAAATACCAGCAACATTACAGGCTACAAACATCTTTAAATACGTAATCAGAATTTGCATGAGAAATAACACCCCAGTGTGCAGATTTCCCTCCAGAAGGAAAAGTGATTATGTAAAGGACATAATCTTTCCAAAAATAGAGAGACTAACATCATTTGCATAGGGAAAAATTAAAAAGCAGCAGAATTCTGTTTCTGTTTGTAGCCCCAATTAATTGTGTGGTATTAGCAAGCCCTCTGGGTAAAAATACAGCAGCCAAAAGTTGATGTTGCAATTTCCAGTGTGCCCCAAGACCTCACAAAATAGTTTTGTACCCAGCGTTGGGTAACATTTTCAGTGCAGGGGGTCCTCTTTGGTTTCCTGCTTGCATACTCATCTACTCTAAATTCATTAGCGATTATTTCATTTCCTGTGGCTACATTTGAAACCACAAAGTTCTTGCTCATACAGAAATCTCCTAGTCAAAGGCTTAACTCTGCATTAATTCAGCATTACCAGGAAAGACCAGCCTCCCAACTGAATTCAACCCTCCGTTATCCCCACAGAGAGGATGTCCCAGCTTGTCTGCGACACAGCCACATTTCCTATCACAAATGTTGGCCAGGCAGTCATTTAAAAAACAAAACAAAACCAGGTATTATAAAGCACCCACTGTGCTTTGGACAGAAATAAAGAAGCAAACCACCCACCCTTTACACAGCTATGTTCAAAATATTATGCAGACTACAAAGGCACTGACCCCCATATTAAAAAAATAATACAATTCCATAGAAAATTGTCAAGTACAGTAAAGCAGTAAACCTTATCACACATACGGTGTATTAGACCTGTATCAGCTCAAAGCTTTCAGTGTTTTTTGGTTTTGCTTGTTTGGTTTTTTACAGCCCAACTTGGGCTGCCTGGGCATTACAAGAAACACATTTACTCCCTTGTTTCTTGGCCATGACATCCTATGTTACTTAAATCCTAAATTACCTTAAATATTTTCCCCCTTTAAAGTCAAATTCCCTTTAATTTCAAATCACAACTTTAGTATGAATTAGCCTGTGCTTTCTTATCAATCACAGATGAAAAAGTGTTTGAGAAGAGGCAAATACAAACTGGTTGAAGGATGCTGGCTTTGAGCACATTTTTTTTCACCATCTTTAAGGAGTTTATAATTTTGATGTTTAATGCATTTACCTTTCTACAGTTTTTTGTTGTTGTTGTTTTGTAACTAAGGCATTTGCAGCTGTACTGGAAAGAGATATACAATACATGGGATAACATCAGATGCTGTATCAGTCTAATAAGCAATCACATAGAGCTTTGTTAAAATAAGTAAAATGCAAGCTGCAGCAGAATGACTGCAGAAGAAACTATTCACACCCCATTGTAAATATGAGGATAAAAGTCTTTTGTAAAAGTCTTTTATGTGACCTGGCTGACTTTCTATCTCTATCTAATTTGATAGCCAAACATTTTTCACAGGACAACTGTAAATTAGTAGAAACTTTTTAGGGATCTTTTTCATAGTCACCTGATCAAAGCCATCTCTCAATGATGGCTGTGTGTGCTCCAGACCTAGAATGTTTGAAAATGGTAAAATATGTGCTCTATGAGAAATATGTGCTCTATGTAAAGCAGTCGGCTCTGAGAAAATTGAATTCATTGAGTTCTGACTTTGAAGAAATACATTTCTGTAGTTTTGTGTTGTTTGGAGCAGCAGTTTCTTTTAGTCAGATTTTAAGCAGTTGCCTGCTCATCTATTTAATATCTCATTTGTTCTTGATAAAGCCTGCAGTTTGGAAAAACCTCTTCCCAAGCACACGATTTTGGAACAATTTCTGCTCTGCTGGCCAGTTATTCTAACTCCCTAGAAAGAAGTCAGGCAGCCTTGAAAGGTAATTATCTCCTGCTGGTCATATGCCATTAGCCCAGAAATTACACCACCAGCTACACAGCATTACCTGGTGGCTCATATGGAAACAAGCTAAAAAAATTGTAGTGTCTGCCTTCTCTCTATTATTTGACATACTTTTTTAGCAGTATGAAGATATAATATTGGCATTTGTTTTAATATTTTACTCTCCATTACCCTACTCCTTATCTTTGCATGGATCCTTGTCTTTGCTTCTGGTGGCTAGCAAATGTGACGCCCATCTACAAGAAGGGCCGGAGGGCAGACCCGGGGAACTATAGGCCTGTCAGTTTGACCTCAGTGCCAGGGAAGCTCATGGAGCAGATTATCTTGAGAATCATCATGCGGCACTTGCAGGGCAAGCAGGCAATCAGGCCCAGTCAGCATGGGTTTATGAAGGGCAGGTCCTGCTTGACGAACCTCATCTCCTTCTATGACTAAGTGACGTGCTTGGTGGATGAGGGAAAGGCTGTGGATGTGATCTACATTGATTTCAGTAAGGCTTTTGACACCATTTCCCACAGCATTCTCCTCAAGAAACTGGCTGCTCTTGGCTTGGACTGGCATACGCTTCGTTGGGTCAGAAACTGGCTGGATAGCCGGGCCCAGAGAGTTGTGGTGAATGGAGTCAAAGCCAGTTGGAGGCCAGTCACTAGTGGCATTCCCCAGCGCTCGGTGCTGGGGCCAGTCCTCTTTAATATCTTCATCGATGATCTGGATGAGGGCATTGAGTGCACCCTCAGTAAGTTTGCAGATGACACCAAGTTAGGTGCGTGTGTCGATCTGCTCGAGGGTAGGAAGGCTCTGCAGGAGGATCTGGATAGGCTGCACCGATGGGCTGAGGTCAACTGCATGAAGTTCAACAAGGCCAAGTGCCGGGTCCTGCACCTGGGGCACAACAACCCCAAGCAGAGCTACAGGCTGGGAGAGGAATGGTTGGAGAGCTGCCAGGCAGAGAAGGACCTGGGAGTATTGGTCGATAGTCGGCTGAACATGAGGCAGCAGTGTGCTCAGGTGGCCAAGAAGGCCAACAGCATCCTGGCTTGTATCAGAAACAGTGTGGCCAGCAGGGCTAGGGAAATGATTGTCCCCCTGTACTCAGCTCTGCTGAGGCCACACCTCGAGTGCTGTGTTCAGTTTTGGACCCCTCGCTACAAGAAGGACATCGAGGTGCTCGAGTGAATGCAGAGAACGGCAATGAGGCTGGTGAAGGGTCTGGAGAACAAGTCCTATGAGGAGCGGCTGGGGGAACTGGGATTTCTCTCAGCCTGGAGAAAAGGAAGCTCAGGGGTGACCTTATCGCACTCTACAGGTACCTCAAAGGAGGCTGTAGCGAGGTGGGGGTTGGTCTGTTCTCCCACGTGCCTGGCGACAGGACGAGGGGGAATGGGCTAAAGTTGCGCCAGGGGAGTTTTAGGTTGGGTCTTAGGAAGAACTTCTTTACCGAAAGGGTTGTTAGACATTGGAACGGGCTGTCCAGGGAAGTGGTGGAGTCATCATCCCTGGAGGTCTTTAAAGGATGTTTAGATGTAGAGCTTAGAGATATGGTTTAGTGGGGACTGTTAGTGTTAGTCAGAGGTTGGACTCGATGATCTTGAGGTCTCTTCCAACCCAGAAATTCTGTGTGATTCTGTGTGATTCATGGATCTCAGAAGCACAGTAGAAGTAGAAGAATAAGGTGGCTATCACACATATGCAAACCATGCAGGTTTCCCCCCCAAAAAAGAGGCTGAAATTTCACTGAGCTGTGAAATGAAAGACAGCATAGATGGATTTTTGTGTCTTTCCCAGCTGCAGGTCAATTTGCACCAAAATGTGGATATACAGACAGACTGTAAAAAAGGCTCAATGCTATTAACAAGTGGGATCTTTTAATGCTATAGGATACTTATTGTTTGAAGACCATGATGCCACTAAGTGGGAGCGGAGACATTCAACTGCCTCTCGCTCACAGTATATCTCACATTTACTTGATTAAATGGTCATTAGGATTTCAAAAGCTGCAGCAGATGAGCCAAGCCTCTCTCACGATGCTACAGACCATTTACAATAAATAAATGTCTGGCTGGTTTGAAGCACAAACCGTAAGCCACGCAGGGAAGACATGAGTCACAGCTGGGAGAGGCAGGGTAGCTCTTTCCACAGAAGGCAGGCACAAGGAGCAGGAATGGGGCCACCTGAGCAAAAAGCCAAAATCACTGCTGGCCAGGGCTGTCCAATTCAGCAGGCAAGGCGTTTGACTCTGGATTACCCATAGAGTTAGGAAAAAAATAATCCAAAATGTAAGTGGTGACAACAGGCAGATCTGGTGTTTGCTGAAGGGAGTGGATGGAAAAGGTTCCTGATGTCTGCAAGCTCCAGATCACATCAGGAACATCTCCTTCCATGGGATTTGTGTCTCAAGAACGGATATGGACAGAGCATGGGTTTCAGCCGAGTCACTGACACACAGCATCACTAAAATCTGCCAACAGTACAGGTGTTAAAGCTGTTAAAACATGCATCCCAGATCATATATTTTTTAAGTGTGCGATCTATTATTTACGAAGTGTTTACTGAAACTTCTGACGTGAATTAAGTGCAAGGTCCCAACCACAGTGCACTCTGGGGCTGAGTGAACGAAGACAAGCAAAGTCAGCCAAAAGAAAAAACAGAACAAACCCAATAAAAACAGCGTTCCTAACCCCTCTATTGGCTCCATCTGCACGCAAACAGAAAGCTGTGTAAATCTGCCTCGAAGCTGCCCCCTCGATAAGCACCTTCCAGCCCAAGTCTCCAGCTAAGGCCTATGGACATCTTTGCAGTTTTGGGTCAGCAGGATTTACATGCACAGATGAGTGAAGGCAGCAATAGAGGTGAGACACCTCTCATGAAGCTTTCACATCTTATAGCAGGAAGGATAATAACTTTGGCAATGGTTAGCACCAATAAGCCAACTTTCTAAGTATTGGTTTGCAGATGAGATCTTTAAAAAAAGAACACATTACAATTTCCCTCATTATTAAAAATAAATAAATAAATAAATTGATGTTGTCATGCCTTAAAAATAGTATGCAATCAAGAGGGGATAAAGCAGTACAAAGCAAAACAAAACTTGTTACAAAGTCATCATAACTTTCATGTTCTTTGATATCTGAAATTTTCAGTTGCAATTACGCTTTTAGTTTCTCCTCTGTTTTTCCAGATACTTTCTCCAGGACTCAGGCACACTGAAAGGGAGTAAGCTGGGAAAAATCCTTAATGTTAACCTGAGCCAAAACCTAAAAATAATAAATTCTTTCTGAGAGGAAGCTCAAAAAAAAAATCATTTCATGTTCTGTCTCGAGCCAACAAAGATGTAAAAGTAAGATACAACTAGCATGCAGTTGTACTTTCATCTTGCACTAGATTTCATCTACAACAAAGCATGTCTCCCAGGATTTTCCAAACTTATCTGTTCTTCTGTCATTCAAGGTATGACGATTTCAACTATATACACTGAAATCTGATTTAAAAAATAGTATTCAAGATGCTGCAGACTTCAAACCATAATTTCACCTAGAGAAACTGTTGCTGCATGCACACAAATACAATGCTCTAAAATGGTGCTTCAGGGAAGGATAAGAATTTATTTTTATGTATATATTTTAATACTTATATCTTTATATATACATACGTAGAGTTTATTATATACATTATAAATATTATATTTATAGGTACAGTAGTATATTTTACACATATATGTTAAAAGTAAAGCTTGTCTTAGGAGCATTTTGGCAAAACCTTACTTTCTCTGGAGTACTCCATAAGGCAAGTTTTCCTGTCTGAATGTGTAAAATCCCACTGTATACAGTGATGCTATTAATATTCCTATTACTTTCCAAGTAAACTGTATTTCCCAAGATATTTATGGGGACAAGCAAATTTAAATGAGGATTAAAAGCTCTTAAAAAAAATAATCTTCCATCATCCTCTCTATATACAGCTAGAAATCATGCATTGCTTACAGTGTTAATAGTATCTGGCATATTTTAAATTTTCTTTCCCCTGATAAACCACATCAACCATTTGGTTTTGTTTAGCTGTTTATACTCCACAAGCATGCTAATCACACAAGTGATAAATGTAGTCACTTGGGAATTTTGCATTTTCGATTGACTCTCAATAACTTACAATTATAAACATTAGGTCATAGTCTCAAAGTCTCTCTATAAGCAGGCAATATGTCCTGGAAAACCATTTTCCTTGTGTGGTCTGAGCATTAAAACGCCACTGGCAAAATGTCAGTAAATATGCAAGCAGTTTAGGTTTTTATCCCACAGTAAATATTGCTTTGTTCCTCAAAACAAATCACTGTTGAAGTTTGCGGGTGCTTAGCATAACCTCCTACCCATTTCTTCCCCACCCAATAAGTTTTAACGCCAGCTGATGAGAGACACTGATATTATAGTAGGAGTTGGCTCCTGTTACCAGGCACAGTAGTTTTAAAGCACAGATATGGTCTAGGCATGTTGTTTAAGAAAAATATTGAAAACCATCCAGTCCCCATCGCTGCCCACACACTATGAAGCTGCAAAAGCCTTTGGGGGCTAAGGGGAGGCTCTTCATACCTGGGCTAGAGCTTATATTTAGGGAGGTTTTGGACAGTTGTCCCCAAACCACAAGTTACTGTGTTCACAATGTCATCCTTATAGGACTTGCAGCCCCTGAAACAAGGATCTTAATTACTCATTTAGTGACCCTTAGTAAACCTTCCCTTGGCACAGTGAAGACTTGATTTGATGGTGGTTTTTTTTCTTTGCTTGTTTTTTCATTCCAGGTTTTACAGCTTCGTTTCATAGCAGAAAGTAGCCCATTCCTAACTTGTTATCTTGATATACTCTAAGTCCAAGGACATTGTCTTCAAAATGTGCTTATTACAGAAGTAACAACCAAAAAACGCCAGTCTTTTCAATCAATGATCCATAAATCTTACAACTGGGTTGATAAATATTGTCAAGGTTAACCAAATAAGTCAGTCAAATATAAGTCAACAATATGGATTTTTTTTTTTCTGACAGTTTTAAAGGAAACAGTATCAGTACTGAGCTAAAAAATTGGAAGTTTGCCGTGTCTGCAGTGCAACAGCTCACATTCCCTCCACGTGAACCGACATCCATCTGTCCACATCAACAGCACCCCTCTGACAGCTGGATGGCATTTATTGTGAAAAAGGCCTCACATATATAATAAATGAAGAAATAAAAATATCAGCTGAGTTTGGGGCAAAACAAAAAACAAACAAACAAACAAACAAAAAAACAAACAAAAAACCAACCACCACCCAAAAAATGAATGAACGCCATAGGAGCCTCTAGAAGTCTTTCACATGGACTAGCCTATGAGCTGGTAAAAGCTCATCTAGATCTACAGAAGGAACAAACAACCCTTTTTTATTTTATTTTAAACCAATTAGCAATAGAATGATCTCTCTCCTCTCCCTTCCCCAAATCCTGCAGTCATTGGGAATTTACTAAAATGTACCTAGTATCTACTTAGAGCACAGGTTTACTGTGCTGATGCCATTTAACAGTGTGCACTGAGACCACATTAAAGAGAAGTGGAACAGCCTAAAGCACAATAAAATTATGACTTTTTCCTCCTTTTCTTAAAAATGACAGCAAGCTTACAGCTGTCCCAACTTAAAATACCATTTCACACTTCCCTGTAACCCCTGTATGAATTATGATTATCAAGGAATGTCATATTCTACAAAGTGCTTCCCAATATTCATCTTAAATTTGGATTTCCAATTTCAGTTGATAGATATGAGAGATCATATATAGTCTGTAAACACCCTACTTCTGATCCCTCTCAAGAGATTTGAGCCAATTTGTGTTCTTAAAATCTTTCCCATCATATTGGTCAATTCAGACTTTTCTCAGGAAGTTAATGTTTCTTGAGGTCTCCACCCATTTTTTGTTAGATTGTACCCCCCACTCTGGAGATCTGAGCCAAAATAACAGCATGAGGTATGGTTATTGGCTTTAGGACTGGAACTATGTTTTCAGATCCTGAAGACACAATAACTGCTCTTAACCCCTAACAAATAATTCTAACAAAGAGATTTAGTTTATTTCTAACTTTCTTTGGTAGGTGCCATATTCATAAATGGAATATGAATATTTCCCTTTGTATTGTGAAACAGAATAGAAGGAAAAAAAAAAAAAAAGGATGGTGAAAGGGGAAGATAGAATGCAGCCTTGGAAAGTGTCTCAGGCCACTTGATCCATCTGAAAAGGTGGCCTGGCTCCCTGGTGGCACTGAGCACATCTTGTGCTGCTGGCTTGCATTCCCACAAGCTGTGAGGTAGCCCTACTGAAGCTCAGGCATTTACAGCACAGGGCTTAGGCATGGGATTGGATTTAGTCCAGCATCACAGTTGGGAACACAGTGACACGCAGCAAGTAACTTCATCATGTCAGCATCCTAGTTTTTGGAAAAATAAGCACACAGACAAAAAATCCTCACAAGATAAAGTTCACTACTTTACCTTCCTGTCAAATCACAGAATCACAGAATGGGTTGGGCTGGGAGGGACCTTAAAGACCACCTAATTCCATCCCCCCCCTCCCCCCCCCCCCCCCCCCCCCGGCAGGGACACTTCCTACCAGCCCAGGCTGCCCGAAGCCCCATCCAGCCTGGCCTCGAGCACTGCCAGGGATGGGGCAGCCACAGCTTCTCTGGGCAGCCTGTGCCAGGGCCTCACCACCTAATCTACACCTAACATGTAATCTACACCTACCCTCTTTTAGTTTAAAGCCCTTCCCCCTTGTCCTATCACTCCACTCCTGACAAAGAGTCCCTCCCCCGCTGTCCTGTAGCCCCCTTTAGGCACTAGAAGGCTGCTGTAAGGTCTCCTGGAGCCTTCTCTCCTCCAGGCTGAACACACCCACCCCCCTCAGCCTGTCCCCACAACAGAGGCGCTCCAGCCCTCTGAGCATCCTTATAGCCTCTGGATCTGCTCCAACAGCTCCATGTCTTTCTTGTGCTGGGGCCCCAGAGCTGGGTGCAGGGCTCCAGGTGGGGTCCCAGGAGAGCAGAGCAGAGGGGGACAATCCCCTCCCTCGCCTGCTTCCCACGCTGTGTTGGTGCAGCCCAGCACATGGTTGGTTTTCTGGGCTGCAAGTGCACATTGACAGCTTATGTCCAGCTTCTCAACAACCAACAAGTCCAAGTCCTTTTCCTTGGAGCTGCTCTTAAAGCATTTTCATATCAGCTTGTGTTTGTGCTTGGGATTGCCCTGACCCAAGTGCAGAACCTTGCCCTTGGCCTTGTTGAACCTCATGAGGTTCTCACTGGCCCATCTCTCAAGCCTGCCCGGGTCCCTCTGGATGGTCCCTTCCCTCCAGTGTGCCAACAGCACCACTCAGCTTGGTGGCATTGGCAAACATTCTGAGGGTGCACTTGATGCCGCCGTCCCTTTCATGGACAAACATATTAAACAGCTTTGGTACCAGTACCGACCCTGAGTGTCCCTGAAGAACACCATTCATCACTGGTTTCCACTTGGACATTGAGCCATTTGACTGCAACCCTTTGAGTCTGACCATCCAGCCAATTCCTTACCCACTGAGTGGTCCATACATGAAACCCACACCTTTCCAATCAGGAGACAAGGATGTCTTCTGGTACAGTGTCAAGTGTTTGATCCAGCTCATTTTACTTTCAAACACTACATTTGTCAGGTTGTAAAACTGACACAGAGTGTTACATACTTACCAATTCTATGAAGACCTGGAAAAAGTCATAGGTACTTTTTGCTCATATATATTTCATTCCATTTGTATACATATATAAAAATTACAGAACAGTCACCACACAGCACATGGCCAAGTATTCATGTGACTGTGTTACTCTAAAACTATCTGTCAGTACCTCTGAGCCCTCCTCACAGTTAGTTACCACTCACCAACTCTTGTGGGTGGCTATTTCTAAAGAGCTGTTAGTGACTACATCTAGCAATAAATGTGTCAGTAACTCAAATATTTGGCAAGCTTGGATCTCTCTGTCAAGTGATCAGAATGCCTTTGAGGATGATCTGCCACTTTGAGTCCAGTGACTCACAATTGAGCTGTCCTTCACTCATGTCCCAGGGACTTCAAAAATAACAAAAGAAGGTGGAATCCGACTCCAAACCTCTGATATTTTATATAATGGCCCTTAAATATTGAAGGTCAGGAGAAAGCAGCTATAAAAGTTGGGCTGGAAGTTAAGTGAGTGGCTGGGACATGTCTGCCTTAACTTCATCGTGTAAATCCTCATTGCATAGTAAGGTCCTACTCATAGTAAAAGTCATCACAATTGAGCAATTTCTACACACAATGGAGAGTAGTCATAGCCTCCCTCTAAGGCACTGAATCATTTCAAACTTGTTGCAAGTAATTTTTTTTCAAAGACTCTTTTATTCTTCCCGGCTGAGAAATACATGGAGAAGTTGCACCACGAAGAGACCTCATTATAATAGTGCTAATTGTCCTTTCAGGCTCCCTGTTTACAGTAGTATAGAAAGGATGTATTTTGTCTTCACACACTCCTATGCAAACCCCAGGTCTGACCTTGCAGCCTCTGGAACAGAGTCACGTCTGTTCAGGAGATGATATCGCTCATGTTGCTCCTGTATCAGCTTTCCACTGGCATCGGTTCAGTTCTTCCTATAAGCAACAATCTCCCTTTCCTCAGCCCTCAGCTCATTTGAACGTTTTATTGGTATAACTGCTGTTTTCTCAGTTATTCCAGCTTTAAGGGTCACTGGAGAGTCAACCTCCAGGTCAGCTCTTTGCCCTGTTACTATTCAGAAACAAGCATCTGTGAAAGTCACCTAAACTTACATAACAGGACAACCCAACTCCTCACCCTCCTAATAAAACAAAACAAAGCCAAAGTATCCCAACCTGTAAACCAGCAGCCTCTAGACTGGATTTGAGCAGGCAGCATGCAGAAAAAAGCTTCTTTTTTATATGTGTCTTGAGCCATCTAATCCCAGAACTGCCACTTTGAACAACTTAATAAAGAGCAAACTTTCTGTTCTTTGAACAACACCATGGGCTATTCCTCACAATTGTATCCCTGGAGACACTGTATGATTGACGCTCAGATCTGTGGACCAGGTACTGAGAAAAACACTCTTGAACATCTCTGTCCACTCTCCAAAAAGAAAACAATAAAATACCATTAAAAATCTTTTTTTTAAAATAATTCCTGCATACTGGTAACATTAGGGCTGTAACTCTCTTTCAGCTTTTAAATCATGCTGTACAAAAGACTTATCATGATTTGGGTACATGTAAGAGACTCTAACATTAAAAAAAATAATAATAATAAAAATATCCTACTAGGATTCAGAAGGAAAAGTCAACATTGAGGGCTAGACAAAGCATGCTCTGCTCCAAGCTTGCTTGAATATGTTCCTTGAGAAAACCTTCAATTTAAACACAATTCTGCTTTATAGCAAATATTTTCTATATTTCCTTGTTTTGTTTGTTTCCAGGGATATTTGTTCCATGTTAACAATGACAAGAGGGACAATCAAAAAGAGACGGCACCATCACAGGATGTTGAGCACAGTCATGGAAGTCATTCAGACAAGAGATAAGATTTCCCACGTTCACTGCTTTCAATAACAAAGCTAAAAGCCCTGCCAGAGCACCAGAGAGGAAGGAGCACCTGATACTGAGGCACCAGGCTATGATTTGTGAGACTGATGATTTCAAGCCCGCAGAACTCAGCCATAAAATTACATGCCCTAGTGCAAGGCATAGAGACCGTGTCTTTAACAGCCTGCTTGTCACAACCTCAAATACTTCTAGGCACCTCACAAGCACAAACAAAGCCTGGGGATGGCTGGCTTGTTTGAGATGAGGGTGGTACTAGTGCTGCCCACGTGAGCTAGGAATCAACTTAGCCAACTAGACACCTGGATGTGTAGCATACATAAGGAAGAAAATTACTCTGCACACAGTTCTGCAAGCTGGAAAGAATCTGACCTATGTAGCAGAGAACAGAACTTTTCCAAGGTAGGTTCTTGCATGTAGATACTTGCAAGAACCCATGACCATGTCCAGACTTCCCAGAGCAAACCAATTCCAAATCCAGAAGCCGTATTTCCATGCTACAAATCATCTAACAAGACCAACGTCTTAAAGCCTGGTACTTCAGATTAATCATCAGGAAAATAGCCGTACAACTTCTAAGTAGGACTGACTCATACCTTTCCACAAGGGACACCACTTCTTTCCACCTAGGAACCACTTCCCTCTTCCCATCAGATGGGCTCTCCATGTCCTGTAAGCCCTGGCAGCCCTCCTCCTCACTGGTCCCAGGTCACTCCTCATTTTCGAACATGAATGACTAGGCTACTCCAGCTGAGATCTCACCACCAATTTGCACTGTAGTAGTAATATTTCACCGGATACACTTCAGCAGCACTCTTGCCTGTCTCATTTCCAGTTCCTGTTTTGCCCATAACCAGACCTTTGCCAGCTGATGAGCCTCTCACTTCCCGCATCATCTCCTGACAGAGAGAATTGCTCCAGTAATCCCACTGGTCCAGACAGATCTACCTTACCTCTTTAAATGATACATGGAACAACAAAGGGTTTAGATAATCCCTGCCAGGGATTGATTTCTGCCAAGTTTTGACCACTGTTTATTTTCTCTCATTTCTAAACATCTAAGTACCAAAGGCAATTATCCACCAAGCAAGAGTGTTAGAAAAGCAAGAACATTCCAGTGACTGAATCTATTCCTGCAGGGAAATACTGGAGAAAGTCTGACTGAGGTGACATTTCTAAAGCAGAGGGTTTTTACACTCCCCTTTGGCTTTTCTCAGATGATGGAAAAAGGGGGCATTTCTCAGCACCTCCCTATGGTGCTTGATTCCTCAGGAGAAAGCTCACCTCGGTTTCTTTCTAAATTCTAGGAAAAAATCCAGAGATTTCAATGACATAGCTTTTCACTTATTTATTCCAGTTAACAGGCTGTGTAGCCTCTTCACCACCATGCTCTGGCAGATTGGATGTTTCAGGAAGACTCATCCTGCACCTTTGCATTTCCAACTCTGCTTGTCCCAGTGTGAAAACGAATCCTGTGAGGCTGGGGTTTCCATAGCCCTCTTGCCAGCTGCTACATTTCCTGGCTGAATGTTTCAAAAAAATCAGTGCATCGTGATGTATGCAATCAGACCTATTTCTCTGCTTTTCTCTAGGCTCATCAGACTGCGTCACATCACACGACATGGTGTTAATGTCTATGGGGAGGACAGCATGAGCTTGCCATGGGATGCTGCTGATGGCTGCTTCTCCCCTCTGGACATATCCAATTCCTGCTTTGGAGACTTTGACACATTTTCCAGTCTCCTGATTAGGCTGAAGTGTTTCCCACCTCTGTGCTTACTTGCAGCCTTGTTTAACAAAGTTAAAATATTTGCAGGCAAATTAAGAAAAACTTCAAGGCAAATTTGCAGTGATCTGTACAGAATTGTGTGAGAGCTAAAGTCACACATCTGTGAAGGAAACATTCAGCCCATTGGTCAAAACTACTGGTGAGATGCTTGGATAACTACTAAGGGAAAAGAGAGTGCAGGCTCTGTCTTTGTGTTTAGAAATAGCACGCATGACTGTAAACTTAAGCATCTTTTCTGGTCTCCACAGTTTGAGGATGTTGATAAACGCAGGAGGACACAGAAGAACAGAGAGGCTGACCTGAAGGTGAGGGAATACAGAGGATCAGCCTAGCTGGTTTGTCAAAGTCTTGACCGTATTCTAAAATGAGATTTGTGATTTTTTTTCTCACGTTAAGTTAGAAAGTGCTACCACACACAAGAATTACCCAGTCCTTACCAGCCCTATATTCCATAGGGCCCTACATTCCATACATCCATTCCAGGTCTTGAAGACACAGAGCTATAAATATGAAGGGCTGCTTGCAGTTTACAGTGAAGACACAACAGTCCACTGTGGATTTCCAAGATTTTATAAAATTGCACATCTTATATTTATTTATAAGCAGCCCAGAACTTCTGACTATCCAAACAAATTGTGTGAGAATCAAGCTGGTTTTTGTTAAAAATAATAACAATATGTTACTCACAACCAAAAATTAAACAAAAATCAATGGTGAGACAGAAAAGTGCTAAAAAAACAGAACCTAATTGTTCATATGCAACAGCTGCTGAGTTAGACAATTCCTTCTAAAACACAATCATATTACTTCATCCTGAAGGGAACTGGGATCCACTGCACAAAAGATGAATACCAGGCTAAATCCCATTTTCACCATCACTTAAAGCAACATAAATCTGGAGAAGCTCAACCAAAGACAATGGAGCTACATCCAATCTGCATGGGTGCTGCAAAACAGATTTTGATCCTGGCTAACTTTTCTCTTCACAGGCAGTAGAAAACAAACAAGAGGTATTCTTGCTGTCTTGGATAAGACTGATATATTTAGCACTTGTGTGTATATACTGTCATATCTCAACCCAAATGTCTTCCAAGCGAATCCATGCTTTACCATTATAGATATATAAAGCATTGTTAGGATATTTTTAACTTTAGCAGTTGATATTCTAAGCTTATTCATAATTTTATTTTGTTATGACTTTCAGCTATATGCTGTAAAATGAAAAAACAATGGGTTCTATGGCTAGTACTCTAAACATTGACCTTACAAAAGGAGTAACTGACCATCCAGCTGTAGCCAATGAACTACCTCAAAGCATTTAACAGAACAGTACATTGTGAAAAATCTACTTTTTAAGAAAGACATTTAAAGAATGGTTCTGAAAACTAAAGAATAAAGGCTTGCTATAAATGATAAAAACAAAAAACAGTAGCTTTCTGTGTCCCTCAAAGTTTTTTAAAGATAATGCATTTAGTCTGATTTAGCCTGGCAAATAAGCTACTGTCCTCTATGTGTCTTGTTATTTTTACAGTTGCTACTAAGTAATAGTAATAATAATTAAAAATTAGGAGAAAAATATTTAATTGTAAGACTCATGCTTCAGTAACAAAGGGTGCCAAAAAAGTGATTGTCTCCAAGAGACCACCCATTACATTTCATAAAGATATCACAAAAGGTTTCAGGGATATAAGAAATCTGAATGTCTTCCAGTTATGGGTTAAAAGATACAAAGGCATCCTCAAAGACAGTCAACTTTATCTTCTCTCAATAATAAAGATGAACTTGAAATTATTTAACATCTTCAGTTTAGACATTTTTTAAACAACAACAACAAAATCATTTCTAACAGAATATAGCATCTACTTCTGTATTTATCACGGTCCTCCAAAGAAGCCTTCCTCATAAACAGACACTGAAGTGGCTTTTCCTTTAGTTACTGAGATCCAGCTGCAGAGAGCTCATTTGATACTTGACTGGTTGTTCAAGACTCAAATATTAGAAACCTCTGATTCTCTCTGTCATAATTAACAGGCAGTTTGGAATGATATAACAGCACTCATGGTCCAGGTCTTCCCCACAGCAGCCCTGTTTAGTTAACAAGGCAACTCAGGGATGGAAGCATTTGATGAGGACCATTCCTGAAACTCCTGTTCTCCAGCATGTCCCGCAAACACCAGTCCTGTGTCTCCGGAGTGCGACACTACACAGGCTTTTCCAGTTGTTTGACCCTGTTTTGTAGCCTTTTTTTTTTTTTTCTTCCACATGCATCCCATTGTAACAGACAGGATATTGAATCTTTTGAAACAGATTCAATTTTCTGTAATTTTTCATCTTCTTGGCCATCATATTTCCAAGAACAAAGGTCAAGATGGCATTTAATGAAAGGATTACTATGTTTATTTTGATTCTTTCTTCCAAAGAAGAAGTACTACAGAGCAAAGCACCAAATTGGACAGTGTGGAATGTAGCCAGGGTCTTCAGTCCTAAGATGAAATTAAGAGGATCTGAACACAGGAAAATTTCCTCTCTATTTCTGTCCTGAAGATATATTTGTCCTGCATTAACTCTTTGTCAATTCCTTTAGGAAAATTTCTTGGAACACTTTTCTTTTCATTGGAACAATTTATAACTGTAATGGCTCTAAGGTCAATGGAAATGTTTGAAGTCTCTTTGCCCCGGTACTCAAAAATATCCAGCAGACCATATTTGCAAACTAGGATGTGTAAATAAATATATGTGTACGTAAGCCATCCTGCTACTGACTACTTGTTTTCTCCTGCTCTTTTCACTCCGCCACAGCTGTTTTCACTGGAGATGTTCCTGTGATGTACCATTAACTTATTCCCACTGTGGAAATACTCAGGATATTTTTGCAACATAAGAAAACATCACAAAAATCTAATTCGTCTCACGGTGGATATGAAAAAGTACACTTAAAAAGGTACCTTTTTTTTAATTTATTTTTTTTCTTATCTCAAACAGTAGCATTTTGTTGAACTGGAATGACAAAATCATCCTAAGAAATAAAAGACCAGCAA
>CM021763.1:11458910-11652252 GCA_011075105.1 Heteronetta atricapilla
CTTTTTTTTTTTTTTTTCCTGCAACGCATAAATTAGTTTTTTTTCCTTCATTTTATAGCTGGAGAAATAGCCAACACTGAAACCGCAGAGTAAAGCTTAGTGGGTAACTGAAGGCAGACCTTGGCATCATACAGCTCATTGAGGACCATGGAAACGTAGCCCAGGATCCAGGAGTACGGCTTAGCTGCTGGCAAGCCCATCTTAAGGTTAAAAAACCTTGCCTCCCAGGGTTGCAGTGCCTTCCACTGATGTAAGTCTGGAGCGGTGTGGAAAAGGCCCCTTCCAGGCACGCTCAACAAAACCGCTACTCAATGTTGGGTCATCATGAGGACAAGAAACAGCACAAACAAGAACCTGTCCAATAAACTCAGCTTGGAAAGTCATAGCAGAAGACTTGCTTTTCTGGTGAGATGCATTTGATTTGCTTTAACAACTTTTTGTGTTCTCTTTTCATGGAATGCTAACAAGAATTATGAAGAGGAATTCCAAAACTGATGCTATCTGGCATAAGACCAGTGAAGTCTGTAGAGCTAAGTATATGCAAAACCCTGCAATACTGTTCAT
This sequence comes from Heteronetta atricapilla, assembly GCA_011075105.1. Classification (NCBI taxonomy): domain Eukaryota; kingdom Metazoa; phylum Chordata; class Aves; order Anseriformes; family Anatidae; genus Heteronetta; species Heteronetta atricapilla. Next base: position 11,459,475 of record CM021763.1, read on the forward strand.
ACAGCACTGTTAGTACCCTCTCAGGGGAGCAAAAGAGGAATCCTTTGACACAGGTTTGGCTTCCAAGAATAATCTAGAAGCGACCAGCCCTGCAAATACATTTTACATACGTTCATGAATGCCAAGTAGATTTCATGAGATCCCGGGTCAACTTGAAACATTTTTGCAGGAAAAGAAGTTGAGTTAAGATCAGATGCAAGGAGAGGGTTTGAATGCATTTTGAACCTACTTTGAACCTACAAGGGTGGCCAGGAGTGCAGGTCTGTATAAACAGGAAAAAAAAAAAAGTTTGTGCAAAAAGCTCTTCACTAAAGCTGCATCAATGAAACTCTTGCTTTTCTACAAGTTTCAAAACCAAGAGGAAAGAGGACATGTTAACTTGGTCTAAAGGATAACTCTCTTCCTCTTTCCCCACTAACTGTATACAGTGAGAGCTGGCTGAACCTGAACTCCTGAAGCAGACCCTTAACAGACTGAAAAGGTCTGGAATCTTTGAAGCGTCAGGTCATCCTCTCTTCCCTCTCTCATCCCTTGTTTAATGGCTTTGGTCAGGAATGGGGAAATTGAAGGGTGAGAGGGACCAGGGAAACACATTCAGGAGTAACATTTTAATACCTTCTCTTTTACTATTACACAAGCTGGAAGGCGAGCGAGACAAGGTAGAATAAAGACATATCCCACATTCTCCATTTTTAAAGAAGCAGAAAGTGGCATGTGGTTATTTTAAAAGTGGAAAAGCTTAAAGCAAGAAATTTTCTGTGAAGATTCCAGAAAATAAAAGAACGACCCATTTACTACAAGCCCCTTCATTTCTCAATTTTGAGATTTAAAGGAGTTTCACCAACTGTTCTGTAGACATGCATTTTAAGAAGTGGAGAGGCTGGTGTCAGTCTCTTCTCCCTGGGAACCAATGACAGGGCATGCAGGAACAGCATAAAACTGCACCAAGGGAGGTTCACACTAAATATATGGAAAATTTTCTTTACCACTAGGGTGGTAAACCACTGGAACAGGCCTCCTAGAGAGGTGGTAGATGCCCCATGCCTGTCAGTGTTCAAGTGATCTTTTGAACAACTCCCTCAAGTAACTGCTTTAACTTTTGGTTAGCCCTGAAGCGGTCAGGTAGTGTGACTCAATGATCTTTGAAGGTTCCCTCCAACCAAACTATTTTATTCTGTTTTATAGACTGCAGGGAGTAAAACATCCTGTGGAGGAGACAGTTTCTTCAGGAAGGGAAAAATAACTACCAAAACCTAATGAGCTTTTTATCCAAATATATTATACATCAAAACAACATTTCTCCATCTGCCTAAGCAAATACACTATTTTCCATATAACCAGCGCATTATGTAACATACCAAGTCAATATCTGAGGCACCACAGAAGTCACAAGCTGAGACAACACTTACCCGTAGACTGTCTGGGCCATCATGTAGACGACCAGCCTCACCACAGCTGGACTCATCGTGCTACCGATTCCCAAGCTGTGGGCAGAGAACAGCCCAGACTACAAGCCTGCAAGGCTGCTGCTGTTCCTTGCTCTTGCCTTAGGAAGCTGCATTTAAAAGGATTTGTCTATTCCCAGCAGGATCAAGAGTTCACCAAAAGTAGCTCCAATGACCCCAGGTCCTTCAAGTCCCTCTCTCACCCTCCACTTCTGAACCACTAACATCTACCAAAGACCCTCAACCCCATTTTCACTCATTTTTTCTTTTCCCACAGATGCTATTATAAAGATTAAATAATTTCCCCCCTTGGCTATTTCTGTTTGAATTATAACTCATTTCATCTTTCAAAGGCAATAATCTTTAAGCTAAGGGTTTTGTCAGAATTCCAGAGAGCAATGTTTAGGAAACAACACTGCTTTCTGATGCAGTTATAATAATATACTACACAATGAAAATTGTGTATGGTAATAGCATCTTGTTGAATAGGCAAGATGTCAGATTTACAACATATTAAATGTGTTGAATGTGATCATAAAGATATTAACATTCCACTGAGACATCAGAGCTCCAGGCAGGAAGTTATTTACAATGAAATAATGCATCCAATTTGCTCTTTTACAAAAATAATTCTGTGCATACTTTTTTTGTGTGTGTTTTCACAAATTTCTAAGTTGTCAGCATTTACCCATCGCTCATAAAATATTATTGTAAGAGTTTGTGTACTTCTTCAGTCATTTTGCAAGCTTCACCATCTGACTTTTTGGACTTTGGCGTTTTGGTACAGAGAATTAGCTGTAAACTTTTCCCCTCGAGGGAGGGTAATGAGTCTATCAAGCCAACATGACAACTGCTATTTTACATTGGAAGCTATGCGACACCAATTGCTCCATAGAAAGACTTTTGTTCTTCATACACTTGCTAGCGCAGATGAATATTGTCCTCTACTTCTCTAAACTCTCTCTACTCTAACTTACCCTTGACTTATAATAAGCCTATTCATTCTCCAAGAAGAATCCCTTTAAATATTCAGATTATAGCTTTGATTTTTTTCCATCTTTTTCACTTAAAACATTGTGTATGCACCGCCTTAGCACCCAGCCCATTTGAAAAGAAAGGAAGAAAAACCGTTTGATGTGTTCTTACTACTGAATGGCTGCTTATATCAATACACTGAATATAGACACTGTGCATTTCACCTTATTTAAATTCCAGTGCAGATTATCAGTTAAAATGGATGTGGTTAGATCTTAAGTTTATCAACGACAACAACAAAAAAAACAACACAGAGAAGTATATGCTTGCAATAGCTGGATGTAAGCTAAATGTTTTATGGACTCGTACCTCATTGTTTGAACCGGGATCAATAACAAAATCAACACAGCATGGTGGAAAACACTCTTTAAGCAAGAAGGATTTTCCAAATGCAATTAAACTCTGGGACTACTGTCTGCAACTGAAATTGCTTTTCTCTTCAATTGTTAAACAGAGCAACCCTCAAGGAGATTCAAACAAATTGCCTTTTTTTTTTTTTCCCTAAGCCAAAAAGAAACTGAGTCAGCACTGTATGGATTCAGCTCTCCATTGTTTGTGCATATAATTGGAACATAGAAGAAAAGGCAAAGTATACCAGCAGAATGACATTTGCTACTGTTGGTTTACAAAAGAAGCCAACAACAGTCTGAAAACTGAAACTGAGCAACACACACACAAAAATCTAGTCAGAATTTGAGGGGAGTTTTTTTTACTCTAAATCAAATGTCAGCTCTGTTTACTTGGATGCTCAAGTGTCTGCCTCTTAGTAAGTGTGAATTTTAAAGATAGGAGCACTGTAGTGACACATAGGGGTCTGTAGGAGACATGAGCAATGCCAGCCAAGGTACCAGCACAGATCTTCTCCCTGTCCATGACAAACCAAGCCCACTGCAATCCCTCTGACCCCAGCAGCTCCAGCTGGCATGGCAGAGATACTGAACACTCAGCAATGATTCACACAACATGAGAAAAGTCATCCTAGAACTCACGGCACTGAGGCTGAGACAAAAAATAAAAGAATAAACTGAAGGATAGGAGAATTCAGCACATTATCAACAAAAAGAAAGAAAGAAATTAAGAATACATATATCACATATTCCCCAAACTGCCACAATCTGAAATAAGATACATCCCAGGTAAATTTTCCCTGCACATTTGTAAATCAGCCGTATGCACCACGTAAGGTATCTTGCACACATCTGCTTTGCATGATCTGGTTGCCCAGCAACTGCTGTCCCAAACATGCAATGACACAAAAACAGGCAGGAGCTGCTAGAAGTCCCCCAAGCCTGTCCCCTGAATGCTCCTCCTATGGGGCAGTAGCTTTCCCAGCAGCATATGGGCTGTCCCCTCTCAGCTGGGATGTCTAACGAGCTTTATCTATTTCACTGAGGGTAGTTCAAATTTTTCACAATTGACTTCTTTAAACACCTGCCTGCATCGTGCTCCTCCTGCTGTCCCACAGACCTGCACACCACAAGAGGGGATGGAGATTTCCCAAACCAAGGAAAGAAAGAGAAGAGGCAGCTGAAGGATGAGGCAGCGTCTCCCATAGCTTAGCTCCAAGTGCAGTCAGGAGAATAGGCATTTCCCCTGGGTGCGTGAGTGTGGTTTTGTTTGTTTTTAGCTGATGCTTTGTTTGTCTGGGTTCTGCTTAAACAGTTGGAGTCTGGAAGCATTTAAATTATACGTCTTTGGGCAGTGATTACCTCCCTTCTATCACACACATGTATCTGTCGCACAAGCTACCAGCAAGCTGGATTTTCTCTTTTTTGCATCTTCACACATTTTTATATCTGTCTGTTCCAGACTCCTGTTTTTTCCCCCCCTCTTTGTCCTCCTTGTTGCTCCATATCTTTATCCTCCCATCCCTCCCTCTTCTGCCTCATCTCTTCTGACTGTGACCCATGCAGAACGATCCAGCTCGAGGGGTCCCTGCCTCGGTGGGAGCAGTAATACCAGTATTAATTACGTCCTGCTGCCAGCAAGAGCGACTGCAATCACGCCTGTAAGGACAAAGCAGCCTGACCTTAGGGAGCACATACAATACTCAGGATAATTACAAAAGTCATATTCCCTTTGGCGGCTGATTTTTATTACATATTTTGTATCAACCACGGGAGGCCCTGGGGCTACAATTCTGTTCGTCTGGAGCCTCTGTGCTAGACGCCATGCCCAGGAAAGTCAGTTCGTGTTTAACCCTGTATTCTGCGGATGCAAACCATAATGCGATGCACCTGGATTTCATTATTGATCGAACCACCAAGGAGGGCACTTCAGACACAGCTCTCAGCTCGCCAGTTTTAAAGCTCTCCAAAGTGCTTTGAAGTGAACATGAAAAACTTCCGGACTGCACGAGCAGCTAGCTGCCAGACCTCATCCTTTAATTGTAGCCCTATCTACCTAAGGGCACCACTCTGGGTAATTCGGTAGTGTTCTGAAGGATCATTAATTATATTGCCTCATTTGGGAGTGAACTGACTGCACCGAGGAGACACCTCCCAGTGAATCCACAGCACCACCGTGTTTTACTGTGGGAGGCTTTGCTCCAGCCAGCGACACCCATACCTGACATCTCAGGTGAGCAAAACATCCCTAATCTCATGAAAATTCAGGAATAATAAAGATCTTTAGCTGTAGGACATAGGACAGCCCACAGGTAGGTGTATGCCTGTGCTGTTACTCTTACCCAGAAGATACTCACAGTACCTCAGTACCTGAGAGCAGCCCACTTCCTTGGCACTCACAGCCAAGGGAATCAAGGCAAACCAAGGACTGACTGCATTCACAGCTGTGGTGCCTTAACTTGCTACTTTCTGTGTAACAGTGAGAAAAAAAATCTAGGGGAGCTGAGACAGATGTCTTGCCATCACAGTAGCATATGCTGTTTTGTGAGGAAGCAATGTACCAAAGCTGAATTTTATTTATTGCTGTGTACAAAAGTCTACCTGTGACAGCAATTTACAGTAAGATTGTTTTACATATATATAAAAAAAAAAAAAGCAAGAACTTCTCAACTCAGAGAACACTTGTGCTTGTTGCATCTCTTCCTAAACAGTGTGCTAGCCACCTGGCCCAGAGCAAGTACAGGTGAGATGGAGAGCAACGTACCTGGCAGGGATGTGTCACGACGCAGAGCTGCCAAGCAGCTTGTTTTGTGGTGATGGTTTGGTGCAGAGCTCAAAGCTCTGTACCTGCACATTGCGGGCTGCTTCGCAGGATGAACAGATTAATTTAACAAATTCTGACAGTCCTCGTTTTCAATCCAACAACCAAGTGACATGGCTGCAGCTCTTCTCAGCAGCACTAGCAGGATCATTGGCATGTTTCAGATGCTCTGATGCTACCCTGAGTGACGTGCAGACTTAGCGGCTCATGGCACTGCACCACTGAACTACGTGCAAAAGAAGAATTCTTAGTTTACGGAAACATAAGGAAACTCTTTTGGCAGCTGTGGAATTACAGCTGTTGTGTATGTTTGCTTTTCTTAAAACAAAAACAAAATTCAAAATCTTATCCGCTCTTAAATTTTCAGCAAAATTCTGCCATGGAGTGCATTACCCTGGAAGATAACCAGAGACTAAGCAGTACTGTGCTCTAATAAGACAAATTTATTGTTTACAATGTTATACTGCAATGTTAATCAGGGATCTTTCAAATCTATTAAAACTAAAATGATCAGCAAAACTTCAGAGAGGAAACAGCAGCAGCAATCAGAAATGTCTAAAAAGAAAAGCAAGGAGATAAGATGACAAAATGTCATCCTTGTTTACTACAGCTGAAAGCTTTAAAATCATATACCACATTTCTTTTTTTCCTGTTGGGAAGCTCTGCAGCACGCTCACCAAGTATCTGGGAACAAGGAATTGCATACAGTCCCCAAGGGCGTATTAGTGAAAGTGCTGCTCTTTGTGAAACAGCTACACTCAACTTACTTGCAATTACTTTTATCTTTTAAGAATGTGCAAAATGATACAGTCTATAAAAAAAATAGGCTCCACCAGCGATATCAGCATTCAAGAGAGTAAAAAGAAATACTTTCTGAGGCATGCGATCTCTGGTTAGCATCAGAATTAAGTATGCATAAGTATACATGTATTCTCTTCTGCAGTATGATTGATTTTTTGTTGATGTTTTGTTATGAAGCATAGAGCTATCTTTCATTGCAAAATTTAAAATCTGACATGTAGGGAGGGCCTCTGCAAAATACTTTCAGCTGCTAATTATCAGGTGAAGAATCTGACAGCCTAGACAGAAACATGTTCATCCTGTTTAAAAAAAAAAAAAAAAAAAAAAAACTCTAAATCTCTGACAACCTCTTAGTCCCTGTTGGTCCTGCAGGATAGCCTCATTCACTGTGCGCAGAACAGGGTTATGCTGAGCTCCTTAAGGAACTTGCACCCTTCACTTCTAGCAAAAGATGCACGGATTAGAGAGAGCTCACCATGACCTCAAAGCAAAATGAATAATTTTTCTCACCAGCTCAATTGTCTGTTAAAAAAAAAAAAAAAAACAGTTTAGTCAATTTGATATGCAAATTGAGCGGGGATTTAACTAACAGTTTAGGCTTAATAAAAGAAAAAGCACCTCTGTTGGCCCAAGAAGGCAGTAGCTGAAGTGTTCCTCCGAGATACACAGATCAAGGTTCAAACTCCTACCTGCCTGATCAGGACGAAGGACAGCCAAGCATACAGGGCACTATCACAATCTGCATACTGCTTTTGTTAATTCATGCCTTTATTTTTATCCACAACTTCTGAAAAAGAGCATAGCTATTTATTCCAAATTTACAGCAATATTTAAGTGTCTGGCATACAAAGGAATTTACATAGTCTGGTGACACAGATATTCTCATTGTCCCATCTGTTTTATGCTTCAATCTTCCTACAAGTGGTGACTGACAAATAGCTTCCTACCAGCAAATGTTTCTGCTAAGTATCGATATTGTCATTCCAAAACATGCTCACTGCTCTCTCCAAATGTAATATTTAGTTTTCCTGCTATAGGACAGTTAACAAAATCATCGGGCTTTGCTGGTTCTTAAGGAGGAGGCACCTCTAATTAATAAACTGATGAGCCTCCTGAACTTGGAATTGTGTGTTGCGAGAAGGACTACAGCTAGGGTGCACAAAATGAACTGTCACGCGCAGGTGAGAGCACGTGGAAGCAGTGAAGAAAGATGCAGCACCATTCATCTCATCTACCATGCCAGCAGAGCTGTTCAGAAGTCTATCTGCTCCAACTGCCTTTTGCATCTGTTCCTCTGTACTCTTATGAAAATAAATACACAGAACATCTAAAAAAATACAAATAAACCCAAGCCAAGGGCCAGACTGCACACATTCAAAAAGGAAAAATACATCTAATTATGTACAAGGTTGCTATGACCACAGGGAAAAATGCCAACGTATTCTCATTGCTTGGCCCTGCTTTTGGCTTGGCCCTGCATTTGGATCATTTGTATTCACAAATAAATCTCGTCAAAGAAATTTTCAAGATTTTTTTTTTTTATGACGAAACAAAGTTGTTGTTTTTTATTATTTTTTTTTAATTGAAGTGCTGTGCAAACATGCTGATTTTCTTGAAAAATTCCAACAGGAGGAAAAAAAAAGGATAAAATTGTGTTGAGTCAAGAATTCGTGCTTTCAAAAACTACATTTGTTCAGGAATTTTGACATCTGACTTAAAATGTGTTCCTTTTTTACTTAACTACTTGTACAGCAGGTCATCAGTAGCAGTGCATGCTGCCTTATGCCTGGTGTGTTATGACATGAACTAAAGTTCGTGTCAATCTGTTTAATCTCTACACAGAAAAAACACTTTGACCTAGAAAGAAATTGGATGTGCATGCCATTTGTAAATAGCTGACATTAAGTATCTCTTTAAACTTTCTCTAACAACTTAATTACTATATGACGTATAACTATTGTCATTGTGAGATGGTTAAAAACAGAGTAGGAAAACAAAAAATGAGATTTGGTAAGAATAAATACTGGAACACCAAAATCAAGTTCGTCAGAAATCTGAGGGGAAAGTTTCTTAAAGTCAAAGCTGAGTTTCTCTCCCAGCTAAAGTTTTTTAACCGTCCACTGTCCTACACAAATGCCAAAAGTGAATCCTAAGGTACTGAATGTCCTGCGAAATGAAACCCACCTTGGGACAGCACAGGCTTGGTCAACACTTGCATATTTCCTGTCATCTCATTATCAGCTCCAACCTTAAAATACCTATTAATCTAAAACTAACATCTGTGCAAAGCTGCTCTGTTATTTTGTTTTATTTTATTTCATTTGGGAGATGCTGCCCTGCTGCTGTGCAAACAGACACCACAAAAGAGCTCACAGCGATGGGGACAGAGCCTGCCTCACCTGATCCTAAAGGCTAAACCCTGGAAACATATCAATGTGTGGAAAGCAATATTTTTTTTTTTTTCAAAGGTAAGTCCTAGTATTCATAGATATTGATAACTTTTAAAACATGAACCACAACAACCTAGAGTGCTTGGGGTGCCAAATACAGGGGCTTGCAAACTGTCTGTGCTGATTTGGGATGGCGAATGCTGCTTGGGAACGTGCAGGGGGAGAGCCGGGGAAGGCTCTGCACAAGCGGAGCCCAAAGGTCAGAGTACCTCAGCAAGGATGAACTGCATTACAAGCGGGACCTGGCAGCAGGACTGAATCCTGCTTTCTCCACACAGTGACCCACAGCAGTCGGGGGAGCCTGCGAGGTCCTCCTCAGTTCCTCACAAAGCAGACCTGCTTTGCAGGGATGGATCTGGGGAGACGCAGCAGCGAGGATGTGACAGCAGGACGCCCATGCGTGCACTGTACTTATGCACCTCCTTCTCCAGCCTTCTCCTTCAGCAGCTCCCCCCTCTCTCAGCACAGCCTCGTCCATCCCAGTGCTAGGCTCCCAAAAAGAGAAGCGCTGAAGGTTCAACCGGGCACTTTTATTCCCTGCAAGATCTACGTGCTGCCTCTCTCCAAAAAGTGCTGCGTGCTGGGGAGCAGCTTACAAGCGACTTCCACCTCACCTTCACAGGACGGGGAGAAAGCAGAAAACGGAAGCAGGGAAAGAAGGGCTGTAAGGATATAAATGGTGCTGAAAAACAGGCAGTGCTGTAACACTTTCCCAGGCGGGTGCACGGGCAAGGCACAACGCTGCTGCACCACAAAACGAAAGCTCTCAGGTACTTATGCCAACGATAAAAACGCTCTGGGAATAAATGAAGAAACTCTGCAACACTTCTCACAAGCACCAGTGTGCCTTATCGCATTTTTGGCTCCCTAGCACACACATGCACACACGCACAAGCAGTGCGCAATCAACTCCACGATGCAACCTCTTGGAAGAAGCAGCTTTCGTAGACGAAACATCTCGTCTGTGTGAATGGGACTAATCAGAGGACATCAGTAAAGGGATACGTGTGTGCTCATGCTTTGTGTATATTTCTCCACAAGCACATCTATACTGTCAAGTGCTCTGGGACATTTATCATCATTAAAATGGTTTTAAAATTCTTTTGAAAACAGATGATGTTTCTCAAATACACAGTTTAAAAAAAGAAAAAAGAAAGATAGAAAACACACGGCTGGATTCAACTTACTTAATTTGAGAGGCCTCTGACGAAGTCTCCCCCAGAGCTGAAGCACTGGCTCATTCTGAAAGGCTGATTCATCTATACCTAACGTAAACGTCCCTCCGCTGGGATGTGCCCAGCTGATTTCACTGGTTACCCCATAATCGATTCCGCTCCACTGCCCTCCTGGATGTACCTACCCATCCAAGTGATGGAAGCCCCTCTCAGGGACTGAATCAGCCACTGTCATGCAGCACAGGGCACCCAGACCCCCCTGCACCCTCTCCAGCGGTGCCACTGCGGTGACATTTGCAGCACGCTCCTAACCCCTTCCCCTCGGGCATGCCACACGCGAGGGGGACGCGACCGCGGCATAGTTTCCCCAGCAGTGTGCATGCCGGGCTGGGGCAGGAGGGAGGCGAGCAGCTCGCCACCGACACGCGTGTTTCGCCCACGCTCATCCCCGGGGGAGCTCCCACGCGTGCCCCCCGCGGCTCCGCGCTCACCTGAAGCAGGTGGTGAGCTCGCCCGTGGGCTTCAGGCAGGGGTAGCGGGTGGTGGCGATTTTATTCTCGGAGCAAACCTCCCTGCAAGAAGAAGAAAATTAATAATGAGAGGAGGCGGTGGATGTAAGGGAGACAAGCAGAGGAGAGCGGCGCTCCCCATCGGGGGGACTTCACCCACCTGTCGCCGTCCTGCGGCTCCTCCCGGTAGGTCCAGGCGTGCCCCAGCGCCAGCAGCAGCAGCAGCCGGAGCGGGGCCAGGCTGCGGGCCGGCCGCCCCATCGGGCCGCCTCTCTCTCCCCTCCGCGCCTCGCCGGCTCTGCCCGCCCCGGCCGGCGGCGGGGCTGCGCCGACCGCCGCTCCTCCCGCCCCGGCGTTGGGCCGCCCCCCGCCGCCACCAGATGTGCCCGCGGGGAGGGGCCGCGCCCGCCCAGATGTGCCGCCAGATGTGGCCCTAAGGCGGGGCCGGGCCGTGGCAGATGCGCCGGGAGGGGCGGCGGGGAGTGCGGTGGGGGACACACACGACAGACAGATCCCCTGCCCCTTCCCGACCCCGCGGGTGCGGGGAGCACGGGGAAAGGTGTGGGGTGGTGGGGGGACAAAATACAGCGAGAGAAAGTGATGGGAAGGGGAAGGTCCCAGCCCCGGGGGTGGCAGTGCTCGGTGCGCCGGCAGTGATGCTTTCCAGATTGGGTTTTGTCTGAAATCTGTCTCCCGAAGGAACGGAGGGGTTCAAAGCATCGCTGCTGTGACGGCTGTTTGTCCCTGTGTACTGCTGTCACTTCCCTGCCATTCATAAAAAGGAGATGAGCAGCGACAGACTTGGATAAAACAGCACATCACCCCTGGCCAGTTGTATCATAGCCTGCTTTCATGGTTAAACCGCCGGGAACCAGGGGAGAAAACCTGCAAAGCAGGGATGCCTTTGCTAAGTCTTTGGCGAACACATTGGCTTTGATCATCACCTAACTACGTACAAATACTAAAGGCTTTGGGGAGATAAGGTGTGCGAGTCAGCCTTACTATCACTTTCACCTGTAGCATAAACAGCCTCGTCTTACAGCTAGAATGTACTCACATATTAGTATTATTATTATAAGCCAGAATAGCCAGGGGTATGCAAGTAACAAACTGTAATTTCTGTACTAAACCATCACAGTACACAGGGGTGTAAGAGGACTTGAACCACTTGCCTTCTATTTTTGGTTGGGTCACAGGGAGTATTTGAACAAGTCACTTCATCCCCTCCATGCCTCATTTTCCCGTCTGTAACAAGAAGACTGAAATAGTTTATTACTACTATTAATAATATTAATACTAGTGCAGATCCCCACCTATGATTTGTCTACAGTTAAGCTGTTAATCCCTTTGCTACATTGTCCAGCACTCAGAAGACAAAAATAAATCAATGGTCTCTTATTGGGACAACTCTGGGGTTTCTCAGAAATTTTCCTGGACTTGCTGCTGTCATTGTGGTCTGCTGTATGCACCATGAACTGCCAAATACAAGGCATTTCTCTGCTCTAAGTGCCACTGGATATTCTTTCTAAGTATGTGCTCAGTTAAGCAAGGGAGCTCTGTATTGCAGATTTCCCCCCACCCCCGGTTTTGTTGTTGCTGTTGATATGATATTTTAAATGTTTATTCTTTCATAGTTCCTTCCTTCTTTTCCTTTATACAAATAATGAGTAAGCAAAGACAGGATTTGCTGTCTTGAAGCCTGCAAGCGCTGCGGGTGTTTCACACAGGACTAAGTGCTCTGTGTCTCATGCACATCTCCCAGAATCTCTCCCAGTACCTTTCTGATTCTGAGATAACAGGAGCAAAAGCAGGACTCAGGCACTTGGATCTAAGTGCCCAGCAGACACCTGTCTCCCCACCACGTTCTTTACCCTCCCTCCCCAGGTGAAAAATATCCAATGGCAAGGTCTGAAATGGAGAGAGGCTTGCACTTCTGTAACCCCTGTAATTTCTGGCTACATATAACAAAGGATTTAATTTACCACATTCCAGAAGTGGTTACAGTCCCTCCAAAGAACTCTCATTCTTTATAAAATTGAATCATAGAGGAGCAAGCACGGTACCAAAACCCTTTGGATGATCTCCAGTCCTGGCCCAAGTGTCATGACTTTGGAAGAAGTTTGATTTTAAAAGGCTCACTATACAGGCCTGTGACAGGCATATTTGCAAAGAGTTTCTCCAAAATTTTGTCCTTCAAAGCAGATCTGATTCACTACCTGAATTGCTTAACTCTGTTCTCTGCTCTTGCTTTAATGCCTGCCACCCACACAGAATTGTATAGCACACTGTACTATCTTTTTAATTAAAAAATATGATAGCAGTTTACAAACACTTCCATTTAATTCATGCAAACAGTCTTGTTAATATAAACAAGGTAACCTACAGGTGAAGTTAGTCCTGCACCCAACTCATTGCAAAGCAAGCCCTACAGTTTCACATATGAAAAAATTTTAATGGGATCAAGAGTAAATAGAACAGAGGTTCAACAGCACCAGGCACCTACATCCCTACTTCCCAACTGGTAACCCTGTTACCTCTGAATACATTAAAGTTGAGGGTTTCATAATTTTGCTTCATCAGCTTCATCTCAGCTTTAATGACCTGGCAGCTGGGGCCATCCTGAGAACAAGGCTTGCTTCCTGGAAAGTGTTGAAGGGTGATGGTGGTTAAGGAAACACTGAAATGTTCCTGTTGCCTTAGGGGAGGAATGATCTGGGACTGTTTTCACATACAGTAAATAAGCTGAAAGTGATTTCTTGTGTGAGGGATGCTTTTGCTTGTGCAGGGTCATGTTAGCTTTGACCTGCCCAGCTCAAGCATGTATGAAGTTGATCAAGCTGCATACTAAATTTTGGAACTCTCTCAAAGAAAAGGATGAGGAATTCAATCTAGTAAAGTGCTTATCAGCAGTTTTATTTATACTGTTTATGTAGGAATAGGCATTGTTTCCTACAAATCATTCATAATGATGTTGTTAAGTTAATAATACAAATTCAAGTTTCTTTTCTGGATTTTGCTGGTAACTGGAATATCTCAGACTCAGACTTTAATCACCACAGCTGAAGGGGCTCTGTCAGAAGAGCATTTCCATACTGCAAAGGCACAGCCTCTGCAGAATGGGAGGAGAAGAGCAAGCATGACTCTTCAGAAATACACTGTGGTCCTTTACGTTCATGAAGAGCTCAGAAGATCTCAGAGCCATTAAGGTCAGTACAAATGCACAAAGAGGTCTGAAAGTTTAAAGGTGATCCTGTAAAGAAAAGATTATTTCTCCCTACTTTCTACCCCCACCTTCAAAAGTACTACAGTCATGTTTTGGGATTTAAGACATTTCACTGGAGTCTTCAGAGGTAAGCACTGTGAATATTCTTAATCCATTTGCAACTGGCATCTGCATGGGTGCGTTTTCCATCTGCTACAATTAAAAAGAGAATAACCAGTTATTGTAAATAACCTTAATCCCACCACAGCATTGTGTTTGCCTCAAGTGTCTTTGTGACAACTCCACCAGATCTCCAGCTGTCTGTGTTTGGGGAGATCAGAGCAGGACTGAAGGTGTAAACAAACAGAAAGCAGAAGTTTTAAAGAGCATCTTGGGCATGGGATACTTTAGTGATTTGAAAGGCCTCATGTTGGTCTTTTGCGAACTAGGTTTGCTTTCATGTGGATCTGAATCCAGATTCAGACTGAAACCGTGTAGATCCAAACTCACTCTTCCAAGGAATATTGCACAGTTCAAGCTTAGTTGCTAAATACTCACTTGGGCTCAGGCACATGGGAATTTCCCATGTCATTTCTGCTCCAGGAGGCATCTAGAGCAGCATCCCATCTCAGGCAAAAGCCAGAACCAGAATATGGGGAAAAAAAAAAAAAAAAGAAGAAGAAGAAGAAGAAAAAAAAAAATATTGAATATCTAGTTTGCCAGAGAGGCAAGAAGTTTCTTTCTAACCTCCTAACCTCTTTGTGATTAACAGCATTGCCTGGTCTGTAAAGGCCACATGAAATAAAGAAGAAAGAGACAGAGCAAAAGTCAAAGAAAAATTTATCAGGTATGATCCATGAGTCCACATGAAACAGGTCTAGGACAGTTAGGAAGGGAGAGAATCAATAGGAAAAAAAAAGGAGAAGGAAAAAAAGGAAGAAGCAGAGGAAAATCAAGGAAGAGTGGAGCTGAAGAAATGCCAGGTTACCTTACAGCAGGGGCTGAGGGCTGCCAGGTCTATATAGGTATTATATCCTGAAAATGGGTGACAGAGTAGCCAAGAGAGCATAAAACAGAGCAGGAAATAGGTAGTAGAGGATGCTGAGAGAACAGTGGTATGTTTGCAGCAGCACACAGGTATGTTTGAGTGGCAAAGAACAAAACACGAGGAGAAGGTCTGAAAAGCTGGGGTAGGCAGTTCTTGTCTCATTTCAGCCATCATATGTTATATCTTGAATGGATGAAAAACTTGGACAGTGAAGCTATTTTATTTATTTTGCCCTGAAGTCCAAGGTGTTATCTCACCTCTGGAGCCCAACACATGAAATACACCTCAAAGCATGCATTACAATAAAAATACTGGTGTACAGGGAAGATGCTTCTTTTCACAAACAGTCTTACGGCCCTTAATCCAAGTAGGAGACAAAAAGTCTCTGTTTTCTGTCAGAGGTCTTTTTAGTAAAACATGTTAATGCTGGATCAAAGTAGTTGAAATGTGATGCAACTGTTTTTAAAACAGCCATGAAAAAGGCGCCTCGGAAAACATACAATGGAGACCATCAGACTTTGCCTCCAGAAAGTATCACAGCTACTGAAAGGAATTACCCCAGACTGCTTTCTCCATTTCACAGATAAATATAGAGCTCATCTCAGATTAGTAACTAAAATAAACACCTTTTGAAAATATCAACTAAAACAATAGCACTGCTGCCCAGGCAGAAAATAGGTAAACCATAGCTCTAAACCACCAAAAACAAACCCTGATGCATGCATGAGACTTGACATGACACTAACCAGAGCTGACTTATTTTCTTGGGGGTTAGGTTTGAATTCCATTTCGTTATAAGAGATTAGGGCTGAAGAATGTGAAATCTTTCATGGCATCCTGGCTATCAGACACCAGTGGCCCCTAGGTGCATATGTGCTTCTTGTCAGCCCTGGCTCCTTTGACAAGGCTTGGGCCATCACTCTAAGTGTGAGGATGGTAAGATAAACAGTTCTCCTTCATTCAGTCTTTGCGATAATTAGAACAAGGTCCCCATTCTAATTCCCACGTGTGCATAGAAAAAAACAAAATAGGTAGGATAATAGATCTGATGATACAAAATTAAACCAAATTTTGTATGCTCATTCTTTTGTTTGTGTATCATGGTGGTAGCACAGAGGAAGGTGGCCCTGGAAAATTTTTGCTTTGGTTGCAAATGAAGTGGAGCACTCAGGACTGGTGCATGTTAACACGACCAAAACAGCTCATAAGCAGAGTCTAACACAGACCCACATGCTGGATCCTTAGCAAGATGGGGGTTGTCTTTGTAAATTGCACATGGAAAAGTGCAGGATGTAGACAGTCTGTTTTGAGCCAGAAGAGACCTCAGTGAGAGAGCTGTGCTAACTGAAAATGTACAACTAGAGGGTTTATTTTGTTTATTTAATTACATACATTTGGCAAATTTTATTTTGGAATACGGAATACTGCTCACAAGAACAAAGATGTACCCATTTCAGACAGTGGTTTGCAAGTGACAGGAAAGATGTTCCAGTGAGAATGACATCAAGCCACATGTGTGGAAGACATCAGAAGAGCATGGATGAAGCAACTGTCCAGAAATGTGCTTTTCAACACACTCTCACACATGCACGCATCTAATTCTCATGTGTACAAGCAAAGAAGCAAAGTGATGGAGCAAAAGCATTCAGTTGCTTCTCTGTCTCAAACTCCTTGTCACGACCTTGGGTAAGTGACGTGGGTCCAGACTTGCCACAACCTAACTACCTTTAAGCATGCTGGCCCTAATCTCTGAACTTACGCACACTGTCTGCAACATGACCTAATCTCTTCTCTCCCACCTTTGGACAGGTTGGCTTATGTAAAGTCTAAGGTACTTATTTGAGGGGCAAAAATTGACCCTGATCACAGTATTGAAATATAAAATGCACTTCTTTAAAAATGCAAAATATTCCTGTTATGTATGAAAATATATCTCATCCCATAAAATATGTAACTGCAGTTTCTTACGTGTTCTTGATGCAGTTTTCTTCTAGGAGTGTTGCAGACTGAAGTGCTAGTTTCTTTATTTCCTACTGGAGCTGCTCAATTGAAATTGCACTATCACAGCCTCATCCACAGCAAGTCACAGCAAGGTCAGGTGCCCTCCAAGGTCTTCTCCTTGCAACAAGGAGCCTACTGCAGCCTGCAAAACCTTCCTGCAACGCAGGCAGAATTAACACACTTGTTGTGCAGGCACCTGTGGTAAAGCTGCTTTTATGCAGCTCACCTTAGCATCACTTTTAAGAAGTGCACAGAGTGAAATGGATGGAGGGAATCTGTGGAAGGTTTGCAGTGCACAGGGAAGCGAAGCAGCCCTCACGCTGCTCTGCTCGTGGTGATCCTTGGAGCCTGTGCCAAAGCAAACGCAGCGTGAAGACTTCGTACATGTGCCCCTGCTGTGGCATCTCCCCCAGCTGTGTTTTCTTTGGCTCGAGCTCCTGCTGAGCTGTGGGCACTCCGGGGAGATGGATACATTAACATGGACATAGCTGGGTGGAAGTCCCAGGGCTTCTAAACCATTTGGGTTTAGAAAGGAGGCTTGAGGGAAAGTAAGGGAGTGCCACAGGCTTTGAAATCTGCCTCTCCTCCCTCTTCCTCTCCTCCCTCTTCTGTGGTGTTAATAGCCCCTGCCCATCTTGGAAAAGCTGGGATATGCATGCACACATGCACCCCAACCCTCACCTCTAAACCTACTGGCAGAAGGATGTTTCCACTTGCATGTTGTTCATCAGTGGGCAAGTGGAGCTAACCCAAGCCCTTTGCTCACAGACTGAGGCAGGTTATTGAAAATGAAAAGAAAACTGGCAGCAATGTGGTAGCAACAACCTTACACGGATGCTGCACAGGTTTCTTAGTGGTGTGTCTTGTGCTTTTCATCCCCTACTCACTGTTTTTGCCACCTTGCTAGTACAGATACGCATTTTTTTCCCAAATTTCCTTCAAAATGAGACAGCTTTTACTGGAGTTTCACCCTGACCTTTGGTGCAGCACATGTAACCCATCACAGAAACGGGCTAAACTCAGCCCAGCCACCCCTTCCATTGAAGTTAATCTGGCAAAACACAAGCGAAAAAAGAAGAATACGACCTTCACTCTACAGCTTGTGACAGCTCACTCGCTGCTTATTTATTCTGCGCTCCTTGCAAAAACACTCCACACATTCAATCACATCTCAAAGAAAGGGGTCAAAAGGCAAGTGTTTTTAAACTGTCTCAGTTAAAGAGTCCCTTCCCATTAGAGCCATGCTGGTTGTGTCAGAGATAAAAGACTGTTTTCCATGAGGATTGACCACTCTAACAGATCAACTATAAATTACTCAGAAATAAGCCCTAGCACACTCATTGCAGGGAAATTAATCTCTGGCCACCCTCCATGATCAGTAGTGAACATGAATTCTGCCACCAACTGTATGAAAAATATAAGAAATTATTTTAATTTTTTAGTGTACATTTCAAGAGCAACTGTACTGCTTCTGGCCTGAGTTCCCTGCAGGAGACAGCCAAATATTAGGAAGTTAAATGCTGTGGCATGGGACATGTGCAGGGGATAAAATCAGTCAACAATAACAGAAACGAAAATCTATTGTTTTGAGCTTGCAAAGTGTTGACTCCCAGTGATAAATGATGCATGTGGGAGAATTCAAAGCTTGTTGAGCACAGTCAGGAAGCAAACACGGGAAGATGGGAAAGACAGCTTTCCTGCCAGAAACAGGGAAAACCAACATTCAGATGTCCATTTAGTGAAGTGTTAATTGCTAAGATAAATACAAAAGTTACCTCGAGAAGGTCCTCTCTCTCCAAAACAAGCAATTTACATCTGGTTTGACTTCACTCAAAGTTTCCTGTTCCTTGTCTATCACTAAAAGATAGATTCAGCCTCAGCAAGAAATTAAGGGTGTTTACACCAATGCATCCAAGACGCACTCCTTTTCATGTTTATCCCTTTGCAGATCCTTTAATAATTACAAGCTGCCAGGCCATGATCTCCTATGTGTCTTACACCTTGTTAGAACAACTTTCAAAGCTCACCACACTAAATCCTTTTTATCCTCACTCAAGCACCAGCGGTGCCTTTTGCAATCTGGCTTCGACTCCCCTTGTCATCAGTACCAGTTATACAACTTTACAGCAACCTTTAGTTTAAACAAATAAAAAGGGCATTTATGGAGAAACAAACAAACAAACAAAAAACCCTGTTCTGTTCCCACTATAAATGCATGCACCTACACTGCAATCCAAAGATGTGATAGACGTAATAGCAACTCGTAAGAGTGGCTGTGCTAGCTCAAACCAAAAGCCTTCCTAGTCCCATATTCTGTGTTTCATGGTGGCTCTAAGGTGATTTGTAAGCACATATAAAAAGCATGTATGACCATCCTCAACTCATAGGCTTCCTCTCTATGTTTGCATAGGCTTACACCTGCACATTGAACCTACGCTAACAGTCTCGAGGAAATGTTTCAAAGAGCAGACCAAGGACAGGAAATACTGGTGGGTGCTTTGAATATACAAGTATGCAATGCTAGCTTTTAGCATCTAGTTCATAGAGAATAACTGTGATTATCATTCCAATCTGCTGGCTCTGCAATACAATTAATATAATACTGTAATATGTTAATACATTGCAGAAAAGGTACACAGCAGAACTTACGCTGGGCTACTCCAGTATCATCAGAGATACATATGTTAGAGAGAAGACTTGCCCTAAACTAAGAATAAGATTGCAATGCATCCCCCATTTGCATTTCCCCTTTGGGGAAAGTGGTAAGTGGTGTTTGAAGTTATCAGAGGCCAAGACAGAATGAGCAAAAATGCTATTGATGGCCCACAGCACATTGGCTGGCAGGGGCTGCTGAGTAACAGGATTTTCCTTGTCAGAAGTTTAAAAGCAGTGGCAACCAGGGTGATTAATGAGGATTACAAGTCACAGCTTACAAGTAGGAAGAGCTATAAGATGGGAAGAGGTTATTACATGCTGTTTTAAGGGAAAATCCTGCAAGGAAGGAAAATGAATTTGCATGCGACTCAGGAAGTTAGAGCCAGCTCATCTTGAAAACAGCTGGTCTTACAACCTAAGCCTCATCAAGGAGTCTCATCACTTGGAAGCCTCTGTCACAGGTAATTTAAAACTCATGGTCTCGTGTCTGACCTTTACTGCCCAATGTGCAAACAGGACACAGTGAGAGTCTGCAGCAGGTTAGCAGCAGCTGTAAAGGGCTTGCTCCTGCCCCAGACCCTGCCTCCGATGCTTTTCTATATTGCATTTTGCAGACATTTGCACCAGGAATAACTGTGAATGCAAGTTGAAAACAGACGTCCTCCTTTCATCTGCAGCTCTTTGGAGACAGAGGCCTGGCTGAGCATCCCTGCTGCTGCCAGTGATCACTGCGAGTTTCCAGTGACGGTGGTGATACTTGCAGTGTGGGTGGCACTTGCTGACTGTTACAAAATGAAAGCAAATTGTTCATCCTTTCCAGCTGAGGGGCTTGTTAGCAGCACTGAATGCACAGGGTGCAGTTCTCTGTGTAGGCCCACAACAGAGGGCTCCGGGTTCAGGTATCTGCTTCCTCCCAGGGGCTGACAGTTCCTGATGATCAATGATATACACCCTCCAGGCATCTTCAGGCTGATAGGAGTGAGATCTTTAAGACCTTCACACTCTGTGAAAACAGGAATCCAAGTACTTGCAAAAGAAATAGTAAGTCCATCAGCTGTACTAAAGCTCTTACTGTTCAGCATCTCCAGCAGAGCTCTGGGAGGACTAAAACACAGGAGAATTCAGTTACTTTGTTCTCATAATTCCAAATGGTCCTTTGCAGCCAGTAAACTGCAATTCATTTTTCTTTTAATATATCAAGTAATAGCTTTTCCAGTTCTATAACAGATCCATGCCAAACAACAAGGACAGACAAACAAAGAAAACAAGCATCTGTCAAATTATATTTCCTCTGATTTCTCAAACAGAGGAGGTGATTTCAATGCTGCAGAAAATTAGATTTTTTTTTTTTTTTTTTTTTTTTGCACTTTACTTGTCTGAAACTATTTCTTGCCCAAGTTAAGTCAGCTATTTTCCTGCCTGAAAAGTAATAGTCAGAAAAAAAATTTGCAAACGGGAACAATCCTGACAGCAACCCATTTCTACTGAACAGGGGAAATCAGCAGTGCATACCTTGGCGCTTAGCTGAACCAAGCTGCCTTTCCTTACTGACTCTTCCTTCATCCACTGCATCCAACTATTTCCTCAGAATATATTCCCAGTGTGTGCAGGAGCTATTTATAATCCACAACACTTATTTCTCGATTAAATACATGTAGGTGGCTAGTTGCCATAAGTGCAAAGGGGGGGAGGGCTGATGAATTACAAAAATATGTATGAAATATTGCACTTGGGATAAGGCGTTTCCAAGCCTGTACAAACAAATGGGCTGTCAGAAGTGGTGTGAGCAGGCACAGCAACAAAACCAGCTGAGCAAGGCATCAGCATGGCCTCGCTGCCTGCATGTTCTCTGCCTCTTCTGGTGAGGGATCCCTCCAGGTCTTCTTTCTAGTCTCAGGCCAACACTAAAGGGCAGCCAAGAAGCAGCTCAGAAGGGCTGCTCTGTTTATCCAGTATCTGCCCTAGTTTTAGAGAGAGTGTCCATCAGCTGAAGCCAGTCCAGTCGCTGGCCAGATGCCTCTCTCTGGGAAAAAATGTTCGAGGAGTGTTTTTCCAACACCTCATCTCAGCCACCAAAGCCTCCAACTTCTCTTAGGTGTGTTTGCATGAGACAGTCCTGGTCTCTAAGCCATTTGTTCACAGGCTTGCTGCCTTCTCCTCCAAACCTTTTTCCTGTGCCTTTCTACTGGGGCTTTCCACCCATTTGTTCCTGACTTCTCCCACTGTGCTTCTGCGCATGCCTTGGCTGGCACTGGTGCCTCCTCGCCCACCAGGCACTGGTTTGGATGGAGCTGGGGCAATAATCCCGAGAGCTGCATCCTGCTGCTGGTGTGGCTAGGGATCCTGCTCTGGAACTGATGGCTTTAGCCACTCCACAGCACATGGTTAACCTATAACCCCAGCAGTTCCTTCTCCTGTTCACAATTTGGCCTGAACAGAAGTGAACACGATCATTAGCTAGCGGTTAGATATGCAAGCTATGCGACTCATGCCTCTCTATAATGAAGGAGGGGTAATCATTAATAGTGCAATGAACTGGTTCGTGCATGTTTATTCTTCAGTCACTCCTCACTTACTACAGCCTTACCCAATCTCAGTAAAATAATTCTGGACATTCAGCACATGTCATGCAACCCTAGTTTGTGCTGACAAAACCCACAGTATATCTAATATCCAAATGCTGCCAAAGCTCTGGTTAACCCTTCACAAATAAAATATGGAGTGGCAAGCACGCATTTCTTGACGTGACATCCTTTCACTTCCAAAACATGCACTCTGGTGAAGAATTACATAGAATCATAGAATCATAGAATATCCCGAGTTGGAAGGGACCCATTCGGATCATCAAGTCCAACTCCTGGCACCGCACAGGTCTACCCAAAAGTTTAGACCATGTGACTAAGTGCACAATCCAATCACTTCTTAAATTCAGACAGGCTCGGTACAGTGACTATTTCACTGGGGAGCCTGTTCCAGTGTGTGACCACCCTCTCGGTGAAGAACCTCCTCCTGATGTCCAGCCTAAACTTCCCCTGCCTCAGCGTAACACCATTCCCGCAGGTCCTGTCACTGGTGTTTATGGAGAATGGGTCACCCGCCTCTCCACTCCCCCTCATGAGGAAGTTGCAGACTGCAATGAGGTCCCCCCTCAGCCTCCTCTTCTCCAGGCCGAACAGGCCCAGTGACCTCAGCTGCTCCTCCTACATCTTCCCCTCTAGGCCCTTCACCATCTTCATCGCCCTCCTCTGGACACTCTCCAACAGTTTCATGTCCTTTTTGTACTGTGGTGCCCAGAACTGCACACTGTACTCGAGGTGAGGCCACACCAGTGCATACATTGCTATCTATCCTCCTGGCCCAGCTATAGTCACTGCACTATATATTTCAGGTTGTCTCCATTGAGGGTTGTCATGAGAAACGTGTCACTGTGCTGTGTGCTGACAGACCAGCCATTACATGAGTAGGCTGCATGCTGTGGCTTCACAGCACCAGTGCTCGGACCTTGTGGTGCCCCTTCAGGTTGCGGTTGTTGGCAACGGTAGCTTTCTTGAACATTTAACACACTTCCCAGGTGTCTTACTCACAATTCTACCAGAGGAGCACTGAGTAAATGTTTAGGTAGATATGCTACAGACTGTCACATCTATGATTTATTCTAAATGGCTAAAAGGGGGCGCTGTGAGCAGCCATAGCTGTGTGTTACTCTGCAACGAAAACCTGAAATTGGCAAGAAATATTTCCATTGCTCTGTAATTCTCAAGAGGAATACATTAAAAGAACCTGCATGCCTTCAGCTGTACTTAACCTGTTTGTGGCTGGTACATGTGTATTCATTTCCTTTTTTTTTTTTTTTTTTTTTTTTTGTGTGTGTGTGTGTGTGTGGCCAATTGTCCAAATTATCCATGGCCACTGGATAAGACAGACCTTGAATCTGCGTAACCTAAGCAAGAGCCACAGTGTTATAGTCCCAGCACAACTATCTGGAGATAGGTAAGATTTCTCATGTGTGGACAGTAAAGTCAGGTTGTCAATCTGAACAAACAATGTCATGCTAATGCAAGTGGCAAAGCACAAAGCCAGAAAGCCCTTGCACTGCAGGACAGAGAGAAAATGTCCTCTAGCACGGTTTAAGCAATGCAGTTTTGAAGAGATAGGTTTGTCCCAGGCCCACCCTTGGAGTCCAGCTTGATTCATGTCCCAGCACAAGCACTGCAAGCAAGCACTTAGAGCAGGTTTTGGCTAGTCTCTAGACCAAATGGTAGTCAGTTGTGTGGGTGCCCCAGAAATACCTACGTATCTCATAAAAAAGAGCTATCGTTAGTGCAACAAGATAGCATTAATTCATAAGTAATAATAACCTAGGCATGACTTAATAACACTTTTCTCACTCACCATATCTGTTTCAGACCATGACCAGAATAAAGTCAAAGTATGGGGAAAAGTGCCCTAAGTGGGAAATGTCATACAGTGAGTCCAATCCATGCAAAAAAAAAAATAAACACTCCAAGACTGTGTGGCTCTGGAAAATTAAGAATCTGAAGTAAATCATGGGTGTGCAGGGGAAGAGAAAGGCAGGAGATGATCGTTTTCAGTAATATCAGCTGACTGCTGGGGACCCTGTGGAGCTGTGTTCTTATATAGCTTTGGGTCCAGTGGATGTCACACCAGTGAGAGCCCAGATCTCCAACTGGTCACATTACAAGAAAGTGTAATCTAAAACCTTTTTGTTCAAAGTATCTGAATCCGTGCAAATGCCTAGGATGTGAATATCTGACTGAGCTACAGAAGGCAGAGCTGAGGCACAGGATGGAAAGAGGCTGCAACAAACCTATGCACAACAAAACATCTGGGTTAGGATGAAATGCACAGACTTGGTTGGGCACAAGAGCAATGGAAAACTGCTCATTGTATTCAACATCTGTGAAGATGATGAGGTGAATAAATAGAAGGGAATAGATCTCCCTTCAAAGTCTTTTCTCATACTCCAGCAAACAGAAAATTGGAAACACAGACAAAAGCAATAAATTAAGCCTGAATAAAATGTGGATGAATTTGTTTTCCCTCTGCAACTCTATGAAAATGTCAAAGTTAAATAAATGTTACTTCTTTAGGCACATCCTCCCAGCACTCTGCCCACTCCCACGAGACTCCATGTTAGAAAGTCTCTATGGCAATGTCTTCCCTTCCTTTGCCCCTTCAGCCATGGCGTGGGGTTACCAACAGGCTGCTGGTGGCATCTGCCCTGATGTGTATGTGGAGCCCCAAGGGAACCAAGTGTCTGCTCAGGCTGTAAGGGATGATGTCTTGCAACCCCTTGGTGATGAAACTCATGGATGGAAGTTGTGTCCTCTATATCTCCTCCTCTACTCTGAAGCAGTTGGTTACAGCTGGTAAGCAGAGACAGGAACAACCTCCTTCCTCCCCAGTGCAGTCCAAACTGGTGTGCTCCAGCAGCCCAGCTTTCCACCCAAGCCTCTTTTCACTCTCCTGACCTTCACTAGCAACCACTGCAGTCCTCAGGCTGCAGCGGTGGGGAGGAGAGCTCTGCCTTCGGCAGCATTCACAACCCCTTAGTTTCAGACAAAGACCAAAATTGAACCACAAGCTCTGCCAACTTTCTGACCCAGCTTGCTTTCTGGCTGTGAGATGTGCCTGGCTCTGCTTCAGAAAGGCTCCGATGACAAAATTGCATGGTCTTTCCCACAGTGTCTCACTGACACTCAAAGGCACTCCAGGTTTTGCAGAAATTAGCCTCATCTTTTCCTCTTGCTTACACATTTTTATTGACCTGCCCCATTAGCACACCACTGTGAAGGTCCAGCTGCCAGAAACAAAGAGCTGAGAAAAAGCCAACAAATTAATTTCATCACAAATGGATTTGCACAACTCTTAAAAAGCATTCCCATACATACATACAGTGCAAAGGGAAGGGAATTAACAACTTTATTTCTTAACGAGTCACAGAGATGAAAATGGGAGCTTAGCCCAGCTGCCAGAGGAAAGACATTCTCCATGCCAAGAACTGCTGACGTCTATTCTCAGGACACCAATCTAGTGGACAACTCACTGATAATTCATCAGCTCAGATCATCACTATAGCAAGTTTTAGCAGGTGCCCATACTAATGCTGACTTTCCTGCCTGTGTGTAGGTTAGAAGCAAGCACAGAGGATGTGGGAAAAGCCAGCAGCTACATACCAGTCCAGGAGAGACCATTGACTTCTGAGCATCTCAGGATATAAGCAGAAGTTCTGTGTATTTTGCTATACAGTTTTCCCTGCACTTTCTTAAGATTCCCCTTCTTTAGAAAGGGCTTCTGGGTCTGATAAGAGCCTTTTCTGCAATGACCATCAGACATGGTTTGTTGCATGAGAAGCTTTAAGTGAATTGGCTGCAGCAGAGGTTTTCCATTGCACCAGGAAAGGTACAGCTGGGTAGGAAGAGCAAGGCAAATACACCAAGGAAGCAACAGCATTCCCAGGTAGGAAAATGAAGAGTTACCAACTCTGTTGCATTAAATTAGGATTGGGTTCAAATCAATCAATGCTAAAGCTAGCTACAAATGATCTACTGAAGCTGTGAAGGGGGAAATTTTACTAGTTGACATCACATTTTTGATCTGAGATGAAGACTTCCAAAATCCTTCCTGCTATCTTCTTTCTTTGCAGTGGAAGCAGAAAAAAGCCATTTCCTCCACCCAACCCTGTCCCTCCTGTACTGGAAAAATCACCCTGCACAAAACTTTGCTCTTCCTCCTGACCTCGCTAGTGATCTCACTAACTGCTGTTACACTGTACAAGAACTTTTGGATCGCTTTTTTGAATTAAAAAAAAAGGCAAAAACAGTAACTTATCTGACCAGCAGCACTGAGCTGGAGTCATCTCAGAACAAGACCAAGCTAAAAGCTATTTAAGATCCCATTTTAAAGTTCAGCTTGGGCCAAACACATTAAACCCTAACTGATAGCTTCCTTTGCAAACAATCAGTTTAAATGACTTCCTTTGACCTCTTTTTGGCAACTGGCATTTCATTCAAAATGATCAAAGCTATATGAGATTTAACAGAGCTTCATCCCTCATGGAATTTAAGCATCTGAATGAAAAATCGAATTTCCCAGTTGTGTGTGCGCCATCTGACACTGGCATAGAGAGCTCATTTGGGTTTAGGAGGATAAATCACCCTTAGAACAACACTGTGACTGTTGGGTATGCGGGGCCTAAGCCAAAGTGACCTTGGGTGCAAATCAATTAGGATCAGGGGTGATTCTAGTTCAGGATTGCCCAACCACAAGCGTGTAGAAGCTGGAAAGAAAAAACATATGTGCAAAGCACCAGAAGCCCTTATCCGAGGGTTCATCCTCAGGTTCAGACAAGCAGGCTGGTAGGAAGAAGTTATGTCTGAGAAGTGTCAGCTCCCACTTCACTGGAAACCTTGCAAACACAGACAGAGTCCAGCCAGTAATTCTTGTTCTGTGGTCTTATGGCACCTTCCTTTTTGTAGCACAATCCCTTTGCATGCCCCTACTCTATGCACAGGGAAGAAAAGTGTCTTCTTGGCTATGT
This sequence comes from Heteronetta atricapilla, assembly GCA_011075105.1. NCBI lineage: Eukaryota > Metazoa > Chordata > Aves > Anseriformes > Anatidae > Heteronetta > Heteronetta atricapilla. The sequence goes on from CM021763.1 coordinate 11,486,525, forward strand.
ATTGCATCCTTGTGCATATTTCCAGAATGACTTTTCTATTGCCAGCACTCACTTCTTTGAGGGCTGTGCAGGATACCTTTTTCCTGGAGGAACACAGCACTGTTCAATCAGGGTCTATGACATTAACCAGATGTGTACTCTGTTGATTGCTGGCAGAGTGATTTTCATATTCCTATGAGAGTTTCAGTTATTTAATTCAACTCATTTGCACTCACAACTCACAGAAGCCATCATTATGCATAAGTTATTTAAGCACAGCATTATTATTATTATTTTTTTTTAAAGACAATCGTGTACATCAGAATTTGAGTACAATTTTAACTGTTCAAATCACAAGGGAATTATGCAATTTAACCTCATAGCTAGAACTTTTACCCAGTTGGGACATTTCAAACATGGTTGTTTCTGTAACTAGTGCATTTTTATCCAGGCATGCCCACCCCCCCTTCAGTTACACTTGAGCTGTGAACTCTTAGAGATGAGGCACAAACTGCTTTGCAAAAGCATCATCAGTTTATGCATTCAGAATATCAGACGCACGTGAGACTGCCATTAACAAAAATTCAGTAGGAAGAAGAAAATATCATTTCTCACTCTTTCTGGGGCCATCAAGGGGGACACAACTGGATTACGAAACAGTTTGCAACACTGTGTGGACAGTAGCACCATGCCACGTGCTTAGTATGACACATGGCTGCTAAATGAGCCTCCAAGGAGTGGGACAACAAATGATAATCCAAAAATGCAGGGTGGTGCATCATAGAGAAACAGAGTCAGGGCTGGGGGTGCAGAGGGAAGAGGCACTGCCACACTGGAAATGATTTACCATTTTTTCCCTGTGTGACTACAGAATAACACTCCTGCTGTGATACAAGACACAGGCAGAGCAATGGTGCTGACAAAATCCTCTTCTCAGAGAGCAACATGTGCATTAACCATTCATTTACTGCCATCTACCACTAAAAGAGGTCAAGCCACAGCCAGAGAAAGACCTCTCTAAAAGGATATTCCAGTATCTCCAATCTCTGCTTCAAGAAACACCATTAAGTTTAACAACAAATACTCAAGAATTCTTCAAATTTCAAATACATCCCTGTACTTACGGATTCAGGGGTGTGAAAGACTGCACACATCAAACAGTGAAAAAGAAGCTAACCCTGCACTCCTCCTCTTCAGCAGTGTAATTTAAATACAGTTTTCTATACTGTAACTATATTGTAATTGAAAACCTATTTTTTCCTTCTGAATGTCATTAGAGCCAAGCTTGTGCTTATGTTTCCTCTACTGTTAGCAAAGCCATTAGATGGCAGTATAACCTAATTTATTCTTAGTGATGTCAGTGAAAACCGAGTCATTTTGGCGGTGATAGAAATAAACATGCTTCATAATGAGTTGCCAGTAATTACGAACATCAAACTTTGACCATGAAAAATAGTTCTCAATTATCCAGGTAGGTGAAAATAGAATATGAGTTATAAATAAATAAATATAAAACATACAAAGGGGAATAAGCAGCTAAATATTTGATCAGAGCAGTGACTCTGGTGTGATAGGAACTGAGTGCCCTTCACTCTGCAGCTGGAATGTGCTACAAGATCCATACTGAAAATTATGCAAAACAGTCAAGGCAAGCAAAACTAAAATAGCCTACTTGTCAGAAATATTTATTAATTTTACAAGAGTACTTGAGTACCAGTTACAGAATAGGTTGCCTAATGCATGAAGGGTTTTTACAAGCACAGCACAAGGAAACGGGAGTGGGAGCAGTGTCAGCATTGCAGCCAGAGCAGAGGCAGCCCCTGGCCTGGGAAGCAGCACCGCACACTTCCCATGAGAACCGATGGGAGCCCTGCATCTAACATGCCACATCATCACCAGGTACTCTAATGTAAATTACGCCAGCATTTATTGTCCTGCAGAGAGGAAACGTTTTAAGGCCATAGTTATACAGCAGGGGGCTGTACTGTCATTATTCTGCAGCAGCACGAGCCAAGCACTCGGCCTTCTTAACCTTTCCTTGCAAAACGCAAAGCAGTTTTCATGACCAATTGCTCTTCCACCACACTAGGAAGAGAGTGATTTCTATAGGCATCGGGGTCTGAAAAAAAAAATGTAGGAAATTAAAAAAATAATAATAATTTAAAAAAAGGGGGGGGGGGGGGACGACAAAAATCATCTGAGACAAAAATTTTGATAAGGTTAAAGAATGGCATATTCTAACAAGAGAATCATGAATTCACATGCATTCTATGTACATAAAATACAATAAGGATTTACTAAACACTGCTAGGAATGTCATTATCCCACCAGGCTATGAAAAGGCACTGCTAAATACAGATCTGCAAGAGTTTAGGATGCTCAGCATCCAGAAGAATGATGTCCTCAGTCTGTTCCTGATGCCCCCAACATTGCAGTCAATACCAGAATGCTAAATGTAGGAGGGGGAAGACAGGGGAAGAGGGCACAGGGTCTTTTGGAATACAGAGGTCTTTCTGCTATGTTCCAACAGGACACACACAAGTATGTCCTTGATGAGCTGTTTGGTCACCAAGAACTGCAGTTTTACTTCATCTGAAACTATTCCTAAATTTAAGCTGAATTTGCCAAGCACTTCATATATTAAGAAAATATTGACATTTCAATATTGAAAACGCAAAATACTGAAATTCACTGAGCTAGAGAAAGACTTGTGAGACTGCAGTCCTAGGTCTTGTAAATCTCTTCCTTCATTTTATTAAAAAGCCTTCCCTGTCCCAAATCCCAGTTTCAGACTGAGCAGCTATTCAATTCCAAAAACAACCTTAATAGAGTACTTATTGCTTATAATATCGCCATTTAAATTATATTAATCTGAAGGAAGACTGCAAAACCTCTCTTCTGCTAACACACACAGATGTCCCATCCACAAAATCAGCCACCACTGACAGGTTTTTAGCATCCCATTGTGATGACAGTTTCCAATACAGCTACCATGTTCAGTTCTTTCCCTCGTGCACAGGTGATAGCCCCTGCTCTGACACATGCAAAAACAATCAGTGAGACCGTTGCACATCCACAGGGTCCAAATCACAAGGTTACTTTTTTACGGCTTTAATTACTGTAAATACAAGAACATGGGGAGTCTTTGAGACTACAGCAATGGAACAGTTAAAACATCAGCAGACAATATATCACTTATTAAATTTAGCATTATAATAAGGGTATTAATTGTATATCATATGGGAGGTATTTAACAATGTTGTCCTTTGTTACTTCAGTAAGACTTTGGAAAGTCTGTCCACTTGGCATTATGGCAGAATTCTTGTGTGCAGCACTACACTCATGGATGTCAGCTGTGACTTCTTCAGCATTGCTTCCTATTCAACATTTCTTAGCAACTTTTGAATAACAAAGTTTTTTTACAGGATCTTTGGGAAAAGCAAACAAACAAATAAAACATGGAAAACCCCAAAACAAAACCCAAGACAAGCAGCCTTAAGCCACGAGTGCAAAGGCCAGGAAACCCTCTTGTCTTGAGCTGGCTTCTAGCAGCAAATTCTCTGAAAGCCAGATTTAAGGGAGACGTAACAAAGGGATTGCTTATATTTTGATCCTTTCATACATTGAACTGGGCCCATTGAACTAAACCTCATTAAATGACCTTAGAAGGGGTTAAAACTCTGAGGGCCTAAAAGAGCAGGCAGGGACTCAAGCTGAGACCACAGCAGGGACCTAGGATAAGGTCTGGTGAGAGATATCCCTGCCCATGGCAGTAGGGTTAGACCTAGATGATCTTCAGATGTCCCTTCCAATCAAAACCATTCTATGATTCCAGGCATGAAAAAGCATTTATAGATTGTGGTGGCTCACACCATGCACAAGGAGAACAAGCCAGGCTGCAGGATGCCCCACAAGACACTTGCTTGGAAACTTTGCTAAAGAAAATCCCTGAGTAATGAACCAGAGCAGGACTAGCGTTTGGGCATGGTGTTGCTCCCCAGCGCAGGTGCCATGCTCCCTGGTGTGCCCAGCTGCCTGCAGCATCCCACCTGGCAACTCCACGCTGAGGACCATCCTGCACAAGAATCGGCACCAAAGCAGGACCATGGGCACCATCCCAGCTGCCAGCCTCGAGTTACACCGCCCTGCCGCCAGGACTGCCATGAGCTGTGCGCCTTGCTGTACCAAGTCACAGGGGAGAAATCTGGTTTCATAAACTGTCTTGTGAGTGCTGTAAGCCAGGCATACCTTGATACAGCACAGAACCAGGCCAGCACATGGAAAAATCGGTAAGGCAAACATTGCCAGATAGGCGTCATTTTTCAGTCTTAAGCCATCTCTAAACAAACAGCGATAGCAGGAAGCCAGAGGGATTTGCATTTCCCTTGACAGGGCACCAATTCCCTTTTCTCCCTCCAGGACCATATTTTACAGGTGGGCTGGCAGACAAATCCTACCCCTCCACCACTGCCCCAGTAGCACAGCAACTGCAACACATTTCCTCAGCAGCCTCCTGAAACATCATTTTCAGCTGAAAATTGCTGGCCGCAGAGCTAGGAGCCCAGTGCATAAGAATAAAAAGCCACTAGGGGTCATGGTTTAGTGATGGGACTCAGTAGGTCAGATAGCACAGAATGGTCTTGAGGGTCTTTTCCAACCTAGATGATTCTATGATTTTCTTTCCCATCAATAGGGAAATTGAAGCATAACCTAGTTGGGCAATTTGTTAAAAACCAAACCAAGTAACAATGTGGAAGAACTCATCGGCTGGGGACAGATCTGACAAAGATGCTCAAGACTGTGTTTCCATTTGATGTAGACCATATAACCTTAAGCCACTTACATACACCATATATTGATGGTGAATTCACCCTACCAACACAGCCTGCTTGGAAGACCTCCACCAAGAGCTACATTGGCATTTGGACCCAAACAAGCCAAACGGGGAGAAGTAAGCTGTTTTCCCTTACCAGGCACTGCAGCAGACAAACATCACCTGCACCAAATGCTCTCCTCCACACTCCTGCACTCCAGGAACCGTAAGTGTCCAACAGCCCCAGGACTTTGTTCCCACCTGCCAACCCCTCACACAAGATGCAGCCAGCTAGGTCGTTGTCTGAGCTGCTGCCAGAAATTGCAGGGCCAGAGAGAGGCCAGAACACAAAATGTGTTCTGTGCCCTGCCCAGCCACAGCCTTGTCCCACAGCTCCTCTCTAGCCATGCAACCAGATCCAAGTCTTTGGGGGAAGAAGGCTGTGCTGAGACCTGTTGCAGAGCCTTGTGCCATGAAACAATGCCATGAAAGCATTGGGATTTTGGTACAGAGGTCAGGGGAGGTTTGAATTTGGCATCCCCCCTCTTCCCCAGCCAACTACTGCCAAGAATGCTTCTGAGGACTTTCTGCTGGAAGCCAGAGCTGTTGATTCACTCTCAAACTACCTGTGGAAATATGGCATATAGCCTGTCTTTTTCCTGAAAGTAAATCCCTGTCTAGCAAGGGTCTCTTTGGCAAAAGGAGGTACTGTTGATATACTGGCTCAGATTTTAACGCTACTTTAAAAGGCATTATTTTAATTCAAATATATGAATATATATCTCAGGTTTAACAGACAAAGCTCAGGTTTCTGAGATATCCACCTATGAACACCCAGGACAGAGTTGACAAAAAGAGTTGAAATGAATCCTAATATAGTTGACCAGGTATCTGCTTACAGACCTAACAAAATAAAGAGAATGTGTTGTTTCAGTTACTAACAAGCTTACTTTTAGCTTGCCTGGTGCTTTCAAAGCAAGATGAATCTCCCAGACCCCCTTCCATTGGAGGCAACGGTGATTATGTGTTCCCCTATTAACTGCCAGGAAGAAGCTAAGTAACAAACACACAAACTATGCATGAAAAAGCAAATACAGCATTAATAACTATTGAATTATTGCTTGAGAATGGACTATAGGATATGCTATCCCTTCCAATAATAACATAAAGCCAAGGTCAAACTTTTTGGATCTCGGCTATACTGGCATTTATTCCTACAAGGAAAATGGGAAAATAAAAGAAAAAGAAAAAAAAAGTTAAGTGAGGTTCCCACAGACCTTAAAAAGCAGAAACATCTGTTACTGCTATGAACAGCTCGTATGCTGAGTTCAGCAGGAGAAAGTCCAGCAGCAAGGCCAGGTCTCTGCTTACCAGTACATGCCTCTGTACTCAATGGGAAATGATCAGAGACAGTTTCAAGGGACATATCAATAATTCAAAACAGCCAGAGCAAGCATAAACAAACCAGAATTAGTGCTCTTTTCTTTCTCCTGCCAGCAAGACTGGAAGATGTTACAGATGCATAATGTGCAGTCTTGAGCATCTTTGTCAGATCTGTCCCCAGCTGATGAGTTGCTCCACATTGTGCATTTGGTTTGCTTTTTAACAAACAGTTTTGAGCTGAAACACTGAGCAGAAATTCCAGAGAAGTGAGTCTTGTTCTCAGCAATACAACCTTCTGTGTGGCTAGGGAACATTACAAGTTCTCATGGACTCGATTTTTCTGTTTGAGAAACGAATCCCCATTTCAGCGATCCCCTAATCACTCATTTCCCAATGATGTTTTATGCTTTGTGTTTGTGATTTTTTTAACTCATGTTTTTGAAATACATATGTATTTTAATATAAGATGACATAAAATGTCAGAGATGCTGTTTTGTTATTACACTGATGTAAAGTGTGACCGGTAAAACTCTATTGGAACTTCTTTTCTAAGCAAAACCTCTTGGCAAAGCAGAGATCATTGACAGGGACTGAACTGCATGACCATAAGCAATTGTGCTGTGAGTAGCATGGGTAAACATCCACAAAGAAACTCCTGCTTCTATTTGGAAAGCATCAAGCTGCATCAAGGCTGTAGCAACCACGAGTTCAGAAAGGAAATGATGATGACCTGGCATGTCAGACTGCTTAATCTTTCAAATATTGTATGTGGGAAGCCTCAGAGAAGTAGTCCTGTCAAAGGAAAGAACCTCTGTACGCCAGATTTCCCTGTAAAAACAGATTCCCAGATACCACACTTTATTTTGCTTAGCATTATTATATAAAACCCTTCCAACAGTGTGCAGAGCTAAAAAGCAAAAGGAAATGAAGTCAAGACTTCTGGACCTGAAGGAGTGAATCTTGGCCCTGCTTTCTCCTTCTTTTGTACTGGCATCAGTGTGGAGTTGCTCTTCACCTCCTCATATACAGCAGCACAAGGAGACCCCAGCCCAGTGTCCAGGGAGAACTGGCTGAGGAGCCTGGAAGAAAGGAACTTTAAAAGAACACAATTGTTGAAGCTTGGATTTATTCCTTCATTTATTTATTGCTGATATGAAAATATACAGAATCATAAATAAACTTTTTTTTTAAATTGCTGTTAACATAGCAAAGGACTGGAATTAAGATTGCAATGATACAGGACTTACAGTTCAGATCCATACCATAGTATTTGGGAAGACACAGGGTTAAACACAAACACACCAAGAAACAGTGTGCCACCAATATGCACAGACAGTTTGACAAGCATTTCTTTCACCAGAAATCTCATTGTAAGAAGCTCCCTTCAACCCCCCACTCCCCACACTTTTTTTTTTTTTTTTTTTAATTTGCTGGGTTGAGCGCTCCTTACACAACCAGCTCACACACAGCATAACGTAGCACCTTGTGCAGTACAACATTGTACCAGTACAACTGAGGACTTCAGAGGTCAGAACTGAGCAGGCAGCAGTAGGCAAGAGCTGTTCAGGCATTGCTGTTGAAAAGCAAAGTTCATCAGAATTAGCTGGGGATTTGCTTTTAGATCTTTTCTGGAAGGAAATGTTACTGACTCTGAGGTGATTCAAAGGAAACATGTCCTGTGAGAAGGTCTGCAGACCTGCACTCTTGATCTCATCATCTTCCGCAGGACCTTCCAACTCTACATGGTCCAAACCTGTAGAATTGAAGGTAGGTTCAGTTCTGCAGGTCAACTGCAAGGGGCACTCCAAGAGAGCAATCCACATACACCCCCAAGCCCAGCACTGCTTAGCAACACTTTCTAAATTGTGTGAAGACAAAGACTTAAAACCACTGCCAAGTGGTCCAGGGCCACTTAAATTCACAAAGATTTGAATTAGTCCTCTCTCAAGTACGTTAACCTGTTGACTTTCAAAGCAGTTGCTCTCCTTCAGGCAATATGTGGCTTTTCCATTGCCCTAAATCAACCAACTGGCATATCGTGGAGTTAGAAGGGAAAGAGGGATGAAAAAGAGAGTCACTTAAGCATCCAAAATGATGTGAGGGCTGTGTTGTAGCCCACAGTGTTGCTGAAGTTCAACAAGGCCAAGTGCTGGGTCCTGCACCTGGGGCACAACAATCCCAAGCAGCACTACAGGCCAGGAGAGGAGTGGTTAGAAAACTGCCTGGCAGAAAAGGATCTGGGAGTATTGGTTGATAGTCAGCTGAATATGAGCCAGCAGTGTGCTCAGGTGGCCAAGAAGGCCAACAGCATCCTGGCTTGTATAAGAAGCAGTGTGGCCAGCAGGGCTAGGGAAGTGATTGTCCCCCTGTACTCAGCTCTGCTGAGGCCACACCTCGAGTACTGTGTTCAGTTTTGGACCCCTCGCTACAAGAAGGACATCGAGGTGCTCGAGCGAGTGCAGAGAAGGACAATGAGGCTGGTGAAGGGTCTGGAGAACAAGTCCTATGAGGAGCGGCTGAGGGAGCTGGGCTTGTTCAGCCTGGAGAAGAGGAGTCTCAGTGGCAACCTTATCGCACTCTACAGGTACCTCAAGGGAGGCTGTAGCGAGGTGGGGGTTGGCCTGTTCTCCCACGTGCCTGGTGACAGGACGAGGGGGAATGGGCTGAAATTGCACCAGGGGAGGTTTGGGTTGGATATTAGGAAGAACTTCTTTACTGAAAGGGTTGTTAGGCATTGGAATGGGCTGCCCAGGGAAGCGGTGGAGTCACCATCCCTGGAGGCTTTAAAAGACGCTTAGATGTAGAGCTTAGTGATATGGTTTAGTGGAGGACTTGTTAGTGTTAGGGCAGAGGGTGGACTCGATGATCTTGGAGGTCTCCTCTAGCCTAGATAATTCTGTGATTCTTACCACATGAAGTTAGGATTATATGTTGCATTCCTCCAGGTGTGGCATAAAGGTGTTTTTCAAGATCCTAGCTGAACACTGTAGAGCTGTACATAACAGAGGCTCTAGACTGTTGTTGAGCTAGCAGTTGGGTATGATGCAGTTGAGAACCTCTAGGTAAGGATTAAGGGACAAGCAAATAAAGTGGATGTCACAGTGAGGGTCTAATATAGGACACTTAACCAGGATGATAACATTATTGAATTATTCTTAAACAAACCAAGAGATACCTCTAAACCAGCTGCCTTGTCATTATGGATGACTTCAACTTGCCAGATATGAACTGGGAATACCACAATCTGATACAAACAGGTCCATGAGATTCCTAAAACACCTTGATGATAATTTCTTGGTACAGCTACTAAGGGAGATGACTAGGAAAGGTTCCCTCCTAGATTTGTTGCTTGTAAACAGAACAGGTTTCACAGGTGAAGAGGTGAATGGGGGCAACATTGGGCATAGTGACCATGAAGCAGTCAAGTCAGTAGAGGTTAACAGTCCATTATATTGTTCAACTTTCCCAGAGGCTGGTGCACAATAGGGGATGTGATATACTCCCTCAGTGCCACATTCTTTGGCCTATGTGTCTATGAGGTTGTTCTGGAAATGAGTCCCATTATCTGACTCCATTCTTGCCATATCAACATGGTTCTTGCTTTTCAAGGCCCCAGATAGTGTTTCAGGCAGTAGTATGGAGCACAGGATATGTTTCCAGCCATCCAGTGGTTGCTTGTGCCACTGTAAGCACACAGCACTTACCTTGGCAGGTTTGTGTGAGCATGACATAATCAATCTTCCAGGCCTCCCTGTATTTAGATTTCAGCCATCATTCCCTGTACCAGAGAGGCTTTAACTGCTTGGCTTAATTGCGGTGCATATTTCACAATTATGGACAACCTGTGCAGTAATGTCCATGGTCGGGTCCACCTCTTAATCATGAGCCTACCTATATGTTGCATCTCTTCCTTGATGATCTGAGGTTCACCGTCCCATCGAGCTATAGATAATTCACCCTTATGTTGCCAGTCCAGGTTCATCTGAGCCATTTCAATCTGAGCAGCCTGCTGGTTGTTATGATGTTCTTCAGTGGCCTGACAGTTTGGTACGTGAGCATCTACACAGCACACTTTTACAACCAGGTTCTCTACACAGGCAGCAATGTTGCCACCATATGGCAACCCAAATAGGTTTGCTTCTGGGCTGCCAGCTGCTCTGCTTCCATTGCTGTAACCACCCCCACAGGCTATTTGTCACCATTCATGACTCAGCACAGAGATAGAGCAGTGGCCACTTTTCCTGTTCAACAATATCAAAATACAGCTGGACAGCCTTCACTTTTGCTAATTGGCTCAATCCAACTTCTCCTTCAGCAGTTTCTGCAACTTGTGTAGGACTACATACAGCAACCTTCCAACTCTGATGCTTTCTCACAATATGACAGCACCCACCAGTGAACAGGGCATATTGCTTACCATTTTTTGGTTCATTATACAGTGGGCCTCTTCAGCATACATCATCCCCTCCTCTGGTGATATTATGAAGTGCCTGACCTCTGGCCAGTTCTTAATCACCTCCAAGATTCTTGCATGACTGGGGTTTTCTATTCAAGGCCATTGTGTGATCAGTGCAACTAGAAGGGACCATTCATTTGAATATCTAGTTTGCTTTATGGCAAAACCAACTTTGGATTACTGTAATTCTCAAAAAGTTATTTTGCTATGTTGCCCCACAAAAATGTCATCGATGTACTGTAGATGTCCCTGTTCCAGTGCAGTCTGGATCAGTCCATGGCAAATGGTAGGGCTGTGTTTCCACCCTTTAGGAAGTCAATTCCAAGTGTACTGGATGCCCCTCCCCCCCAAGGAAAAGCAAACTCTGTCCTGCAAACTGCTGCCAAAGGGATGGAGAAGGATGGAGAAGTTGTGGCACACCACTTGACTGACTTTATTTCTAGTTCATATTGAAGTTCTAGCATGTCTGACATGGCAGCACTTAGTGTTGGCATGTCTTCATTTAGGCCGTAATAGTCCACTGCTAGCCTCTGATCTCCATTATATTTTTTTAATGGCCAAATAGGACTATTAAAGGGTGAGCAAGTCTTACTGATCACTCCTTGGCTCTCCAGTCAATGAATCAGCTCATGGAGTCTCAGTGCAATATCGGTGCTCATGTAAAATTGTGGTAGCAATGGGTGCCTGCTGCTCTTTTATCCTCAGGAAGCCCACAACAGAAGGGTCCTCCAAGACACTGGACAAGGCAGAGAGCTATTTAATGCCCCCCATCTCCAAGACAGCTATGCCAAAAACCCACCAGCATCCCTTTGGATCTTTGAATTACCCTCTCCTAATGTAGTCTAATGCCAAGGATGCATGGAGCCTCTGGGCCTGTCACAATGAGGCACTTTTGCCACTTATTCCCAGTTAGGTTCACTTCTTCCTCCAATACAGTAAACTGTAAGGATATCCTATTTGGGACTCGAGCATTTATCACACCATCACACCAGGAATAGAATAGAAACTCTTTTTATAGCTTGATGACATTAGGATACTCTGTGCATTGGTGGGTCCACTGAGACAGGCCACCAAATCCACACAGTCCAATAAGCCAAGTTGTCCCTTTCCTCCACCTGGCTGGAGGAAAGACCCCTTTAGTCCTCGTCATAGTATTCATTACCCACTTCTTATAAAAGCAAATCAGATGTCCTTTCGTTAAGATCAGAAGCAAAATCAGCCTTTCTACTCTGTGCAACTACCCACTGGAAACTAGAACATTTTCCTGGTAGAATCCCCATTTGCCATTGTTTTTACTCTGGCACTCATGCTTGTAGGGCCAAGGTAGATTTTCCATCCCAGTTCCTCACATCCTCCCTGTGGTCATGCAAGTAAAACCACAGGGTGGCACATGGTGTGTACACACTTGAGCAGGAATGCTCACACTAATAGCTGAGATACTGGTCTGTACAGGTAAGATGGAAAAAAGAAAAATATTCTCTTTGAGCTGCTGAAGCAGTTTCTCCGCACAGACACAGGCCCATTAGGAAGAAGAGAGATTTTCTTTGTACTGACAAAGTTGGCCAGATAATTCATCCACCGTATGCTCCCCTTATTTTCCAGGTCATTACTGCCAATGAGCTGGCTTATAACAATGGTATGTGCTGTACAAGTTTCTGCCACACGAGTTATGTGCACTTGACTTCACCTGGGTCTTTGGATAACTGATCATTGTCCATGTCATCATAAATGACCTCCAGCACAGCTAATTTCCTCAGGTACTGGATACCCCCCTCTAACGTGGTCCACTTGCCTGGGTAACATTCAACATCTTTGTTGAAGGAAGAAGTATCTCCCCTTTACATCTCACAGATGTCACCACCAGAAGCTAAGGGCTTGCCCCTTTTCCCATCACTTTGTCAATACCCCCTTCCTAGAGAGGAATCCCAGCTACTTGCCTTCCCCCCCCCCCCCCCCCCCCCCCCCCCCAGCTAATTCCAGGCTACTGGCCCTGTTATATTCCCAGCATGGGAACAGCCAGGTGACAACATGCCTACCTGGATGATGGCTGAAATATCTGTGCATGCCTCACAGCTTACACCATGGCAGGGATCAGGGGAGTACTGCCTCATTTGTCACTTCTGCCTCTGTCACAGTTCTCGTGATGGCTCTACTTCAGGGTAGCCAATCTCACCCACTTCTTCCTCCTTTCCCTTCTTGGTAGATTTTTTTTCCCCTGAATGGATGATCTGATTTCTACATCCATTGTTTCTTCTTGACTGTAGGAGTGGCCGATACCAGCACGAGTTAGTTCTCTGATTCAGCTGCAGCATCCGTCTCAGGAGCTGGATCAAATCTGGAGACATTTTGTTCCTCTTGAGGATGCTGAGTACTATTGAATAGTGCAGTTTGACAGGTGCAGGCCAGACCCCCACACAGTGAGGTGAGCTGTAAATCTCTGGCATTGCCAGGACAGAGGCATACCTTTTTTAAGCATACTATTAGTTTTTTTTTGGATTAAGTTCATGGGTGAGAGTTCCAAAACCAGAGGGGACAACCATGGTAGATATCTGCCCACATCCTCAAACAGGCCTTGACACCATAGCCACCCTGCCTCAGGGCATATCTTTGGGTGGAATTCTTTAATGGTAGTTTGACATTAGACAAATCTGGAAACACATGTAGGAGACATAGCAGTAGGATCATCTTGAGATCCTAGTTTGAACATCCCAAGAATATTCAAAAATTTCAAGAACTATTGCAACTCATGCAGAGGAGAAGAGGTAAACAGCATGAAAATGTTCCTGCAGTGTAAGGATTATGGCAATACTGAGTACAAATACCAGATTAAGCACACAGTGGGTGTAACAAGAGTGCATGCTGTACAGACTGGCAAAGCCATTAGGCCAGACCTTAGAGTTGATAAACAACAAGAAAAGAATTAAGACGAACAACCCCAAGAGCAAATAAAACAACACTGTGAATGAATAAATCAATAGTGTGACCAGCAACTATTAAAGTAATATAATGCTTATAACAAGTTTGTTTGTAACATCTTCTGGTCAGATCTGTAGTTATCACAACCCTTCATGCCCCATGTCAGGTACCAAAAGGATTGTTGTGCTTTAACCAGCCGTGTGGTGCTGAGCTGCCTGCCCGTTCACTCACACACACTCCTACACCAACAGGATGGGGGAGACAATCAGAAAAAGGTAAACTTGTGGGATGAGATAAAGACAGCCGAGTAGGACCAAAAAAGGGAAAATAATATTAAAAATATGCAAAACAAATGATGCACAATGCAAGTGCTCACCACCTGCTGACTGATGCACAACCAGTTCCTGAGCAGCAGCAGCCCCCCCCAGCCAGCGCCCCCAGTTTTATTGTTCAGCATGAGACTATTGTGTGGGACATCCCTTTGTCCAGTCTGGGTCAGCTGTCCTGGTTCTGTCCCCTCCTAGCTCCTGGTGCATTCCCAGCCTCCTTGCTGACAGGGCAGCATGAAACCCTGAGCAGCCCTGGACTATGTGCAAGCACTGCTCTATAACAACTAAAACAGTGTGATATCAGATTATTCTCATCCTAAATCTGAAGCCTACAGCTTCCTCACAAGGGAAGCAGAGGGGCAGGTGCTGATCTCTTGTGACAGTGATAGGGCCCAAGGGAATGGCACAGAGCTGTGACAAGGGATGTTCAGGCTGGACATCAGAAGGTTCTCTTCTCAAGGGTGGTTGGGCACTGAACAGGCTCCCCAAGGCAGTGGCCGTGGCACTGAGTCTGCCAGAGTTCAATAAGTGTTTGGGCAATGCTCTCAGACATGTTATTTTTGGGTGGTCTTGGTAGAGCCAGGAGTTGGACTTGATGATCCTTGTGGGTCCCTTCCAACTCAAGATACTCTATGGTTCTACCTAGGGTAGAAAGGAAAGCTCAGCATGGCCTGATCTGCCTTCTCTACACCACCTCTCAGAAAACTCAGAAAAGGACCATCAAATACGTTATTCTCAACAGAAAGCAGATAACATCTGTGTTCACACTGTCACTACAACCATCATGGTCTGGGAAGCAGTTCTCAGACAGCATAGGTGCAAGCTATAGCTTTACAAAACACGTGACAGTGTCACTCAGTCTATAGAGACAAACAAAAAAAAAGTCCTTGCAAAAGAGGGAAAGCCCTCACATTCCTACATTTGCGCAAAGTGTAGGAAAATAAGTTTCTTCAGAGAAAGAAGATATTCAGATGGGTCTCCAAGATTTGCACTTCCCTACTTATAAACAATCTGGAAAGGTGGCTGATAAGGCTTAGTGGTGCTGACTCACACAGAAGAGTAGAATGTCCTCACAGCCCTGAGCAAGTAAGTGTTAAAGGAGCAAAAGAATTTAGCTTGAAATTAGTAGAGAAAGAGGCAGCTTCAAAGTGAACAAAATGAGATATCTTCACACAAAGTTTATTTAAACTGAAATCTAAATGTAATGGGAACTCTTAATATTTTGTCTGGATTCAAGAGCACATTTTATAAATCTATGGAAGAAAAAAAATCATCAGGAGTTTCTAAAGACATAGACACCTTCTCTGGCTCAGAAAGCTCTCAAGTACTACACCACTGGAGCCAGGAGAATATAGCAATGGAGTTTTCACTCTAGGCTTGCCTTATTAAATTCTCCCTAAAGAAACGGTTACTAGTCATTAACGAAAAGAGTAGATGTCTGGAAAGACCATTATCCTAACCAGTTATACATCTTCTCAATGCACCTGTGTGTAAAGAAAGTGTTATACTTGAAACATTTGGCATTCCTAGAATAGAGTTGACCAAGAAGTGAGAAAGGCCATTTCCCAGGGTTCTCAGCCCCATATCAACACAAGGTTTTCAGGAAACAACTCTATTCTAAGAATCTACTTCAATCAGAGAGCAAAGCAGAAAGTGAAGTTCTCCCATCCTTTCACCAATTCCTATTGCAGCAAACAGTCATGCATAATCCAAGATTAACAACACATGTCT
The DNA here is from genome assembly GCA_011075105.1 of Heteronetta atricapilla. Classification (NCBI taxonomy): domain Eukaryota; kingdom Metazoa; phylum Chordata; class Aves; order Anseriformes; family Anatidae; genus Heteronetta; species Heteronetta atricapilla. The sequence goes on from CM021763.1 coordinate 11,502,132, forward strand.
TCCAAGAGTCTTAAGTCCAAGTCATGTTATCTCTATTACGTTAAGACTCATATGGTAGCAGTGCCCTTTTTAGAACTCCTCCAAAATCTAAGTAGTCAGCATCATCTCCCCTTCTCCTTTCAATGGGAAAAACAGAAAGACAGACATGGAGGTATAGAGTACCTTTCACCTTGTTCTTCTTTAGGACACTGATAGAAACCATATTTACAAGCAGTAGTCTCCTAAAGGGAGGAAGAAAAAAAAAAAAAAAAATCCACACATTGCCAGGAAAAGAATTGGAAGAGCTTCAGAGGCAAGTGCAGCAGAAGTGGCCTCATAACTGTTCTCACTCTAGTTGTATGAGAATCATTGCAGCCTCCACTTTAATGTTTTGACTGCAATCTCACAACTACTGGCCCAGAAGATGAGACTTCAGAAACTTAAAGATTATCCCATTCAGTGCTGCCAGCTGTCTCATTTTATTGCCTGCCATAACAGACTTAATGTTTCTCAAAGTCCCACATGCTGAACACAAATGATTGGAGACAAGAAGACTAGGATGAAATGCCTTAAGTTTCCATCTGTTTCATTTCAGATATTATGAACCGAGCAGTACCAGCTGCAAGTTTTCTCAAAGAAATTCCCCATTAGGAAATGCTGACTTCTTAAAATTTAAACCCTTCACAGGACTAACAGTTCTGACAGAAGTTCTCAGATCTAGACTAGAATTGTTGGTCACCAAATAAAAGGGATCCCAAAACAAAGTCACCTGGAAAAATTGCTTTGAACCATGCATCTGCAGTTACATGATTCTCAATAAATAACACCAAGATGAAGGTCATTGAAAAAGGCAAAGGGAGAGATCAAATCTTTTCATCCTGCTGGAACTGGGCTATTTTTGCCAACAGACTTTGAGGAAGCCTGAAGCTAGCAGATACAGATCATATTTGGACTGAGCCTAACACATTTACGCTGTGCTGGAACTCAACAGTAGAGCAATAAAGTTATCATGTGCACCTCTGAAAACTTCAGTATTTCCCTCGTTCTCCTTCCTCTGAAGATCTGCCACTGCCAAAATGTTCTGTTTCTGACAAGTACCAAAACATTTTTCAAAGAAACTTGCTGACATACAAGTTGTTCTCCATTTTGGACTGCTGTTTCAGTACAGTTGATTCCTGCTTGACCTCTTTCTTTAGAAAATTGTCCCCTTATGAAAAGGCATATACTGGTTTTCACTGACAGAACAAAGGTCAGCGTAAAATAAAGTGGGAGCCTACAGAAGTTGTCTTCCTTTCACTCTCTAACACACCACACCGTAAACTTAAGAATTGCCAAAGATTGAAGTACATGGCAGGAAACAAAGAAGCATATTTATCCCCCAGCTTTTATTTTATTTTATTTTACAAAAGCTGTATTTTCTAATGCTAGTATGATTCAGTCATCCAATCCTTGCTGGTTAGCAGAATTACTCAGTAATTCTGAGTGTTGCAAGAATGTGTTGAAACATTCTTAGAAGTTTCAACATTTGCCAAATACTGGGGGAAGGGATATTTCTTAAGTATAAAACTGAGCATCTAATTTCTGTTCATACTTATTCTTCTGGAGGCAGTTGGGGTGTTAGTCATTTTGGTGACAATATTCCCAAACATCTGTTTCCCCCCCACCAATCCCCTTAAGAACCAGTTTGCCAAGAGTCCTCAGCCAAAACCAACAAGACATGTGGGCATTTCTGTGAGTACACAGACACCAGGATTGTCAGCAACAGTCAGCACCTGTACAAAGCAATCTGGAGACCAGTGCAAGGAACACAAAGAAGTTTTGCATCAATCTAAGTGGCACCAATGTTCTGCTCCCCTTGTGTACTGCTTAAAAATAATTCATGTACAATGCACATGGTAATGATCACAAAATAAGTAGAAAGATGATGTTTGGGCAGGTAGTCAAAACATAGTAAATATGATGAGACTTATCCCATCTTGCACCAAAGAGATAAGAAAAAAATGGGTCTCAGGAGGTCAATATCGTTTCGGTGTAGTTACACCTTTTAGGTCAACTGAAGCAATTAGTAATGCCCTGTTTATGCTGGACAGCCAAGAGGAAACATCAGAGAATGGGAGGTGCTGGTACAAACAAACATGACATCTACAACAGTGAATGCATAGATAAAGGGAAGTCTTTGCTTTTATAGAAATAGGAAGGGAGAAGCCAAGAATTAGGTAGAAAATCATTGTTTGTTTTATTGAATCAGTACAGAAAATGCTCACCTCCCACTAACAAAAGAGGGAAAGTTTCTGGTAGGAGATGTATTGGTCTCCACAAGACTTTAATTCACTAAACAGAACAGCATACAAACACACATAACTGCAATCCCAGTTAAATCACACTAGTCCTTTATCTCCAACACCTACTACAAACAAGCCTGCTCAAAAATAAGCCACTTCACCCACCAAGTTACAGGTCATACTCAGACCCGTTTTGAAGACAGCATATATTAACATGAAAAAATACCAAGGAGTAATGGCAAAGTCCACAAAAACAAAACAAAAAAAAACAACAACAGACCAAGTGCTAATCTTGCTTTTGTTGCTATGGAATCCCATCACCTCCTAAAATGACGTGTATCATTTATCACCACAATAACTCAAGGACGTGAGGAACTGTTTGTGTAAATCAGACAGGAAAAAATATTAAATGACTCAACCAGTGCCATGGAAAGAGTCTGTGGTAGACCCAAGTATTGAATCCAGACCTTGTTTGAGATCTTTTATTATAAGGCTATTTCTATAAAGGAAAAAATATTAAAAGGACTCAAAATATTTCACTTATTTTTGGTAACCTTATCAAATTTCCAACTATTGAGAGAAGTAATTAATCCAGAATATTTTATGCAGGAGAGTTGTTTTACATTTAGATACACCCAAAATGCTACTTTTAGAAGAAATATCAAATAGCACGTTGATGGAGTCCCCACCACCACCACCAAAAAAGCTAACATTCTGTCCATAGATATGCCACACTGAAGAGTGCTGAGAGTTTCACATCACATGAAAGAATACCACCCTCAAAAAAAAAAAAAAAAAAAAAAAAAAAATAAAAAAACAGTTCTAAAAGGTTCTTAATTTCTCCTATGAGCTTTCCAGAGTACTTTGGGTTTAAAGCAGACACAAGACTGTTTACTTTTCCACTGAAAAAGTTATCAGAATAATAAACATGCTTCTTTAATGACAAGATGCTGAAAGGCATTTTGAAAACAGAAAATGGGAACTTGATGTCTCTGGCAGCTCCAGTTCTTCTGCTCAAGGGACTCATATCTTAGGTTCAGGTTCCTCACCCACAGTAGGCAAGAGTACAGAACAGCAAACTTGTACAGACAGGGCGCACCACTGTATCTTCCAAGGCAAAGGTTCACTTTCAGTCAACCTTATCTGCACAAGAGCAAAAACACCCCTTTCCATGGTAAGCAGAAAAAGCCACAGGCATGAGGGGCTGGAGATGCTTCAAATCCACTATATATCCTACTGAAAGGCCTCTAAAAGCATACTTCAGAGTTGTAAAGAGGTTCAGAATATCCATTAGGTGGATGAGAAAACTAATGAGAAAACTAACTTTCTATTGGTGAGAAAGTTCATAGGACTTTGATTTGGGACACCCAGGTGAACAGGCTTGGTTATCACAATAACTCCCCTACAGTGAGGCAGAACTGCTTCCTGCTGTTATTTCTTATTTCTTGCCAGTCAGGAGTAAAAATATTAACTTCATGACAAGGAGGGCTTTCTTGGACTAATTTGCATTTAGTTCATCTTGGTCCCAGACCTCGTTGCAGCAAAGTGTTCTGAAGCACCATACAGATGATTTGTTGCCACAGCCTGAAATACAGGAAGCAGTTTACATGACAGTTTCCACATCTCTCTCTCTTTCATAAATAGACACATCTGTAAGCTGCTGGTTAACTGAAAGGTCAGTGTCTCTGCATTCCAGATGTGCATTTGGAAACAGCCTGACCTGCCAGCCCAGGCTCCACAAGTGTTTGGTACAGAGACTCTTGGAAGCTGTTCTTTGTGCTTGTGAAAGCATGAGAAGACAGTGTGGGAACTGCCCAGAAAACTCAGATTTATTACAACCTGATATCCCCAGTCAGAGAATATCCTCTAGGAAATGTATACATTCCTCTTTTGTATTCACCAGTGCCTCCTACACAAGCAGAAGTGAAGACAGAAACGACCCAAATTGCTTTCTACTGAAGCCACAACCTTTTGTGATGCCACAAATATCTCCTATAATTGAATTCCCCACAGTGATTTGCTCAAAAAAAAATTACAGAAACACCAAGAGAGAAGCATAGGCCATTTAATTCTGCAACTCCATGCTGAAACCACAAGACCATCTCCCTCGCTCTCAGAGGCGAGCTGTGCTGTAGGCTAAGCCTCTTCTCTAGGAACCACATATGACTGTTTTGTCCTCACCAAGAACTCTCAACTCAGGCAGAAAAGGGAACAAGGAACAAATTAGAATCAGATGTTAATATATATATATATATATATATATATATAGGAAAGGAGACCACAACAGACACTCCTATCATTTGTCTACTACTTTAACCAATGACCCAAGATCAACCTCCTGAAAGAGTCATGCAACAGCACATAAAATGTCTCTCTCCCAGTCCTCCCCCTCCCCTCCCCAGTGCTGGAAATGAAAACACGCAGTGGAAGAGTCATTCAACCTGAATAAACTGACCTGGAGTTCAATAAACAAGCTTTAAGACACTAGTGATAAGAAGTTGAAACATCCAGTACAAACAAGATGACTGCACAGCAAGAACCCTGAGCTACATGCAAGCTCCTTGGTACACAACAGAACACAGTGACTTATCTTCCAAACTTCTGTTCTTTAATTCCACTTTTTGCGTTCAGGTACAACACACCTGTGTCATAGGGACAGGTCGATACACACATTTACTCTTTGGCTTGTTTCAGATTACAGAGATTTTGATTGCAGACCTACACCACTGCATTCCCATTAAGGCCTCTGATTAACTCCCGGTGGTAGTAATTAGAGCTGTGTGTCATTAAGCAGAGAGCAAATATAGCAACTTTCAATCCTTAACTCCCAAAGGAAACACAAGTTTGCATGGCAGCTGCTTTCTAGGAGCTCTGATGGGCGTGAACATACAGCAGTGCAGAGTTCAACGCTGGAAGGACACAGCCCAGCAGAGGCACCAGGACACGTGCAGAGCAAGCTGAGGATGAGTGGCAGCTAAGATAAAGAATTTAAAGGGATACCTGCCTGCTGGGCATATCCCCATCCAGATTCCTCATTCTATATTTTTAACTCTTTAACCCTCACCTTTCTCTTCTATCTTTGACATCCACTGCGCTTACTGGACTTTTCCCCTCCCCTATTCGGGATGGTGGGGGGTGACAGGGAAAGGTTCTGGAGGATGACCAGGACAGAAGTGCAAGAATAAGAAAAAAATTCAGCTTGAGGTCACACAGAGTTGAACAACATGGTGGGCATTTTCACCTGCTGCCATAAACCTGCAGCTAGAGAAAAAATGGGGGTAGATGGTGTCTCGCACAGCTCAGCCCATTCCTGAGCAGTATTTCCAATTCCTTTAACAGACACTACTGTGATCATTCAGCAATGCTGGTAGTTGCAGGGACTGAGGAAACACATCAGTTCAGACACACACTTGGAGCGTTTCACAGTGGGGCTGTACCTGAGACCTAGCAGAACAGGGATGCAGAATGCCATGCCTAATGCCTGTCACTGCAGCACCTCATGGCGAGACAGCAACAGTGGCAGGGCTTGCTGCCCTTATGCTTCCTCAAGTGACTTGAGGCCATCTTCCCCAACAGCAAATACTATGCACTGAACTTCACACTGAAATTCATACTTTTCTAAAGCCACTTCTGACATACCTCCAAGACTACATTTAAAATCTAATTTATGCACATCTCACTATCCCGGTGGTGGCCAGAGGCAATTCCAGTCCCAAAAGACAAGATGCAGGACACATGGGATCTTACCAAGCTGGATAAAAATCCAAGACACTTTCAGAAACAAGAGTTCAAACACAGACCTTGTCTGCCACAATGTGAGGGTTGCAGTGGGAGGAAAAATGTCTCACACGAGGTGACATAGGAGACAGGTTTTTTTCCTGCTGGTTCACCAGTTCTTCTCTAAACTACCTGCACAGCACCTAAGTATTAATACCGTACAAGAGTACATACAATTTCTCTTAGTCTGAACAAGTCAATGTCCCATTCAACATCTCTTTGTCAAAACCAAAGCAGAGACCATCTCAGGAACATTTCAGTTACACCCTGCTGCCACCCACTTTCCCACTACATATCACCACACTCTCCCAGTGCTCTTCCTTTTTACTGCTGAGGACCCTTTGTTTTTCTATTTTCTTATTTATATTTATCTTAAGCAGCAGCTGACTTCTGAGCAGTTTTGCGACTCTCTTCACAGAGTGCATGAAGGACTATCTGCCCTGCAGAACCCTGTTCAACATCATCTGCTGCTTCTCTCCAATCTTTTTTTTTTCTATTACCTCATAAGGTGAAAGCCCGTTATTTTCTTGCTCCCTTTTCTTCCTTCCCCTCCCTCCCTCCCTCTCTTTTATTGCTTTGCTGGGCTCTGTCCCGGAGCACCAGGTATCCAATACATTAGAATAGCCCTCAATCACTGCAATACCCAAAGAAAGAAGCAGCGAACCCTTAACTCTCCCTCGCTCCCTAGCTGTCCCCAAACACTCCTGCAGATAATGGGATCCCCATTTACTCCTATTCCCTGCAGTAACAGCACCACCTTTTGGATCCAAGCGCAAAGCTGTGATTTCCCATCAGCAACTCAGCGATGTCTCCGTAGCTCAGAGTTTCCCAGAATGAGCCTTTGCCTACGTTACCTGTAGGCATTTCATCTGCCACACCTTTGCCTAGGAAAAGGGGAAGCTCACAAGCCCCTCAGATGAGCAATCATCTCCCCCAGCAGCCCAACACCTGATCTCTTCTTCTCCTAGCTTAATAGCTTTCCAGATAAGATAACTGGAGAGCAATTAATTCCCCCTCCACCCAGCTCTGCACTCCGAGCCCAGCAAAGCGGGTGGTAGTATGGCTCAAAGCACACAATTACTTTGCATCCTGATCGAAGGTAAACATGTCAATCCTTTGCCCCTTCTCTAATTGTCCTACAAACCTGAGGTAATCAAATGCAAAGGAACAGTGCTCATAAACCCAACTTCTTAGAAACAGCCAAAACATAGCTACTTGTCTGGAGCTCAGTGTGCCTCTAGCATAAAAAACAAGTCCTGAAAAGAACTGATTTTTTTATTATTTATTTATTGAGGCAAAGCAGTAGGAACATAACACACAAAAAGAGATGTTATAGCCCATGCATATCTGAAGTATAAACTCACCTCAAATTTTCAGAAGAGCCTGAAACCACAGGTGCTTGCCTCCTTTACTGGTATCATCAGGCCTTACAGCTAGAACACAAAAGCTACTATTGCTGAATCTCAATGCTGTAGAAGGACTATATGACCCACCAAACCTCTCCCTCCAATCCTCCAATCTAATGTATCCATCCCCCTTTATTGATCTGATTTCCACCAGCTGGGCTCTGGTCCTTCTTCCTGCCTGAGGGGTTAGTTGTACCAGCAAAGGTGAGGTTCTTCCTACCAGGGGTAAAGCAGAACAGATGTGCCCCTTTAATAGTGGAAATTCAATCCAGTCCAAGTAAGGAGCTTTTCTTTTCTTTTCTTTTTCTTTTTTTTTTTTTTTTTTTTTTTTTTTTTAATTCATTTGAATCATTTTTGCTCAGAATTCTGCTGAATTCATTTCATTTTGGGCCTTAACCTCAGTTACATGCCCTGCTTAAGCCCCTTTGGGAATGTCTGTGACACCAGAATGAAACCAATTCCTAAAGACCAATAAACGCATGCACCTGCAGCTAGAGATTCAAGAAGTTGTCTGAAGATGCAGAGCAGGTTACTGCTATCCTACGGGTCTGAGATTGAAAACAATCAGAGGCTGATTCATGTTTCCTTGGACTATGACTTTGTGCCTTGAACTTTGCAGCATTAGAAAGTGAAGCAGTCAGGTGTATTTGAAGTTATGCTCACAGGTATTTATGTTCTGATTTATAATGTGTACTGGTAACCTTGAATTAAATATTACGTTAGATGACGCATTTACAACAACTTTCAAAATCTAAGCATAACTAGGCAGCAGCTTTCCTTCACCATTTCTGATTCACCTGCACATGAGTCTAGTTTCCCTTCTTGTTTTTTACATTTCTCGTACAAAGCCCAGAAACCCAACTCTGCTGGGCTAACACCAAGGATGAAACACCAGGACATGCAGACACCATCACAATGCTGATGCCATGATTGTGTGGGCTTGGGTGCTGTCAATCCCTAAAAAGTTAATGAAAGAGTTGGTGCAATGTCTGGTGTGTTTTTGTCTTTCCCAGTTCAGTTCTTCCAGGAGCCTGGTTCAAAGCAACTCTCAGTAATGTTTTGGGGTCATATTTTGGCTAATCAGCAGCCATCTCTGGAATGAAAACTTGGCTGAAATGAACACATTTGCCTTCCTGTCACAGTATCTAATCTGAGTTCAAATGAAAAACAAATATGCAAAGACTGGAACAGTGTTTGCCTGTTAAAACAATCTAGATGAACACAACATAGGAAGGAAATAGCAAAGAGTTCAGGTATTTACACAATACAGCTGAATGCAGGCTTTGAGGCACTTTATTTATGTATTTAAACAGTCTCATCCACCTAGGTATAGCTGTACCTGGAAAAGAAATTTCAAAACATTCTGCATTGCTTAACAGCTGCTCCTGAAAAATGAACAGCAGCTTTAGAAGAGGCTATTGCTAACATCTGTCAAGTTTTTTTCTTAATTGTGTACAGCCTGAACCCAAACTTGCTGCAGTTAATAGAAAGAGCCCCATTGACTGCTCTAGGCTCTCATAAGAATGCAAGTTCTCATTTTCAAATGCAGCTGCTATTAAAAAGGGGAGATAAACCATTTGTCCCTTATTTAGGCACTTAAGGATGGGTTTAGGTTCTATTCATTAACAGCTTTTTGTGGCAAATGCAGCTCATGCTGGACTTCTGACTAGCTGCACTTGTTCTGGATCAGGGCAAAATTTAATACCTTATAATCTTATTACAGCATATCTTGGAAGTATTTGGGATGTGTTATATATATAAACCCAACAGGAATTGAAGTTTCTCTGCTGAGAGCCAATTCTAGCCAGCAATTAGCAGCTCAGACAGCCTCTGGAGCTGACTGACCCCTTGCTCTTTCCAGCTAGAGCTGGAAGATACTGTCCAAACCCAAAGCTGTTTAATAGATTCTGTCCTCTTAACTTACTGAAGAGAGTTCACCTACAGCAGCCTAAAATACCAATTATTCTAATTTGTCCATAATACAGGTATGGCTAGTGAAACAACTCACTTCAACTGTCCTGTAGCTATCTCTGGTAAGACACCTGGCAGGGTGCAGTAATCAGCTTTTTGTTCTCAGACTACCGTGGTGTCCATGAGAAATATGATGTGATCATTAAAGGAAAACTGAAAAACAGCAAGGCAAATAAAGAAAAAGACAGAAAAAAATCCAATGTATTCTCTAATTATCCATTAGGCACAAACAACTCCCACATAACTAAATGGTGCAAATACAACATTTTTTATTTTATATTAAGCTGATTAGCTTTGTTTTAGCAGTTGGACGAAAAGTAAGATCTTCCCACATGAAATTAAAAGAATCGGTCTCCCAAAAAAACAAACTTGGTTCTGAACGTTGGCAGCTGTCTTACTTGGCTTCCCCAGCACCTCAACCACCAGCAAAGACGCTCGGGGCTTGGACACTGGGAGCAGAAAGAGAGAGAGCAAGTAAGAGTTTGGCACATTTTGACATAGGATTTTTTCTGATGATTTTCTTTGAGCTTCCCCTTGGCTTCCCTCAGAAACTCACCCAAACCCTCCCGTCTCGGGCTTTAGCTCAGACGGACAGCAGAGGGAGCTCAGGCACTAGGAACAAGCCTGCTTTGCTCGGCACCGAGAAATAGGGTATACACCTTGGTCCGGTTCTCTGCCCTAAAGCCGCAAACATCCAGTTCTGAAGCTTCCTCGTGGCACATAAAGGGATTCTGAGGATATTTTTTTGTTTGTTTGTTTGTTTTAGAGGACTTTTTTTTCTCTACAATTTCCATTTTACCTGATATTTTGAGGTACCGAAGCAACACTCAAAACTTTCCCAGTTTTCCATTGTCTGCCAACAAGTCGTGGGCCTTGCCTGTGAATGAGACCTCCATTGATGCTGATGGCAGCCCTGGCCTGGCCTGGACCAGCCCTCTCAGAAAAGAGAATTTCACATCATAAAGCCACACTTCCTTCCCACAGTAGTTCCCTGGCTTTCAATTTCCCCAAAACAAAGAGAGCACAGGAGTGTAACTTTCTTCTACAACGCACTGAGGCAGGACATGGGGGCAGGACAATTCATAGGATGGATTTCTTTTCCTTACTGCTGGTACACCAAGCTAAAAGAAACTCCTGAACAGTCTTGTAGTTTTTGGAGAATGAAATGGCAGGTGAAATTTAAGACAGGTAACTATGACATGGGAGAAAAAAAATCCCACTGTGTAAAAATTCAGCATCTATCTTATGTGGCCATACCATTTCCCCAGGTGAATATCTTCTCTGACTCAACACAGGACTTTCTGAAAGAGTCAAAATTACTTAAATAAGATGCCTTCAGTCCCACAGCCTTAGGGGAATTATGAAAATGCAGAAAGTAGGAATTTCTGTTCTTACCATAATTTCTAATATCACCAAATCCATTGTTGTGCAGCAGGTGAGCAGGCACTCCTGTCTGAGCCTGGCTGAATGTCCCTGTCAGGAGTCAAATGTGAAGTTCAGAGAAAGGACTTAAATCCAATAGGAAGACAACATTCAGCTGCTCTTACCCTTCAATTTAAAAGCTGCTTTTTCACCAGAACAGTGTGCAGTTACCAGCTTTTCTTTGCCAGTAAGAGAATAAACATCTTGTGTTTTCCACTTCTCTGTTAAAATTTGATCTGCAAAGGGATAAGGGTTTTTAATCACATATCAACTCTAAAATATCACTGGAGGATACAACAAAATAGTCCCAATGTAAAAAAAGGCAAGGCAAAGCAAGAGGGAAAATGAAAGGTGAAAGAGGAAAGGGAAATAAGAAAAAGGGAAAGGACAAAAGGAAAAAGGAAAGAAACAACCACAGCAGAATTTCCACCGTTTGCAAAGAAAGGCAGTGAATCACAGAAATTGTGCAATTTATTCATGAGAAATGTTAGTCCAGTCCTTAGAAGTCTCACATTAAAAAGCACTTTGCTATAAGTACAATACCCTGACATTCTATTAAAGGCCAGAAACACTTAGATTCTCAAGCCCCCCAAGCAGCCAAGTAATTGTAGCCATCAGATTCATTAAAAGATCAGTATTTTTAGATTGAGACATCTGCTAAAGAAAATACTGGGATTTTTTCCAGTAGGTGTCGTTTTTGTCCTCTCTTGCTTTCTTTGGTAAAGGTTAATGAAAGTAGTAAGAAAACGTTTTCCTTGGAAAGACAAGGGTATCACTGCTTTCCTAGGGAAATGGATGGGAATCTGGGAGAAGAAGCTATAGCATATGCAAAGATGATTGTTTTAACCTGAAATCGCTGAAGGCTACTTGGGAACACTCAGAGTTGGTGCTGACACATGGTCATTTCTGGATTAAGGACCTGGGCAGACAGGTCCAGATTTTGCTCAAAGTCCAATTCTGTATGTTTGGTACTTTAAAATGAAGATTCCACTCTCGTTGTTTTGTCCATTCCAACCCTGCATATCCTTGTCCACGTTAAGTCTCAGCAAACCCCCTGGTTACCTTCCCCTGTGCTGCTGGAGAGGTGCACATGGGCACTTCTGGAGAACAACTTCTTACCTCCTCCCCCTGCTATGCAGGGAGCACTGTGCAATAAATTTCTTCCGCAGAGGGAAGTCAGGCCATGGCCTCCTGGAATCAGACAAGAGATGGTTTCCCATCTGGCAAAGACACCGTTTCTGCATTGTGCAAACCTCTGGAACAGGACTTGCAAGCACCTACCCCGCACATGAGCCAACTCTAGGTCAACAGTGCTGACACATAAAATCTGGCATCACTCACTGTGGCCAAGTGGAAGACATACTACTGATTTTATAATTTTTAATAGTTTTTATTAATTACCCTCTTTGTCCCTGCACAGGAAACTTTCACCCCATGGGAGAGGGAGCTGGAGGAAACCTATGCTCCCCCAGAGACAGTTTAGAGCAAAGCCTGGCCTCAGTTGCTGCCAGAATGTTTAAAGATGATAGACTGCACCTTGGCTTGAAGTGCTGGAGCTCCAGCCAGACACGAGTTTGCTTTTGCCAGTTTGGCCAATGCAGGAGTAAGCTGTGACAGGAGAACAGGGCAAGAGCAGCCCTTGCTCCTTGCTGATCCCTAGCCCAGAGTGCCCTGAGGAAGAAGATGCACAGATCCGTGCCAATGGAGCACCGAGACCTTCTCACTGTTTTCCCACGAGGCTTGCAGGTTGCAGGAGTCCCAGATGTGAAACTAAATCAGCATGAGCAGCAGAGCAGCAGGCAGCTGTGCAAATGCCAGGGAGCTGCAGCTGTTTGCTTCCTGTAGCACAGGGCTTGGCTGTCGTCAGGTGGACCCTGCCAATGCACTATGGCTGGTCCCCCTCTTTGTTTCTGGCCTGAAAATGTAAAATTTAGCCTTTGAACAGTCAAGCTATGGAAACGTCACCCTGAACAGACCAGCCATGGAAACCTCACCCTGCTGCTGTGTATCCAGAACAACCCCAAAAAGGCCATTTTACATCCACTATCCACTATCCTTCCTACACAGCACTGATGAAGCTGGAAGACACATCCCTAAAAGATCACATCACAAACTACAACCACAAATCTAAAATTTCCTCTCAGGCACCTTCAGGACTTTTTAAGCACAACTTGCAGAAGCACAGATTTTGAGCAAAACAGAAACAAGGCTCCCAGCTGTTCCTGGCTGTTTCTGGCTCCTGCACAAAAATACAGCATCATCAGAAAAAAAAAAAAAAAAAAAAAAAAAAAAAAAAAGAAAAGGCATTTACAAATAACTAAAATAATTCTAAAATAATTATTGTTAAGAAAGACTACCTTACTAAAGTGAATCACCTCTTTCATGAACCTATGTTAGCCATGAGGACCCAAGGCTGTTGATACCAGGATCCAGAGAGGGACTTGCAAACTTCACAGGCTCCAGCTTGTTTCTAGCTCAGCTCTGGCACCGCAGGCTGGAGACTTGGGGAGTAGTCAGAAGATATCTTTTTGCTGGACATAATGAGTTTCTCTGGCCAAGAATTATCCCTAAACACATTGTTATACTCTAAAATCAGTTCTTCAACTCCAAATAATTAGAGGCTGTTATTGCTTCTTTCCCCTGCTGCATAGATAACTCGCAGCTGTTTGCAAACAGCTGATAGGAATTTTTGGTCGCCTGTGTAATACCAGAGTTGCTCCTGCCCCCAAAGTGGAGGAATTTATAAAACGGTGTGAATTTCAAACGTGTAATAGCAAATTAGCTATTGGGAAATATTTCTGTGCAGGGGTGAGCTGTGTGTGAAGGTCTAATACAGTCATGCTGGAACTCAGTTTTACAGCATGGGATCTGGATCCTCAAGTCAGGTTGCCCAGTCTCTAAGAAATGCATGAGGTTTCTGAACAAACCTTCTTCTTTCTCTTAAATTCATCTTGGGCCCTTTCCTCCAGAGCACTACGTCTCTAGGTAACTGCCACTGAGTGAAAGTGTGGACCCTGAGGTAGGCAAATGGGACCTCGTGTTCAACTGTTCCAAGGAAAGGCCGCAAAGAACTTTCATTTCTTCTTCAGCCATCCAGCAACAATAAAGCAAAGATAAGAAGCACTTAGTGAAATCCTGGCAAACACCAACGCTCCTCTGGGGCAATTCAGCCAGATGAACTCCTGTCAGTGCCACAGGCAAAGGTCTTCTCAACCAGACAACACTGACCTTTGACTGCACCACATAATAGTGGTGGAAAGGAACTACTTGGTTGGCTTGTTTCACCCAAAGAGATCTGTTACCGAGGGTAGTCAGAGAAAACAGCATTATTTCACAGGCAAGCCACACCAATCAGCTAGTCCTGAGCTACAAGGTGAAGAAAAGCTCAGCCACTGACAACCAACTTAAAACCAAAAAGACACCTGCATCATGAAAAACTTCAAGGTGAGGTTTGAAGTTTTTCACAACAGGAAAAATAGAAAAGATTAGTTTTATGGGCTTTGGGGTACCTTTAGTATAAGTAGTTACAGAATTGTGACATAAACTTTCAGGAAACAGGGTGACTGATCTCAGTGTGCTTTAAAGCAGGGACTTTTTCAGGATTAAGCCTTTTAGGTAGCAAGTGATGCCTAAAAGCCTGAATTTTCACAGAGTTCAAGATATTTATTTTCTCCCAGCCTAGAAAGTGTTTGCTTTTTTGTGGTTTTTGAATCAGTAACTTAGGGTTTCTTTTGTAAAATGAGAGTGACTTGATATGTGACCTGAGCAAAGTGAGATAACAGAAGGGAATTTTACAGGGCCAACAACTGCTTTAGGGGATGACTCATAGCTCTGCTGGGTAAATTCTGGGCTGAGGTGACGTCTCTTCTCATGCAGCACAATAAATTAGCCCTCCTGATGAAATGATGCAATACCCATTTCGTAGGCACTTACAGAGTACCTCCCCTCTCCCCTCTCCTTCCCACCTTCCCCCCCCTTCCCCCCCTCCCCCCACTACCTCCTGCAAGCATTTTCACAAGATTTTCTGTATGCTTGGGCTGTGGTTTCCACTCCACGAGCCCCAGACCAGCTGTTTTCCAGGAAGCAGCCTGGGAAATGTGTTGGTAGCAGCTTCCTGCACTGAGCTGCGCGCATCACCCAGCCCCAGCTCTGAGTTATCAATGGTGAGATGATGAGGCCGTTCAGGTTTCAAGGTTTCCCATCACCACTTGTCCCCAGCACACAGAAATATTTTGTGCTTTCATCCCTTACAACTCTCCCATATTATCTGGTTGACTCTTTTTCCTTCAGCCCAAAGAAGCTTCAAAGGCTCTGTATTTCTGAACACTTCTGCTTCCCAACACTGTCCCCCCTTCTTCCATTTCACCTTTCACACTGGGGGCCCTGGCACATCTCAATGGGCAGTGTGGCACCAGGGATGCAGCAGGACAGAGCCAAAAGCTTCTCAGAACTGAACTGAGGAAACTCCTCAATAAACAACTGTCTTCTGTTTCTCTTTGGGGCTGAAAAGACATTTTGGAGTGAAGCCCTAAAACAAAGGAGTCTTTGTCTCCTTTCTCCCATTTGGAAGTGATATGAAGGTGTCAGGACAAAGGCTGCATTGGGAAACCTGCTGCACAGCCACCATGTCTGCCATGTCAGACACAACAGTGCTGCTTCCCTTGAAACAGCTGTGTAAAGTCTGGGCATCTTCCTCTGAAAATCAAGCGGCTTTCAGTCTCCTGCTCTTCACCCATTGTTAAAAGAAAACCTTTTATGTAAGCATGACCGATCATTATTATGTCCTTGCCAATACAAAGAAGGAAATTGATAAAATGAATTTTACCATGCAGAGGGTAAAACCCAGTACTTAAAGCAATTTTCAATGCACTCTTTACTCTGGCAGCACCCTTGCTGCAATAGATCAAACCATTCAACCGTCTACACGCTCATGAGGGCATCTTCTTCAAACACGGGGTCATACTTGGACCTCGTGACATTTCGGGCCACCTCAGTGAGCAACACAATGAAATTCTGCCAAGAGGCTGACATCATCCCCACTCAGGGGCAAAATACAAACATTTATTTATTTATTTATTTATTTTACAGCAATGTGAGCAGTTCTGCAATGTGAAACTGCTGAGGTTTGACAAGGAGGAATACAAATAAGTTCCTTCTTAAAAAACAAAACAAAACAAAAAAAAAAAAAAAAAAAAAGAAGGGGAGAAAAACGGGGGGGGGATAGAGGGAAAAAAAATATCAGACCATCTCTCTAGTGAAGCCTACTGATTGGTAACTCATGAAACTGCAACGAAGAGAGTCAAGAGTCAAGCATCACTGAAAGTGATTATTTCACTTTCCTGTGGGGCAGAGTACTGCCTGCCCTGACTTGCAGAAGCCACGGCAGCAGGGGATCCGCTTCTCTGAGCAAGTGGCAGCGGTTAGCACCCTGCTGCCCAGGGTGTGCAGCAGCACTGCAGCAGAGCCAGGCAGGGGGTGGCACACTTTAGTATGTCTTCTGTCCCGTTCTCCTCTTCCCAGACAACAGGATGGGGATGTGAGGTCCCAGGCTAATGGCAGAGAGTGAGATGTTGTGGAGGTGGGCATCTCTGATAGTGCTGCTGCGCTCACACAGGTGACCCACTGGCTCAGCTCTTCCAGGATATGCAGCAGTATTTTAAGTCCAGGGGCTAGTACTAAGGGAAAGCCTAGCATTAATTGATGCGAGTGTTAACTGGGCAATCGGGTTTGTTAAACTGAGTCAACAAACAGGAAGGAGGTGTATGCCATCCTCTACTCACGCATGTTTGTCCAAGTGTGGTGAGCCTGGCTCAGTCCCCAGCCCGGGGCACCCTAGAAGTGGGGGAATTTAGGGAAGAGATTACTTATTTGATGACCAGTTCCTTCCCTGGGGGGCCTCTTCAATCTTCATCCTCTTCACTAATGGCTTGATAAACAACAACAACTTCCATGTTGCTTTTGTGCAATAAATGTCAAAGGAATAAAGGAAAGAGAAAACATCTACTGGGGATTTCCACAGAGAGTCTGTGGTTAGGCTAAGCCTCCATGACACAATGGAAAATAGAAAGGATCAACAATAAACAAAGAGTGACCTGTCAGTTCTCTATATAGCCACTTCATCATCAGCAGAGCCTCTGACCCCAAATAATAAAAAGTCACTACTTCTCTAGTCTCTACAGGAGGGAGTGGGACAAAGATTTTGATTCCCATGAAGGGTCCATGGAGTTTTGGGGGATTTTTCCCTTTATTGTTCTTTTTTTTTTTTTTTTTAGTCTCTTTTAGAATGTAATTTAATGGTCTTAGTTGAGTGTAGCTTTTCCTACTGTGTTGTTCGTCTCTATGCTACATCACCTGGAAATAAGTAGAAGCTGTTACAGCTCTAACACTTCTATTTTTTCTCCTTGTGAAAGGACCTCGCTCTCCCTGTCCCTAACATTGTCAACATTCACAGTAGCCTGGGTTAGTCTATACCTAAAACAAGAATTTCTGATCATTCTGTGATAATCAGAGAAACACTGCAAAGATGGATTGTAGAGAGGCCTCTCATCCGCTTCTGTATACCAGAAATTACTGGACTGTGGAAACACCAATTAAGGCTAAAGCAAAGAAGCATGGAGATAGATAGATTTTAATCATGCTGGCTGCCTGCTGAAGCAAGTTTCTAAACATGTGTTTAGAAGTTGTCCCGTTTCCTCTGCTTCGGTAAATATAAGATGTGTATAGCCCACAATTACACAGGCAAGTTTTGATGACTGCTTCCTCTTTCACATAAAGGATTTTTTTCTCAGTTTTGTTTTTAGGCAGACTCTCCCATCAGCTGATGTTCTGTGTGTATAGTCGTAAATTAAAAAGCCCAACAAGACGTCCCCAGAGACACAACAGGCGAATTTCTTGTGTTTATTCCCGTGAATGTGCCTCAGCATTCCTGGCTTTCTGAAGTTTACTGCAGTTACCTACTTCGTGTTTCTTGTAAATGACCCAAATAAAGAATGAGTCATGGTGGCAGAGCTCACAGACAAACAATAAGATGATGATTTAGAGCTATGGATAACCACTCTGCAGGTTACCAGCTGCCATGCAGAATTTAGCCACACTGCCAAAGAGCGTACAAGCAGAAGTGTGCAAAGGATAATGTTATAGTCAAAATGGCTTCGGGAGAAAACTTTTCCTTGCAGGATTAAAAATAATCAGTTATACTTAGTACGTACCCCTGAAATACATCCTCTGAATCAAGGAGTCATATTCTAGATTGACAGAAAGAGGTAGAATAGACGAAGGGAAAAATTACTTCATGCCTATCCTGTTTTCAGGAGTCTGAGTACCTTCCTTCTCATGTGTCCCATAGCCACCATTCTGAGCAAGTGCCTGGGCTGACCCTGCCTGGCAAGATTTAACATGTACTCCCTTATGCTCAGAGAACAGGAACAAATATTTAATAATCACATTAAAAAATATTGATCCTACTGTCCCAAAGAACACAAGCTTGTTGGTCCTCCACTCTAATAGTATTCTTGCTAATTAAATCTGCATTCAAAGTGAAAATTTCCCTCCATCACCTTTGCCACCAGTTGTGGCCATATATTTATTGCTGGTGGGAATGAAAGAGCAGCCACAAACACGCAGCTGGAACAACCTTGGATTTTAAGAGAGGAAGCATGAGAAAATCTGTCCTCGTGGTAGGGTGCAGAGCTCTGCTTTGGCAGCAGGCTGCACAGCGTGCTTCCCCCACAAAGACCTGTGCACCATGCCTGGGCAGCAAACGCCATGGTGTGCAGAGGAGACATAAATAGACATGGAGAAACAGCAGGTAGAAGATACCTGGATGCACCACAGCTACAGCTCTCACAAGCTCTGCTCACCTATGAAACCCATCCTCCACTTGGCTCTACAAACAAAGCAGACCATGTTCTGCTCCTGGGAGAAGTCTGCAAACCACGAAGGCTGCCGTTACCGCAGGAGGCCACCGAACAGCCTCCATTTCCTGGCTGCTGACTGTCTGATTTCTCAATTTGCATTTTCTTCCCTACGCATACAGAAAGTGGGTTTACGGGCTGTTGGATTCGTAAGCTGCTGTACTCATGGGAAGATATTAGAAGTAACTGAAATAATGAAACAGTCACGTTAGAATGAACAAATACAATTCCAGTTAAGGGTATTTACTACCTTTCTCTAGTCCTGGCCAATAAATCTTCCAAATACACCAATGAAGAGGATGTCTATCATCCCTTCAGTGTAAGATGGGAGGTCGCCACGAGGGTTTTCAACTAACAGATCACTTCACCTATATACCAGTGAAAGAATGTGATTTGCCTTTAACCTGGCATGAAGTAGGAAGAGAAATATATTATTTTGGTGATTCCTCCAAAAATTGTATACAGCTCATATTTCCAACCAATTATATTACAAAGGATCTATGTAGGTTAATAATGTAATTTGATCACACATCAATAGTGTTATTAATAATGTAAATCCAGTATCATGTGTCAGCAGCCCTCATCTCTAGTATCTTACTGCCAAGGATAAAGAGACTACAACAACTATTAGAAATCAAAAGGAAAAAAGTACTGTTACTTTTTACCCATTCTGCTTATATTCTGGTGTTTTTGTTGTTGTTGTTTGTTTGTTTGTTTTTGTTTTGTTTTGTTTTGTTTTGATTTGCTTGCTTTGTTTTGTTTTGTTCTGTTCTGTTTTTGTTTGTTTGTTTGTTCATTTTTCCTGTAGTTTAAGAATGTACCAGTTTGGTAGTATGTCACTTAGAAGGAAGATAAAATCACACCAAGCCCAGAAGCATCACACACACACACAATAAAATGAAAGAAAGCAAGAAAAAGTGTAAGAAAGGAAAGCTGGAGACAGAGAAACAAGTACACTGAGAAACAGGAATTACAAAGATCTTCCTGAGCATATATAATGACTATTGGAGTTGCCAATACTGGATTTAATGCACTGCTTTTCTTTTTGTCTTTTGGAGGATAATTTCATAAGCAGGCACTCTGGAGATTCTCCTCATACCTCAGAGGTGTCACAGGTCCAATGCGTCAGTGCCTGACTGCCCTCATGGCTCTGATTTCCCACATGTGGTACCAAGAACGCCTTTACTGAGGGTTTCAAAAGCTTGATGAGGTATTTTGATGTTTTTCTGGATGCCATCACTTTCTGCTTTTTGGCAAGTATTGACGCAGCACAAAAAGTAGTTTTCACAGTGATTCATCCCGAGTCAAAACTGAATGTTGACAACAGTTCATCTGACCAAGCACGCAAACTTCTGTGGGCATCCCTGATACGAGCCTTCTGGGTTTTCAGATTGCACAGATTTATTGCCTAAACACAGGATTCTGTGACTCTGTGAGCTACTGAGCTGGAGACACGGATGCCACTATTGCTTCATATATGTTGAATTCTGTTCAAAGTGGCTTCTCCTGGGCAGCTGGAACCTGAACCCCAGGGTTGCGATGATCATACCAACAGCCACAAGGCCACCTGCCTATCACTGCTGTCCCCACTGTCCCCCTGCATGCACCTCCTGCCCAAGTGAAGGAATGTGGGATCTTCATCACCAGTGAGGAGGAGGAGGTGGTGGTGGTGACCCCAGGTCTCCAGAGAAATTAGAGAACTCCACGAGATGCCAGTAAGGGAAGACCTGGGGCTGCCAGGGAAGCAGCCCCACACTGCTCACCCCTTCCCAGCCCACAGATGTCCCAGCACCTGTAACCATCAGTGAAACCTCAGGGGAGGTCACCAAGGTCACCCCAGGGGGTCATATCCCATGGGGTCACCTGGATCACCCAAGAGGGTCCAGATCCCATGGAGGTCACCATGGCCACCCCAAGAAGGTCTCATCCCATGGGGTCACCTCCTGGCGAGGAGGGACAGCCCACTGGCACCCAGGATACCCCGGTGTCCCCTGCCAGACCTCTACCACCACCTGCCTTAATTAAATTCCCTTTTGTTAAACGAGAAGAAAAAAAAAAAGAAAACATCAACAACCACAAAGCCAGACTTCATGTGCAGAGCTGTGCACATCTTCGAGCTCCTTGCAGCTGTGCAGACGATGCGCCTGCACACATCCCAGCTCCCCAGGGCCCCAGCGCCCACCGCAGGATGATGAAATAGGGAGGCAGGATGGCATCATGGTCACCCAGCATGACTGCTGCTGCGCGGGGCCGAGCCCTACACCTGCCTGTGGGACACAACCCACACACTTCCTCTCCGTGACCCCCCCCTTGTTCTCCTCGGGTGCCTGCGCTGCCCTGCTCCTGTCCTGAAAACACAGGGTCAGCGGGGATGGGGACAGCCCTGCCGAGGGGCTTGCAGGTGGCACCCATGAGGGGTGGCAGGTGCAGATGCCACCGGGACCTTCCCAAAACACCGAGGACCCAGAAAACAGAAACAGGTTGAAAAGTACAAAAATACTTTGTTGTTGTGAAGCACAAAGCACTTTTTCCTGTTTCCTCTATTTACTTCTCCTTTATGCCCCTTGGAGTCAGCCAGTGCATCTGCTGCGAGATCTCTGGTGAGGAAGAACACAGAGTCCTAGCCCTCAAAAGGACACTTTTTTTTTTTTACATTTTTTTTTTTTTACTTTTTTTTTTTTTTTCTGACTTGTTTGCTTGCACTCTTAATGCCAAAGGTCACCACAGCAGCTTTATCTTTCCCACCAGCCATCACCACCACACCACTGGTGCATCCACGGGTGGGAGGAGCACGTGGCACACGATGGGAGAAGCTTGTCCCCACGTATAGGGCCAGCACAGACGAGAAATAGGTTCAGCTCTGTGGTGGCTTTGCTTTTCCTGCTGTCAGCATGGGTCAGCATGGTAACAGCAAAGTGATCGGGGAACTTGGTGCTCCCAACAGCACCTCACCGCCCTGTCCCACCACATCCTCCTCTGTGAGAGGACCGTACCTCCAGAGGAAGTGATGGGCACCCCAAAAGGAGCACTGGTTGGCAGGAAGGGACAATCCTCCTTCCATTTCTGAGCAAGGTTATTGGCGATGACACATTTCTTGCAGACCCTCGTGCCTAAAGCTCCTGCACCAGGTCTGCAGGACAGCTCCGGGGGCTTTCCATCTCCAGGGGAAGGGGTATGCATGCGTGTGTGCGCATGCATGTGTTTCGTTTTCTTTCCTGTCTAGAACAAGCAGCGAATATCACACCCTCCTCCTTTTGTCTGCATCTGGGTATGAAAAATAAAACCAAAAAGGAAATGAGCTCATTTCAGAGCAATTAGTTGCAAAGCTTTAAAGCGAAACCACCTCACATCATGTGATGCTTTCAGCCCTCTTGTATCAGCTCGGTTATCAGTCTAGCAGCGAGCCAAGCGATCCTCTCCCTTCACCACCTGTGTTCCCCTGACAGCTTTCACCCCAGCGTGATTTCAGCTTACCCCACATTTCAGCCACTTAAAGCCTGCATAGGGTCCGTTAGTGTGGGGGGACACAGCCTGCTCCTGCCAGCTCTTGGGGTTTGGGCTGCAACAAGCTACCCACAACAGTCTCGTGATTTTGCACCTTTCTTTCCTAAACAGACATTTTAAACTGAAACACAAATGATACATTCATTTTGTTCCTTGTAGCAAAGACATATCCCTGAAATCCCTGGCCGAACATACAGGTCTCTTACTCACAAACATACAAATCTCTTATTCACAAAATCATGGATGATTCGAATAGGAGAGGAGATCCTATACTTTCTCACAACGTTGGGCATTCTGTCTGCCTCTTCCAAATGTAGAATTCTGATCTTCACAGTGAAGTAAACTTAAAGTCCTCAAAATTTCAAAGGAGAAGGTTCCTCCAAAGACATTGCATTCCTCTTTGGTTCCATCCCTGCTTTCTGGTATTAATTCTGTTTGCCTCTTCCTCCATGTTCCCCAAATAAAATCTTCATCAACTTAAAAACTGCTTTGTAGGATTTAGGAGCTTTAGGTGATTCTTTATTCAACTGGAGAACATTCAAACGAGGCACTTCCAAAACCCAGCTTCAATAAAGGACTGGTCAGATTAGCCTGACAATCTTCTAACCTTTCAGAGTAGCTCCTGGCCCACCTGAAAATCACTGCAAAAGCATGGGGGAGATGCTATGGTGCTGGGGGGTGGCTTGGTGCCAGACCAGGACACCTGCTTTGGATCCCTACTCTTAGACTTCAGTGAGGCACTAGAATGCCAGGAAAAAAAGTGCCAAGCATATCGTCTGTGGGATTTCCTTTTCCTCTATGCAAAAACTACAACAAAGTGCAGAGGGGGTTGTAGAGAATGGGGGGAAACCTGAGGCAGCCAGAGCCTGAAAAAGATCTGGCAGCACAGCAAGCGATGAGACTCTGAATTCTGGAACAGAACTCATTCAAATAATCATCAAAAATAACCACAGGCACAATGCCCAGACAGGCTTGTGCCAAAAACCTGGCAGCAGCAGTGCAGCTGTATTAACAGTATTCGTGGTGTTTACAGAGACGCCCATGCACACAGAGGAGAGTTCTGCAAATACGCCACCAGCTCGATAAACGGTGATCAACACCAATATTTACTTTACTTATACCTACTTGTTCTTAGGTAGCAGTTACAAGCACTGGTCTTTATAAGGGTTTTGTTATTTTCATGAGTGTTACAACCTGCTTAAAGAGCTACCTAATGATTTTTGCCTTCTTTTACGGTGGTCCTTCTTAACTCAAAGCATTTTGGTGACCACCAACATCGGAAATGGCCTCACATGGAGCCACCTGCAGTGTCTTTGCTTCTGCCTTCACAGGGAATTCAGCACACCAGGTAATCTGCCCTGGCAAATTTAAGACGTAAGACCAGAAAAATTCAGCCAACTAAGTTTCCTCACAATTACTGCTTGACTGAAGAGCACACAGGGATATGAGCTCCCTTACACTCCAGCTACATCGAGGAGGGGCTGTGGTACCCAACCACATCCTCAACCAAATGTTATTGCTGTTGGTAGTGAAACTGCCCCTGCCTTTGGTGGGCATCAGACCAGAAACATGCCTGTCATCCTTCAGAATCATTCTCCACCACTGAATTAATAAACGCAGCTTGCTTGGCACATGAAAGGAGACACACTTCATGACGAAGATGATCGTTCATCCACCCTGCCAGTGGGACAGTGCTGCAGTATGCAAGCTGTGAAGCTCACCTTTTGCTAAGAAAATGAAACGATTAAGCTCCCAAAGAAAGCAGGCTAGAGAAAGCAGCGTAAGGGTGAGGCTACAGATTGGTGGTGTAGGGCAATTAGGTAATAATTAAACAGCAGGTAAAACATCTGTAAGTGGAATGGTTCTTAGTTTCTATTTTGCCTTTTCACGAAAGAGAGCAGCAATAGCATTGTGCATAACTACGTACATCTGCATTGACCTCGCTGCCATGGAAGTGTGGGGAGCACCACAGCAAACGCTGGAGCCCCCAGTTTTTCCTGCAGTGTGATAAGTGAGGCTGAGGCTAATGCCCCAGGGCAGTGGTGGTGTCCCCATCCCTGGAGGTATTTGAGAGACATGCGGACATGGCACCAAGGGACATGGGTTAGTGATGGGACTCAATAGTTCAGGCCGGTGGTTGGACTTTGCGACCATGAAGGTCTTTTCCACCTAAATGACCCCGTGATTCCATTTGTACCAGTCAGAGAGAGCCCTGGAGGATGGCTGCCAGAGAAGGGCAAACAAAACAGAGGGATCTAAGCCACGACAAACACCTGACGGCCCGCTGAGACCAGCACGCAGCGGCCATCGCCCATGCTTGGCACAGCCGCGCCCTGCGGCGCTTTCCCGAGGTGACCTTTGGTTTGTGCTCCCGGCAGCCACGCTGCCCTTCCTGCTCCTGCTTTCGTGAGCATCAACAGGAGCCACTGAGCTGCGGTGTGCAGGAACGGGGCAGAAGGGAGAGAGGGAAGCAAAGCAGCTCCTCCACGATCACGGAGCTGTCAGCGCCAGGCAGCAACTGGAGGAGCAGGAGAAGCTTCTCGTAACAAAGCGGTGGCAGTGATTTTTTTTTTGAGATCGGGTAGGGAGGCGCAGTAACAGCTCGGAGCTGATTCAGCACAAATAACAGAGTTCGGAAAATAAGCAGCCACTTTCCTTTCCCTCTTACTCTTGTTTTCGTTTCTGCAGCATTCGTTTTCCTTTCATCACCTCTGCCAGCTGGTGTTATTCATGCTGCGGGTCGGTTACGCCGTGGCTTTTGATCAGATGCTGATGGTTAGACCGCACTGCCCAGGCACCGGCGTGGCTCTGGGCATGCCATCTCGAGATGATTCTCATTTCCCAGAGGCATATTTCCTTCATCCTCAGGTGTTGTTAAACAGAAATAGAGCGGAGGGCTGCTCCGAGGGGCGGGGGCTGCTCCCCTCTGCTCCCACCGATTACCCCCTGTGGCTGCGCCCACCATGGCCGCGCTCGGAGCAGCGGCAGTGAGCAGCAGCGTTCACTGCTGCCCCACCAGAGCAGCCTCCCAGGAACCTGCACTTCCCACAGCCACGCTGCTTTATTTAGGGGAACTGAAATGAAAAACGTCAGAGCTCGCTGGCAGCCTGAAACCGCAGCGGTCTATTTTTCACTCTGCC
The DNA here is from genome assembly GCA_011075105.1 of Heteronetta atricapilla. NCBI lineage: Eukaryota > Metazoa > Chordata > Aves > Anseriformes > Anatidae > Heteronetta > Heteronetta atricapilla. Next base: position 11,527,526 of record CM021763.1, read on the forward strand.
CCTGTTGTGCAACACTGAGCGCAGCCCGACTGCAGTGCCTCCATCACCCAGCGCCAACGAGGCTGCGATGCGGGCCAGATCCGGAGATGGTGCAAGGCAGCTCCACACAAAACAGCAGGGCTTCCTGCCCTGCTCCACAGCACTCAGACACAGCTCTGACCGTGGCAGCAGGGTGGCACATGGTCAGAGGCGAGCCCTGCAGGCACTCCTGACTCTCATCCCCATTTTGCCCTCCTGCCCACCTTTTTTGGGGAGGAGTCAGTGCTAAGCAGGCATGGAGAGGCATTGTTTTTCTGCCTTGCTGGAGGAAAAGTCATTTAAATAATATGATCAAGTAACGTGTCCCTCCTGCCCGTGCCCTGAATTCATCAGTGCCTTCCTGGCGCTTGGGGCAGCTGAGCACCGCAGGGCAGTGATTTACGGAGCAGCCGTCGGGGCCGTGGGATGCAGCCCAGGGCAGCGCGCGCAGCCGCCAGCACGAGAGCCGACACGTCACGCAGGCTGACGCGCTCCGGGGCTGTTTGCCTGCCTTCCCGCCACCCAAAACCCAACAGACCTGTTTTGAAGGAACAGTTTCTTACATAACAGGAATCGTTTGGTCAAAGGGCAGCTCTCCTGACTGGGCCTGGGTTACAAGCACAGGTGCTTGCGCATCTGAAAGAAAACGATCCTAAAAACATCGAGTTGAGCACATAAACCTATATGCTATGCGAAGTTTTATACCAAGGGATGAGCAATGCCTTCTCAGACACAGCAGAGGATTCTCGGTGGCCAGTTTAAAGGGCTCTGACACCAAGCTCTGGCCCAGCACACCACGGGATGCTGCCACAGCCCAGCCACCCTCTTTGGGACTGGCAAAAGCCTCGTCCAGCCACAGCCTTCGTTAGGGCACCGCATCCCGAGACATGCAGGGAAAAGGGTTTCTGGTCTGAGCTGGTGAATGCTTCAGGTCACAACAGGTGTTGAAGTCATCTGCTTGTCTTCAGAGGCTCTGATCCCACTGAAAGGAGCTTCTCGACAGCCTGTTGTGGGCCTGTATTACACCTTGCTCTCTTTTCCTTCTGGGAGCTGTGGTTTGATGTGAAAGGCAGGCATTTACTGGCATCCAGCCACAAATCAATTCTTTGTCATGTCTGGCACTTCCACTCTTTATGCCAATCAGTTTTCATTTCCCCTAAATGGGAACTGTTGGACTATGTCCTATACCAAACAGCAACTCGCCTATGGCCAGGAGGCAGACAACTGACTCCTGTACCACTGACAGCCCTCCCTGAACTATACAACAAACTCAGAAGGGCCACACTGCAGTTTCTGCTCCCTTTCCATGTAAAAACCATCCAAAATCACAGTGAGCACAGGTGCTTAGGGACATGGTGTAGTGGGTGACAGTGGTAGTAGGGTGATGGTTGGATCTTGGAGGGCTTTTCCATCCTTAACGATTCTAGAGTGTGCCCCCCGAGGGGGGGGGGGGTAGGGGGGTGTCAGCCATCCACACCATGACATGGACCAGATCACTTCCCCATGCCTTGTTTGAAGGCAGACTGATCACCACCTTGAAAAAAACCATAGAAGCGACGTCAGGAGCACCTCCTGGCCGAGAGCAAGGAGCTCTCAGCAAGACCCTCTGGGTCATTTTGTGTGCCCACTCCTTTGCTTCTGCTGGTCCAGGCACAACTCATCCCCCTCATCTTCCTGCCAAGCCCACCCCACTGCCCACCACAAGCACATCCTTCTCCTTCACCCCTTCTTGAACACTCCTTGTCTTCCAGGAGCGCATCCGCTGTGCCTTACCAAGCCCCCCACACCTCTCCTTACTTAGGCCACGCACAACCCCCTCCACCTGCCCCTTACCCACAAGGTGCAACCCCAACCCCTCCACCTCCCCCTCCCCGAGCCCACCCCACTCCTCCATCCCCTCTCCCCCTCTCCTCCCCCGCTCCTCGTCCTGCCCCAGCACGCCGCCCATCTCCGCTCATTGCGGCACCGGCGGCGCTGTCCCCGCAGCCCCGGGCACGCTCGGGCATGTCGCCGCCCTCCCATGTTTTTGGGGGGGAGGGCGGGATCCCCGCGTACTTTCCGAACGTCACAGCCCGGGGAAAGCCCCTCCGCCCCGCCGCTATTAGAGCCGCGCTCCGCCCCGACCGCCGTCATTTGCCCGCCGTCGCCGAGCCTTGACAAGCCGTGCCGAGCTTTAACAAGCCGTGCCGAGCCGTGCCGAGCTTTAACAAGCCGTGCCGAGCCGTGCCTCTTCGCCGTGATGATGCCTTGCAGGACCCTGCGCAAATCAGCACCACCCGCCGCAGGTACAGGGGGAAGGGAGCACTGGGGGGGCGTGGGGGGTTTGGATGATGGGGGAAAGGTGGGGGGACAAATCCGGGTGTCACATTTTTGGGGAGGTTAATATAGAAAAAGAAGAGATTTTTTATTTTTTTCCCTTTGATTTGCGGCCGGTAGCGGTGCGGGTGTGAGCGCTGTGCCTGTGCTTTGCAGAGCGGGAGGCGGTGGCGGAGTGCGCGCTGGAGCTGCGCAGGATCGGCGACAAGGCGGACCTGCGACAGAGGATCCTGAACCTCATCGCAAAGCTGTTCTGCCCCAAAACGTGAGCCCCCCATCCTCGGCGGGGCGCAGGACGAGAGGGAAGACCTTGGCTTTGCAGATCTGGAACGAGAGACTTCGCTTACACTGGGGGATGGAGAAATCCCTTTGCATCGCGTTTTGCTACCCGGAGCCACCGGAGGATGGCTGTCACAACATGATTTCTTTGGATAGTGTTACAGCATCACCGGCCCATCGATGCCAGGCTGGAAGGAAGCTAGCGCTGGGCAGAGCCCCTGGGGCCGGGGGGCCGCGGGGCGGGATGCAGCCGGGCACAACCTGCCGTGGCATCCTTCAGTCCCCGCAGCTACGTCTCACCTTCGGGAACAAGACAAAAACATAGAAATAAATAATAATTAAAAAAAAAAAAAAAAAAAAAAAAAAAAAAAAAAGGTCAGCATCTTGGAACGCGGGACGTCTGTCACAAGGTGAAAGGCAGCGTTCAGGTTCTGACTGTTCTCGTTTCCTACAGCTCGGATTCTGCTGGACGGGGGGGGTGTGGTGATGGGGATATCTCAGTCGTTAACTGAACCACTATCGTTACTGAAAGGTTATTTGCTGTTAAAAAGTTGTTTCACAGACTAAAAACTACAATTCTATGAATTAACATGATGTTGTGTAATTCTAGTCTATATTATATATATATATGTACGTATTTATATTTATATATATATATTTATGCAAATATGTGTAACCCTGCTTGCACGAAAGGAGTATTTCACAGAACTATCAATTGAATGCTACTTTTTTACTCTCAAAAAGCAGTATGGAAAAAAGTGTTCAAATCATGACAAAATATATATATATATATAATTATATTACCTAGAAGAAAGCATAATGTTTTCTGATAGTGAAAGAAATACCCCGTGCATGGCAGAGGGAAACATACTTTAGTATATCATTAAGTATGACGTGTGAATATATATTATACAAATACAGATACTGAGGTATTTGAGTTTAGGGGAAGGAATTCTTTTAACATTACAAAGAATTTCTTGAGAACAATATGATACCACTCTATTTTTATAGGTAACAATATAAATCCTAGAAAAAAGAAAAAAAAAAAAAAAAGTAGATCTTAAAGCTGAATCTGAGTTTTCTTGAGTACATTATTTTTTCAAAAAAGGCAGCTATGTCTCTTTGAAGAAATAATAGAATTGAATGTTACAGTCAGTACAGGAAAGTAGCCTTGGGTTTTTAAATGCTCGATGATACTTACAAGCTGAGGTTCTTCCCTGTACTTCACTTCCATTTCACTTCATGGTATCCTCATCTACGTTCCGGAACGATGAAGCTGCTGTAGCACAGCTGGTGAACGGTGATGCGTTACGCCTATCTCACGGAGGGGTTCCCCTCGGCTGGCTTTGAAGGAGCTGATCTAAGCATGCAGCTCGCTCTCGAGGCAAGTGCTAACCCTGCTTGTCTGTTCTTGTCAGACGTGCCCCCGAACAGTGTTCTTTCTAGCAAGAAAAAGCTTGCAGCCGGTCACGTTCTGTTACTACCTCTTCAGTCAGTGTTCAGAAGTATGCAAAATAACCATCTCCTTCTGGAGATGCAGCGTGAAAAGCAGCATGAAGTCATACTCTCGCTTCTGCTAGCCTCTGCTTTGGTGTGTGCGTTTGCACGGTGTCAGGGTGCTTAGCTGCACCTCCTGAGTTCTGTCTCACATTACAGGTCTTGTAGTGATGCCTCGCTTGTATTTATAATGCGTTTTTCAGCTAGCTCTTCTGAACCTGCCTTTGCAAGATTATCATTGCATAGCTTGCATAGCTTTGCTCGCTGCCACGACCTGTGTGTGGCTGTTACGCGCTGGCAGTGAGTGCGCTGAGCAGAAGGGGGCTGACTTTGCCTTCTGCTCGGAGGACTTCACCCAGTTCCAGCAGTGTTACTGGGAGCTTTGCTGTTGGCTTGAGCCCGAGGTACAGTTTCTTCCTGCTCTAAGCCAGCCAACTCCTTTCCAGTGAGAATGTAATGTTTCACACGTAGCTGTTATTCACCTTAGTATTGCAAAGTAGCATGTTTTGCTGACATGTACATAGGTCGGTTTTCCTAGTATTAAAAAGTAAATGCAAAGAGTTTTTGTTAAACACCAGCGTCCAGGCAAAGCTGCTCACCAGGGGCAGCCCTGAGCGTGGTGGAAATGGTGCAGCTGTGAGCCCTTGGCCCAGGCAGCCCTACAGACCTCATGGGGGGCACTGTGCCTGTCTGGGGCCCCCAGAAACATGCAGCATTAGCATTCGCAGTCGTAGCTGAAATGTATTTGGGTAAGATTGTTCTGTTTAATATATGCTGCTTTGAAATTTGATATAAAATTAGGTGCAGGGCTCATAGAGCCTGGCCAATAATTTAGGTTGTAGCACACACAAATGTTACCAAAAAAAATAAAAATTGTATCCCTGTAAATGCGTTGTCTTGGGGCTATCTAAGTTAAGTACCAGTGCAGTGTTTTTCTGTCTAGATCTGCAAGGACTATTTGTTTTTCATGAAATGTTTTTATGTTTCTCTGAAACTTGTTAAAAGTGCTAGCATCCGCACTGAGCTCAGGAAAAAGACCTAAGTTAAAGTGATCAGTGCTAGTACCTGAGCAAATACTCGTTGAAGTCTTCCCTAAGTTTCCTTTAGTTACTTCGCCAAACCATCTGCTACTGCATGATTAAAAATATGAGTTTGTTTTTCTTAAGGCCCATTTTGGATATGGGCTGGTTATTTCACTGTATGTCCTATGCATGTATGTCTTGATTCTTCTTGAGATAATAAAAATGAAATGCTAGCAAGAAAAATGAGTCATTGCTGTAACTTTGTTTTCTGAGGGCTCTGGTTTGGTCATTATATTACACAAATCCCTTCCAAATAGCTGGAAGTCAGAGGACACACACTGAGACAACATCAGAGTGCCAACAGATTGGTGCTGGGAGACCAGGCTTTCACTCCTGGCTGTAAGAGGAACAAGACCTAACCCTCTTCCTGAACTTCAAAACGGGACACCAAGGCAGGTGTTCTAGTATTTTCTAGTGACTTCTGCCTGCAGAACATTCTGGTGGTGGCAGGGGCACCTGCCAGGGGTACCTCTACCAGAAGCGCTGAAGCTTTAAGATGGAGAAAACCTGGGGATCAATCAATGAAGGGCAGAAATTTTAGTGGATTTTTTTTTTCTTTTCTTTTTTTTTTTTTTTTCTCTCTCCCCACTCCTTGGATGCAGGCAGAAAGACATGAATGGTTTGCCAAGGTCAGATTTTGACTATCTCCAGAGTTTGATGTTGGCATTCTTTAAGGGGAGGAAAATTGTACCACTTTCCATGAGGGACAGCACAGAGCTTCCTCCACAGAGGAGGCACATAGCTATGGGGAGAAGAGCCTGAGACACTCACCGTGATGCTGTGCTTGTCAGCAGCTTTGCCCTGCCTCATGCTGCCTCTCCCCAGCGTTACGGGTAGGGGAGAAGCACCACTCCTAGGGCACACATGCCCAGCACAAGGAGGGCCAAAAGCATGCTGGCTAAAGGCTCTGGTTTGTGGCAAATGACAAAATAAATAAATAATCAAGAGGGGAGCAAGTCCCTGTCCCATCCCACTTAGCCTCCAGCAGAGCGGCTCCCACTGATGAGTCTTGTTAGCCTTGTGAGAGCACCCAGAGCCACCTTCACCAAGTGCCCGCAGGGTCCGTACCGGAGCGTGATGCTGCAACACAGCGACCTGCTCCTCCCTACAGGGCACAAAAACAAAAATCTCATCACAGAGGCACAGCACAGCCATCTGAAGGAGCCTGACTCACCCCAAGCTGACAAAAAATAATAATAATAATAATAATAATAATAATAATATAAATCAACAAACCAAACCCGCCTGCCAGGGCTGCCAGCCCAACACGCTCAGCCCCAGGTCACATTTGCACTGCGCTCAGCTGGGCGCAAAGCAGCCCCGTGGCAGCCACCAGCTCACTCTCCCACACCCAAGACTGGATGCACAAGTGGCATTTCCTAAACAAATTGCTAGACACCAGACAACACACACACACACCCCTCCGCCCCTGGATGTTTTTCTAAGTCATTTGGAAAGCAGTAACTCATATGTTGCTAAGTATTTTTAGCACGTGCCCTGGAAGGGGCTCGTTTTCTTATTTTCCTCCCGTTGACACGAGACGGTGCGAGGGCATGACGTGCATCCGTAGAGATGCTGGAAGCCAGACAGGAAGGGCTGGGGATGTGATGCACTGGCTTTCAGTCTGGCAGGGTTTTCCGTGAAGCAAGCAACTGTCTGATGGCGGGACGGTCAGTGAGAAATAGTCCCGAAAGCTGTCAGGGCTGTAAACAAGGGTCTTTGCTCAAGTGCTGCACTGTATCGTCTGGGTGACGTGGTGAGAAACTGGCCGTGCCAAGGCTGCCCTCTCTTCTCACGCAGTCTCTTTGCAATGCAAATCTCACCAGTCCATGAGCTCTCCGAAAGCATGGAGAGGGGTGTCTGCAGCAGCAGGCATCCCACGAGACAGTGCCTGTGACCTACAACCCTTCGTCCCCTCAACTTACAGAGGTCTGGGCATTGCTCCCCAGTCGCCATGAAGGGACCACATCGCTCTGTGCTGCTGCACTGCCCCAGGGACCCAGGCACCCCCCTGCAGGAGCTGTCCCCAGTGGGGCACAGACCCGCTCCCTGCATAAGGCTGGGAGCTGCCGTGGGGCTGCTGGCACCCCAAGTTGCTGCTGCCCCAGGGGACTTGGAGCAGGGCACAGCTCCAGGACAGCACATTCCTCGTGTGACACTGCTGCCTCTGGGGTTTTCCTGCCTCAGCATGCTCTGCCCAAGTCAAGGGACCACTGCCATGCCTCCTCCCTCAGCACTGTGCCACAGGACCCGACCCAGGCTGCAGCCGCCGTTCCCAAGTGCTGTGCCGCAGGGATTCAGGGGCAGGTTTCCTCTTACGCCTTCCCCTCCCCACTCCCGAAAGGGACATGACCGAGCTGTGACGGAGGCGCAAAGCCACATTTGCTCCAGGTGCCTCCTGCCAGGACGAGGAATGAAGGCAGTCACTTTTACTGGCAGCAGCCAGGCTGTGCCCAGCGCTGTGTCATGGCAGGCAGCACGTCGAGGAAATCTTTTCACCGGGTAGGGAAAAACTGCAGGAACTCCGGCTTCATGGAGCTTATTTGCTCAGCGCAGAGATACCAGCCTGATTCAGCTGCCCAGGGAGGTGAGGCTGGCGTACGCGGAACTAGCAGATGGCAGGCAAGAAGGTTCTGGGTTTATTGCTGATTAGCTTCAGAAAATACCCTGACTAATGGAAAACATCATTCCAGTCACAGCTTTGCACAATGCAGGACAGAAGGGCAACCCCTTGTTTGGGAAGAAGATGGTTATTTACACCAAGAAGTTTCTTCTTACAATCATTTGGTGGGAAGGATTTACACTTTTTAACAGGAAAAAAAAAAGGAAAAAGAAATTGTCGTAATTGTGATTAATTTGTGAAATCTCTTAGCTGAGTCAAGTGCTTTGAGGAACACGTGACCGCATGGAAAGAGCAAGCCTTTGCTGGCTTTCCCTCTAAAGGAGTAGTCTGAAATGGGCCACAGCTCCTTTCGCCAGGGCAGGTGATGGCCCTCTGCCTTCATCAGTGCTCCTTGGTGAGGAGATCCCGCCCAGCCTCCTTTACCAGAAGCAGCAGGGACCAGTCCTGGATAACACAGCATCCCTTGCTTCCTATGTACCCATTGAGGCCAGGCTACTGGACACAGGATGGAGGTGCTGTGAGAGCACTTGCATAACCTGAGAGTGTAGAGAAAAAAAAAGGAAAAAAAAAAGCTCCAAAATGGCTGGACCAATGTCTGAAGCTGGAAGCAGAGCTCGGTGTGGTTTTGCTCCTCTTCACAGATTTTGACAGAATCCCAGAAATCTAGGTGGGTCCATAAAAGACCACACCAGAAGCAGGTGGACCCTAAGTCAGGGTGAGAGAGATGGTAACAGACCAGGAGAGCAGCAAAGACATCAGAAAGGGTAAATACGCCAGAGCTTTTCATGTAGGATGATAAACTTGAGTGCAAATAAGTCAATGCCTCTGCTTATCTCATTTAGATCTCAGCCCTGTATATTAGTGATATGGGAATTAAAGTTGTGCCCCAAACTGTAAAGTCCTTCTGCTCTTTGTGCCAATTTCCCCATGTGCCAACACCCCAAGGCTTTCAGAAAAAAAAAAAAAAAAGAAAAAAACAACAACAACAACAAAAAATAGTCTCTGAAACATATTTGGGGTGGATAAAACCAAAACCTAACTTTCTACTGTTGTACATCGCTTCAGGCACAAATGAGGTCCCAAGTGCTAACACATTCATGGATTAAGTCCATTGTGTCTGATCTCTGCTGAATTTCTCTGTAATGAGCCACTGTCTGGGGCAATTAAGATTTTAATTAAGGGCTTTCAAGACTCATCCTACCAGAGCCAGGCTGCTCTGAGGCTTGACCCCGTGGATACCCAGCCTTACGTTAGGAGGACCTGAGAGGACAGACAGGAGGGCTGCCTTTCTGTGCAGGAAAGGGGCTCAGGGCAGCAAGGAAGCCAAGGCACCAGCTTTTTTCTGGGGTGATTCAGCACAAGAGCCGGGGCTTTTTCCTCCGCATGTGACTCTTGTTCACTCGCACCCTTCTGGTGCAGCACGCGGAAGAGAAACCAAAAGTAAATGCAGCAGCCTGTGGGTAAACGCGGCAGCCTGTGGGGCATGAGCCTGAACATGAGGGCGATGCCTTCGGAGCAGAGGAAGCAGTCGCCTTCCTCCCCTCTCAGACAGGCCAACCAGCCCTTTCTGGCAGCACTTAGCACCAGAGGAACTGGTGCGAGGCCACCAAGGCTCGGCAGGAGGGAGGTGGGCAAGCACCGAGCAGAGGCACGCGAGCGAGAGGGCCGGGCTGGGGGGCGAGCCAGCCGGGGAGTTTCCAGCCTTGCAGCTGCTGCAAGCGCCCAACCCAGCGCTCAAAACACGGAGCAATGCACTGCGAATCAGGAGGGCCTGGGAGGAGGATATAAATGCCTAACCCACCATTTCCTTCCCCCGGCTCAGCCTACCTCGCAGCGACTAGCTGACATGTCCGGGCACTGACACGCAGCACTGGTTTGGGGCACCTCTGGCATTCCCCGTGTCGAAGCAGCTCCCGAGGAGGACATCTGGACTGTGCTTTCCAGGCTGACTCATCCTGCTGGGAGGTAGGCTTGCTTGGAGCCACACTGCAGTGGCAGTGAAGATGGATGTGTCTGTAGAAAGGTGGATGCCAATGTTCCCAGCTGGGGGGTTATGGCCTTACCTCCTGCCATGAGCGCCACTGCAGCTCCACGCCATGCACACGGAGCTTACATCCAGTCCAGCACACACCACCAGCATACTGGGATTTTGGAGGGGAGCTTACCCCCAGGGAAGGCTGGAGACAACAGCAAATACCAGGCCAGGACTCGCTGTATATACGCACAGTCCATCCCCCTACAGCCCAGTTGCTTGGCAGGAGGTTGAGAGGATTGCTCCTAAGAAAATCTGCATTACACCTTTGCCATCTGAATTTTCCTTGCTAAGGGGCAAGGAAAAAAAAAAAAAAAAAAAAAAAAAGCACATCTTCCAAGACACCATAGCAGGTCCTAGACAACACCTTTTAACACTTCTTAAGTGCCTTAACCCTGTTTACACTGAACAACAGTTCTTACAGGACACTGTTTTACTTCTGGCTTAGATGCCCATCTTGACAGCATTAGCGCTTGGTCTTTGTGCTCTCCAGGAGAGCTTCAACTCTGCAATGTCACCTACAGCCGTGGACCAGCCAGACTTTGGTGTAACAGAAATAAATACCTGGAGGAGTACTAAGGATACCATTTATTTTCAAAATCACTAAAAAACCCAAACAAAACAGTTTATGGCGATACAGATTTACATAACAGAGACAGCAAATTGGAAAATGTACAATCTATTTCATGTTATTGCACTCACTGTTTATAATATACAAGGCATTTTAAACAGTTTTCATTAGAAGAAGTTTTATTTATATAAATAAAAGTGTAAATATACAATATCATACAAGAAGTGTATCAGGCTAATACACAAAACCTACCTATAGTGGGATCCCCATTTCTCACAAAATCTAGTCTACTCATCAAATATTTGCACGTGTACATACCCTAAACACACAAACAGGTAAACATTCCCACCTGGGAATGGTCCCTTCAGATTTTGAAAAGAACCACTGCAGAATATTAACTGGGGTTAATTTTAAGTGAGGATTATTAGAAAACAAGTCAATCAGCAGTTTCTTAATACTTATCTGCCCTCATTATTATTATTTTATTTTTTAGCAAGAAAATGATCAGATATTGCTCCCTCCCTAATTTAGGCCTAACCTCACAGTTTTATTTTTTCTGAACACAGATGCAGTCCCCAAAGAAGCTGTGAAGAGCTTCCAGGCACAAAAGGCTGCAGAATATTCAATTGTGGAATCACACTGGAGCCTACTCTCACATCCTATCCAGGATGTGCCCCAAGCCTAGGAAGCAGCTAAGCCAGACAAGACCAGACCTGCTCTATCTAGGAACAAATTCACCTTGTCTGGCATGCCTTCAGGTCCCTGATGAAGAGTTTTGGACCAAGTGCATATTTTCATCCTGATTTTTGGTCTTTCAAGTTGCAGCTATGAGTCTTTGGAGAGTCACAGCTCTCCTGCCAACCTGCGTGGAAAAGAATTACTGTGGGGACTGGCATGCAAAGAGCAAATGCTCATGAACTTACTGAATACTGATGAACTAATGCAACTTCCTTTGTCATTTTGATGTAACCAGGTTCTCAAAAAGTAACCGTTACTTTGCTAGGTGCGTAACAGAAGGTTCATTACATCTGTTTGCTCTATCCTTTTTGTAATAAAGTGGACCCCCATTACATACATCCTGGGATTTTTTTGGGAGTGTCACCCCAATAAAGACATAGGAACTGTTACTGTAATCAGATCAACACTGGTAGCATCAGTAAAGATGTTTCCTGTTCCTTCACCAAAAATAAAATAAAATAGTATTTTCCGGAACAGGAACAATCAGGGTTAAATACTATTCTTTTTCTTGCTGTAAAGGTAGTAGAGAAGCATATCATTCTACCCATATTAAGTATCAGACTTCAAACATTAAACCTATCTTTTACGTTATCGCCACTACTGAAACACACAGAACTCCCTGGCTCTCTTTGCTGTTACTTATCTGACACATATCTACGTGCATGTAAAATAAAATACTGAACATTATTCAAGTACTGAAAAGTAAAAGCCTTCTATATCACTCACAATGAACAGTATCTGCAAATAAGTGTGAAAATACTCATCACCTATCATTTTAAGACACCTCAAATTAAGTTTGATTTACAAAATGAGGACTTGATCTTTGAGCTCATACCGGTAAAGGAGGGAGCTATTTGTCCTCCCGGCATTCGAACCTCAACAATTTTTAACTGTGTACTGAAAAAAAAAATAAACAAAAACAAAAACCACCATTTCCTAAAACATATTTGTGATTTACCACATTAAAGTAGCAAAAAGTCAGTACTGCACTTGTACGTATTATACATATACAGGTATGCATTTACTACACTGCATTAAATTCCACATGCATTTTATGTATCTATTATACACGCTATTACAATCAGATTTTGGTCACTCCTGAACAAGGCCTAGCCATTTCATTGCCAAATGTCTGCTGTTTTTCAGCAAAAAATCAAAGCTAACTTTTTTATCCCCATAAGGTCCTCTGACCCAATGTGCTGCATCTTCCCGAAACCTACCCACAACTGAGGTGACGTCGGGACTGAAGGTGAGAAACGGTCCCGACGTAGGGGCTGAGCTTTGGGGTCACAGGGGCCCCAATTCCACAGCCGTTTCACAGCACTGAACCTGAATTAGCTAAAACACATATCCTGCAGGCAAAGCAGCTGTAGGAATATGTACAGTATTGCCTTTTTTTGTAACCAAAAAGTTGCATCTCTCCCTGGATTCTTGTGCGAGTGCGTGTCACTGAAAAAGAATTAACTCTATTTATTTATAGGCAAACATTGCACAGCTTTTCTGCTTGCTTGGTCTCTGGTTGTCTCACAGAACCGAATTTTTTTCCGCGTATCACGAGCTGCAGACTCATGAAGCTGTCACCAAAATGAACCAAACCGAGAGCCCACCATCCCGGAAGCAATTGCTCTAAGCACTGTTGAATAAAGATAAGCAAACTGAATGATAGCATGATCTTGGGATAGGGCCAAGTGACAAGCCCAGAACTTTTTGTAACAGCTATGCGGTGTCTTGCCTTACTATAAACTTTAGATTTGGACCAGCTCCAGGCTGAGAGCTCTTCACCCCGGGCATGCTGGCCGTGAGTGGGTCTCCAGCCTAATGTGACAAACAACCTGAGCACTCTGGAACAAACAACTTGTTCTCAGCTGATAACGATGCTGGCCCATTTCCTCCTGTATCTCTTTTATGTTGTTTAGCCATCCCAGATGTAGGAAGAGAAATAGCAGAGTCTAATCGTTCGCACCCATACATTCTCCTCCCTATAGAGCACACTATAAATAACACTGGGCAGCATGGCCCGCTGCTGATACCTCTACCAGGAGTAGAGCTAAGAAAATCCAAACTAAATGCCTGCAGCACTGCAACTCTTAGAGTTTTGCTCTATCTACACCATGGCTTCTCCCAGCTATGCAAATAGTTTTCAATTTCACCATCCAAAACCCTCAGCATCAGTCTGTTCCTGACACAGCTGGGCAGACTTACACCTTGTGCACATATACTCACCCACTCCCACAAAGCCAAAATAAATACTGGACAGGAAAGGAAAAAAAATAAAAAAAGAACAACTAAAAGTTACCACAAATACGGCCAATTCAGATTTTATCTGTTAAAAATCACATCCTTAGACCACCACCTTCCAGCTTGAGTCAACCTCTTGCAGCCAAATAAAAGCAGCCTGGCTTTCAGACATACTTAGCGATCGCTGAGGTCTGTGGGATCTGCAAGTGCTCAGCACTTGAAATTGATCCTCTTTTAAATATATATGTATATATAAACATACACACAGATATATTTAAATATAAATATATATTTAAAGGTGTCTGATGTTAGAAGCCTAAATTTGAAAATTCAGACCCCAAATTTTATCGCTCCCCACAACTAACAACTCAGTCTACACCCTGGTGAACGATCACCTAATATTTGGACTTGATTCTCTTGCTCACAAATTTCAACTGTATTATTGCCAAGTGCTTTCTGATACCAGTTGCCACTAAGAGCAGATTCAGTTGTGGTGGACGCTGAGTTAGTTCATCAGTTCTAAGAGGATTTTTCACCTTTGCAATAAAATGCTCATGTTTTAGGCATAAAAGTTGTGCAAAATTATACTTCTCTTGTCATGCATTTTTAGCAAAACTGCACTTAGAAGAATAGAGTGAGATTGTTCCAGACATTCTCTTATTATAACAAATAAGGACCAGACCAGAAGTCAAGTTATAGCTAAGCGATACAGTACAGTCTAAATACCCACCCTTGTCAACAGGATGGCTAATGACAAGTTGTACTCCTGATGCCCTGCAGGTACTAAAAATATCAGGGACAGGCACAGTGTTATTTATCTCAGTCAAAATACTTTAAACTAAACCCATTAAGGTCTTGAAGTTCCATTAAAACTGCCACATAATACAAAAATGTCTCTAGCATTTCGTTTCCTTCATCCTCAGTAACTAGGTGAGATTTTATGACATTCATCACACTCATTTGCTCAGTGGTTCTCCTCTTAGCACCTTTCTGTAGAGCATTAAGACACTTCTGTGTGGCATTAGAAACAAGGACAGCTTCCAGCCAGTTTTAAAAGTTTTTTTCTTAGCAAGGGTGAATATATGTAGCGCTCCCATCATACTGAAGTCCTGGGCTTTCTGATTAGTAACTGAACAGGGCCCTCTGGCACAGATTTAATAATGTTCCAGGCATCGTAATGCATGAGGCCAAGTAATGATTTTCCACTAACAGCAAGAATTTCATCTCCAGATTCTATGTTTCCAGCTTGCTCTGCAGCACCACCTAGGAGCAAAAGGAGGAAAAAGTTAGTGAGGAAAAAGAAAAAAATTGCTTTCCACAGTGATGAATAGCAAATAAACCATTCTAGCAGTGGTAATTTCAATACAAGTCACTTGTGTTCACCTCAGCTCTAGCAATCTACCCCATGCTGCCTCTCAGAGAAAATGTTATTTTAACTAAGAGAAACCCTTTTTCTCAGAATAAAATTCTGTTTTTGAAGGAAGCAGCAAAGATGTGTGAAAGATGCTGTCCATTTACTCTGTAGCTCTAAGAAAATGTGATCGACAAATGAAACATACAGGTGGTATGCAGCATAGATGCATTTTCTATAACAGAATTTTAACATGTTAATAAGCAGATAATGCAGCAGATTATAAAACCTAGGTAACAGGGACAGACAAATCAAAGATGGGTAGCAAACTTTGGACAAAGACATAGGACACAGGAACAGCCCCTACAGCAAGGCACACCCTTCACTGCTGATAAAAGTAAGTCTTCTGTAATAATTTAACTTGCAACATCAGCCACCACAGGGAGAGGAGGTGAAAAAAGACTGTATCTAAGTATATAAATTAATGACCTCAAAAATTAAACATGCCATTCACTCTAAGAATCATTTTGAAACAGGAGAAAAACACATGCAGAGAAGCTGATAAGCAATTCAGGAAACACCACTTTTTTTTTCTTCCTTTTTTTTTTCCTTAAAGAAGGAATATATCTCTGGTAAATAATCCCATAAAAATGTTGATCACCTACAGCTTCATTGAGAGTTTCAGTTGCTTTTAGAAAGTGTTACGTTTTTCACTAAACTGAATACCAGCCCAAGCCAAATAAAAATCAGCCTAGTTCTGGCATTGGTTTCCTTTCTATACACAGTTTATCTAAGTTTAGCCACCTGCCGACAAACAAAGCATTCAAGAGTGGCTAATACTGGTATCTAAGAAAATTAACAAAGACAGAAAGGTAAAATTAATAAACGGGTATGATGCAGGATGGTGTTTTGAAACCACACTGATTATCTCCTTTGCGTTTCTCTCCGAAAAGAGAATCAGATAAGACTTGAATTTCTCAAACTGTTGCAGACTGTATTGCTGCTATAATTTAATGCCCACAATAACAGACAAGCCTAGGAAGGAAACGCATCATATTTAGCAAATCAGACTGCTGAACAAACATTTACTAGCAGATGCAATCCGTACCCAGGAGTGGTTTTTTCTAATGACCACTTCGGTTAGTAAGTGTTAATACGTGGAGGACACAAAAAACCACTCTCGTTTCAAAAAACTGAATTCAAGAATTAAAATGTCTTACAATACACACAAGGAAAGCTGGGATACTATCACTGTATTTCCATGTTTGCAGTACCTTTAAATATTCTTTTTACAAGCAAGGGCCTGTCTCCAGCAATGGAAGCTTTTCCACCATCAAGACTGAATCCCAAGCCAGCAGAGGTTTTCAGTAATTCAACACAGATGACATCATTCATGTCCAGGTTTGGATCTGTGACAGAATACACAAGCATCTTGTTATGCAGCTAACTGTAAATTGCAATCTGGGTTTGGCTGGGTTTGTTTTTGCTGCAGTGACAAAGCAATTCAGAGTTCAGTTTATATACAAACTAGAATGCGTAGTCACCCAGTTTCTCAGAAGTGAACGCATATTATTGCGGCTGTGAAGGGCTGATGGTTCAAAATCTATTTATGCACAGAGACATTTTCACTTTGCATATTCAACAAAAACCTGTCAATGCATTTTTGTGGGCAAAATTAAAGCAGAACCTAGTAAAGACTCTACATGTCAACAAAAGAATTTTTAAAATAGTAAAATAGTGTGGAGGACGTTTCATTTTCTTTTATTTGTTTTTACTTCATTATCCAATGAATCACATCTTTTTAAATAACAGTAATAAATGAGACATTGCATTAAACAAATGTGTTCCATCCTCTTAAGGGAGAGTTTGTAACCACTCATTAGTGTGAATAATTGTTACTGGTCTCGTATGTCTGGAAATAATTATAATTGCCAATATGTTTATGCTGACTCCTAATTATCAGATGTTTTTAGAATGTAATAATATTGTAGTTGACATAAATTATGATTTTGCTTAGGAGCAAATAAATAAGTCTATAGTTTTGGGAAACAGGACCCTCTTTGCCTCACGTGAATGTAAAAATTCTGCAATCTGCAATATCACAAATTAGCGTTATCATTACCGCAAATGCCATCTGAAACATATGAAGATATGCTTTGTTTCACAGGATGGAAACACGTCCTTAATAACCCAACGCTACGTTATTCGTGAGATAATGTTGCCACCTAGTGTCTTCAGCCAGAAGTCTGCATTGCCAGTGTACAGGATGTACATGTTTAGGGTAGAAAGGGGTTCTGAATTACTTAGATTACATTCACGGGAGCAGTTACTGAAAGGCTGATCCATTTACAGAGTGCCTTCATCTTTCTTTTAGCTGCATTATAAAACTGCAAAATCCCCTGAAACCATAAGATAATAAAAACAGTGATGGAAGAAGAAGAAAAAAAAACCTGTAAAAAACATGGCCAATGGGTTCTAAATACAGGAGCAGCAGCTCTTTTTCTGTTTTCAGAGTGCTCTGAGCTGAGTGCCTGGCAATGGCCAGAAAGGTAGGGAAGCTGCATCACCAAGTGTCTGAAAATCAGCTGTAATTACTGCCTGCTCCATCCCAGGGACACAGCATGGCTTTGGGACAGAAACAACCATCACAGGTCAACCCTGTGCTCCTGATGCAGCAGTATATGCTCAGGAAGGTATTAGGGGTTTTGTGCCTTAATTCTACAAAAATTTGGGGTGTTATAAATGGATCTGTCAAGTGCATTGAAATGTTGCCCTGTTCCCAAACAGGAACTTATATTTTCACTAATAGCCATTTAACCCATTTATTCCTAGTTTTCTATGGGATGACTGCCTTGAATTTCACTTAGCTCAATTTACTGTAATACCAAAGTCATTTTTTCCATCTGTTTGTAGTAGAAATATTATGAAATCTTCTTTTACAAAGAGCAAGGATAGTCTCTATGGGCAATGAACTATATATTTTTTTTTCTTTTTGGCTGTTTGTTTTCTTGCACAAACTACTGCTATTACTTAAAAGGAATTTATCACGGATTGGAAAAATATATGGCATCACTAACTATAAAAGAAATTGGATTAGGCCTTAGATGTCCCTCTAACTTTCTGCCTAGTTATGATATTTAAAACAAAAATACAACAGCAATAAAAAAATGCATTTGGGCTCCAAAGAGAACAAATAAAAATTAAAGGTAATTTAATTTGCTCCCTTCAACCACATAAGGCACAGACGCTTTTAATCTAAAACACATGGACATTTTCCCCTGCTCTGCAAGGGAATCCTTCCAAGTGTTCTTGGACAAAGATCATACCTGTTCCTATTTCCATGGAAACATTATTTCCAGACCCCACACATTTTCTGCCAGTAGCTGATATCTCAAGTCTGGAGGAATTGTTTGCTTTGTCTTTTTCCTTCTGGATAACAATGACCGCATATTTGTGTAGTCTTGCCTGATGGAGAGCATTCAGGACATCCCCATGGACTGAGCTTGCAAGAGACTTGCCATTGATGGACAGAACAAGATCTCCTCGATTAATAGTCCCTTCCTGAGATGCCACTCCTTTGGAAAACACTCTGTGGACCTAAAAGAAGGATTTGAACTTAGGGATGTATCAACCTCTTGAGTATCCATCACACTCTACATGCTAAGGTGAACATCAAATCCTTTCTATCAAAGTTTGCAATCATTGCCCACTGCCTGGATATCACGCATACAACATTTCGTTCAACAAACAGCCTAAAATACTAAGGCCTAGGTGACTGGATAAAAACCGCAGTTAGTTATGAGGGAAAAGCAGAGGAGAAGATGCTGTTATTGCATGGTCAGTTCTAAGCCAAAGACAACCCAAACCAGCTAGGGAATGTAGTGTCACAAACCACTTATATGCTTTTGCTGAATTCCTCAAAGGTTTTAGAATCACAGAATGGGTTGGGTTGGGAGGGACCTTAAAGACCATCTAGCTCCGATTCCCTGCCATGGGCAGGGACACCTCCCACCAGACCAGGTTGCTCAAAGCCCTGTCCAGCCTGACCTTGAGAACATCCAGGGATGGGGCAGCCACAGCTTCTCTGGGCAACCTGTGCCAGGGCCTCACCACCTTCTGAGTGAACAGACATCTAATATAAATCACCTCTCTTTTAGTTTAAAGCCATTACTTTTTGTCCTGTCACTTCACTCCATGACAAAGAGTCCCTCCCCAGCTTTCCTGCAGGCCCCCTTTAGGTACTGGAAGGCTGCTATAAGGTCTCCCCAGAACCTCTCTCTTCTCCAGGCACCCCAGCTCCCTCAGCCTCTCTCCACAGGAGAGGTGCTCCAGCCCTCTGAACATCCTTGTGGCCTCGTCTAAACTCGCTCCGTGTCCTTCTTGTTCTGGGAGCCCCAGAACTGGGTGCAGGACTCCAGGTGGGGACTCACAAGAGCAGAGCAGAAGGGGACAATCCCCTCCCTCACCCTGCTGGCCATGCTGCTTTTGCTGCAGCCCAGAACATGGTTAGCTTTCTGGGCTGCAAGCTCACATCACCAGCTCGTGTCCAGCTTCTCACCAACCAGCATTCCCAGGTCCTTCTCCTCAGTGCTGCTTCTAAACCATTCTCTGTCCAGCCTGTGTTTGTGCTTGTCTTCAGTTAAGAAACTTCAAATGATACACACTTTACCTTGATATGCATGCTACTGCAAACTCGATAAGAATAACATTGTGCTGTGATACTGACACCCTACATTTCCACTGACTGGAATCCTGTGCAGTTTTCAAACAGCCTTTTAAGTGGTACACAGCATCTGTGCACATAAATGCTCTGACTTACTGCAGCTATACAACGTTTAATTGCTAATCTCTATTTGTCTGATCAAATACCATATGTGAATAGCTGCAAAAGGATGATCTAGTGGCTGAAAATTCATCTTTCCTAGAGTAAACAAAATGCTCTATTCATTGTGGATTAAACTTTAAATAAACTCCAGTGAGTGCAGCTGAGATTTACTTGGCTGTCATTTACAGAAGGGAACTGACTAAATGGGTCAAGGCCTGATATTTAAAGACTTGCCCACCAAGCACTGTAATTTTAGCAGTCTGAACACCATTTCCCATGCACACAGTTCTAGGCCCACCAGACAAAGTTTCAAAGCAGTACTTCCGTGGACACCGTTCTCCGTGGCATTTTCTCCAGGAACTTCTCCTATATAACCAGACAAACAACAGGAAGTCAGAAGCCTTTTGGCTCCTATTCCCTCTCATTGCCGGGTTGTGCTGAGAGGCACCTGCCACAATCCTCCAAGTCTAAGATAAATTTCCAGCCAGTCTAAGCAGGCATTCAGACCTGGAATGACAGCTTCAATGACAGATGACAGATGTAGCTATCCAAATGCAAGAGGTAAGTGGCATATACAGGTGATGTTCAAAACATTTGCTGCCTTCCCGCATGGGCCCAAACTCCTTAGGTACTTCAAAGAAATCGTCACAGAGGACACCAGTGATCTTGGATTTTCCTGTCTCATTGATCTCTTTTGAAGCAGTGTTTCAACTGCTTTTTATCACTTTTTACATGCCAACATCGCTTAATGCTGTACAATATTCTTAGTTCAGAATGCTGTATAGGATGTTAAAAAAAGATAAATCCACAAACAAAAACTCATTTACTGACACCCATCAGTTTTTAATAACCCCAGAACAAATCTGTGAAGCAAATCCAGAGTGCTTGCTGAGTCACTCTCAAGATCTACAAAAACCTTCAAAAGTTTTGCTGCACTGGATTCACCTTCAAGGGCAAGAAACTAATATTTCCCCTGAAAGGCTGTATGCACTGCAACTGCATGAAGATTTTGCTTTATATGCATAAGATTTAGACCTAGCTGTTCCCATCCAATAACAGACCAGTCACACTTTTAAAGACTGAAAACATAATTGGCATCCATCTTCAATAATAAAAATTATGCTACCCAGACACTCTCCGATTTCAGTAGCAGACGGCATGCAGCCTCCTCCAAGAGAGGTTGTTTTTATGACTAGGAATGACTTGCGGTGAGTCTTGATAAACGAGCACTTGATCTAATCACCAGCATGCTCTAAAATGAGCTTTGAAAGAAGATGACTTGCAGTCATCACTTACTGTGACCGATTTCTGTTCCAGATCTATTCCTCCAGCAACACTAAATCCCAGGCCAGCTCCTTCTTCTTTGCGCAAGACTACCAAGTATGCATCTTCTTTGCTCTAGCAGAAAAACAGGGGTGGAACAGAAGAGGAATGAGGAGAAAAACAAAAACAAGATCAAGTACAAATCACAAATTCCCAGTACTCTCGATTATGGCAAGTGAAAAAAGCAACTCAGGGAATTAAAATTGGGATGTTATATACATTTATTTTCCTGCTTCAGAGAGTAGCAGCCATACAGAACCCAGGTGACCGCAAAGATTTCCTTAGTCAGACAACGGCCAGAAAGAAAAGTCAAAATTAGGATAGTGGAAGAGTATAATAACTTTGGGCAGCCTAACTTACATAGGCTGAAATCAAGTTTGCTTTGCTGGACATTTTGCAGTCAAAACTGAACAGTTCCAATACACATTTCTGGACCAACCACTGTACTTTCCAGGAAATTACTAACATTTGTTATCCCATTTCTCCTTTGAAAGGAGTTGAAAGGCAGTTATAATGGAGGGCAGTGGCATCAACCTTTTCTCAGAGTGTTGCCAATGTTGCAAGCGGCGATGATTACTAATTGCAGCATGTGGAGGTTAGGCGGGACGGCAAGAAATACTACTTCACTTGTGAGATGGAAGCAATGAGTCTATTAGTGATGCAAACAGGGCTAAGCTGTGATGTTGTGGAAATGGAAGCAAACAGCACAGGAAAGGTCTGCACCAGGGCCAAGCTTGGCTCCAAATCAGAACAAAGGTGTGAAGCTGATTTCTCTGAAGTGATGAGCTGCTGCCAAAATACAGGCTTTGCAATGAGAGAGAAGCAGTCCTGTCCAGCAGCCTGGTGCCGTCTTCTGAACGGTTATCAGGATAAAGCCAGACACTGTTACAGATGCTGAATTTAGCAATGTAAGGGGGATTATAAACAAGCATCTGTTGGAGTAAGGGGATAGTGACTGCCTGTGGGGCAGAGCACCAGAAGCAGGGAGTGGAAAGCAGGTCTCTCATCGTTTTCCTGGGATCCTATCCAACATCGATCATTTCTAGAAGCTGCCAACATTAAAATTAATGGCATATCATTAGAAACAAACCTCTTAATCTATTTAGCATTAATGACATATTCAGCCCACTAAACTCAACATTTTAACTCAGTGTTTGCCTTTTAATTTAATTGCAATAGGCACAGGGAACTACAGTTTATTATTGTTGTTTGGTGAAGCAACACAAACTCCTGGCCTGTGTGTGTTGTTGCCAAACAATGGTCCTACAAATTTTTGAGCATTAGATGCATCACTACAAAGCACAGAGACACTGTCAGAAACTCGCGTCCCCTTGCTCCACATCACTCATCTGTCAGGACTTGGGGTGAGAGAAGCAGTCTGGTATGAGCGCATTAGTCCACAGTCCTCTCTAACAATCAAGACCTTCCTTACCCATACTCAAGTGAGAACAGCTTCACATTAGGCTAGAAATAATAGTCAGTTAAATATCTAGGATAACCCCCTTTAAAAAAGTGCACTACAGTTAACAAACACTCATATCTTTGGCCACTAAGTACCAAATCAACCATTTCTGCTTAAGAAGCCACTTTCTTAAACAGTCAACAGGGGGGACAGTCAACAACACAGTCTGAACCCCGGCTTCCTGTTCCTAAGGAGATGCCTTTCCTTCCTTTCCAGCTCTTAAATATGGTCCTCAGCAAGCACAGGTAATATTGGGAACAAACATCTGCCTATTCCTTTACTCAGACACACAGAGGATGCACAAAAGCCTCCAGTGATCATAGCTATCTGCTGGGCTTTGAGAAAAGCCAGCAGAATAACTGCAAATCACATCCGTGAGGCAAGTTAATACAAATTACTCCTTGCAATGCACAGACAACTTATTATCTCAGAACTCATAAGGAACTTGCCTAGGATTTCAGAATAAACAAGCAATGCAAAATGAAAGAGCTCAAATTTTAGCTTCTCCATTTAGCGTGTTATCAGATTAAAAGATCATCAGTCACAGAGATTTAATCAATAAAATGTATATATATATATATATTTACAACACTTATTAAACACTAGCAGTAAATTCAGCCCAGTTCAGAGCAAAAGATGAAAAACTCTTCCTGAGGAAGCTCTCAGTCCAAATTGGGCAGTCCATCTCATTTTTCATCAATTGCATAACTATAAAAAATTGTCCTATTGCACATTTAAATCCAGTATTTGACTAGCATAAAATTTTCCAGCATACGTGCCATATTGGGCTTAAACATGGATAAGAAACTATGCAGACAAGGAGTGCAGTCCAAAAAGCATTCAGTTTTATAAATATTTGAGTTCTCAGATTTTGAAGAGTGGCATAAATAAATAATCTCTCTGAGACCCCATGCAAAATACTTTAAGGAACACTTAATTACTTTAGGCCAAAAGTATAATCCAATCTTAAATTCTTTTGTAAACCTATCAAATCTTCTTGGCTCACCAAGCTCTCAGGACTTGCAAGCTTTAGTTAGGCTATCCATGGAAGGAGGTAAATCTGGGTATTCTGGGGAGGTCCCATTCCTTTCCAGTCTGATCTACATATGAAATACAACCTTTGTGAACAAGACTCAGGAATACTCTAAATGCAGCTTGGCCATCACAGTTATGCAGACCAGATGGCAATTTTCCCTCCAGTGCTGTCATTATTTTATCAACTTCAGTTCTGATTTAAAAAGGATGTGGATGTATCCCAAAAACACAAACACTGCAAACACAGAAAACATCCTGGCAATCACTGGAACAGACTCCCCAGGGAAGTGGTCACTGCACCGAGCCTGACTGAGTTTAAGAAGCGATTGGACTGTGCACTTAGTCACATGGTCTGAACTTCTGGGTAGACCTGTGCGGTGTCAAGAGTTGGACTTGATGATCCTTAAGGGTCCCTTCCAACTCAGGATATTCTATGATTCTATGATCATTTCTCTTTGGAGGTCTTCTACATACAACTAGATAATGAAGCAGATTACCTTGGTGCAATGAGTTCCCACAGAAAAGTGCTAAAAGCCCACAGGGGTCTCTTACAAATCCTCCAGATGCCACGTTCTGGCATTGCAAGCAACCAGTTCAACAAGAGTTAAACAAGGTAAGTTCAATTTCTATGATCTTTTGCTAAAGCAAAAGCTGTGTACTTCTAGAATGAGCAGAGCTTCCCTGTGTGGTGGGTGAAGTGGGTCTGCCCATGATAGTTGGTGGAAAGTTGAATTCTGAAATGCAATTATAGGCAATTCAAGGAGGTTCTCAGCTGTGGCTCTGAACTGCTTTCACACTGGACAAACAAGACCCTTTTTTATACTATATACATATATATACATATGCATATATATCATGGGTTTATAGCAGGCATTCAAAAAACAGCAGAAATAAAACTACCATCAAACAGTAACCTACAACAGGACTGATGGAGGAAATCTGAAATGGTCTGGAAGAGATTTTATCTGTCATTAAGAACCCCCCTAAAACTACTGCCCATAATTAGTTTTATCTTCTGGTTATTACCTTTACTTGTGCCTTGACATCTTGGAGCATAGTGGCAATGTCACATTTTGGTACTACAGCTGATAAAGCCGCTTGCAATTTTTGCTGGTCCAAGTTTGAGACGAGCAGCTGATCCAAGCTAAAATTAATAGAAAAATAAAAAAGACAGTGCTGTATTTTTAGGCGGTGTAGACGTATGTTTCAGGTGTACAGTATAATTTGTGTTAGCATAAGCAACAGAAGAACAGAACAAGCAGAAATCTTGGAAATGGATAAGAAATGACATATGCTGGGATAATGGCAAGGGGAAAAGACGACAGTTTAGAGTAACTCTGAAAATCACTCTGTTCCCCATCTCCCTTCCCAGTGATTTTAGCAATAGTTATTAACAAAACCAAGGAGACAGCTACTTTTGAGGACTGCATCTGGCAGGACAACAAGCTTGTTTGTCACTGCGGGCTGTGCTGGCAGCCAGTGCTATGCAGCCTCCCCTCCAGGGCAGGCAGGAGGCAGTGACTGCTGAGTTGTAACATGGCCAAAACACAACCAGAAGAACCCAGTTGGAAGGGTCACCCCATAAAACAAGCTTGACTCTGCCAGGATAAAGCATCTCATCCCATACAGAAGTATGGCTGTAACCAAACAGCAGTGCA
Source organism: Heteronetta atricapilla (assembly GCA_011075105.1). Lineage (NCBI taxonomy): Eukaryota > Metazoa > Chordata > Aves > Anseriformes > Anatidae > Heteronetta > Heteronetta atricapilla. The sequence continues at coordinate 11,552,574 of CM021763.1, forward strand.
GCAGCTCCGAAATGCAACAGAGCATGAAGAGTGAGGGGATTGAGGCCTGGGCCAAAGCTGTGTGAAACACACACTGCCTCAGGAGAGCCTTGCAGGGATGAAAATGAAACACTGCAGAAAGATGGCTGATGGAAACAGCAATAGCAAAGCAGACACCAACCTGAGGGACCAGCTGTTTTCCGAGTGCTCCCTACCCAGAGAGCCAGCACAGGGTGCATCATCATCTGAGGCAGACCCCGGTGTCCCCGAGCTGCTGTCCCGAGGGCTGCTGGCACCCGTCCCAGCCATGTCACTCCGGCTGGGCAAGCCAAGGGCTCTCCGGGGTGTGATTTCCAGCTCTGTCTTGAAGCACGCAGGCTGTGGCGGCCCCGGGAAGCCCTCGCCACACAGCTTGTCCAGGTCGGGCATGCTGAGGGCCCTCAGTTCCCGCAGCCTGGAGCGGGACAGTGGCGGCCGCCCCAGGCCTCGACTGCGTCGCACCTGCGAGGCTGCAGGTGGAAAGGCGGCTGAGTCCACCCTGGCACTGCTCTCCTCGCTCCTTTGGGACTTTCCTTCCCCTCCGCCACCCTCCACTGCACATGTAGGCTCTGTGCTCGCGGGAGACTTGGTCATAGTGTCAGCCGGACTTGGACTGCTACCATAGGAGCTCAAGCTGCGCCGTAAAGCCCGTGGCGTGTCTGTGGGGCTGGCTGCAGTGGCCATCCCACCACACGACCTCCTGCCGAGGGGAGACCTCACGGATGAGTGTATATCAATGGCCTTCACAACGGGCCGGTCAAAATTTGCCAGGTTTTCGAAGGATTTGATCCTTTGTTTGACAGAGAAGGATGAGGTAGGTTCATGTGGCCAGTTTAGCTCGTAGTAGTAGTAATTCCTCCTGAAACTCCTCAGCTTATCGGTGGCAGGGTAGGTACTGTCACTGGCTGAGGGGGATGTGTCATGCACCCTCTGGGTGCTTTTGGAGGTGTATGCCTGCTCCTTCCCAGTTTGGCCATTCGGCAGGTTTAGATGGACCATCTTTAATGTACTTGTCACTGCCTGGGGAAATTTCTCCTCTGTGGCATGACCCTGGGAACCCTGCACAGGCTGAATCTCTGCAGCATGGCAGTCCTCCCTCAAGTGACCTGATAACTGGGCTGGCATCGAGTAAGTCCTCGTCACAGGTTTCGACAAGCCATAGAGATTTCGATCTCTGGCAACATCCACTTTTGAGAAATACTGTGTGGTCGCCATCGCATCAGTTACCTGATGCACCTCTGCATTCACCTCTTCATTTTTCTCTAGCAATGGCAGCTGCAAAAATGGTGCTGGTGAGGAAGAGGCAGAAGAGGAGGAGGAAGAGGAGGAGGAGGAAAGCTTCACCTCAATGAAAGTGCGCTGAATCTCCTGCCCTTCTGGCTGCTCCAGCTGAACTGCAGGGTACCTCAATGAAGAGGAGCCTCCAGCAGATGCCCCTATGTTTTGCAGATCTAATTGCCTAACATCATCTGCACTATAGACACTCTTGATTGTGTTCAGACCCACTCCAGGGTTCTCAGTTTTCCCTTTCACGTATTCAACTTTTGTTGTATCCTGAGGGGATAAAGGGGCTTTGGACTGACTGTCTCCAGCTCTGAAATCATCCACCTTAACACTCTTACCCTGACACACTGCAGACTGCATGGAAACTTGTTTTTCTTTTGGCTTTCCCCATGCTTGCTGCAGGTGTGTCAGCTCCCCACAGCCACCACATTTAATTTCACTGCTTGCTGTTGGGCTGCTGGTGCCATTTTGGAGAGGCAGAAGTGAATCTTCAGAAATGACCAGAGATGGTTTATTTTCTAGCTCTGATTTCAGAGTCCTTGAGGCTGCTGAAATGCTCTTGCCAGCTTCTGGGTTTGTAGGTGAGTTACGGGACAGGGGTGCTTTCTTCCCCAGGAGTTTGGGGGACAACTGTGGAGAAACCAAAGCCCTTTTCTGGTCAGCCCCACTGACTTTGGTAGGATTAATGCCAGAAGAATCTGAATTTGTCTTTGCTTTGCTTTTGATAGTGAACCCTTTTAGCTTTGGTCCTCCTTTGGCCTTCTGGCTATTTAAAAGGGTTTCCATTATACTTTTTTGTGCTATTCCCTTAGACTCCTGACAGGATTTTTTCTGTGACAAGGGGCTGTGTGGTACTGCAGCTCCTTTGCAGTGATTTGTGCCTGAGCTTTGGACTTTGCCATTTGAAGTTCTTCCGCAAGTCACAGAGCTATTTTTTTCATTTTTCCCTGGCAAGTCATGAATTCCATTAGCCTTTGGATCTTTAGATCTAGTGGGAAAGGGAGACCTGAGTGATATTGCTCTTGGTGATGATGCATTCAGGTGATTGCCGTCTGTTTTAGACAAGTTGGACAAACAGTTGGTTTCTTTCTTTGCTAAGCAATAGGTAACAGTGTGATTACAGTCATCAACCACTGTTTCACTTTCAGATTTGGACCTCTGTTCATCATGATATCCTTCTTTCTCAGGCAAGTTGTTCTCCAAACCATTGACATTTCTAGCAGAGGAAAAGCTTATCTTTTTGCAGTGCAGAGACCCTTCCTCTTCAACAGATTCACAGCATTTTATATTTTTATTATTGTTTCCCAAACCTGTCTGTTCTTCTGTACTTAAGGCACCATTGTTATGGAAAGAGTAAACTTTAGGGACATCATCTGAATTCCTTAAGATGTCTTTTTCTGGCAGGAAGACAGAGGATGAAGAACACAGGGAAGCAGAAGAGACTTCGGAACACTGTGAAGAACACCAGGTGGGACCACTGCCATCTTCCAAGCCCAGTTTGTTGATGCTTGTCTCCAGTGACCCACACATTGCACAGCCTTCGGTTTGCAAAACTTTGCTGTCATGAGGGTGCTGTGAGGACAGAGAGGATGAGCTTGTCACAGCCATGGGATGCTCCTCTTGAGCAGGCTTTTGTGGCTCATCATTCACGCAACAAATTTCAATTTGCTCCTCGTCTGACTCTAATACAGGACAGACAGCAGGGACATTAGCAGCAGCACAAGGCCCAACCAACACATCAGCAGTACTCTCAAATATTTCTGTGACAGACTCTGTGTCTGAGTGAGAATCTTCTGCAGCCCCATACATAGACTTTGGAAACGGGTCGCTTCTGTTACCGTTCAGACAGTTTGCTGCAGGCAACTCATCCTCATTTAAACTGCTAAAATTCCTAGAGTAGTTATTTAAAGAGTTTTTATTCACAGTAAAAAGTTTGCCTGTGTTAATAGAGTCCAACACAGACAGCCCCAAAACCCCTTGTGCATTAGCTGCACAATTCATAGTTTTTTCCAGCAGCTCCTCCTTTGCTGGACTTGGCTCAGAACTGGGACAGCCTTCGTCGGTCCCGCAGCAGCACATTGTGGTGTACTCCTCTCGGAGGGGGCTTTCTGCTCGCGATGGGGTGCGCCTGGTCTCGGGAGCACCCATTTGGCTGAGCAAGTCATCGATATCGGTGACAGGGATGGCAGCGCTGTCCTCGGCACGGCTGCTCCTCGCCGTACCTCTCTGCACATCTTTGCTTGTGACATCAGGTGGCAGTGTTGCTCTCTCCAGCGCACAGCCACCGCCAGCGTTTTGCAGTCCTGCTCCTTCTCGCTTCCCAGCACTCGGTTCTTCCTCAACCGAGAGGATGCTGTTGACATCAGCATGATTTTGACTGTCTACTGCTGGAGACAGGATGAGGTTTGTAAATCTGCTGACAGCTGCACCGTAATTAAAAAAAAAAAAAGTTAAAAAAGAAATGCAAAATTCTGTTAGTTGGAGGAAGTGATGCAAAACCACCAGGTTTTATTATAAAAATAGACGTCACATATTCAGACTGGATGTTTTCCTTTTGCCCTGCACTCCTCCTCTTCTGTAATTATATTTACAACTTCAGTTAATCGTAATCCTGTGTATTTGAGTAGCACATAGGAGGGAGGAATTCACCCATCCAGGGTGAGTAGTCATGATCTGTTTAATTCTCATCTTTGAGATTTAAATAGTCAAACAGCCAGCTAACAAAGTGTCATCGTGCAGTAAGTCAGGCTGAGCAGTACTGTTTCTCATTACTTGTTTGATCGAAGATGTCTCCAATAGATTGCACAGAGTACACAAGGTCCTGGCATAGCAAACTCTGTGACAAGCTGTGCATAAACACCTTGACTCTGATCCTCTCAACACTCCTGCAGGTGCTTGATGTGACATGCATCGGTGATGTTATACACACATTTAGTACATGGGCTTTACTGGATTCCCAGCACAGACATTTCCTCATTTAGATGTTTAACCCACTCCTGTACAACATAACGGAGGTCCCTGCCACAGCTGCACTCCAGTACATACCGGCTAACCCATTTCCCCAGTTCCTTAATTTTTGCCAGTCCACCCGAAATATTTGTTGGCGCCTTCCTACACTGCTTCTGGGACACACATTCCCATTCAAGCCGTCTTTCTAAGGCTGGTTACTACCAGATGAGGCCCAGAAAGTGCATGGAGAAGGAGGGGTGTATTCACTGAGTCAGCATATATTGCTGTTCATTCAAACATGTCAGCATGTCTCTCTAACCCTTGAATAAACCTGCAGAATTGTTCACACTGCTTATCTTAGGTACCTATGTTAAGACGTCCAAGCTCTTCTTGGAGTCTGCAGAGGGGAAAACATCCCAAAAGAGCATTTTGAAGCATATAGGTTATGACTTGAAGTATTGCCCTGCTTCCCTGTGCTGGACCATCCACTGAAGAGACCCTCTTCTCTTCCAGTGGGGCAGGGTGAAGGAAAGGGGAAAGTAGAAGAGTTTCCTGACAAAGAAGTGCCAATGTCCCCCTACTCCTCTGCTAGTAGTCTGCAAAAGCCAAAACAATAAGGAAATATGAACTGGACTCTCTGCCAAGCCAGGGATTCCTTAAAGAACAACTAGATTTGAAGCATCTGGAAGCCATTTAGGCTCACAGGTATTAATAGGTACATGAAGAAGATCATAAGCTAGAATGAAGCAAAATATTATGTTCTTCCTGAATTTGAAAAGTATGCTTTTCTTTTTCAAACACTCATTTCCACACCACGTAATTTGTACAGTCTGTGGGGAAGCATATATTGCTGTAGCAGCATAAATCAACCCTGAGCAGAAAGTAAGGAGGTATCAAATGTTTTGATTCAAACTAGAACACTTTCTGTAAGAAGCATGCACATAAACATTTTGATAAGATTCTGGCTATTCTGGTTTTTCTGCATATTAGGAGAATCTGACACATGAAATAAAAAAGGGTCATATTATCTTACTGTCCATTCACAAAAATATTGCTTAAAGTCAATCTCTTTAAAGAGATGCATGTAATTATGAAGGGTCCATGTATTTACCAAAGAGGCAGAGCAGTAAAATGGGTTGCCATAGCAGGGCTGATGCTGAGTTAGCTTCAGCTCCACATGAAATGACTCAGACCAATGCAAATGCTGGCAGGAGGACGATAAAATAAATGGGAGCTTTGAACACTTGACATTGAAGTAGGTTTGCTCCCCCTCATCATGGTCCTAGGGAGAACCCCTGAAGCCTGGTTTGGTGACAAAGAGCTTTGCCTGCTTCACCAACACAGACACAAGGTATTCCCTGTTTTTTTAATCTGAATTGATGTGAAAACTGGAGCAGCAGCAGATCAGATCCAGCTAAACCAATTCAGTTTTCATTACTGGTACCTAGAATAAATGGTACAAAAGCCAAACTATTCTCTTACCTGCTGCTGTTTTCTGGATCTCCAGGGTTACAGATGTGGGAAGACACTGCATAAGCAAGCAGATTTCCTCGTACGTCATCTTACTGACTGGGATACTGTTTATGGTGGTAATCTCATCTCCTACAGCCATCTTGCCCATGGATCCCTGATACAATGACAGATGCAAGGAATTTATAAATACACCTCAGAAGTCCTGCTACAGGGACACAGATTGCAGAGAAGTAATTAATGGCTATTAACATTCTCTATTTCACACCACTTAAGAGCATAGGTACCTCTACTGTCAGTTTGCCAACACGTAAATAAAAAGCAGACTGTGCTTTTGCCAGGAGGGGAATTAAAGATCAATCTCATACAGGAAGGTCAAAAGAGCTTCTGGGTTCTTTGAGAGATCAGTATCAGGATGAAGGACACAGCCTCTTTCATTTAAATGAACTGGGCTGGATCAGACCTGGTTTCTTAAAGACCGAAACTGTTTCAAGTAGGAATTACATCCCTGGTTACAATTTCTCACTGGACTAAATGGATTCCTCTATATTATTAAATTGGAAAGGGAATAAGCTCTTAAATTTAAAAAAAATAAAAAATAAAAAAGTATATTTCTTAGCACTGCATAATACATCAGAGAAAGACATGGAACAGAACCCCAAACCCCCAACTCTCACAGCCCAATCTGAACTACTGAAATATATCCCCTCTCACACTAGTGGCCCCTAAATAGATTAAAAATGCAATGTCATTTTGTACAAGAGAATATCATTCTTTCTATGTCTGCACCTTTGCATCTAAGTCAGCAATTCCATGTCCAGCATGAAGCCAGTATCCACACTAGTAAGAGCAAGTAAAAGACACAGAAGATGAATGCATTACTGGTACTATCACATCCCTCAGCAAACCTGGCCAGCACATGAGGCCTCCTAGAACCACATTTGTATAATACAGGGATATATGCATATAAATTAATAGAGGGGGATTTAAAACACACTTTCTAAGTTACAACGTAGTTCCTCTCTTAATAAGCATCTATACCACCAGGATTTACTTATCTTGTCTTTGCCTCCAGTAAAAATAAAGACAACAAAGGACAGTGCTCCCTCCAAACTCTAACTCTGAGTGTGGATGAGTCCATCTCAGTATATCTATCTGCCTCTTGACTTTCTCAGTTTTTAATCAGCCAGGGCGCACTTTTGAATCAGAAACAATTCATTTAACAGGCATTTCAGCACAACATAGGTTGTGAATTTTTGCCCAGCAGAGGCAACTCCCTTGTACTTACTCTCAACAGACCACTTCCTTAATAATCACAATCCCTGCAAAGTGAAAACAAAACACAAAAAAGCAATAAAACATAAAAAATTACCCTTTCTGCTGCTCCACCTGGCCGCAGCCCCGTGACAACAACTTTTAAGGGCATGGCTTGGATTTCCAAATCCAGGCCAAATGACTCATGCTCGTTGCGAACCAGAGTGACAATTTCACCCTGGCACTGGCCCATCCCATCAGGTGCTTCACACTTCTTGCTGTGAGGGAGCATCCTCGCAACTGGCTTGTTATAAGAGCCATGCTCCTCCACCCTCTGTCTCTGAAGGCTTCGACACTCAGTGCTCATCATGCTTTTCACTCTTGTGACTGCTCTATGCTCCAGTTTTGGTGATCTCTTAGATTCCAGCTGTGCTTCCCGGAGCTCCCTCAAACTCAGGCTGCTGAGACGAACTTCAGGCACACTTGAGTAGTCAAATGCTATGATGGGGAAGAAAGGAGAGTCAATTTGCTCTGGTGTGCTGTCTGCAGACTCCATGGAGTTGCTGAAAACAGGGGAAGATGTCTCTGTGCCAATGTATTTAGGTGACTCACTGTCCTGGCTCTCATCATCAATTTCTACAGATGACGTTGTAATGACGATGCCAGCATCCTCCTGGCTCTTGACCCTCTGGCTTCTTTGTATATGGGAACTTTCATCATCATCACTAGCATCACCATCATAGAAAACAACCCTCCTCTGTCGATGAAAGGGGCTGCGGGAAGATTTGGGGCTATCACTAAGAATGCCAGGTCGGACAGACTCCACATGCTTGTTGTGAGGACCAGATGATCTCCCACTGGTTGGAGAAGAAAAACCATTTGCTTTTGCTAGTCCTGCTTCTCTAGCAGCTAGGAAAAAAAAAAAAGTTATAATATAATTGCGTTTATCAGTGTTTTTTAATATCATGCATCTGACTGTAGCAGAGGACATGTGGCATTGTTTGCAGGGAAGCTTAATCTCTCCTCAGAAAGCAAAAAGCAGGTTTTTCATGTCCTCCCTCTAGCTAAAATACAAAGTAAGAGCAATGGCAGATAGCTCCAGAATTTATGGGTAATTCCTCAAATCAGCTCATGGTACATCTGGTTCTATTTTAAGCTTATTTCTAAATTATGACTATGACCCAAAGAAGAAAGGGATGCACATACACATGTGTATTTTACTTTAAACAACAGAATTTCTTTCACATCTTGCTTCAATCTATGCTACTGCCTGGATCAATTTGCAGTGAGTGAGAAATGCTTTCTCAAACAAAAATACAAATACATGACAATCAGTTTCAAATTAAAGTCTAATTAGCCTAAGAGTCCTTTTCACATCCTTCTTAGAAAGAACTGCATCTTTCTACATAGAAAGTTCACCCCTTCACCCATGAAAATGCTTTTCAGCATTAAATAATAAATTTCTAGAGAAAAGTAAGTAGAATACAGATTACTTGAGAAGCACAGGAAAGGGAGAATAAATATAATATCCTTTGAATCTGAAATAAGGTGCATCTCTATAAGGAAATGAAAGATTCTTTCACTCAATTACTATGGGGAGAAGAAAGATACATATGCAAAATGTCTGATGTCAGGTTGAACATTTGATTGTTTTTACATTGCTACACGTGATGTTTCAAAATTGTGTATTTGAGGTTGCTAAGGATGCTTTCATTTAAATGTAATCAATCAGATGATCATATGCCATTTGGGAAAAAAAGAAAACAAACAGCAATGACAGTGTTGTCAATCTAGCACTGGCCAAGCCAATCAAATAAAGTCATTCTCACATAATCAGAGCAGCAATTTGGACAAACTACCATGGAAACAGGAGTATACGTGCATTGTTGCAAACCTCTTCCATCTTCCAGTGTTTCAGACGATCAGCACCAGCTTGCATTGTGCTGCAAGGCATTTCTTACCAGCACAGGAATCACCATAGCTCTTCCACAAAGCAAACCAGTGCTCAGTGACTCTCCCTGCATTAACCAAATGACCAGACAAATTTCTACACTTACTCAGGTTACCAGAAAGAAGAGATCCGTCATCCAGCAAACTGTTCCTGTTCTTCTGACGGCGTTGCTCTTCATCACAGGAGCCAGTTACAGCATCAGAGAATGGGAGCTGGCTCGTACCGTCATGTGAGAAGTACTGGGAAAGTTCTGCCTCGGAGCTGACAGATCCCTGCTGAAAAAAAGCAAGGCTGGTGACCAGTCACCCTCAATGCTTAAAGCCCTTCCTGCCTGCAAGTACCACAATTTCTACTCACAATTTACAGTCAGTCAACTTGTCAACAAAGGAAGTTTAAGGTTAATTTTAAAAATACAGGAATTGACAATATATTGAGGACCAAACTGTCAAGCTTTGATGGTTGAAATGCAGCCCATCAATATGTTTTTGGCCTGCACAATAGTAATAATAATAATAATAATAATAATAATAATAAATCCAAATCCCACTCCTTTGTGGATGTGGTTCAACACACAAGCAAAGGATGAAACCATTCACCTCCATAATTCCATTTTTACACCTTCTGCACTGAGAGAAGGGCAGAGTTTGTACTTCTGGGCACAGATTGTATGGCTTCTTTGGCTTTCCCGGAAAAAAAAAAAAAAAAGAAAAAAAAGAAAAAAAAAAGATACTTTTCTACTGCAATAGCTACAGAGAAAGACCAAGCACTCAGCCTTCTGCCCATAGGTTAGCAGGTCTCTCCTGCTAACTCATTTCTGTGTCAGCAGAAGCTTCCTGCAGAGCAAGGGTGCCTTTGAGGTGGCAGGAGGTATGAACCCACAGCTTTCTCTGCCATGCTCTGCACATTGCTCCCAAAGGCTATGGCCATGCAGGCAAACAGGAGCTCACAGCTCCAGTGTCACGATTTGAACACGTGGCATAAGAAACAAACATTTTTACAGAGACCATACAACAGGGAAGGAGCACAGAGGTTTGGTTTTGAACTCCCTGATAAAGTGAGAGCCTCGGTAAAAGCTACATTTGAAGCAGACTGTTTGTATTGCATCTAATCCTTTTACCCGGCTTGCTGGCTCCAGGAAGCGTTTCATCGTCCAGCTGAGGGGAGACGAGGTCTCTCCTTGTTTGGCCTTCACACCAGGAGATGGGCTTTTTTGTACAGCTCCTGTTGAACACAGTTTAGTTAGTTGCCAAAAAACTAAAGTTGTGGTCCATATATCCAAACAAGCCTATCATTCACCATCTGAGCCAGGGGCTGTGCTTAATCCCACTTATTATCTGAATTGCCTTCATAAAGTGAGATTTATTTAACATTTCCCAAGCTCTCCCTCAGATCAGGTGAAACATTATCACAGAAACACATTGCTCCAGCCAGCCCAGGACTGAGCTATGAACATAAGATGAACAGGAGACAGCCCCCCTTGCCTGCTGGAGCACACTGCTGACTAGGTGCAACCACAGAAGATAAATTAGCAGCCACCAGCAAAGTCTACTGCAAAAAAAGGTCTTAGCTGACACAGATATAAGGATAATTACAAATCTAACATTTCTGTCTGAAAATCAACTTACTGGTCACTTTGCCATTGCCAAGAGTTTGCTTTCATTAGTAAGATTTTAATAAGTGCTAAATCCGGAGTTCAAAAATCAACAGCAAACAGACAAATACCAGATAATACATTCTGACATGATCCCAAAGATTAAAATCAAATTAAAACATATAGTGCAGTACACAATATCTGGACTCTTTCAAATGGTTACACTGATACTTCTTTGTTGTTGTCATTTTTTTTGCTATCCGCATGGCTAAGTGTACCCAGATGGAGTTGATTCTTCCTGCCCTTTCCCTACAGGGGTAGGGCAACCACCTCTTGGCACCCCTACATTCAGATCATATCAGCCTAGTAAAACCCAAAGCAAGTTGTGTTTAAATAGTTAATTCATCTGAATCATCTAGATTCATCTGAATTCATGTAGATAGTTGATTCATCTTAAACAGATGTTTTTGCCAGATTTTTTTCAGTGGACATATACAACAACTTGTCAGCTGTTTTGAAAGCCCTCAAAAGATTGCTGATGTTGGGGAACCCTAGAGCACGTCCCTAAACCTTCCCACATCTGGAAAAGGACAAATATTTAGGAGAAAACATGCTGCCACCTGTGACATGAGAGGCGCTTGTGTCCTTGCTCTCTCGGTGAGTAGTGCGTGCAATTGCTTCATCCATCTCCTGCTCAGAAACCTAAAGCCGAGTGAAAGAGAGAGATCAAACTGGGTAGCAGAAATGAATATGGAATCTGACCACTTATCACTACAAATGCTTGACTCATTTCTGATATGCTGTATTTAAAGCCACTGTAAAGCAGACATAGTTGAGAACTCTGAGTCTTGGTCCCCTGACTCAGACTCCCTCTGTCCCACCACCTCGCAGAAACCAGAAGGCAGACGTCAGCTAAATTTATGAAAATGATGTTGAAGTGCCATGTTATGCAAACAAAACTGCACCAGACTTAAAAGTCAAATTATGCCATTGTAACTCAATTACTGTACATTGATTTATTGAGAAAATATTACTTTAAAATAGACAAAGACTGCTTTGTACAAGCATGTGTCAGCAACAGAAGTTATTCTACTCTTAACGTACCGGAAGAATACCAGACTTTCCAAGACATTAGCTGTCATTTTAATTTTAATTTCTCCCCCTTTTTTTTTTAGAAAAAAAAAAAATAATCAGTAATTAGTGTTTTCCTGGGTTTAGAATAAATACTGGTTTACCATATTTGCTAATTTTCTCCTGAATTATTGCCATGCACTTAATTCTTATTACTGGCAAACTCCATATAATTTCAGAACAGGAAAAACTATTCTGCAGGAGTATATATTTAAAAACAGAAAGTGAGTTAACTTTGTCAAAAGTAATTTCTGTGCTCACTGCTTTACATGAATTAAAATTCAGCATAAAGAGAGACCAGAAACTTGAATCTTTCTGAACCAAGAAGATTTGAAAGATTCCTAAGCAAACTCAGCAGTTTAAACATAGTTTAAATGCCACATTCACTCAGAATAACAAGACGAAATAAAATGTTGTGGTGTTTCTCTTGGAAGTACATGAAAACACCAAAGTGAACACATTCAGTAACAAAATGTACTGTGGACCTTTGGTGTCATAAAATGAGAGATTAAGTATAAAAATGTCTAAAACAACATGAGCCTTCGTAGAAATACATCTGTTTTCAGCTTGTGGCATGACCTTACGGCAAACCAAAAGCCTTTGGGCTCCTAGGACACAGGGAGTTCCTACAGGACATGGACCAAACCCTGAGAGTGTGCTCAGGACCTTTACACAAACCATTAGGTACAGGATGTCCCCAGAGCAAAACTGGGTGCTGAGCAGACTGCAGTACTTGTTTAAAGCTAACCAGAAATCCACACTTCTGCAAGCTCTGCCCATTTTGATTCTTTAGCATCCTCCACATCTCAGGCAAATCAAACTGCTTCTGTGGAGAGTGACAAACTAGTTCTTAACTACTAATTGCAGGTTGGGGTATTTATTAAGAAAAAATAAACTAATTTAAAAACCACCAACAAAGCACCAACACACAAAAACTTCTTTAGATTCCCCAGTGCTGTCAGAAAAAAAGGCAACAGCAACACAGGATAAATACGGCTCCCCATATGGAATACTCCTTCAGAGAACCAACTGTAAGGGACTGTGGATTCAGTATTGCCTGCGGTGGAAATGCTTTAGGGTCCCTCCAGTTCAACTTTTAACTTTACTTAGCAGTTCTTGGCAAAGCATTTGTTGTCATTTTAAATATCACTTATGGAAAACTGTAATAGGATCCACTTAATAGTTTCCCTCTGTTACTGAGTAATGGCAAGCAATTAGCTTAACTCAGTTCATCTCAGCAGATACCTAGTTAGGTCACTCATCAGCTTTCAAGCCACCACCGCAGCAAGATGAAGGACGGAAGAGAAGGGCAGGCTCCACTCCATGGAGTTCTTATTTCATGCTACTTATAGACTCTGAGAAGTCTATATACCTTAATAATGCAATTAAAAGGGAACCATCCTGGTGGTTCAGCACAACATACAGACTCTCAAGCAATATTGTTATCTTAGGCTATAAGCCCAATTCTTACCCCTCTCATGCTTACCCTTAACGACCAGAACCACAGCCTCTTTCTTTTTAGCATCACAAGGCCTCACAGGAATGATAATAAACTCTGGGCAGTAGGATCCTATTTGTCTATTGTTTGTATATTTGATTTAGCAGAAAATACACAATTAATTATAAAATAAGAAATCTGAGTTCTCCCAGATATGGATTTATTAAGGCCTCTACTTGTAGTTACGAGTTCAAAAGTCAGAGCTCTCTGGACCCACTAATGCAAATATTTTTACAGCTTCAGTCCTGTTTAAACAGGAAGGTTTTGTACACTCACGAAATTCTTTGAAATATTGAAATAAAAGAAGTCATTATTCCCTACAGCTCGGTTAAAAGGACTTTATCTTCTATCATCAATTTTTAAAAATTGATTTAAAATAATCACTCACTTTGTAAACAAAGGCTTATTTTCAAACCTCCCTTGCACCGATTCCACAGTAGCGGTACATTCCAGATTCTCATTTTTTAATTCCTGAAGGAAAACTTTGATCTTTGCACAGACTTTACTTTTTTAAGAACCGTATTCCTATTACTCTACTCTATTTGATCAATTCAATCTGTTGATATTTATATTCCGGGCCCTAAATTATATTCCACTCATGGAAAAACTGCAAAATAACCTTAAGGAGGAAGAGGATTTGTGCCATATTTGCATTGCCACTTGTTCCAACTATGAAGAAAGATGGAAGCACTTCACTCAAGCGGTTCCAGGAGAACTGCCTTTGATCAGTGGGTGACGAAGAGAAAAGCAGTATAGCATTGTGATGACTTACAAAATTGGGAGGCATCATGTCCTTTATCCTGAATAATACCTGGCGTTGAGCGAAAAATCCTACACTCCTCATTTGCCACTTTCCCGGTAGCAAGACTCAGATTACTGTACCAGATGAAAACAGCACAGATATGCTACCATGTTTTCTCCTCACCTTAGGGTTAGGATGCCGACTAATGATAAGGCTAACTGGACCTGGACCACATTCGCTCAGAATGGCATAGGCTTCGCTTAATGCCGCATGACGCAGGCTGACCGAATCTGCCTCCAGGATCTGATCGCCCCGACTGCAGAGAGACATACAGCAAGTTAATCGCATCTGCCTTTTACAAAAACATTTGTGCTTTTGACCTGTGGCCAAACTTTTCCAAAGATACTTGTATCTGGAACAGATCTGATTTGCAAAGAAGCCAGTCTTGCTCTTGCTGTCAGTGACGTGAATGCTTTAAGTCCTGTTGACTTTGCAAGGGAGGTCCACCGATCCCTTCTGTACTTACCGTCAGTGCTACAAACCCTATTAAATCAGAGAAAATTGGCTGCATTTGCACTACAGGAAAAGCAAATTTCAATTCTCCTTCTGCGTTCAGATACTTGCTGGGCACCAAAGAGGAAAAATTAGATTCAGATGAGCAATTCCTTCCCATCATATTGAATTACTTAACAGCAACACTGATAAGAAATTCATAATTTAGATATAAACTTATGAAATGACTCCAGGAATACATTGAGCGAGATAAGCGTGTATTTGTTTCAAATTAATGTACCGAACCCATAAAAAAAAAAAAAAAAAGAGAGAGAATGAGAGGAAAGCATAGATTGTTTAGGTTTGTTTTTCCAGTTTCATAACTCTTGCTCACAGTGCTCAGACATCTGGAACTGTTCAAAGAAAAGATCATCAACTAGGGATATCATTAAAGCATTCTCCATAATTACTGAAACATTTGCTTTAAATAGACACTTAAACAATCCACTGCTGCTGATTTATGTTGGGTTACTTGTGACAATGGAAATGAGCTTACACTGTGAGGCCACATGCCAAAAGCAAAATAGCAATTGCACATGGCAGCCTTCAGTAGCCTATTCTCTGGTGAAGGCTCATGAAATAAAAGGACGACCTAACAGTTAATTGTGCTGCTGCTTTGCCTTCCTTTTAGGTTGAAACACCTATTAGAAACTAAAAAAAATGAAATCGCTTACACAAACGCATAGTTGAGGGGGGAGCTCAGACACAGAGGGACTGGGTTGAAAATCTTTGTAGTATCATAAAATCAGTATCTGATTAACATGGTTTTCCGAAATCAAAACCGTCCTGTAAGTTTTGGCTTATGGAGCCATAAACCACTGATGGGACAACAGGAGCAACGTCTCAAAGAAGCAAGCTAGAAAACTGGGAAGCATGCCTGGATATAATCAATCATTTAAAGCTAATAAATGATGCAGCTGTTACACACAGACACAACAAGCACTGCAATCTTTTCAAAAGAGGCTTACAAGAAACCAAGTTGGCATTAAAGAACTGTTTCCTACAGGCATTTACGTATGGTAGGAACTTTTAAGTTTGTTTGTTTTCTCATTCTCTCCCCCCACCAATCCCCAGGTTTGCAGGGATAGAACCGCCAAATTATCTTCTTCCCTTATTCCAAAAGCCATATTGCCCTGTCAGAGTTTTCCTGGTGAGCAAGGAAACAGAAAGCACTCTGCCCATCACAAAAGCAAGGCTATCAGACAAGTCCTCTGCAGCAGCATTCAAGCCTCAAGTTCAGTGTAAACTGTGTGGTCATGGAGTGCCTTAACCACAGCCTCCCCTCCCAAATTATTCTCCCATCACCCAATAGCATTTATGAAGCAACACAAAGGTAGAACATCTCCCCCCAGCTCGTCTTAACAGAGTTTCCAGTGACAGAGCTTCTAACAGAACTCTGCACATGCCTGGCAAATCTGGGGTCTCTGGTGGCTACTCTGATAAAAAGACACAAGTCTGCAATTCTTGCTGCTGCCCTTTCTCAAAGGGTGCTATTAGGCTTGGTTTTCTATATAGAGAATTTTCTAAAAGCCCAAAACAAATTTTAATGACTATATTGCTTCTAGCACACAGAATATCATTTTCTTGAGTATTAAATAAAACTTTAGAGTGTCTTTAAATGGTTACTTTTTGGTGAACACTTAGGTATAAATCCCCTCCATGCTACACCAACCAATAGGTGAAAAGGAATTCTCAATCAATGTTACTGTAAAACCACTCCATCACATTTTTGTTTTAACTAACCTTAATCTGCCATCCATTTTAGCGACTGATCCTGGGGCAAGGCTGTGAATGTATATCCCCGGAGAACTGTTTTCCAGAGTAAGACAACAGGCACCAATGCCAAGTCCAACCCCTGGCTCTGTGAGAAACAAGAAGTACAAAGAGAAGTGTTGTTATTCCCTGCACATTGTACTCACGCAGGACACAAATGTTTGTGTTCCCACATCCCATCTGGAGACCAAGACTCACGTATTGTTTCAGGGTTGGCCTTAGGTACAGCCAGCCAGGAAGCCAAGACCAAGAGGGGAAATCAGGACTGAAAATATCTGATCCTGCCTGTTTTCTGAGATCTACCTTTGAAAGGACTAACTCTGCTCCTGGCAAATTTTCAGTGTGCCTTGGGAACCGCCTAGGATTGGAAATGTTGCACAAGGTCTGATCTGGTCTGAGGCACAAAGGACTGGGAGAAGCAATCCAAAGTTCTCTCTTAGAATTATTTCAAAAAATGGGAGCACAGAAGACACTGCTAACAGCACTGCTCTCTTTTGTTAAATACCTGCATGTCATCTGTCAGCAAAAAGGCATGAAGAAAGGTGAGAAGTTATCTCTGATTCAGTGATTTCCCCAACCACCTTCCCCTCTGCTTTCTTTCAGGTAACTGCGTTTGTGAAGGAGGAATTGCTGGGCATCATCTCTCTCCAAATTTTTAATCCAAACTTTAAAAACATCTCCCAGGTCCTTAAAGCAGACATACTTGTCCCACCACGAAGAGCATATGCACTAAGTGTCCCTTGTGCAATTATTGATAATGAGACCAATCCTCATGCAGAAGTTCCAGCAGCTCATCTGGGCAATTCTGAGTACTCTGCATGGATTTACCCTATTCGGGGTAAATTCTTTACAAGAAGGGCACTGACATTTGGGCTGCTGAGACGCTAATTCACATTTTGCCTGGTATCTCCCAGCCACCTGATTTGTTCTCCCAGCTCATTTCAACAGATCCTCACCTTTATTGAGTGTCACATCCATGACGATCCTGTCCTTTGGGCCGGGGCCTTTGCGGCTGGAGGAGGAACCATCCGTCTCGTCGGGGCCAGGGACCGGTGTGCCACCGCTGGCGCTGGAGCTGGGGGAGCTGGAGCGGCTCAGCAAGGTGGGAGTTGCGCAGGGCGTGAGGCTGGGGCTGCGCAGGCGTGTGCGCACGGTCAGGGTCACCACACCTTTCTTGAGTTGCTAGACAGACACCAAAGAAGCCAGTAAGGTGACATGAAAAGCCAACATCTGCCAGTAAAGTTATATATATTAAATTGTGGCTAGCAAAAGAAGGTGCTAAAGGTCATTGAATGAAGAGAAGCATGAACCTCTCTGATACTACATCGATGCTACCTTAAACCTCTGAATGGCCTCTTGATGGGTCAGCCCTTGTAGAGACTCTCCATTAACTTCTAGGATTTCATCCCCTGGTAATCAGATACAAAAAGAACAAAAAATGTCAGCAATACACAGACTACAGAGATGTAAAAAAAAAGAAACCTGCTTATACATAAGGCAACTCGCTACTGTGTGGATTCCAATTAGCTGCTCAGTAAAAAGCTTTCTACTACTCTCAGTTTATTTTCACTTGTCTTAATGCCTTTAGAAGTTAATAATGATTAATTTGTAGAGTAAAGACTGCTCTTCAGTAGAAATCCTTATCTTGGCATTCTCGTACTAACAAACTGAAATCGTCACAGATTTTTACTGAAGTCTGAAAATAGGTGCTCGTAACATTAAGTCCAACAAAACTATAAAATTCCCCTTCTTTTGTGAGCATCAATAAAAGAAATGAGAATCTAAGTGAAAGACTACAGCACGTTACTCCAAAGCCTGTTCAGAAAAAAATGGCCTTGCACACACGTGCAGAAAGCAAACGTGTTCCTCTTACCAAACACCTGTGGAGGGAGAAGCAAGTAGCTCACACACTGCAATAGCAAATGCCCTTCTCACCCCAACGAACATTTCCCATGATATTTCTACCTGCTTATGACAAGCTTCCAGTTTTGGATCTTACTACTTATACCCAGCTGTGTTGAACCTCTTTCATTTTAGCAAAAGGAGGGCAAAGTGAGCAGGAACCAGATCCACTTTCTGCAATTTTACATCCATCTGTGCAAAATTAGATGTAGTGATGTCATCAGCCATGTCTACCCCTTTTCTCTCTTTTTTTTTTTTTAGCCCCAGTAAAATATAAAATAAAAATAAAAATAAATTAAAAAGTAGTTTGTGAGCTTTGAATATCCTGCAAAGGCTTGCTGGGTTTATTGGACAGCTGCTACTTATTGGCTTCCCATGGTGAGTGCACAGCCCATGCTGCAGGGGCGCGAGCTTCCCTCTGGCAGTGAGTTTGAGAGCTGGCACCAAAAGCAGCCTCAAATACAAGTGTGATGAGATGCAAAGATGGAAGTGATGATATGAGAAGGATAGAAGTAACACAGGAACAGCTTTCTGTGGAAGAGAAATTACCCATCCCTTAACAGAAGAGTTATAGACCAACACCGTGAACTTGTGGTCACTTTGTACTTTTAACTGCATAAGTGTCTGTCTGACATGGGAGGACTCTGACCAGAGTCCAAACATGCACGGAACAGGCTACACATCCAGCTCATAGATTGAGACTGGAAAAGTAGTAAATAAAAAAAAAATATAACCAGGAGATATCTGCTTCTCTTATGAGCTGGGTGATCCTACTGCCAATCCCATCTTTCCTCTTTTCTTTTTCTGGTGATGACTCTTACTTGTGGATTCACATCAAAATCATACCAAGAGGCTCATAAAACATGGGGCCCCAAAAAAGATTCCCAGGCACACCACTCTGTATAACCTCTTCTCAGACCAGCATCTTTAAGCCAGATGTTGCTATCGATGACCCTTTGTATCTAAGGAATTAGAGATTAAGGCTTGGGCAAATAAGGTTCACTGAAGGAAAAAACAACTTCATGCTATAGTTTTCCCTTCTCAAAACACAACATAATCAAGTTAACTTTTGTGATAGATCTTCCCCAGGATGAACAAACAGGGTGTGTTAGTACCTCCACAGCCTCTTGCTGATGGCCAGGTACCTAAATAAAGCTATACTTGATTTTTTCTGCTGGACTGAAAGAGTATCCTATTCTGGTCCTTTATATACAGTTGGGTTCTCTCTACTGTACCTTCTTTAAGCCTTCCGTCAGCAGCCGCTGCTCCATTTGGGAATATGGTCTTCACAAAAATCCCCATGCGTCCACGAGCAGAATCCTGACCTCCCACAATGCTGAATCCAAGACCCTGCAGAAAAAGGAGAAGTTGCACAGCTGGCACCTTACTCTATCATCACCTGTCTGAGAAAGACTGCCAGTAACGTACAGACAAAGGAGAGATGAAGACCTAATAGATTCTGATGAATCACACTGCAGTCTTACTCTCTGCTTGCATCTCCTGATTTACATTAATTCTAACAGTAACACACTTCTCAGCCCAGAAAAGTAGCAAAAAAAGAAAAAAAATGCTATTTCAAGATCTTTTTTAAACACTGGATAAAAAGCTTTATGTTATCCTATTCCAACTTTAAAAACGGGAACACATTGCTCTTAAATTGACAGACAGTAGATTCCCACCCCTGAGATCTATATCCAAGATTAACTGTAGTTTTCTGCACTGTCACAGATCCTGCTTTTCCTCAGAAAAAAAAAAAAATCTTAAGAGCATGACATGAGGTCAGTGCTGTAATGTCAGGAATGTAGCTCAAAGGGGGCTGGCATGGGGGGGCTGTCACGCACATGTACATTTTTAATTATTCTGGAGACATGTACCACAGTGTACTTAAATAAATCTAGATCAATACATTCCCCAGGGCTCCATCTGTTAGCTCTTGCCCCCGTGCTGCCCTGGCTGTCTGCAGGACCGCCTTGTGAAGCTGATCGGAGAATGGATGAGCACAGCAGAACAAACCTCTCCGCCTTCTGCCGAGCTATTTCCTAGCCAAAGCACTTCCTTGATCCATACCCCTGTATTTCTCCTCTTGTCACCGCTGTAGTGATTACACACTAAAGAGAAAAGTCACTGACCAGGTGGACAGGGGAAGTGTGAACCTTGTGGTTCAGTGATCTGAAGCCAGGGCAGCGCCACGGGCAGTGCTGTCCAGCTGAGGGATGCTGTTGGAACAGGCACTAACGCTGTGTTTGCAACCCCATACAGCACACAGCTCTTTCATTTTACTCCATGAATATAAAGCATGCTACTATTGTTACGAGCTTCTAGTAATTTGATAAGATGCTACTGATTTCCCAAAAGGAAGCATCCTATCTCCACTTTGAAACACAAAATAATTCACGTGAAGGTTTACTGAAAAGCTAACAACTGCAAAGCAACCTGCAGGAAGCACAAGGCTCCCGGCACTCCCTGAACAGACACAGCAGGTCTCCCCATGTCTGCAAGGGGTTGATCGGGAGCAGTACAGCTACAAGGAGCAGGGGTGCCCACCATCTTGATGTGCTGTAATTTCCCATCAGAAGAAAAACCCATGCGGATCTAACTACAGATGAAAAATCGAGGTCATGCACTTGGCTCCAAGCCACCAACACGGTGACTCTATGGAAATACTTCTTAAATGCCACGTCCACATAAAGATAAGCAAATGCTACAATACAAATCATATGCACTGCTTACTCTAACACAAACAATTGCTCTAAAGGTAGGTGCAAAGCACCTGAAACAGCGACTATTTGAGGTGGTTCACAATAACTACAGTTTGCTTGTTCCCAGCTGCTTTGTAACACCTTGGAGTTAGCTGCAGAAAGGCAGGTGAGGGTGTCTTACCACACTGGGAGAGATAAGCTAATTCTTATTTAAAAAAAAAAAAAAGGTCAAAAAATAAAGAGGTAAACAAAAAATCATAAATACATGCTTGGGAAAATCTCTTTAAAGATTTGAAGCTCCCGAAACAGGGAGACTTACAGCAACTGTAAGTCAATCTAACCAGAGAAGTCACTGTTTCCAATTCTTTCTTAAACTTGAAGCACAACAAAGGATTTGTTTTGTACTTGAGCTTGAAAGTCAAAACAAGGCTTTTTAGTCCAAAACACATCCATCTGATGAATTTAAACAGTATTTCAGAAAAAAAAAACCTGCATATTTTTAGCATATTTAAGTGAGAGCTCCAACACTAGCATGGATTAGGTTAGGGAAAACAATACACACTGGGTTTAATACATTTTATTCCCTTAGCATGCAGCTGGTATCTAGGAATTGCGCTAACACACTACTGGGGAGTGAAAAGAGGACTCTGTGACCCAGAGAATGAAGTGCTCTCAGATAAACAATCAACCAGGAACCTATCTTTGGGTTTAACGCTTAATTTACAGTGATTTTTTAAATGTATCCAGGCTCCACAGAAATAAAATATGCTTGTCCATAAATATGCATGCAAACAGGTACTCTTCTGTAGCTGCCCCAACTTTGCATATACATACATATTTATAGATCCATTATTAATATTTGATATCTCAGTAATGACCAGACGCACCAAATCAGAATGAAAGCCACCCCATGTCAAGTGTGTGACAGGAACATTGTTTGCCCTGCATTTCGCAGGTGTAACTTTGGCATTTACATTTGAAAATGGGATTCGTTTATTGTTATTGTGCTACCTTTGAGAGCAAAAACCAGTCTCATCCAGCTGCTGGAAGTCCTGGGTGTTGGAGATGCCTTTAAAATGCCATCTCTTGCTGCATGTGAGAAACCAGAGATGTAGAAACGCTCACCTTGCCTTGCCCTTTCATCAGGACAATGTTGGAGATGATGGACGGCTGGGTCAGTCTCCATGGAGATTCCACCTGGGCGGCACTGAAGGAACGGGTGGATTTCTTCACGATGTGGTAGTCCTAGTAAACAGCAGAAAACAAGGGAAGTCAGTCGCTCTGATTGCTTGGCACAGGCACTGGGATGTCATACCGGGAAAATTGTGTTGGGATGGAGACGGCGGGGGGGGATCTTAACAGATATATTCAGATGAGCACTCGAGGGATGAAATCCTAGCTCGTTACAGTCAGATTGAACCTTGCCGTAATTTTCCCACATTTCACAGAGTAGCATCATTTTGTAATATACCAGTCACAATTTAAATTAAAAAGACCAAGGAGAGCTTCATTATATACTGAAGCCCTTATCTGCTAAAAACAAACTAAAAAAATGCCTACATCATCAAATCACTTAAATAAAGAGAAGGGTTTTTAAGTGCTCAAATCTGTAGAGCTCATGGTATCAGCTTTAGGGCTTGAACACAGCATGAAGTACCCCTCTTCACCATCCTCAGAGGAAGGAAGTTCTCCATAGGTGGGCAACGCATTCCAGTTTGGCATGGTGCGGTCCGAGGGACATGCAGTGCTCATACCCAGGCTTGCACCCACCTGCCTAGCTCCTGCTGACTCCAGCTGCTGTGGCAGAGAGTGTTTTCTCCCACCCCGGGAGTATTTCACTGCTATCTCATAGCTTGATTCACCATTTTCCACCATCAGCTCATCGTCTTCCCCCACAGACTCTAAGCGGGATCCGGCACCTAGGGAAAAACACAGAAAGGCATCTCAAACATCTCAGAGCCGCTTCATCCTCTTGGCAGCACACAATAATCACCTCCTGCAAACCCCAGCCTAACAATGCCTTAAAACATTACTTCACTGTACCCAACAGAGCACTTACAAGCTAGGTTTGATCATCCTCAACTGAAAACTTTTCTGCTGTCACAGCTTTTGCATGATATTTCAGTGATGCTGAACTCCTCAGCACTGTCACTCACGGCAGTAAGGAAAAGCAGATAATTGAGCCAGTAGCTCAGGGACAGAAAAGAAATTCAGCTGTTCTCACCCAATAGCACTTGCCAGCGCACTAAGCTCTCAAGCTTCATTTATTTAGAATTAAAAGACCTGACACTGTGGCCGTATTCATTTCTGGAGGTGTCATGTCACTTTGAGGGAAATTTTTCTGGAAAGGAAGAAAGGAAAAATGTGCCAAATAAATGCTGTTTCCTTTCCTTCTTTATGTGATCCTAGCTATCTTCAAGAGGAGAAGAGTGCAGAGTTCACATTAGAAACACAATGACTCGTCCTGCAGGATACCCTCCAGTCAGCCACAGAGTGCCCTGCTCCCTGCACCCGGGCTCCTCCAATTCATATTTTCGCCGAGGTCACCACAGGATTCGGTCCCATAATTTCCTGCACTTTTATCCCTGAAATTCCCCCTCTATGCAGGAAAGCACAATTAACCCGTATTTTACAGATGAATCCCAAGACAGGCAAAATTCACACAGGTTGGATTTTGCCTAAGCTTTGAGATTACTTTAAACCAACACAAGCTGAAGCTGCCACAGAAAGGGTAAACCCTGCTTCACTACCCTGTCCTTACAGTGGATGCAGGGTGCACAAGCCATATGCTGAGGTAGATCCGTTGCACATTTGCCCAGATAAGCCCCAAATCTGTTCTCTGCCAACTCCTCCTGGCTAGGATGCTGTCCAAGCAGCAGCACTAGGGAAGAAGCAAGCACACAGCCAGGGAGAGCTGCTTGTTTTCACCCAGCATTAAAGGAATTTTACCATGGTATCCATAGGCAGGAATTGCACCCGCCTCTCAGAGTGCCATTAAAGCCCACTCCCTGCTGTGGGGTGTGAAATTACCGCTGGTTTTAAAGCTCCCTTTCCACAGGTTTGCAGGATGATGCTCCTGCACACATCCAGGAAGGCTGCGTTGGCATGTCCCAGCATCTTGGCCCTTCCTGCGCTTCCAGGGTACTGAAAATTAACCCTTTCCCATAACCTTCCCCTCTCTTCTTCTAGGAGAAGTTGTATTTCTGTATTTTTTGTCCCCATCTCTGAACACAGCTTCCCTTCCCACGCCACATCCCAGGAAGCGAACCAGGCAAGGGGATGCTCCTGGCTGGATCCAGTGAGCCACCAACACACAGCCACAGGGGCTTCAGGCAGGGCAACTGCATGGAGGATGCTAAAAACACCTGAGTAAATGGGAATTGAGGTGAACATTTGAGGGAGGAACCCTCAGAGTGTATTAGGGATGAGAATTTTGTTGAGCTCTGCTCACAGGTTACTGCTGAGACTTGGGCACAGTGCGGTAGACAAGGGGGAGAGTATTTGCTATAGTGGATACGTTGGTGATGGCATGTTGAAAGACCTCCCTTATTACAGCCCATTAAGTTAAAGCATACTGAAATAGGGAACACAAATGATTAAGAAAAAAAATGAGAAAAGAAACTACACAAAAAGAAGTTTCCAAAATTTTGCTTCATCTTTCTGTCAATACTATAGTTCAAGTCAGGAGGCTGAATGCAAATGTCTTACAGCTGGAATTTTCCTTCCAAATTAAACCAATGCAACGTCCAAAGAAAAGAAAACCTACCTCACTTTTAGACAGCTAAAAGAAATACTAATCAGAAAAACTTTACAACCGCTATCTTTTATCAACCCAGATTTACCTTGGGATCGACTTCTGTATTTCAGTATGCCACTTCCCAGAGTCGGACTCTGGTTGTTTCCTTTGGACACTTCTGCAGAAGCTGGGTCTTGAGACTTCTCAGTTTCCATCACCTAAAAAATTAAAAATTAAAAAAATCTGATATAGTTGTGAACCAGTGAAGCTGACGGAATTCCTCTCGCTATTACTAAGGCACAGAAAATTCCACTGCACAGCATCTTAATTTTTCACAGAGATGTCGTTTTATTAAGTCAGCAATTGTTTCTATGAATAATTTTCGGCAATGCCTTTAGACACTATGGGATATTTTAACAGATGGAGCTTGGTGTGACAGGGCACCCTCTGCAGGGCACCACACCAATGCCTCCGCTGCACCTCCAGCACCCACACCAGCTCATTCGGGTGCTTCCACCACGCACTTTAACATTTTATTGTAGCTTTTATTGCAATTTATTCAGCTCGGCAGGCTTCCAGAGACATCAAATCTTTACAGAGACAATCAGTTTTAAAAAGCGCTGTTTTATTGCTAGTGACCACAGCTGAATGCCAACACGTAAGGGATAAAAAGCCGATTTAACAGGTTATGAGGATTGCACAGCCAAGCACACAGCAGCCTTGGATTGCTCAGCTAAAATTTACTCAGTCCCCACATCACGGAGCCCCCAGTGGCTCCTTCCTCCACTAGTGGCTTCCTTTATCGAGCTGCAGTAATCAAGTTTTTCCCAGTGGTGCTGCTGCACAGCGATCCTTGGCACACACCCTGTGCACACACCAATTCCTCCACATTTTCACCCCATTACCCACTGCACAATTTTAGACAGCTCATGGCAGGATGGAAAGTTTTCCAATACAACCACTTACAGGTCACATTATATTTTCAATGTGCTATATTAACTGCTGCAAGTCAGTTAAAAAAAAAAAAAATCCCCTCTAATCAGCAAACACTCATACGGTTGAAATAATTTCTACTTCCGCTATTAAAGCTTAATAACGGCATGATTTTCCTCAGACTCTCCCTCCCATGTCTCCGTCCCTCTTCTCTCAAAACCAAAAAACCCACGAAGCGTGACTTTTGCAGAGTCTAGACCTTGTGATTACCATTCAAAGGGTAACAACTTCAGGAGAAGATACAATTGGCAGATAAAGCTGAAGTGGAAACTGCTATTGAACTTCAGCTTTTTATTCCTCCCCCTTCAATAGTAACAGCTACACTTAGCTTGCACAGCCCAGACAGTTCTTGTTGATATTTCAAGGCATTGCAACAATAGCCTCAGAGTCTTCTTCTGGTATCAAATGCTTTGCAACTCATGAGCTCCACACAACAGGATTTATCTGAAGAAAATAACTGCATTCGTGTAACTGCTGCTTATAATTTGGCCAACCTCGTGAGGGATTCAATCCAGAAAACATGTAAAAATAAATAAGTAAATAAAATCCCAAAGACCCAAACCATCAGTGCCTAGACCACAGCTGAGGTATCAGAACCTCTCCGTACGATTCCCTTGGGAACATACCAAAATACAGCAGGACCGTTTAGAAGTGAGCCAGGACTTCATGATTCACGTGAAGTTATGCTGCAATTTACCACAGTAGTGAGAATACCTTTTTATAATGCGCACACCTCACGTGTAGAAAGGAAGAAAGCATTTGCTTTGAATTCATCACTACAATTTGTCTCCGAATTCATCACTGCTGCAGCCCGTTTCTGTCGTGAGCCAGCTCTCAGCAGTGACCCATTGGTACATTCTGCGTTCCCACCACACAGGGTTTTACTTAGTTTGGGGCTTTCTGCGTATGTTTTGACTATTTGCATTCTGCAGATTCATACATTTCCATCTTGTGTGGTGAGAGGAAGGACAGCAGACAGTTGCTGCCACCTCAAACACCCCAACACGGAAGCTGCGAGCCTGCAAACACCCACACTGCACGTAGGGTCTGCGGGCAGACACGCACATGTGGACACCAACACCAGGAAAAGCCTCATGACATTCTCCGTGGCTTCCTGAAACTGAGTTTTATCCAACTTGGCTTCAGACTACAGTATGCCTGAAACGTCTAAATTACCTATGCATCTGTTTATTTCTTATTTTAGCAGAAATACTTTTCTGACACGGATCATGAACAGTTAGGGGAAGACATTCTAGCATTTACAACGAGGTAGATACTCTTCAAGCTGTTGAGGTTGTCTAATAAACCACCAAGAGTTTTACCCTGCTCAGAAAACACTCAGAAATCCATTCCACAAAGCTTGCGAGAACTCCCAGCAGTCGTGTGCCTGTAATCTTTGGCTCTGTTGTAACTCCGACAAGAAAACCCCAGCTCCACCTTATCCCCCTGGCCACACGTGAACATATTGCTTTTCTGTCTCAAGGCAGCCGCCAGGACTGTGACCATGCCATTTTAATTTTCCTTGCTTTCAAGGAAACGGAGCTTACTATTTCAGTTCTGCACGCCTCTTATTAAGCTAAACCCATAAATCCTGCCTGATTGCCGTCTCGGCGCTGAGGACAAGGGGAGCTTTAACACACGTGGTTGTTTGAACAGATTTGAGGGAGATCTAAAAATAGAGCCCATTCTGCCAGTTCATTAAGTAACTCCAGGATCAAGCGATGGTGACATCTCAATTGATTTCAAAGGAAACAGTGCTATCACGAACACACGGTCCTGGCACTAAACCAGGATGAACAACTACCCCCAGAGCCCTTGCTCGGGCAAAACTCCAGCACGACCAGGCCCTTAATTAGGCAAGATGCGGAGCAGGATTATAAGAGTCTGCATTGTTTAACCGCAAACAGCTTGGCAGTCATCACTGATTTACAAAAACAAGGCAGGACACATGGGATGATACAATTTAATAAGCAAGCTGCTTTGCTGCTGCCGAGCTCCTCAGCTGCTAGCTTCCCCACCGGCGAGTCCATCCGAGCCCCGGGGCAGAGCCAAAGACAGACGAGTTCAACGCGACTGCTAGCAAGAAAAACGGCGAGAATTAGACTCTGGCCATATGCAGCGTGCCAAATTCAGCCATACCTTAGCTGGCAAAGGGTCAGACCGACTCTCCCACTGCTTGAGAACAGCAAAACAGCACCGCGTCAGAGGAGCGGCTGTGCCACTCACACAGCAGCTCCGCAGGGCGTAACTCCCCACCTAGTCCTGACGCAGCCAAAACAGCTTTTTCTTCAGCAGCACAACCCCAAATTTATTTCACCATGAAACACCCCAATGCTCCTGTCTGTAGGGCAGCCAGCAGGATGAAGGCAGTGGAGGTGGGACTGCCTCCATCCAAAAGCAGCCAGCACCAGCACAGAAAGCCGCAAAATGCCCGCTGCAAACCTTCACCTGGCCCCTACGGAAAGTCCTGCTAGCCCCTCGAGAATAGGAGATGCCCCAAAGGCTTTAACCTTTCTAAAAGTTTGTGAAATTTTCTTTGAAGATGTGTTATAATTCTAGTTGTTCCAGTTATTTGTGCAATTATTCACCGCTTTGTGGGGCACAGCGTGCTTTAAGCCTTAAATGTGTCGTCTGGTGGGCAGAGAGCTCCACAGGCCCCTTCACCTTGCATGGAAAGAAAAATATCTTCGCTTTTAAATTAGCTCTTTTTCAACTTAATTGAATCCATCTCTCAGATAAATTACAACGCGCAGCACTATAATTTACTGGAATTAGTACTGTGAACAATGCAGAGGACACAGATTTTCTCGTCTTGGCCAGCACCGAGTTTCCCATTGCTTACTGCTCTGATTCCACGGCGTGCACAAAGCTTCCCATCTGCTGGAAGCAGCGGGACAAACCGTGCACAGGGATGCAGCACCCAGGGGCACCCTCCCAAAACTCAGCACCTTGGCAGGTGCCCAATGGCAGAGGAAGAAGTATGCTTGCCTCAGTAAAGAGGCTCACCAGGACAAACTAAACACAGATTTCATTGCTTCTGGAGCAAGCTGGAGTGGTCCCTTCTTTCAAAGGGCGTTGCTGATCTGCTCCAGCACGGCATGAATGCAGAGATCCAACACAGCCAGGGATGGAGGACAGGAGGAGAAACATCACCTCCGTACCACCACTATTCAGAGCCTTGCATCTCAGGAAAACATGGTGCCCTGCTTTCTCACCCTGCGTATTTGCCGAGGCAGGCTCCACCAGCGAGACCCCACAGCCCCATCCTCAGGCTACGTTTTGCTCCACCGGTGCAGCAAAGCAGCAGCTGCCATCCCCAGCAGCGCTTCTGGGAAGGACCCTCGTGGGTACAGCGGGCACAGCCGGGGCTTCCTCCTGCCTGGGGGAAGGGGACGGGAACCGAGGACTCCATTACCTAATTATAAAGCAAGAGTTGGAAACCTCCTGCTTCATGTGCTGCAAGGAGATCAGGAAGTCTGATAAAGATTCAAGAACTGGAGCTGCCCTATTTTCTGAATAGGTGGAAATGCTAAATAAACAGAACAAAAGCCTTTAAAGTGGTCTCTAAGAATGCCTGGTCTATCACTCTAACAAATCCCTGCAATTCAAAAGCCAGCCAAAGCCTTTGCTGTAATGCAGAAGGTGCTAGAAAGGGCATTACTGTCAGCTTCAGTAAGTACAAAACCCCAATGGTTATTTTTATCGCCCTTTACCAAGTCTATGAAGATGTCACACACAAGCCTGCATATGAAACATAAGCTGGCACTCAGACACAGAGCCAGCAGCAATACCTGCCCATACACCCCCAGCAAATAGAAGACACCCTGTGGAAGAGCTGAGCTGCTTTTATCTCCCAGAGTGCTCAATTTATTTTGTTCGAGACACCCCAAAACCTACTTCAATGAGATGGATACCAGGAGACCAACACGCTGACCATGGCCCAGAGGATGCGGGCAGGCCATGGGTTCTCAATATAAATGGATCCCAACCGCGCTGGCTCCAAAGACTCCCTGGTGCAATGTTGTATTTATGGCCACGGCTGCTGCTAAGTAAAGGAGACTCCATTTTCAGGTTTCCAAATAGCTGTTAAAATTAGCACTCAAGTTCTGAAGAGACAAAACTTTTAAAATATCCTTTTAGATAGAATGAAATGCAGGAAATGGCTAATGCAGCTAAGTTCCCCAAGAAACAGATATAACAGGCAACTCATGCCTTGAAAATAGTAAGATGCTCCTGGCTAAATCGTTCCTAATCCTTTCTAGACCAGATTACTGTTCTGCTGCAATATACTATGATTTTCACTATAAACATCTTCTAAGCTGAAGGAAATCAAATTCTTACATTTCTGAGATGGTGCGCAAATGGATCACTGCTGCTTTCTTTTTTATGCTTTATCCCTTTTTCCCCCAACACCAAAAAGGCTGACATGTTTGCATGCAGTATATTCCTTGCCCACGAGATGTCTCCAAGTGCTGCACAGAGGTCCCAGAAGATTGGTCCTCGTAAATAGAGGAGACAAACATGGAACTCAAGCTGTGTGAACACCACTCCCGCTCCTCTGTTATTTTCTTCAATAAATGCTCAGCTCGTGGCTTAGCACAAATCCAGAGCCTATACATCACAGCAAACAACAAGCTGCTTTTTTTTTTTTTTTTTTTTAATGACAACCTTTTTACTCACAGTGAGGGACAAAGCAAGCAATAAACAATCCTCAAAATAAATAACTCTCCTGAGAATGAAGCAAGACCTCCCTAATACCAAAGTCAACCCACAGCTGCAGAGAGCATTCCCATGACACAGCTGGTGGAGAGCCTTGGATTTCAGCTCTAAAACCACAGTTTATATCATCCTAAGTACATGAGAGGATACGGAATACATAAGCAAGAAGCGTCTTTCATACCTGAATCAAGGATCTGATGCCTCATGTGTTACACAGGCTGCATTTATTCAGGCACAGCACATCTACAATACGTTTTAACAGAAGCCAGCCAAGACTGGACCATGTACGTGCTCAATAATTTGCAGATAGACTGCTGATGCAATGACACGACATTCACACTAACTCTCAAATCCTGGAGCCTTTATCATCTTTCTGTTAATGTATGTGAACTGCGTGGCTGTGACAGCATCTCTCTTGTCCCAGTGCCACGAGGGGGTTATTTTTAGCTTGCTAAAGGCAGTTCATCTCCTTCAAAACTGGGCAGTTATCCAAACAGCCAAAGAAGAGGCAGGCTGCACTGTATCTGTTGCTTTATGGGAAAAACCCTCATTCACAAAAACAAAGACCAAGTAGAACCTGCACTGTAGATAAACTTGTGTTTCTATTATGCTGCTGACTTGGCTTTCAAACATGTCACATGGAGGAGCAAAAAACTACAACTCTGGGTATTGACTGCACTGACATATATGGTCAAAAAGGTTATCTTCCACCAGCCCAAGCATCAGTAGGTATTTCATATTTTGTATGAAATAGCCTGCATCAAGTCTACAGGGGACCCGTCAGAGCACTGGCCTCTGGGTAAAACAGTTTTCTCTGGGCTTGCTTTTAAGACGAAGGCTAAAAAAGAAGCCCAGAAGGGCTGGAACCAAGGAAGTCCCTGAAGAACGTACTCACATTAACATCTCCATTGTGAATGAATTTCAGAACCTGTACAGAACAGTAATTCAATGGCACTGCCCTCGTGGGCCTTCCACCACTCCTTCCTTGTGCTCGCAAGACTCATGCCCACACCTTCAGGAAGCCCTGGCCTGCGCCACCACCCTCAGCCCATCGTGGTTACTGCACGTCCCCGTGGCAGCAAGATGGATTGCAGTCGCTTATTTTAATGGGATACGGCTTCTGGAAGCCACAGGACTGCTTGCACACAAGAGAACATCCACATTAGGCAAACAAAGAGTTGGTCTCAAAACGTTTTGTCATTTTCTCCTACCCAAATTCCCATCTACGTTTACTCAAGAAGCTTGCATTTCACCAGCCCCTCGGAGCCACCACAGGACCCAGAGCATCTGTTCAGCTGTTCCGAAGGGCACCGCATGGGCACAGACCCCTGGACACGCTGGACAAGGCTGTACCCCACTCTCACTCTTCTTCAAAATGCCACAGATTTGGCACAAGATGGGCATTACAAATTTTTCCAGTTCTTGCCACAAGGATTTACTGAGTCCTTCTCAAGGACAAGGCTGGCCACAGCAGAGCCTCACACCAAGCTCTTCTTCATCTTCACCCACCCCAGTCAAAACGTTTCATTGCAAAAGGGGATTTCTGGTGGCAAAAGCTGTTCCTCGCTTCTCCAGCCGTGCAGTCCTGTTCGAGGGGTGAGTCATGTCTCAGCAGCCTCTTTCAAGGCTGGGGTGCCCTAATGGGAATGAACGCTCGAGTCCTCTTCGTAATGAGGGACCCTCCCCGCACTCGGCACACATTTAATTGTTGAGTTATGCTTCCTGTTCCTTTTCAATGTTAATGCTTTCTCTGAAATTCTCTCCCAGTGTTTCCAGAAGAACTTTTGACCCTAAGAGTGTTTTTAAACTTATGGCATTGTTATCCTCTTCCTTATTACGCTTGCACGGCTAGAGGTAATTACATAAGGATTCCCTGGTAAGACAGAAAAGCTTGCAACAGAAAATAACTAACCAGTCCCATGGCTCAGATAATAAATAAAAACAGGGAGGGGGGTGGTGGTAAACAAATGCATTTCTGCATATTCACAAAGCAGGTTGTTGCTGCATGCCTTGCAAAAACAAAACAAAACAAACAAACAAAAAAACACTGAAGGGGGTTTTGGCAAGGGGTAAAGGAAACCCAGCTTCTGCGAGAGACCTTTAACCTGAGACATCCTGTTTCTGTCACTTGTGGGAGCACCAAAACCTTGGTGGGTCACGGCCATCTCCGCATGCGACGTGCCCACAGCTGGCATGAAGGCCCCCAGCACCACAAGCAGCAGCTGCCCAGGGAAGAGCCTCAGATTAAGCAAAGCCCAGAGGAGCAGT
Organism: Heteronetta atricapilla; assembly: GCA_011075105.1. Lineage (NCBI taxonomy): Eukaryota > Metazoa > Chordata > Aves > Anseriformes > Anatidae > Heteronetta > Heteronetta atricapilla. The sequence continues at coordinate 11,585,104 of CM021763.1, forward strand.
CCCCAGCCTTCCCTGCCCGCCTCCAGCAACTGGAGATCCAAACCTCCTGAGGCAGATGCCCTCTTCTCGTGTTTAATAACTTTTTGAAATTTCTCATCCGGCCCATTAATATGGAGCTGTTTGCTGAAGTGGAACGCTTCAAAAAGAAAACAGTCGGATCATCCCATGTTGAACAACACAGCACCACCAGAAACAAAGGCTAAAAGCTTTTGAAGCAGCGAAGAATGGTATGTGCCTCTGTCAAGGGACCCAAAACGCCCCAGATTCATCAGACACTTTGCAAATTCTTGGCAGATCTGCTTTCTGTTCAGAGCTCATTTCCCAGGTTGCTCTGCCATGCAGCAAAACAGTGACAAATAGATTCAATTTCAAGCAACAGAAATGCTAGGAAAAATGAATTAGAATTAAAAAAAAATTGTCAGAGGTAAATATTACCCTATCATCCTATTTCACTTGGACATAAATAATGGCATTTTAAAATAGCAGTGTCAATTGCACGAGGTAAAATATGGATTTAGGGTGAGAGTTTAAAATCCCCAAAGTGACTTAGCAAAATTTAACACAACATGATTCTGTGGCCCAGTATTTTGTATCTGAAGCTAAGAAACATTTTGGCCAAACTAGCTCTGAAAGGAATGTACTTTGAGGATATTAATGTAATCTCTTTTCTGCCTGGCGGCACAAGTTTTATTAAAGTTACAGCTTTAAGGGATGTTTCATGTTAAACAGGGCTTTATATAACCAGACTCTGTTAAAACAGAGCTCCAATTAAATTGTATTATGAATTTTTTATTAATGAAACACAACAAATGGACTTTTGAGTAAGCCTTACAAGTGCTGTTTCTCCTAGAGTACAGTTTTCAAGTGTCACAAAACTTTTCTGCTGTGTCCTGGGGAAGCTGAATAGCTCAGATTGTATTTCCCTGGCTGAACTGGAGCAGAACTTAAGGCTTTAGAGAACTTACAGGGAGAATATTGAACATCCATCACCTACAGGAGGGACATTTTTCCCCCTTAATTTTCATGGAATCACAGTATAAATTGGGTTGGAAGGGACCTCTGGGGGCCCTGGTTCTGTTGCCTTCTCAAAGAAGAGACAACTTATATCAAGATGCTGTGTGCCTGGTCCAGTTGAGTTCTGAATATTTACAAGAATGAAGGTTTGAATGTGTAAATCCAAGTGATTATTTCTTCTGTCCAGCAACGTCCCTTTGAATTCAAACACAACATCAGAAACCTCACCAGGCACACGGGAGCTGCACCGTGGTCTCCCTCCCTCCTCAGGTGGGCTCTGCAGGGCTCCCAGAGGTAATATTGATCCGTCTGTGCCCAAGTGTTGTGCCTAGGTCATCTTGCAAATGTTCGGGTGCTGACACACTGACAGCAAGTCCACAGGGGTGTAAGTTATGGTTCTGAACACACAGCAACGAACTACACTTACAGCAAAGTTAATGAAAGAACACTTTAGGCAACACTAAGAACTCCCCAAACAGTTAATCCTGAATATTTTGTAGTATCTTCTCCACTTAGACTTTAAAATTAGACATGTGTTGGTCAGAAATACGCAAACCTGCTACTGTACCAAAACCTCCCATGGTAACTGAAGACTAAACTAATGAGAGGCAACTTCCCCCTGAGCTTTGCAAGTCCACAACTGCACAAAGGCAGTTTTGAAGTTTGCCTTGTGTTCTCAGCCTTTCACACAGCAGCAACAAGGGGAAAGTGCAGTCACACTCCACACTGGAGTCATCACACTCTTCACTCTGCAGAAGTGGAGTCAGGCTCTGGGACTGCAAAAAGCAACAGTGAAACCTCCACAGACAATAATTCCCTCTGAATTACCTTTTTTTTATTATTATTTTTTTTTTACCTGACCACCCAGCACCTGACAGCATCCCTTTAAGTCACTGCAAAACCCTGCACATGAAAAAGAAAATTATTTAACCTCTCATCAGAGGTAAGAAACTGATCATGACAAAGACAACTCCTGTCCAGGGCTGGGCTGAGTATTGGTTTCAAATGAGTATTGGTCTGATGCTTAAACTGAGACCTCAGTCTTAGTGACATGGTCCAGACCTTCAGCACCAGCCTTTCCCCCCCTCCCCTCCATGTCTAAAACAAGCACATTTATGCTGATAAAAAAAATGGTCCACCTTAGTTACTGCTTTAATCACCAGCAGTCTCCTCTCCTATCTACGGTACAAATACAGGGAGTATACGAGAGCAAGAGAAAACACGTGATTACCATCAAGGGAGTGGGAGCAGCAAAGAACAGTAATTTCCACAGCAGTTTTGCAGTTATACACACACACACATATATATACACAAACACAGTATGTATAATCATATAGATGTTTTTGTGGTTTTTCTTTTTAAATCATATGATGCTTCATGCCGATGCTGACCTTCAAACCAGCTCCAAAGCCTTGCTGTGAAAAATTCTCTCTATCTCGCCAGACAAAGAATAGCCACTTATGAAGTTTATCTTTTCAATACCTTTACCTTCCCCTGTCCTGCCTGGTGGCACACAGGATTTGCACATCCCGGCCCAGCTGTCCCAGGAGGCTGCCCTGAGCTGCTGCGGATGGATCAGGCTGCAGGTAGAGCCCAGGGGTCTGCGCTGCATGGACTGCCCACCCCGAGCTGCAGAGCCCTGTCTGTGCTCCTGAGGCTGACACAGCAGTTACATGGGGAATGCAAAGACTTCCACACGCTGGGTTAGAAGAGGAGAGATTTCAGGCGCAGCTCAACTGAAAAAAATAGAGGTCCTGAGAGCCACCAAAAACTTAGCATGCCTACATCCCTCTGAATTGTACTCCCTTCAATTTTTTTTTTTAAAAAAAAAGGTAAAATAAAAATCTTCCTGCCATTCTTCTACCATGCTTATTGTACTCAGATTTCTGTGATTTTCCCTCCAGCCCTTAGCAATGCATTACAAAAGCACAGAGCTATGGCCAACAACGGCGACAGGCAGGCAAGCAGGCAAACCAAACTAGCTCAAAATCAGGCTGTTGCCACTGCAGTGGCTCCAGACTTTAGGGCAGGCTACAAACCCAAGTACGTGCTGAAGGGCTCTGGGCAGGCCTGCCTTTGGAAATAAATAGCAATCCCCATCGCAATCTCCTTCACGGTGTTGTGTACCTCAGTTAGCTCAAGTTTCCCTGAATGCTATGTTAATCTGGAAAGGAAATATCCAATAACATTTAAAAATGCCCTCACTGAAAAACACGCGGGGCTTTGCTGGAAACCCAGGAGCATATGAAGTGGCAAATCACAGTTAACGTGTGCTGAAAGATTCACTGGAACGCCAGGGAACTGCATCCTGAAGCCATGTATAATTAATTTTTGACAAAATTGATTTTTATATTCAAGCTTTGCAGAGCCACAAACTTACAAAAAAAATACCAGAACTTGAAACATGACACACAGCAAAATGAAAAGTATTTGTGAAGCCAAAAGAATGCTCAGATGCCCACTCAAGTTTGCACTCAAACACTACATTGTCAGTGGCACCGAGCATTACTGATTTATTTGCTTTTCCCTTCCTCCCCTCAAAAGGCACCCCGGCACATGGAACAGAAAACCACACAGAAATCAGTAACAAGAAAACAAAACTTGTCACATTAAAGAGATGCTTGAGAGCAGGGACTGTTATAAGCATAGACTTGAAGCAGGTCAGAAATAACATGCAGGAAAGAAGTGAACACCAGCATCAGGTAGATTACAGTGTGAGGCTGTAGGAGTGTAAAAAATGCACAATCAAATCACCAAACCAGATATCACATCTGAGCATCCGAAGGTTTAAGAGATTTATTATAATTGCCACAAAAAAAAAAAAAAAAAGGTGGGAAGGGGGGGAAATCAAAAGAAAAAAACGGAAAGAAAGGCTTCAACTGAATCCACCTGCTTTCTCATGCTTGAAAACCAGCCTGTAAGCTCTTTAGAGTTGTGAACATCATTTTATTCTGCATTTGTACAATACAACAGAGGCCCAGAACACTGATGAAGCTTCAGAGAGCTGCTACATTACAAATAAATAACAATAATCCACTTAATCTCTGCTTAATGCAGCCCCAAAGGGAATGCAGGCGAGATTTTCAACCAATGGCATTTATTCAGCAGACCTCCGATTAGAGTTTGCAGCCAAAAATTCATATCGCTCCCCCAGAAGGTGCCCATTGGCTCCAACAGAGCAAATAAAACCTTGAAGAACTGGATGGTAAGCTGTTAAGAAGTTTAGTTACAAAAGGAGGAGAGAGGAGAGCATGTTACCATGTAAGCACCGCGAGAGACTTCCCCACCAGTTCCAACAAAAGCAATGGAAGCAGGTGGAAAACAATCCGACAGCAGGGAGAAAAACAAAGACCGTGATCGCCGCATAGCTTGGAGGACATGAGAGTTCCTGCTCCCAGTGCCACTGCTCTGCTACAGTGCAGAAACAGAGAGGGCAGACGCTGCAGTAGAAGGCATCCCCATTTCAGCTCATCAACCACTTTCTGTGCAGAAGAGGGCTGCATTTGATTGCCCCGTCCTGTCCGTATCAGGCTGGAGGAGAACATGACAGATGCAAGCGGGCATCAAGGGAGAGGTTAAGAACATCATCAAAGCCACACTTACAGCAACCAGTGATTCAGGAGACACATTCACTCCCTTCACATCTTCTTCTTCTGGCTCTTCGTTTTCTTTATTGTCAGTGCAAGAGACAGAGTCTTGGACTGAGCAAGTGCTAAGCAAATCTGGCAAACTGGTAGATGGGTACTTCAGAAAATCCCCTTCGGCAGATTCCTACCCGAGAGACAACAAAACCATGTTACATCACATGCAGAAACCCACTGGAGTCACGGTGGTGCTGCCCCATTTCACTGCCCCATGAGAGCTCCCCTGTAATCCTCCCTCCAAACTTATCTCTGCGTGCTTGAACTTTAATGGTCCAGTTATAAAAAGCAGCCCTGGTATTAAAGAACACATATAGTAAACAGAGCCTAAAACATTTAGATTTTACAAAGAAGAATTTAAAATAAATGTTACCCCAGCAGGCCTGCTCCTCCCCAGTTTGTTAAATATAGTGGCAAGCAGATTCAGAGTTTGCAGACTCATTATTTATTACATCCCAAAATCATATTCTGCACTTCCCTGGGGATGCTTCCTTCACAAGTGTATCTACCTACATGCACAAGGAAAACAAATCGACTACACTACTTAGGAGAACACAATGAAGACCGATACACCAAACCTCTATGAACCCAGTCCTGACGCTTCAGGAGCTGTTTCCATGCTTTGGCATGTTTTCTGGGAGGTAAACACATGCCTCAGCTGAAGGCAGCAGTGAGACAGACCCTCATTTTATTGCTTTCAAAGCAAATCCTGTGTTTGGAGTGCTCAGCAGGCCAAATTGCAGAGCTGTTTTCCTGTACCAACAAATAACACCCAAAAGTATCTGCTGGGGAACACTTCACCTATTTACACCTTTTTACACAAAGTTTTATGCTGTAAGCTTGTTCACAGCGATTATTTTGATGCAGACACTCCATAAGCAAGCAAATAATTTTAAGGAGAATTTTATGCAGGCTGACGCCTTGCGTTTTGGCAGAGAGTCCAATTGTCTAAATGAAATACAAGATGTACCTATTTTGGTTCAAGGCGTGTTGTTTGAGAATCTACAACGGTGGGGTTACTACACACCGGGAGCCTCGAGGAGGTCTTGAATGAAGTTCACTGTCTAACTTCAGAGAAGCTACAGGCTCTTCACTTTGAAAATGGAATGACAGAGCCTCTTCTTGACAAACACAAGCATGAGAAGCTTCCTAGGAAGCCCTAAGAGCATCCACACATGAAGCCCATGCAAACCTACATCAGCTTGGCTGGGACAACTTGAAGAGGAAGCTTAAAAAAAATCAGCAATAATAATAATAATCCTGACACAGTGGCCTGCTGACACAGCATGTGCCACCGGGAAATACAGGCTCAAGAGCAGTTCCTGCCACCACCTCAGTGGCCCTGCTGGCCCCACACCTGTAGGCAGGTCCTTCTGAGACCCCCAAGCACTTTTGGCAGCCTGTCTCAACCCAAGCAGGGGAACAGCAGGCTGTGGTATGGGGGAGCGAGCAACCAGGGTGGGCAGAATTTTCTTAAACGAAGTGAAAATACTGTGTAATATACCCTTGACCTCTCCTGCGCTGAAAGCAAAACTGAGAGCCCTACTGATAAATGAGTTCCACTCTTATTCCCCTGAAATTTCATGCTACTTTATCTGCAAGAGCTTCACTCCAAGCTATTAACAAGGACAAAATAAGGAATTCAAGCCAAGAGATCATCGTCAGGAGACCTCTGGCACACAGATACGACAAGAGATAAGAGGCTCCACGGGCAGGCATCTGACGAGACTGAGAACAGCCTGCTTTATTTAGCAGGCTACGTATATTTTAAGAAAATGCTTTTTTGGCCAAAACTTCAGTAACGTCTGCATGACTAAATACAGCCTCATTTGCACACTGAATGACAGTGACAATACAAGCAAATCACTAAGCTGGTCTATCCCCTGCTGACTTGCCTCATATTTAGGCAGCTACTGATAGTATTCCCAGTAGCTGTGCATTAGACTGCGGGGAGCAGACACGCACATGTGCCTGCATTTAAAAAAAAAAAATACACTCTTTCTGTGCACAAACCCTTGAGGACAGGGACTCAGGGGACACCACGGAGAAGACACAGCGTGTGCTGATCGTACCTTGCTAGCAACCACCAGCTGGACCAGGCCAGCAGCTGAGCGAAGGAGAGCCACAGCATCCTGGTGGGACAGCCCCACCAGCGACTGCCCATTGATCATCAGGAGCTCATCGCCCACCGTCAGCCTGCCGTCCCTGCGGAAACACAGCAGGAATTGGGAGCTGCAGCGTGGTCCTGCCACCATGTCAGGCTTTGGTGGCACGTGGAGGCATGAATAAAATGTGACCTGGCTGACGCTAAACTAGCATTGATCAGTGCAGTGCTATTTGCCCAAGAAGAGTGTTCAGGAAAGGCCCCCAGGACATCATTGTTATAATCAGAGCCACTTCACTCTGTTTGTCTGGCTGAGCCCCTTGGACCCTTCTCCATGCCCCCCCAGAGATGGAGGAGTAGCAGCAGTGAGTCCCATCTCCCCACATCAGGGAGGGCAGGGCTGGGGGTGAGCACCCGGTGGTGCAGAGCCTGCACTCCCCCACCTATGGTCCCATGGGGAAGGCCCATCATCCAAAAAGAAGGGTCCTGGTCCAAAAAGGGACCTGGGAAGGAGGGGGGGAGGAGAAAAAAAAAAAAAAAAAAAAAAAATCGGGTTCCTTCGGTTATACTCTATCACCAAGAGGATCTGTCTTTATCTTGGACTAAGCATGCCAGGAGGGTCCTCAGTGGCCAACCACAAAAACAAGCTTTTAAGCTAAAAATTCCATACTCTCACCCTTATAGAGTGATGCAGGTCTCCACAATGGGAGGGCATATCCCCTGCTCCCGGGTCCTGACTCTGGCTAACAGTGATGGCCACAGATGCTGTATGGCACCCACACCAAGGACACCACCACCGCCTCACCTGTGTGCCGAGCCGCCTTCCTCCACGTGGGTGACGATGATGCTGTGAGGGGACCGCTTCGACCCTCTGCCTCCCGTTATCTGGATGCCCAGCCCGTCGGTCCCCTTCAGGATGTGCATCTTCCATATGCGGCAACCTTCTCGCTGAGAGAAAACGGGCAGAGAGTCCTTGAATTTGGATTTGGACAGTGAGAGAGGGCTGGGAGGGTAGAAGAGGGAGCGATTTACAGCCGTGCTGCCCATCACCACGCTTTGCTTTGTTATCTGTGGTCCAAGCGAAGGAGGCAGAAAGGAGGAGGCAGCACAGAGCAGGTACAGTATGGAGAGGTTTCCTTGCAAGGCCGTTCACAGCTTTTCTGAGCTATGCAGAGATACAGCTGTCTACGTCCCGATCCTTTCCGCAGCAACCAGTGGCCTCGAACCCTTTCGCCAAAACTCAAGGACTTGCAGCAGCCAGGCATAACGGGCAGCAGAGCAGCGAGGGGCTGTGCAAGGGGCACCTTGAACACCAGGCAGCACGGCTGCCACGGCAGCAGGGACCGGACTTGCATTATGCAGCAGTGTCTCCCTCTCCAGAGGGGCTTCCAGTGTTTGAGACACAGAGAAGAAAATGCCAGCCTCATTTTATCTGCTGCTGATCAAGTATTTCTTATTTGACAGCTGTTGTACAGACTGTAAATAATAATTTACCCACCACAGAGAATAACTTTTCAATATAAGCAAGGAAATAAGTAATGTTTAGGACAGCTTTATTTTTATTTTTTAATGATTATAAATCAAAAAAAAAAAGTGCTTTACAATCTCTGGAGCAATACGAAATGCAAAAGAAGAACCTAGTGTGTCCTAGTGGGAGGACTGGGCACAAGGAAACACAGAAGTGGCAGGTATCAGCAGAACAAGAAAGGAAAGAGAAACAAACAAGCAAGACACAAGCAACTGTCAGGATTCTCTCAGAGAGAGGGGAAATAATCAGGGTAATAGAATTACAGGAAACCCCAGGAAGCTCGCAAGGCAGCAAAATGCACAACTCGGAGGCGATTTGAGGCTGCTTGCTGAAGTCACTCAGCACCGGGTCATCTATTTCTGACTGGGTCTGTGCTGCACACAGCCAATGCTCCTGCAGCGCGCAAACGCCCAAGTAGTGAAGACGATTAAAATTTCATGCCAAACTGTGAAGAGCATGTAGAAATTGTTGCTTGTTTCTGAGAAGTGGAACTGCTAAATATATCAGCGAACCCAAGGATCGTGGCAACAACTTGCAGATTTCAGGCCAATGCTGTTTATCGGAGCCTGTATTAAGTGAAGAAAATGTGCTTTTTTTAATCTGACCAGCGGGGCCCAGTGCTGAAACTTTTTAATGAAATTCAACATTTGTTTCTCAGACCCTGGAAAAATGGTATCTACACCAGTATCTAAGAACAAAGTGAAAAATAAGAGATGAATGTTACACGGCACCTGGACCACAGGTACGAGGAACAGGAAAAACCAACCCAGTGTCTTCAGAGGTAAGCCAAAAGTTTGATCCTGGAAACATATATACACCTGTGGGTAATTTGTTAACCTGACAGTCATGCACATGAGCAGTATCTCAACAGGTTTAACAGGGATGCTGAACACACTGATAAAAACCCAGTCTCCTGTTGAGTAACAGGGCATGTCAGGACAGCGAATACCCTGAGATAAATTAAGTGTGATACATGAGACACCGTGTTAAATACAGGGGCAAGAGTCAATTGCATTTACCTACTCAAAAAAAAAAAAAAAAAAAAAAAAAACAGAGCAAAGCTACAGCATGACAGTGCTCCAGAGAGATTTTATTGCTATGAAGTGCCTTGCACCCGCAACAAAAACAGCATAAACACCACAAATGTCATCTCTCTTCCTCCCCAAAACGAGCCCCAGCTGTAATCTATTGCCCCTGCTGTAATCTATTGCCCTGCATCTGTTCTCCCAACAAGATGCCACTCCAAGTGTCCAGTTGTTAAATCCTGTTCAGAAGCATACCCTTTGATGATAAAGTCTAACAACACAGCCATAACATTGTTTTTAATTATTTGCAAAGGCATTTTGGAACGCTGGTTATGCAAAGGCCCATGCCACACAGCACCCCGCCTGCAATCCTTGGCACTTCTCACTATCACACATTCAAAAAAAAACAACTGAAATTTATTCTTCACTGTCCTGCCTGCAAATATTCATTTACATAGCAAAGCACTTCACAGCAGCAAATGGTGACACTCCAGCGCTCTTACCACAAGCACCATCTTATTCCCCTCGAAATACCATTGAAATCAAAAGCACCTGCACTCAGTCTGAGTGTGGACCTCGGAGTACGGCAGAGCACACAATGAAGGCAACACCACAGCCCCACACATTTCCTTTACTAGCTTTAAAGTGACATGGCCACAGCCTCCTGCGGGCTTTTCACTGCGACAAACAACACAGCAGCAACTGGAAGTCAGCGCCCCCCACAAAACATCCGTAACTACACATTTAACCACGGCAGGGCTGCTATAAAAGCCCCCCACCAACACCCACATACCTTTCAGCTACATCACACTGAGCTTTTAACAGACAAGTATTAAAAGGCAGATGTCCCAGCCTTTGGTTGAGGCCTTGTGGAGCTCCCCGTGAAGGTGCTCTTCTGCATGGGATGCTTTGCAGCCACCTGGGAAACACTGCTGCTTTCAACGAGCATCTTCTGTGACTCCATAACAGAGAAGTGTTAAGACTCTAGGCCATGTCTGAGGACTTTTAAATGCATTTAAACTTGACTTGGAAAACAGCTTTCTTGGAGATTTGTAGATTCAACAGCACAAAGCATAAATGCTTTAAATAAAACAAAATTAAAAAGTAGAGTGATGCATTTTATGTCTTTATTTTGTTTTTTCTCAAGGGATCATATTTTCAAGCTTTTCTTCTTAAACAAGACGACTACATGCTCACTCAATCTTTAAATGAAAGTTAGGATTCTGGCATATTCACTCAGCTCCAGAGACTTGCAATGCCCAAGGGAAACTCAAAGCCCAGTTAGATTTGGCATTCACGGGCCTGATGTCACTGTCCTTGGAGCCTGCCTAATCCTGCCCAGAGGAGGACGACGACTTTAACTGCTGAATGGTCTCCTGTTTTGGGCTGCACAACGCTGCTTGCTGCCAGCTTCGTATACCCATTAACACCTGAAATTTCCATCCTCTGAGGCTTCTCGTAGCTTCACTTCCAGGCGACTCGGCACCGTCCCCACAGCTTCGCTCACCGATGACACAATCGGCCTGCACACGTGCACCCAGAGCTCTCTGTGCAAGAGCATCTCATGCCCAAAGCACAGGGATATGCTGCTGTGGGTCCAGCCAGGTGTTTCAAACTGCAGACATCCTCAGCAAGGGCAGACCATAGCCTTGCTCTCACCGCTCTTAAGAATAAAAGCGACGTCAGGTCACAGTAATGAGGCTTGGTGCTTGAGAAGCTAAGTGGAAAGGGCTCATTTGATAAGGTGGGCTGGCAGCCCAAAACGTCACACAGTTCACCTGAAACTTGGCCAAGAGGCACACTCAGAGACATCCATGCTTGCTTTGAGAACATCAAAGGAATGAGAAGGTGAAAATTCCTTTCGACTTTTGTTCCCCATCTGCTGAAAGCAAACTCTGCTCAGATCCATCCCATAGACTTTGTTCGTAAACCCGGAGCAGCAGCAGAGCTGTCTCTGCAAAGGGACTCCCCTCTCTGGGAGGGCTGCGTGGACCCCAGGGGCACTCGCCAGAGGGGGCCTCACAGAAGGAGATGAGACCAGAGCATCGCAGACCTACGCTTTTGACTTCTTGCTCTCCTATGAGCACTCCTACAGCAGGACGAAACACTAACAGCCAAGTCGGAGAGGCTGCAGTTTGGCTAATGGCTATTTTTCATTCTCCACAGTTACATCACTCATAGGTGACTCAACTTTCCTCCCAGCTTGGCTCCTGCGAGCAGGCAGCGCCTCCGATCAAATTTTTCCACTTGCAGACGATCAAAGTGCACAAGCTACAAATAATTAAAATGCTTTTTTAAAGCCGGTATGAACATTCTACTCAGATTAATCGCGAGCGAAAAAAATCAAAAATAAAAATGGGTCGCCTTATGCAACAGGCCACGGGCAAGAGCAGAGAATAGGGCCCGCAGCTCCAAGCCGGTCCCCACCGGCCGCCCTTCTCCACCGCGAAGCCGCTGCACATCAGGCAGCAGCCGCTGCGCGGAGCGAGCCCACATCTGGAACAAACTAGCGTGCCGCAGACCAGAGAGGATGCGCGCTGCCAGCGCAATGTGGGGAAGCTTGCGGTACGCCTGCTCCGAGTGCACGCCATCAAACGCTCCGTTTCATAAGCGCGTCATTAATAAAACAAAAAGGAACAGTGTAAAATAAATAAATAAATGGAAACGTGTCAGAACCGCTTTTCCCCGCCGCCTTTCACCAGCTAATTGCAGGGGAGTTTAAAGGGGTTTGACTGATTTTGACTGTGCGGCGCTCAACAAGTTGCAAATCTGTGTATACAAAGGAAAGATTGCTTTGAAATGTTATATTAAAGAAATCTTGGCAGGAGCAAGGTGTAAACAAATGGAAAACAGAAATGCAGTAAGTAGTTAAAAAGCCAGGCAGCAAAATGGAAAATGGAAAATAGTTGTCTACAAAAAGCACTTTCTGTCACAGCAGCAATTCAGCTGAATCTCATGTAAGTAATGGTTTTCAACCCGAAATTGGGCTGAGCCCCACAGAGAACACAGATGGCAATGTGCCACCATGAAGCACGACCAGGAGGGCTTCGTTGTCAACACGGGACCGGTTCCAGCACGGGAACCTCATGGGTCTTCCCCAGCTGCAGAAGCAAACAGCCACCTCCTCACCTTGGAACCCTGACACGTCAGAGAAAGTTAGAAGATTCACAACTGAAAACAAAGAAGCAACCACAATAGGTTAGATGGGAGCTGCCAGTCAAGGCGCAGCTGAAGACCAGCAATATTTCCCATACAGAAACACCCAGACCAGTCTATAAGCATTGCCTTCAAGCACAGCAGCCTCCTCTACATGGACAGGGAGCGATAGTGGGGTGGAGACACCAGCACAGCGCTCCCCAGCATCCCTCAGTGATGCAGAATACACGAGAAGCACTTCTCCCAGCTGCCTGCCGTCACATGCTGCCTCCTCCCACCAGCCCTGCTCCCCATCGGACGCATGGGAGATGCAGATCAGTGGCTGGTGAATTAACCTTCGCGATCACATGCCAGGTGATTAGCTCAAACACGTCAATCTCAAGATGCAGTCAAAAGCCATCACTCCTCACATCGCAGATACATTAGTGTGAATGACTCATAATCACAAAATCATGCCAAAATCTGATTTTTGCAGATTCTTAACAAAGCAATTATTTCATTAGTGGATAACGAGTATGTTTTTCATCTGGTATATTACCAGGATGTTTTTAAGGCCAATCTGACAGCAGGACTCATGCTTTCATCTGCTGCCTTGGGTTCTGTTTTCACTGTTGTACAAGCAAGCTAACCAATTCCAAAACACATCAAAAGTAGGGAAAAAAAAAAAAAAGCACCTGGGTTCTTTTATCACTAAGTTATCCCAAGACGAGAGTTCTTTGCCCATCCCTACTGCCTGTGAAAATGTCTTAGCACTTGAGCCAGTGAAGCCTTTGGCTTCTACCTCCAGTTGACGCAAGCTACTCGGTGCCGCTGGGCAACTCCAAACCACTTGAAAGTAGAAAAAGGAAGAGCAAAACTAGTAGCCCTCAGTATGATTTGCACAGCACTGACCATGTGAACTTTCCATGTCATCCAAATAGCTAAGAGCCCAGAGCACAGACACAACTGTGATTGCACTTAAGCGTCCACTGCCGATTTAACAAGCCCTCTTGGTTGGGCAAAGGGCCACCAGATGCCTGGCATCCTTCTACTGAAATGTGAGTGCTTTCCCCATGGAAAGAGAAGTGTCCTAGGGGATAAAGCCTGGGGAACAGTGAAAAGAGAAAACATACCTTCCCCCAAACACAAAGACATACATGCAATTAAAATACTGAGAATAGGCATCACAGATGAGGGGATGAAAACTCCAGGACTTTAAGCAGAACAACCCCCAGGGACCCATCTCCAGAGACGGGTTGTTGACATCATTTCCTTGGCAAGGGCTTTAAACATTTTATCAGCCATTGCATGCACCTGAACTCTATAATCACCCCGTACAAAAATCTGCTGGAGTCATTTGTCATCCTGAGCCATCACCATCTGGATTGCACCTCTCTGGGCTGCTCCCCTCCCTCCACTCACCTCTTGCCATTGATGAGAGCTTCATTGCAAGATCAGCCAAAGGATTTCTCAGCTATCCCTGGTCCAAGGGGGCTTCAGCACAGCAAATCCCCCTGGGGAGCTCTGGCTTTTAAAGGTTACAACCTATTTACATTTACTCAAGGATCTCACTGGCTCTCATTCTGATGCTGGGCTATTGGGAAACGGCTGGTTAGTTGGTTTGAAATTTTGCAGAAAAAATCCTTGCTGACTGCAGTAGATTAAAGCCTATCCTGCAGTAAGTCACCATGTCAGTAAAGCCGGGTCTCTCACAGGGACTATTCTTACAACTGCCAGTCAGGAATCCTTTGGGTTTGCTCTGTGTTTTCAGCACCATGACTCAAAAATTAAGTGTACGTAGCTCTATCATCATGACTTGCATCTGAAACATTGCAGCACTAAACAAATGGGATACACTATTTTTAGGCATGTCCACTTGGTTTCAAACATTCACACGTAATGATTAAAACATCAAGTAGTGTGAACTCACGTTCAGCTAAAGCCATTCCTTTGCATTCCAGTTGTGTATCCGCTGTATTGTTAATGCCATATGCAAAATGAAAAAACACTTTTTGCATGGGTGGGAAGTGCTTTACATTACGGTTTGTCGCAGCAGAGCACGCCCTGTGCATCGCTGCTGCCTGTATGGATAGTTCGTTTCTAACCGCAAGGAACCCTTCTCAAGATGAGGCATTAAAACTTTGTCATTACAACCTCCCCATTACCAGACTATCTCTACACAACCATGCCCAAAGCCTTAGTAAATTCAATTCAAGCAGAGAATGAAATAACAGATCCCTACTTAAAATTAAAATCTGCAGCTACCACAGCTGCAGCTAACGCTTAAATCACAGCAAAGAAAGGCAAAACCTTCAGTCAGTTGATAAAACTTGGCAGCAAGTGCAACTTATCCCAGAAAGTTGTGACGACAGTTGTTTTATGGCAAGGTGGAGCATAACTGGGAGCATAAAAAAAAAAAAGAAAAGAACTGTAGTATCAGTATTAGTTACATTAAAGCACTTCCTAGAACTCCAAGTGAAATCAAGGCCAAGTTTTGTCAGTGCTGCACAGCTACAATTAAAAGACAGCCCTTGTCCCTGAGAGACTTTACAACCCAAAACAGGCAAGAGAGAAGGAAGACATGCTTATCACAGTGCAAATTAAAACTTCAAGACAGTAGATAGCCCCAGGATTCATGTTAATGACAGATGGAGGAAAACACACAGGATAAAAAGACGTTAAGAACAGAAACAGGTTCTCAGGAAGGCCTTTGCATGTCTAAAGGTGCCTACAACGAAAACTGAAAATGGTGTTATTTATGTCTAAAACATGCATCATATGATAGTACCATAAAAGCCTTGATGAAATAATAATCATTGCTTAGGTTGCCAAAAAAAAAAAAAAAAAAAAAAAAAAAAGGATGCAAAGCAGCTCAGCTTCAGTAGTTCAGAGAAGCTGTACCTACATACCCTTGGAAGTTTCCTGCTCACAGCAAGGTCTGCATTTTGGTATGGCAAGTGCATGAGTTAGGTTGTTTTGTGTTGTTTTTTTTTTTTCTATCACATTTGAAAAACAGTAAAATCCTTAAGGTAAGTACATTATGTCAAGTCTCGTGTTTTGATGCCTGTAACGTGCCATTAGCCTTACTCTTCTGCTTGGCAGGACAAGGAACGTTTTCCATTAGCCAAAATGCAAGGCCAGGCTGGCATTTACCAATGCTAATTGGTAAATATTGCTATAGAAAGTCTGTCAGCCTTCCCTAACTGCAAAGCAAAATGCAATTCAAAAGCATTCAACCTTTCCCGAGACAAGCCATCTTAATAAGCAAGCAGTAACGGGACCGAACAAAGACGACTTTCTGATGAAGTGGAACCAAGCACAGTTTGGCTGACGTGATGCGAAAGCAAGTGCTCCTTGGCAAAGACCTGACTGGTCCTTTACGTGCACACACACACCCATGTGCACCTGTGCACACAGTCATAAGCCCGGGGAGAGCTGTGGTCTACGTGAGATAGGCCTGACCACTCTGTAAGGCAGCAAAATTGCCTACATATGCTGCTCCGGCGGCTGGAACTCACTGCTGAATTATTTGGGTTAACAACACTGAGCCCTTTTCATCTGAGATGTCCAAGCACCCCAAGGCATTAATATACCCCTGCCTTTTTTAAACAGCCAGTAAGCTGGCTTCACAAAAACACAGAACATGTTTCACGGGGCCAGCAAATGCTGACTCCTTTCCATGCTGGACACACGCCCCACCACAGCCCATGCCATGGCTCCACCACCAGCCACACATTTCTTCCAGCAGAGGAATGCCCAGGCAGGGAGCCCCAGCCCCTCTCACCCACCTGCCTTTCCTGTTAAAGCACTTTTGTCCTACCCAATCCCCTACACGTAGTTTCTGATGGTGATTGCTGAACCTGGATTTCGGTCCCTTACAAACGCAGAAGCCTACACAGTAGCAAGAGGGCTCGAGTGGTTTCTGGAGGAGTTTTTATTTTCTTTGTTTTTCTTTTAAGTGTTTAAGGACTTCTCAAAGCGTTCCGTTGGTGCAAGAAGAAGCAAAAGGGGCTGGCCCGCTCTCTGGAGACTCCAAGCTTCTTCTGGTTCGTTGATGAAAGCTGCTCCCACCTCACCAGGGAGACCTGAATCATTTCAAGCCACCTTTGAAAACCATGCTCACCCCCACAGCACCTGCAACAACCCTCGGGTCCCACCTCTGGTCCCCACCTTACAATCTCTCAGCACTCCTTGGGGACTGAATGTCTGAGAAAGCAGCCCACACCCCTTCCAAAAACACTGTGACAGAGAAACCGAGAACAAAAAAAATACAGATTCTGTCTGCCCAGTAAACACAGAGAACCAGAAAACTGGTATCTTCCAAGGAAACCTCACAGTTTCCTTTTCTTTATCATTTCCTAGCTGACTCCAGCAGCCCCTCCCCTACTCATCTTACATCCTTGCTCTTATAATTACCAGCCTAGAAAACACCCCCCTGTCTCAAGCCACTGAACAGAAGAAGCAAACTTTGATTTCTGCATTTAAGCTCCCAGATCTCACAAGGATGTGATGGGTCATTACTCCTGCTCCGAGATTGCCTGTTTTAAGTCACCGTGCACAACTCCCACTGCAGCCCGACGGGGTCCTTTTCAAGGTCAGGTCTGGTTTCCAGGCCTCCAAGATCTTCCTGCCAGGCAGATACAGCCTTGCTGCTTTTTGAATCTGCAAATTTTCAGGGGCATTTAGGTTCATCCTAAAAATACTGCAGCTTAACTTAACCACCTGTAAACATTAAATACTGACTGTTAATTGACAGGTATAATATTTATTGAGGTTACATACCAGCAAACAGTCTAGCAGATTTGCTTATACATCGCAACAGCAATGCCAAGTGCACAGGAGAGACAGACCAAGATCTGGGAGATGAAAGCAAGCCTGAAAGGGACTGACACATGCACACGGACCAGTAGTGCAGGAATCTCCTGGCAGGTTCATCTGACAAACAGTTTTCGTCTCAGCTCTCGTTTTACAATTCAGCCCTGCTGTTGTTAGCAGCACGCAGTGACAGAACAAGTGAAAAACACTGAGCTTGGGGGAGAGGAGGGACACTGAAAGCAAACAACACCCAGGATATGTGGCTGCCTCAAAAGCACTCCTGGCACAATTTCTCCAAGGCAGCAGCCATGAGCTGGCCCAGGGGTTCAGCAGAGCAACAGCTGAAGACTCGTAGACTCAGCCCAACCTCTTCTCCCTTATACTTCAGTTGCTACAACTTCACAAAGGGAGAAAGTGACATGTTACTGGAATTCTTATTCCAGTTTCAGTAACTCTTCAGTCCATGTCCCAGGGCAGGGAGCAGGATGGAGCGGGAGGGGGGGACCAGAGAGGTCCTCCCACAGCCACGCGGGAGGTGCAGCTTCTTCTCAAAGCCTTTCCTCCCACCCGCAGCTGACCCCCAGCCCGCCACGAGCTGGCTCTCGTTGTCTCAAAGAGAATATACTGCTCCCTGAAGGAGCCAGGCTGACAGCCCTGGATATTCAATTAGTCAATGCACGGAGGAGATGGCAAGCGCCGCGCAGGCAGCAGGGATGGAGCAGTTCTCCCTGCAGAGAGGGTGCCCTGCCAATGCACCCTGCCCCTGTCCAGGAGGAGATAAGTCATCCCGTGGCTGGGAAAGGTTTGGCTCGTGCTTTGAACCCTGGAAGGAGGCTGCAACTTCTGACACTCCGTTCTGGATGCTGTTTTCAAGAGGAATGGATCTCGCATGCCTGAATGCCAGGTCATGCATTGGAAGTGGAGCTGTAAGTGACATTTGAGGCTCCCACGTGTCTTTGCCCCTTGTTTATGATTTTGTTGTTTTTAATTTTTACTGTCCCTGTGTTTTACTTTGTTTTACTTTCTTTTAGTGGAACTCAAATTGTTTTGGAAATTTTATTCACTGTCATTATTCATCATTTATTAAGAAACTAAATTAAGCCACTGATTACTATGATAGCAGCTCCCGCACAGATGTTAAAGTGATGGGCATCTATAAAGTCCCCTCGTTTTTAAAAAGCAAAGTATGACCAAGGCATGCTACTCGGGCTCCAGCTATTCACATTTCTCCACACTCAGATATCAGGAAAACATAATTAATACTGACACATACAGAGGTCATAACTCTAAGCAAAACATTAGGGGAGGAGGGAAATTAAGAGGGGGAGAAAGAGAGAATCAATTTTACTAAATGACTGTGCCTCCCAACAGGCTCCATGACAGACACAGCACAACTGAACAGATTATAGCTTTTATGTTTCCAGTGACTCAAATAAGCTTTTACATTTTACAAAGCCACCTTGTATGTGCTTTGCATTAAAAATGCATTTATTGCTCACATTGACACATGTATGTTCCGAATTTAGTAATTTACTTCTCAGACCAAGATGACTCAAAACAAGGTTAACACTAGCATGAAATGGCTCTAGATGAAGAGTTTCATATATATATACACTTTTGACTTCCTCAAAACAAACTCTGATCATCTTAATTTATAACATATGTTTAATTAGACATCTTCAGAACATGTTCAGTAAGTTTTTACATGGACCAGAGCCCACAAAACACCAAATGACTTGATTTATTTACGAACTTCTAATGTTTTCTTTCAGAAAGGTTTTACAAACTGCAATTAGGAGGCTTTCAAAGACCATACACAAACACCCTCCCCTCCTTGTTGCACCATGAAATCAAATGTGTCTAACTGATGGGAAGAACAGGTTTTCTCAATTATACTTCTCCAGGAGCACTTTTAAAAATTGGCTTTATCCCCTTCAATGTATTTTCAGTTAGTTTAAGCTAACAACCACCATTGCCCTGCATGAGTATTGGGGAGCAGTAATTCAGAGGACACATGCAAATCAGTGCTTCCCTCAACAGACATCGGTGATGAGATGTCCACTTACACTGCTACGTTACCAGCTTTGAAGTCTTAAAACCAAAAGCAGCTGCTGCAGCAAGCCCCAAGCCTAATAGAGCAGCGTTCACCTGTTTATACTATCAGTGTCTCTGGAAAGATTGGCAGACAGCTCTTCTGCTGATAGATGCATACTGAAACCTGATCAAGGCTTGGGTTATTTTTCCCCATCCAGCAAAGCTGCAATTCTAGCCAAGCAAACCCCAAGATCTCCATTAGGATGAAGAGAGAAGCAATGAAAGCCCCAAGCCCACTGTCGTCCCAGACATTAACAACTCATCCATCTCATCAACCCGGAGCAAAATTCACAATAACTTCCATGTGGAACCCAAGCACTTTTCAAACAAGTTTTGTAACACGAATAATTGCACCCTAGTCTGGTGCTGAATCCCTTACCCTTCAAAAAGGGGAATTAAAGGGGAATTTAAATTCCATTTTTAACAGAAGCTTTAAGGTCTTGTCAAACTCAGACATGAAGCCTCAAAGGTCAAAACGACCATCTCCCGCTGACACCTCCTGCCCCAGTGCCGTAAGGTCATTACTTTTTGTTGTTCCATAAAAAGAAACCCAGAAGCCAACGCTGACAAGTCTGGAAAATAAGGACCTTCCCCTTCACCACAGACAGAATGTGATAAATATTCCAAATAATTAATACCTAGTTTTCAAATTCCCCTGCCCATCCCCAGGTTTTGTACCCCAAGCCCGCTGCTGAACACCCCAACAGCTTGGGCTGCCACACAGAGGACGGTGCACCGAAAATTCCCTTAATTCATCTGTACACCTGCTGCTTGCTTCTCCAGAAAACCTCAAAACAAACCTACCTGGGCAGGCTGGTCACCAATATCCGGCACACCGCCGTCTGACAGCCGGGACCGGCACTGTCCCCCCGTAATGCGGAACGGCTCCTCCACGTGGCCTTCTGCTTCCGAGGTCTCTGGCTGAGCAACCTCCACCTCCATCGGGGTGCAGTGCCCGTTCCCGTGCTCCGAGCCTGGCTTTTCTTTGCTGTCCTTGCCACCTGGCGTCCTGGTGATGACCCCAAACTTCCTGGTCCTTTTCCCATTTTGAGCAGCTCTGTCAGCGGGTTCAGGGCTGGGCTTGGCTTTGGGGTCGCAGCTGTTGCTGTTGTTGCCGTTGGAGGGAGGAAGAGGGGCTTTGCGCTTGATGCGGCGCAACATGATCAGGTAGACGAAGCCGCCATTCCAGCACTGCTCGGCCAGGTAACTGCAAGGAAAGGGACGCAGGAGCATTAGTGACACCTCGCCCTGCAGCACCCACATCCCACCCTGGCACCACAACGCAACGAGCCCCATGATGCTCAGACATCTCGGGCTCTGCCCAGCCCTGCTGGCCTGGCATGCAAGCACATTAGAGACACCTCAAGGCATCAGCAAAGGCTCCTTCTCCTGTCAGTATCAGAAGTTAGCACCGACACACAGAGATTCCAGCTTGGCTCCCAAACAGCCCCAGCAGCTGCTCTGGCTGATCCCACTGCAGCTGGTAAATGCCACCAAAGGGGTTCCCACCACCCCAGCCTCCAGATCCATGGCACAGAGACATGGGAAGGTGGGGCAAAGAAGGCAAAGCAGAGAGCGGTTCCAATAGGGGGGATTAAAATAAATAAATTAATTAAAAATAAAAATAAAAAGCAGGCAGGCTTCCTTTGTGCAGCAGCCCATAGGGCACTTGCATCTCAAATGAGCCTCCTTAGTGAAACAAATCTTCTGCTTCAGCATACACACATGCTTTGAAGGCCTCAGGGTTAAAAATCAGCCACTGGGGCAAGTGGGCATAGAGCCAATGGCCTCAGCACAGCAAAGCGTGGCACTCTACGGCGTCCCAGCTCCCATACACAGGGCTGGAAATACGGTGGGTTTCCTTCACAGCAAGCACACTCCAGTCAAACAAAGCAGGAGCTAAGTCATCTCAGCTGTGCGAGGAGCAGCCACCAGGTGCCCACATTAGAGCAAAGCATCGCCTCCCCTCCCAGTGTCTTTGAACATACCATGCCTTGGAGGAATTGACATTTCTGCTTCAAGAAAATAGTCGGTGACCTTAAAGAAACTGCACCCATTGATGCAAAAGGGGAATCTAACCTCATGCCTCTTTTGGGAAAGCATGTACCTCAACCCAAATTCTTGAAATATTTGGGTTTTCAGCCAAGGGTGTAACCAACTAGGAGTACAAACAAGCTGGAATTTGTATTTAACAGGTTTGTATGTGCCCTTTCACATTAATTCAGACCCAAAAACTCTATTGCCTTTCTCACTAGAGAAAGCAGCAAGAATTTCCCAGAGCATCAAATAATCCTCAGCTGCAGCTGCAATACGCTTTCCACTAACACGAAGCAGTTGGTGAGCCTACAGCTATCAGAGATGAGAAACTAGGTGTGGAGTTAAACCGTAAAAGGTCCTAGGAGAAAATAACACAGCACCTGTGGCTGAGAGAGAAGGAGAGACTCGGGAGTCTTCCACCTTTTTTTTTTCCTACCTGGCTCTTGTAGGCTGATTTTTCTCCTTCTCTTTCTGTAAAGTTGTTTGGCCTTAAGTACAACCCTTCAAAGTTATTCCTGCACATAGAGGTGACTTACGGCAAAACAGGAAAAGCAGCTATCATAACCCCCGAAGCAAACTTCTTCACAGACGGTTGAAGAAAGCTCAATTACTCAAAGTAATCTGGACCAGCCTGGCAGTGGCTGAAAATAACACATGATGGGTGTGTTTTTGTCCACAGACATTAGCTGCTAGTTTCAGTCCACTCCTTCCCAAAGCTTAGATGTCCCCCCCAGACAACATCGCCATTCAAATTGCTTATATTTAATTAGGAAGTCTGATGTCCAAATGAATATGGCAGCTATATAACCTTAAAAACAGCCCTGGAGCGAGAGATTTGAAGTACGAGTAAGGTTGCCTGTGCCAGATTCCCCTAATGAATATGGACCGGACCCCCACTCCCTGGACAATCCACTCAGACGTGTCTTTTACTAAAAATAAATAAATAAAGATAAGAATACCTCAATGAAACCCCAAACCCATTTTCTTCCAAACTGTCTCAAAGCAGACAGCTGCGGAGCCTCTGCAGCTGGGTCAGCCGTCTGGGTGGCCACGAGGTGACACACGGCTCGGTGAGGTGGCCAGAGCGGGCAGGACCTGCAGGGCTCACTGAACAAATTCCAGAACTAAGATGGAAGCAGTTCTGATTACCAAGTTAAAAGAAAAATTCTTTTAATCAACAGAAGAGGGGCCGTTTTGTTCCAGAAACAATACGGGCTGCCTGTTTTTCACATTTATCTTTCAACTCAAATTTCAAGGCAGCCAGTAAAGTTGATTAAAATTCATGACTTTTGCTTGCAGCAATACCACTGCACCCTGATCCATCACACACAAGCCTGATAGCACTGCTGCTGCTGGCACTCGGAAAGAGAAAAGCAGCTCCTCTTCCAGTGGCCCTGTGCCTCGCAGGGCGCTGCCCAGCCTGGTTTGGGCAGAGTTGTTTCTGCCGGACTTGTTTCCGTGCAGGTGCACCGACGTGGGGGGGGATAAAACACCGTTCTCTATCTCTGAACTAATCGCTGCTGTATTTTTGAGTGCCAGGAACCAAGTGCATGCATTAATCAGCTACTTGGTTTAGGAACCAAGCATACCTGGTCTGGGAACCAAGTGGAACAAGGGAGAACTTAGCCTATGTCCTAAATACAGTAATTTTACAGAAGAGACAAATGTTTAGTGTTTCATCTCCATTTGTAGCACATTTATTCTGTTCATAAAACACAAAGTTATGAGAAGGGAAGAAAGAAGGTTGTTTTTTTTCCCCCCCTCTATCCACTGTCCACAGAATCTCATGCCTATGCTTTGGAGCAGGGCTCGCAGCGAGCGGTAATGGATGCAGCTGCGCTGAAGTCAGCAGGGCTGAGCTGATTTACTCCATATGTCGAGATGGCCTACATGTTCCAGGCATGCAGCCTGTAGTAACTCATGGTTTTATGTCTTCTTGAGTGCTTCTCAGCACTTCAAAGCACACAGTACATTTCCATGAAGGAAAAGAAATGACTTCCCTGGGTCAGGGAGCAATTACCTCTGAGTGTCAGTATGGGATCACACACGCCAGACGGTGTCCGGAATTTCCGGACAGGGTAAAGCCAGCTGCTGCAAGGACAGGTACCAGTGATGCAATATAGGGCATCATTATCCTAGACCTCGTTTCAAACCAAACACCAGGCACCTCCTGTTGGAAAACCAGCACTGGTGTAACACCGTATTCATATTACAAGACAGGGAACTAATATACCAAGAATTTGTGGTCATTTTCTGTCTTGCCCTCCCTTCCTAGGCACGGCTGTTAACCAAGGAGCCTGAGCCACCTTTAAGTACTGCTAAGCACATGCTGCCTACTTAGCTGGCTTCCTTTTCCTTTGCCACTTCTTTCACTATTTAAGAAAGAAACCAGAAAACCCCACGGAAGCCCAGCAGGCTCTCAGCACAGGACAAAAGACAGGAAAGGCTGTATTAAACAAGTGAGAACCTGCAGATTCTTAATTACTTTCTATCAATCCAGGAGCATCCTGTGCCAGAAGGGAATTAAGAGACGGATTCAATAAAATGTACCTATACAGCCTCTAGACTGCAGAAAACCACACGAGCTAGACAGGACCCCAAATTCCACTTCTCAGGGGGTTTAACGTGTGCAAAACAGAAGTGCCTTTTTTTTTCTTTTTTTTTTTTTTTTTTTTTTTTTTAATATTTGGTCCCGGCAGAGCATCCACAGAGATTTTAACAATCAATGCACCAAAGGAGTTTTCAGCAGGGCAGGATCAGAGCTGACACGTGGCTCTGAGCTGTGCGTATGTGGCTCTTGGCACAGGGCATGAGCTGCTGCCTCCAAGTTTTGGGCTATTCTGAATGTGGTCTTCAGCTTGGACAGAGAAGGTGAATGGAGCAAAAAGAAATCTCTTAGTGCTGCTTCCATTGATCCAATTTATTGAAAAGGAACTGCAAATCACAATAGGTTTTTAACTTCCTCTTCCTTGCTCAGTAGGGGATGTAGTTAGGACTTGGAGAGAGCCCTGCATTGTGTACACTAGCAAAACCCCCTGGGCTTTTGCTACTCCTAGTGCCAGTGGCTGACTACCCGTAACAAATCCTATTATCTCTGATTTTAAGAACGGAAGAGATTTTACTAGCTGGTAATACATCAGTTGGTATTAGATCCCAAACAAAAACATTTTACCAACGAAACACTCACCTGTGCTGTCTGTATTTGCCAGTCTTTGCACACAGCAGCACCAAGACCCCTTGGCACAGACGGGGAGCCCAGGTTACCTGTGCAAAAGGGGCTGCTCTCATCCTAGGAAATGTATCCTGCATCCCTTACACGTGACGGAAATCCATCATGGTCCCATCTGAATCATTTACTACAACTTTAAAACCTCTCCCCACAGTGCAT
This sequence comes from Heteronetta atricapilla, assembly GCA_011075105.1. Lineage (NCBI taxonomy): Eukaryota > Metazoa > Chordata > Aves > Anseriformes > Anatidae > Heteronetta > Heteronetta atricapilla. The sequence goes on from CM021763.1 coordinate 11,609,885, forward strand.
CTTAGTGGCAGGACATTTCCCTGGCATACATCAGCACGGCCCGATGGTGCCAGCATGCTGAGGTGTCAAGCCCCACGCGATAACCAGTGCCCAGGGCAGGAACGCCACAGCAATGTGGGGTGAGGCAAGGGGAGGCTCCACGCCCTCTGCAATGAGGGACAACAGCAGCAAAAGTTCCTGTTCAGGAAAGTCACAGAACAGTCTGGATACACTTTGGAAGGAAAAAATATATATATACACACATATATACGGGGAAGCCCAGCCCCAATCAGATAGAAAACCATTAAAGACCACAAAAACAACCAAGCCACAAGGGTGGTCCTGGACCTGGGGGGGATGACAAGCACTGAACCTCGGTATTTCCGCTGCGGTGTCATCTCCCCAGGCAAGGGAGACATCACGGAAATGTCATTTTGGAAACATTTCCCATTCACATGCTCAGAAGGAACGGGCACCCAGCTGCTTCTGCTGCTTTCATCCCACCCTGGTCCCATCTTGCTAAAACCTCAGCCTGTATAAAATGCCACCCTTAAGCAGCAGGGCAGACTTGTTCTCGGCAGGAGAGAAACCACGATAATGTTAACAATCTTGAAAACTTGGGAAAAAACCATTTCACACTTTAAACCCTGCTGTAAAGTTCCCTCTGGCAAAGCTCAACCACAGGTTAGAAAATGCAACTGGTGGCTGGAATCAAGGGGCACTTACTGCTCCTCTTCCACCTGAGCTACTAAGGGACATCTGCCTCCTCCGGAGACTATTCCAGCAACACAGCCAAACCCCATTTCTCCCCTACGCCGAGCTGATCGCTGCAGTCACACAAACTGGTAAGCTAGCTAAGTGCATTCCAAGTTTCTTGGCACGTGTGTGAAGTGTCAGACTCGGAAACGGTATTCCAGGGTAAAGTGAGTCATTTTTTCATTTTTATACATATGAGTGTGTGTGTGCAAATATAAGATTTACAGACTTGACGAGAGCATGCTGCGACAAACCCTGTCACATCCCATCTCACTTGAGCAAATATAGACGGTTGCACTGAACTACAGAAAAAAAAGGCAGGCTTAGCAGCCGTAGGAAAACATCTGGATCCACTTTAAGGCCAGAAATACTGAAGAAGTATGTTTATTTTACACTAATAATACTATTTAGCATTTCTACAGAACCTTTCATCCCGATAGGTCAGAAAATACAGTGGAAACAACATCCACAGAGCATCACTGACACCCCAACAGCACAGCTCACCAGGACGGAGGAGGAATTTCAGCCCAGCTGACCACTCCCTGAGCCCCTGCCTGGGGACCTGCGACACCCCTAGCAAGACAGACACACCACTAATTTTTATGCTTTCCTCTGAAAGACTCCGGCATGGTAAAACATCTTGAAACTGCAATCTTCTCTGAGCTGGAAGGATGAAGGGCAGAGCAGATCCCTGCAGAATTGAAGCCTCCAGCCCCAAGGGGGATTTAAAAGCTAAAATTAACAAACTCTCTCTCCATGACACCGGCAAACGAGATAACTTGCTTTTCAGGTAAGTCAGGGCAAATTAATGACTAATAGATAGTGACTGATCGAAGGGCAAGTGGCTCCCCTCACCTTCCTGCTGTCACCACGGGAGAAAACCCAGCCCGTCGAGGGCAGATTTTGGCAAACACCAGCGTGCACTTTTAAGAGGCTTCCCCATCTTCAGGCAGGGTTCAATCCTGCATTAACACACGCAGCCAAAGCTGATGTCCAAGCTCCAAAAGCCCAGGCAAACCTTGCTGCAACCAAGCCTGCGACAGGTCTCCTGCTGGGGCTGGGGGCACGTCCCGGGGGGCTGCAGGCACCAGGACCAACCGCTGCCACCCTCCCACCCACCTCCCCTGAGGACGCTGCTCTCCGTCCACAACTCACCTCAGCAGAAACCGATGGCGTTTGTAAACGCAGCTGCTATTTTAACACACTCTTGCAGGCACTCCTGCAGCTATGGGAGCCAGGAAGGAGCCAGGCAGCACTCAAGCCAGCGTCTCATCGCCGACAAGCCCTGTCCTGTCCTGGTCTCTGCGGGCGATGGCACACACGAGGGACGCGATGTTCTCTGCCTGCCTTAATAAGCAGGGGGAAAGGCAGAAACGGCATGGGAAAAGTCACTCACGGAGCCGAGAGATGTAAAAACATCCAGGGAGTGCATTCAAACAGCCCGGGGTGCGCAGCAGGGCTCCCACCTCCCCTGGGAGGACAAGCAGCTCCCAGCCCTCGGCTTGTGGCCAGGGTTAGGCGGCACCTCCCAGAGCCTCACCTCAGTGGCAGCTCTCTAAGGTATGCTGGGTTTTGTGTGTGTGTGTTTTATTTTATTTATTTATTTTTTAACTCAGCATAGCCTAAGTGTTGGCTTTCTGCTGTGTTTGCGTTCTTTTACTTCATCTATGGCATAGTTTTCACCATTAAATTGAAAGCAAGGAATGCAACAAGACCTACTGAAACCTTGAAAGGAAAGCTTATTTGGAAGTTAAATCTAAAATGCATTTTTCTGTGGCCTTTTATGAGCCCGTACAAGCATGTTTGGTGCTGGTTAGACCCAGTCCTTCCCCTGGACTACAACTGCTGGTAACCCTGATCATCACACTGCGTTCACGCTCGCCTTGGAGGTGTTCGAGCTGCCCTCAGGCTGGCTGCTGTCAGGATGGACACCACCACCCCACCAGCTCAGAGAAGCAGCAGTATCAATGAATGTATGGGGCAACGTCTGCTCTTCATTACTCAGCAGAGAAACCAAAGCAGCAAGAATTTAAGACCAACAGGAACAAACGCTCCAAGCCTGTGAGAGCCCCTGCCAGCCTTGCCAGGGGCCCCAGGCAAGACCTCTTTGCCCAGGCTCGCCGTGAAATCTCCAGCTCTGGGAAGAGGTGAAGAGGGAGCAGAGGGCTGCTGCTGTGTTTCCGCAGACTCACTGCCTACTTGTGGCTTTCACTGGAGGATAAGATTCAGCTCAGCCTTGTGACATGGGACTATGACTAAAGGCAGAGCGAGGTGTCTCACCAGGCTGGTATCAAGGCAGTGACATGGCTTTGAGTTTGGGAGAACTCAATTCCTCTTCCCCTGCTGCTCTACAGATCCCTTGCAGCACTCCATGCAAGCCTTTCCATGGAAAAGGACAGGCCCAACAGCACGTCTTACTCCACAGTTACTGCAATGTCTAGGGCGGCGAAGCCCCGGCGTTACAGTTTCACAAACACCTTAAATCCACAATCAGCCAACACCAAACATCGCAGCTTTCCTCCCACCCCATATCCTGTTTGGCTGCCGGCACAACCATTTGGGCAACCGTACAAATGAACCCGACAAGGGAACTGATCCAGCTTTAAATTAACCCAGCCCAAAGCAAACACCCAAAACCTCACACCTCCAGACAGGGAGCTCTAACCCAGCCCGACCCAGCTCCCAGCAGCATGCACTCCTGCACGGGCTGGGGCAGGAAAGCAAGAGGCTGGTGGAGCTACGCAGGCTCTGGGTCGAAGTACTGGCTCGCTCCAGCTGAGCAGCCGAATACCTTTGGTTTCTAAAATTAAAAGGCCAGGCATGCTCCCCACAGATGGCAAAGACTGGCTAAATCGCATCCGCATCAGAGGTGTGGAAAGGAGAGGTTAACTCAATGGGGATGGCACAGAGCAAAAATGCGGTTTTGCCTTGCATGTTGTAAAGATACCTCAGAAGCACAACCACGGCTTCTGGAGAGCCATGAGCAGAGCAGGATCCTCCAGAACAGGCAGCATGTGGATGAAGGACACAGGTGGCCACGTTGAGACTTGCCCCCCTCCCGGCACCAACATCCAAAGGGCTGCGCAGCCCCTCTGCACCTAGAAACACCTCCCCAAGCTCCGACAGACATCCTCAACCTAACAGATCATGCAATTGCAGTCATCTGTCCCCAGTGAATTACACAAAACCCTCTGGGATTTGCTGATCTATTGGCTCTGCTAGCAGAACAGAGGAGTGACGTTGCGTTTAGACTGCAGAGATTTTTGGACTCAAGCTTTACAAAGCAGCTGAGCCTACTAAACACACAACTCTCACAATTGCACCTAAAAGTCCCAAGAGACAGAAAAGCACACAGTGCTTTTAGGGCTTGAGTCCTAGAGACAGGATAATGAGGATTACGCTGACAAATTCTACTTTTTCCTTGGTTGGTGTCAGAGAGTACAAGCAGAAGTGGTCCAACTCAGTCCAACCATCACAGCATTGAATGCTCCGATTTGTTAGTTCACAGCTCTGCTGCAAAAGCACATTTAGCTGGATGCATCGCCTTGTTCACAAACATCATTTCCAGTTACAAGAAAACTGAGCAATTTAACACTTCCAGCAAGAGGGCATAGACTCAGCCTCCTGTTGTAACCCTGTAACGCAGGGGTGAATGCGTGCAGTCATCCCCTTAAATCCATATCCAAATAAAAGTGCTGTCACCAGCAGGGAAGCTTTCTCCTTGCTCTGCCTTCACCAAATACATTTATTTTCCAGAATGTCTTGATTTGGGTTTGCCTGTCCTCCTCAGGCAATGCTTTATCAGACTCTGATGTGGCGTGGGGCAGCCTTGCAGGATATTATTCTTTGCATCCTTGCATTACATTATGTGGAATGGTAGGAGGAAAAAAATGGTCAAAAACAGCAAAGGAAGGGAAATATTCAATCTGTAGAGAGCCTGCTCACCACTTTCCCTTCCAACATCCCCATATCAAGGGTTGTCATCAAGAGGGTTTCTCTGCTGCAGCACTTCCAATACATTTCAGAAGCAAATCTCACGTTCCCTGTTCCTGTGCAGAGCCAGGCACTCTCCAAGCTCCAACCAAGTTCTTCTCAGGTGAAATTCAAGTGATGCATGCCAGGAGCACGCTCCGTGCACTCCTACTGTTTTGCCCCTGCTGATGCCCATCAGCATCCAGCCTGTGGGACCACAGCTGAGCTAACCCTAAAGCAACCCCAAACCCAGCCACCATGTGGAGGTGAGCTCTAGCACAACACTTCCATCCTACAGACCCACTCTCTTTTGGGCTACATGCTGCTTAGCACAGACACCAGGTAATTGCTCCAGGCCTCTAACCACTACAACAGTATTCTCCAATGTATTAATCCAAGGGAAGTTTGCAAGGACCAGGGCTATGGTCTAATGAGGTCCATGCATGATTTTCTGCTTCACGAGAAGCACAAGGACCCAGCCAGACAAGACTTGTTTGCAGAGCACGCCGAGCACACACACTGGAATAGAAATAAATCCTTACTCACTTTTTGCAGTAGTTGCAGTAAGTTACAGGGCAGCACCCGAAGTGTTGGCACTACTGCTGTTAAGTGCAGAGAGGCAGCTTTTTATCATTAGCTCAGATATTCCACTTTTTCATTTACTTTTTTAAAACGATACTTCTGAATTAGAAAACAAATCTCAGATGTTAGTGAAGAGGCACTGGAACTTTGACTTTCAAAACAAGAGAATATGTCAAAATACCAATTTGACTCTATTGCAGATCAATTTTCATGCTGTTTATTTTTAAGATCTTCAATCTTGCATGGCAGTGACCTTCCTTTTCTGCTGTGCTCCTCCCGAGGTGGAAGACTTGCTCCAGATCTGAAGCCCCAGACAAGTTCACATTTGCAAAACGTGAAGTAAATCACCAAACTGAAAAGCACACACGCATTAAGAAACGAGGAAGGGGTCAAAAGCCACCTACGTGCACGCGTACAATGTTCACACAGATCGCAGTGCTTCTCCTGCTTCACCCCGAGAGCCCAGATCTTGCCGATTCAATTCGCCCCTTGCCACCCTATATCCATGGCTCTCCAACTTTTCGCCGTGTCACTTTAGGATCACGCCCCCCCTTTAAAAGAATTGCTTCTACATCTTGCGAAGCATCCATCCCACACCTTCCCCTCTTCCTCCATGCAAATACAGCTCCTGGTTTCCATTCTCATGAGGCAGCAGTAAGAATACTGAAAGGGTTTGTACTCAAAGCCGGCCGTGCACAGGATCCCTGCCCCGAACGCAGCCCTTGCTGCCTCTCCTCCCCAGCTGAGAGCTGCTGAGATGTGGGGAGCCCTTCACCTGCATCCCTATTCACATCCCAGCTATTCCAGTGCTGCGAGGTCATTCCTTTGGGATAAAACTTCCTATTTTTCCCTTTGAAGGAGTTATCACAAATGCCCAGAAGGAAGGAGAAAAAAAGCACACATCCCACTGAAAGAGCTTTTATGCCAGCAGGAAAGTTTTGCAATATTTTAAATGAAAAAAAAAAAAAATCTACAGCATTGTTTTGGCAAACCACATTCTTTAGGTTTCAACATTAGCTGTAATTCCCAAAGTACCTCTTTCCACTGAGAAGTGATGGTTTTGGATGTCTGCGAGCAATGAAAGGGAGAGACAGAAAATTTAATCAAGTCTATTTTGCAGCAGGAAGCTGGATGCTGGGGCAGAAGAGACTTGTTTTCAAGGCTTTTGCTTAAGCTACTGAGAAGATCCCTATGAACAAGGAGAGAGAGGCCAGGCTTCAAATAACCCCACACTGGCTTGGGCAGATATGGACAGAACAAATTCACCACTTGTGTACTTGTAGAGGCCAATTTTGGCAACAAGGGCTATTTGCCTCCAAAAGACCACTCAGTTTTTGGTGTTTTCCAGGATTTGTCATGGTACTGGAAGTGGTAACTACTTCTTCAGCTGCTGCCTCCTTCCCAAAGGGGGGCAGTGCCTGGCATTCAGCATCCTCACATCTTCTTGTTTGACCACAAAACTCAGGAAGGCAGAAGCACGTACTTGAGGTGAGAAATTCAGCTTTCTACCAAGAGCCAAAAAAAGGAAGCCCTAACCCTCGGTTAGCGCAGGGGAAAAGCCAGAAAGTATGACCTGACCAGATGCTAAAAATAAAAATAAAGGGAAAAAGAGCCTGAACTCGCACACACAAACGTGTGTGTGGACTGCACGTGACCAAGCATGGTCCCCCCCCATCCCGCGAGGCCATTAACACTTCCCTTAATTCACAGTCACTCTTGCAAAGGACGTTTTTGTCTTTTGAGGACCATCGCCTGTGGGGATGGCTGGTTTATTTAGCCATTTAACATCTCTACTTTGTTCTTGGCTGTGACAACAGGCTGTGCACACAGTAAATCCCAGGGATGAATGGCTTTCATCCCTGCCGATGGGGCTGCTGAGCCGTGCTTCCTCTGCTTGCTGCAACAGCTCCCTGGCCACAGGGCAGCTCCCCGGGCTCGGCAGCTTCCCTCCACGGCACCGAGCCCTTCCTCTCCCACTGCCCAAACACAGCTTCGGTATTCCTGACATCCAGCCAGAATAAAGGGCTCCCCATCTCTACAGGGAGAGAACTGTGCTTGGATTCATTAGATTTTGCAGTGCCCTGTGAGCACAAGCATCTCCCTGTCTGGGGTTATTTTTGCCCAGATGAGCACCTGGCTCCGAATTCAAGTGCTTCAGCCACCAGTGCATGGGTCTGCAGCTCCTTGCACCCCCAAACAGAGCCTGGCACCAGCCCTGGCTGATCCAATCACCCCATCCTAGGGGACACCTGAAGCTTGGGTGTCTGTCCCCTGTGTGTCACCCGCTGACACACCTCAAGCCCCAGCCCAAAGCTGGAGGCACAGCCAGGAGTCGGCAGCAAAAGAGTTTGCAGAGGCAGAAGCTGGGCGATGCCAGATATACATGTGCCTGTCTGCAGCATGCCTGCCTCTTGGATGCTCCCATTAAAAACCAGCTTCTAATTACATCCTCACTTTCTGTTTTCACCGCAGCGAGTTTGGACGAGGCCAAAAGAGAGAAGAATTAACGAACACGCATGGCAGCAGCCATAAACATTTCCTAACTTTCACTCTGTTGTGCAACACAAGACGGAGACATGCCCTCCTTGGAGGGCCAATGGATTAGTGCTTGCAGATGATTTTAACTTGTCAACCACCGCAGAGAAGTTTTGCTGGATTTAACACAGACTTCCCAGCCTGCTGTAAGCACTCTGCCAGCTACAAAGCATCCCTCCGAAACCAGGGCCTTTTGGTCGAGTCAGGGAAAACTCCTCCCGGAGCAAAGCAGAGCACGGCGCAGAAAAGACGCAGGCAACCGGCTTCCCTGCCCCGGGGCTAGGAAGCACATTTGAGCTGATGGGGCCCACAGGGCTGAAATTTTATTTTAATTTATATTATTTTGGGTTATTTCTCCAGCTCTGGCATGAGGCAGAGCAGCACCACGTCACAAGAAATCCCCTGCAAACCTTCTGATGATTTTCATCTATTATTCACTTACCGCAAATCCTTGCCATTAACAAACTGCACTAAGGGAATCAGAACTTCCAAAGCCACAAATCTCCCAATAACTGCGGCCCCTTTATGCATGCTTCAGGATTAGCCATGTCATCTGGTTAGCAACTCAAAGCTGCTCTTCATTATTGGATTGAACCTGCCTGCAAACAGTGAAGAGATTGATAATACTGCCACCGACTTCAATGGTGCAGGAGCATTCATTACACGGCGTCCTCCTCCCGGAGGCATCAAGCCCAGTGGCACAAATTTATGCTGTGCTACTGTGCCAAAGACCCAGAAACCTCCCTCGAGCACATCAGCAGCAGCCCTAGCAGACAGTGCTGGAGTAAACTTGACTGGAAGCGCTGAGCATATATCAGCGCACTCAGGCTTCACGTTGGCTCCGAGCATGCAAAGCGAAGGCAGCTTTACAACTATCTGCTCTCTAAATTAAGAGTGCCTTTAGTTGCTTTGAAAAAATAAGAGCTTATTTAGTCAGTGCATCGGCTTCTTCAAAGAGTCTGCAAACTAATTAGCCACACTGAGTTACTATTAAAATACAGAGCTTACATGAAATACTCTTGACGATAAGAGAGCTGGTGCCTTGGTACTGAAGCCATAGAATTAGCACAAACTGTTCATCAGATGCATTTTCCTATAGGCTCCAAATTATATTTCAAACAGTATTTTCCTTTCCCACAGCGGATGTGGAAATTCACTTACTTTATTTGTTAGTTCAAAGCAATAATATTTTTTAGCCCATGTGCAGACTGAGAGTTTGAATATTCAACAGTGAGAGCAAGCACGAGGGGATGGAAGACACACACACCAGAAGATGCTGAAAACAAAGAGAAGCTGAAATTAAAAAAAATATATATGTATGAAGAAGGTAAAGAACAGTTGCTGTACTACAAAAGAGTCACGCAGCTGTTGCAGATCAACTTTTACAAGACAGGGGGGTTGTTTAAATTAATGCACACTAGCCAGAGGCAAACCCTCCCGTGTAGATGCAGATAGGCTCTCAAGCAAACCAAACTTTACAAACCCCACAAGATATGCAAAGCCCAGAGACGCAGACTGCAAGCCTCACAGATTTTAATTCCAAGAGTTTCTGCCCATCCCTGCTTCTTACAGAGCAGGTTTATTTGGCAGATAAGCCTTTGCTACTTAAATAATAATTTTTTTAAAAAAAGCTTCACAGGAAAAGACACTTCCTTTTGCCTTTCGACTTTCGCTCCTCCAGTCCAGCTGCAGCTTCCAGGCTGACCTACAGCAGAGAAGTGCAGGTACACATCTGAGCACTCTGTGCCGCGCTCGCTCCCCTCCAGGTCAGGTCCCTCTCCGGCTGCAGCACCCACAGGGCCACCAGCACTGGCAGGAGCCCCCCATCCCACACAGGACATCTCCACCTCCGCTCCAAAGGTGTCAGAAACCACAGCTCTGAACACCGGGACAGGACCTGAGAGCAGCTGCAGGGAAAATAACATGTGCATCTTAACAGGGGGAACACTAAAAATTCCCATTACACATCATCACAACTACTCCATTACCAGCTTATAACATGCCATTTACCTAATCTCCTTTCCCCCCCTTACTAAACTTTCACTGGAAGTATTGATTGGACTTGTCAGCATGTTCTCACATTAAGACTGAATTCAATTAAACCAACAAGATAGCAGGTATTGGATCTGCTTAAAAATAACAAGTAGCAACACGCACGTGCTGTCAGTGTAACCAGAAACAAGGATGCTACGTAACGCATTTTCTAACTACTACCTGCACACAAAAAAAGCCAGAAGCAGACTTCAACCAGCAACTGCCTGCAAGTAGCAGGACAGCAGCAGCGCACAACTACTGCATCTTATTTCACAGACTGGATCAGAGTTTAATCTGAGCAGCAGCCACACGAATCCGGAGGGGCTCTATTAAAAACCAGTGCAGTGACTCAACCCATGTAGAGAAGCATAAATTCAGAGTCTGAGCATCTGTATATTCCTTAAGAAAGCCTTTTGTATAGCAACAAAAAATTCTTTGTTGGACAAGCTGGGGGGATGGATCACATTTCTGTCACAGGACATTTCTGCTCCTCTAGCAATGCAGAAGGGCGTTAGCCCACTTGCAATGCCAGAGAAATATTAGCTGTAAATGTGTGTGCCAAGCAACTCTGCCATGGGCATTTCAATGTAGTGCTATTTTCAATCTTCCCAAAACAGCCATAGCCACCCACCATATGCTAGAGCAGCCCTAAGGCTGTCCCAGCCCACATAAGTCCAAAAATTACAGCAGCAAGATCTCACCACCCCACTCCCTCCCCACCGAAAGCAAGGGACGCTTAGCCACCTGCCTCGACAGTCCAGGATTTCCCTTCCAGAGTGCAGAGATGGCCCCAAGCCACTTTAGGGAAGCCCTGCCAAGAGGAGAGGACAGCCTTTTTTTGGACATGCTCTGCCATTCACCAAGAGGGAGGCACAAGCCTGTCCAGGAATGGGCCCATCAGCCTCAGCACCCTGTGCAGCAGCAGCTGCCCCAGGGACTTCGAGTTTCCATTCCTCACCACCTAAGTACCATCCTTCTGCAGCAAAGTGGCTTTTTTTAAAAAATAAATAAATAAATAAATAAATAAAGCAATTTACCACAGTAGTAACTTTATTACAGACAGAAATATTTTTCCCCTTCCTCCACCCCCTCCAAAAAGGCCTACCTTGCATTCAAAGACAAAGCCAACTCGTGGATCCTATTTGCTGGCATTTCGTCAGACGAGAAGCATCTCAACACACACTGTTTCTATTTGCCACGCTCATGAAAGTCACATGCACAGCAGATAATCTTAACAAATTGCCACTGAGTACAACAACAAACACTTCAGCAGCCACACACACACACAGAAACAAAAGACCCACATCCACCTTAATTGCCATCCCATCCCATTTCCATGTAGATGGTGCCCCCCCCCCCCCCATTACCATTACGCATTGAAACTGAAGTATTAAAAACAAAACCAGAAAGACACCAAAGCCACAAGACATGCACCTGTTGATCCCCCCATTTTCATTTGGTCCTATCTTGACACCGGGGCACTCTTAACAGCTTCATATGTTACATGCAAAACCTTAAAATTAGCCTGCTACAACCTTTGCTCTGAAATATGGTAGCACTTACTCTCCCACAAACTTTTTTTTTGGCTGAGATATTTGCTCTCACATGGATCAAATATAGGAATATATACACATACAGATACATATGCATAAATGCTACTCATATGGATGCCATACAAGTACCATATGTTTTATGCATTAGCCAGAGATGAGGTCATAAACATGACTGAGATACTACAGCGCCCACACATACGTAACATATATTAGAAACACACACTACAGAATATTAATGGACTCAGTTCTGAGAAGTGCTGGGGGCCTGGTTTTGGTTACTATCAGTATCGGTGCCAGGTCGAAGTCGGGGGTCTAGGGATGCTTAACAGAGTAGCTATTAAATTTAAGATCCTGGAGGATGTAACAGTTGGCATTTAACACAGGACAACCATACAGATATAAATAAAAGTTATAGGATAGTTAAAAATCCTACAAAATGGTTATCAACCTTCAAAAGGTTAAGATTAAACCTGTTGCATCCTACTGGATTTCGTGGCTATCCTTTATACACGTAAGACACCTACACTACATGCAGTAAAACACAAAGATTTTTGTCACCTCAGTGGGACTGGATCCATACCGGATCTGTTGTCCCAGTGTGTTGTTGGCCACCTCGTGTTTCATTCAATCGAGCAGAATCGCCCCGCTACTGCACTTACAGCATTTTCCATGCAAGATGTTGTTCCCCAGAACAGCGCTGCCCTAAGCTGCCCATGTTACCAGGAGGCAAGAGGGGACAAGAGGCAGCACTGTCCTCACAAAGACCTCCTTGTAGCGACTCTGACTGAAGCCCCTAACATTGGGGAAGTTTTTGGCAGGGGCCCTATAGAACTGCGTTGGCAAACAACAGAGAAAGATGTTGTCAGCTCTCCAGATGTTTCTGCCCCTTGAAAATCCCAACATATCTTCCCACGTTAGAGGTCACCCCAGCCTTTTTTTCTGTGCATGGCCCCAATCCTCCCCAGCATTTCCACATTCTTTGCAAGGGATGAGAAGCACAAGTTCTTCTTTCCTCCTCTGGTTCTCCTAAACACATAAGCGGACACCGGGGAAGTGAGGCAGCGCCTTGCTCAAGCGAGGAGAACACAAAGCCAAAGCAGGAAGCCAACTCTTTGATCAATACTCCTTGATTTAATTAGCCTTGGACAACACTCAAAGTCGATGCCTTAGAAGACTGGCCACAGGCAAGCTTCAGTTTGCAAGAGGGATTACTTTCACAATCTGAGAAATAAAATAAAAAAATAATAAATAAAGATTTAAGCCCTGGAGGGCTTCAGGTCGAATTTACCACCTAAACAGACTTGCCTTCAGCAAAGCAACAGCCATCTGACTTACCTAAAAGTTGAGGCCCTACAAAGAAAACAGCTATTGCACCAAATTTATTTATCTATTTTGTGTTATTCCAGTTTCATGTTCAAACTTAGTTAATACGTTCTTCTTATCCTCCTTCTAAGTCAGTTCTTTGGATGGGAAGACAGCGACGGGGCCTCAGCAGCACTGCCCAGTAGCCCCCAGCATAAACTTCCAGCTCTCTCTGAAAATAGGTCACAAAAGCCATTTGCTGCACATAAAAGCTTGTTACCTCCTCCGGTTTATTAAATTTTACCTCAAAATTGAGATCTCTAGGAATATATATATATGAAACAGAACTGTTAACAGAACACACCAGTATCTCACTAATATCTGCCATATTTTAAGGTCTATTTAGCCTCGCCAATATACATGCATTAATTCTAATGTATTGGATCTGGACCAGAAGCTAAAAGCCAGGACATGAGGCCTGAAGCAGCAGTCTGGATGCAAGTCCTAACTTGGCAGTTTAAACACATATATAATCATCATTACTCAGATTCAGAGAAGGGAGGGCAGACCCTGAATCCCTATTATATTTACTGACTTAATAATTTACTCAATTTACTAATTTCCTTAGTACGTTCACTGACCCAGTCGGAAAGGACTCAAAAAGGAGGCCCTTAGCCCAGGGAAGCCATGGCAGGAGTTGAACGCCTGCTCTGTATCCTTGATGGCACCTCCGCGAGGGGTCACCCACCGCTGAGGACTCGCATGCCAGACCTTGTATTTCATCCCCAGGTGAGCACTGAGGCCTGCGATGGAAACTCAGTGGAAGTGAGGAAGGTGGAAAGGGTCTCCCCACTTATCCCATCAGACCCTGTCAGCACACCTCAGTATCTGCAAACGTGTCCTTGGCAGGTGATGGTCGACAATTCACACTAAGTGAGTTCAAAGTGAAATGCCCTGGAGGAAATTAATTCAAATCATGACTTCACAGCATCGACAGAGAGCTAATCTCTCGCACCCAAGCTGTGCAAGGAGGATACGGATGGACAAGCAGGGCCACTTCAGACACCTGCTGCTGAGCACCCAACTGCAGTTGCTGAGGACAAGCACCCCCAAAATTCATCTCCAACAGCCTCGGTACCATCCAAGGAGCACCAGGAGCAGGACCGGCAGCTCTGTGTCCAGGTCTGCCCTTTAATCCTGTCACAGGGTGACATGCACGGTGCAAGCAGGCTGAGGATTAGGCAGGCCCTGTCCCACCACGACCAAGCCCTGCCTGCAGGCAGCAGGCCCGCCGTCCCCACCCCTGCCCTGGGCACACCGCTGTTCACAACAGGGAGGCATGGATGCGAACGCACAAGCTGCTCTCTCACCACCCTTGTAACACGAGTTCTGTCCCCCAGCTTTAAGCTTTATCCAAGCCAGCTTCTCATTACGCTTGCTAATTGAGATTTAGCTGTACGTGAAAGACAGTAAGCATGCACTGAGCACGGCACACTTCCTTGAAGCCTGTACAGTAAATTAAAAATTGCAGTTACACCATCGCTACTGGAATACAAATAATCCAGCCATGGCAATGACAACAGGCTTGCTGGTTAAGGCTGCTGGACAGACAGCTAAGGATTTTCCGTGTTGAAGGATGTAAGTAGATTTAGGTTTCCCCTCATTTACCGAACTGCTCTTGAGAGAAGAGAGGTCTAGGAAAGAATCAATCACCACTTATTTTCAGGCTCACGCATCATCTTTACTTCCAAGCAGGCAGTAAGGCCAAACTACAAATGGGCGAGACAGTTAAGGGAGGGAAAGGAAGAAGAGAAAGGAGAAAAAGGAAAAAAGAAAAAAAGAGACACCCTCCCTGGTACCCTAATGAAGGTATAAAAATGGTACCTGATTCACAAAATGAGAAACGTGACCATCCGGAGGAGGGGAAATCGCAGCCAACCTCTCAAGTCCAGAGAACGTGGGAAAAAACTATTTCAAACTTGCCCAATGAGTAAGAATTGCTTTTGTCTGCTGTAAAAGCAGCATTGCTTTGACCACCAACGTGACCAGCAGTTACAAAAGGAGAAATCTCAAAAACAAAACACTGAACTATGCCATGTCAAAAGGCTGCTGTCCCACGCCAGCGATATTCAGAGCTGGGCTGTGCTGCCAGCTTCCATTCATAGCCACTGCTCACAGGACAAAACAAAAGCCATTTCCCTACCATTTATACAGACAGAGAGACAATAGCACTCATAAAACCCCATGTTAAGCTTTTTAGAGAGATTTCTGGTTTGGGATCTGATCTGATCAGCCTGTTAGAGTCAGGCTCTAACCAGGCGTGCAGCTTGTTGACATACTACTGTTTTAATATTAACCCTTTCAATTATCCATCCCTGCACACTTTCTGCATCCTCTCTCCATACTCTGTCCCCTATACAACTACGACCCAAAAAAAATTTGGTATAAGCTGTGACACTTGTATGGAAACCAGCAGAAATTACCCTCACCTTATCTGCTGAGCACTTGGGATTCTCGTGGGTCTGTTTTTGCTTGGCCTTTTCACAGCGTGGCCAGAGGCCAAGGGAACTGCCCGACTGTAGCAGCTGGGCACAATGAGTCAGGGCACACAAATGCCTTTTAACCTCCTTCCACCTGTGTGCAGGGAGCGTTGGCCACTCAGCTGAACACAGCCAGGATCAGCACTGCCCTGCCGGGCAAAACTCAGGAACTCGCACCACGGTCAAACCTGCCCTATTGCCAACATCCTTCAGCAAGGAGAAAAGAATAATGAAAAAAAAACCACCACCAACAAAAAAGACAATCCCAAGAAAGTAGATTCTCAGACGGCAAGCAAAGAAGCGCAGCCATCAGAGTACAAAGCGGGTTGCAATAGCACAGTACATAATGCGATATAAATGCACTAGAGCCTTAGCTAGCTTTACACTTTGCAGAGCCCACAACTTCTGAATTCACTAAAATAATAAAGCACCCTGACATTAATACAGTCATTGATGCTAAATAAAGCTGAGCACAGTTGTGCTGCTTTGATCAGTCTTTTCATAAACGCAGTATAAATAATATTCCTGCTCTTAAGAGGCTTTTACATTTGGAAAGTGTTACAGGGACACATCAGGCAAGTAAGTAGTGTTTTGTTTCTTTTTCCTTTCAGGCTTTTTTTTCTTGTTGTTTTTCAAAGTGTAGACAGAAAAGTTAAACAACCCATTTCCAACAATCCAAACAATGTGTTTACATAAGGGTTTATAAAATGAAAAAGCAAGTTACTACACATTCAAATATTCTGCTCTCCTGCCAAGTGTCTCAACAGACTAATGTCCGCAGAGAAACAGGCTCGCACTATAAGGTTTCTGTCCAAAGTTTCAGATTTTAAAAGCAGAATACAAAGAGCAAATACACACTCGGTTTAATAGCAGAAATCCCTGGCTGGAGGAGCCTCACCGGCTTTGCGCCAGCTGGGACCTGCAGCTGTCTGAAGCAAAGAGCAGGGTCCAGGTTTGCTCGGGGCAGAGCTGCTGCTTCCCCACCAGCAGCACAAAGAGGGCTGAGCACTGGCTGGACCACTGCTGCAGCCTCCTGGTCCTGCATACCTGCTCCCTCACCCTTTCCACATGAATTCATGAGAACACATCCAGCTTCTTCCAAAACGCCCACCGTGGCGATGCCAGCCAGCTTGGTCCTCGAGCTATGCTGCTCCCGATGCTCGTCACAGCCTTCCCACAGCTTTTCACAGACCCCTGGTAATTCAATCAGCACTGAAAAACCTGAGCGAAGCGTCAACTTCTACTTTCTCCAAAGCAGATGTGTATGTGTGTGGTTTATGCTTGGGGTTATCACTAAGCCTAGCCTGTACTACACAGTAGTCCAACCCAGCTTTATCTCATTAAAGCCATTTCTGCCAATTAGTGAAAAAACATTTCCTTCTGTGACAATTAATACTTACAGCAGTTACCCTTCCAGTTCACAGTGCTCTACAGGCATCCTTAAATCTTTATCTCCGGAGGCACATGCACTCCAGAAGGGAGCTGTTTTCACAAAGGTGGTATTTCAGAATCCTACCACACACAGAAATCAGGCTTAATCACAACATGGAGACACTTAACAGTTACCGTGACTAAACACATCAGCCCTTCTGAGGAAGCACTGGAGGCCCTGGCGTTACTTCTTGCTAGGGGCGAGAAACACCTCCAGGCAGGCCTCAGCAGGGATGGAAGGAGAGACCATCATGCATAAAGCACCAGTGTCCAAAACATGATTAATGAGGATATTTAATAATAATAAAAAAAAATGTACAAAGTTACTACTGGTTGCAGACTGAACTCTGAGGGGTCTCAGCATTGCTGGGGATCCCAAGAGCTGCCCCCTGTCATCCCCAGAGCAGCTTCAATACCCATTCTGCTGTAATAAAACTGCCACAGGAAGAAAATTTTGGAGTCCTACACCCCTCAGAGTTGCCTCAAATGCCTTCTGAGAGCTCGCTTCGCCCCATACTTGTGGGGAACAATCCTTTCATAACACAAATCCCAAGAGGGCTTTTCCTGCAGAATGATTTTTAACATTGTCAGTCCTGTAACAATGCTATTCCCCCTCCTCCCCCCCCAAAAAAAAAGAAAAAAGAAAGAAAGCTTTATAATCCTCTGCTTTTTCATCCGAGTGGAAACCACTATATGACAGCTTTAAACTTTTCTTTCTTTAAACCCAGCACTCCCGCCTCAGCTATAATCCTCCTACTAGAAAGATCTGTTCCCGAGTCCCTGCCTCCAGGCAGGAACATCACAGCAGCGATTATGGCCCCCAAAATCCAATCAAATAGCCTCATCTTTTAGCTCAATGGCCGTGAGTTTAATTGGATGGGAATAACAACACGGAAATTAAGTGACAATTTGTAGTTACAAACTGCTCCCAACCCACACCATTCCCAGGTTCAGGCTGCTTTGTCTGCAGCTCCAGCGTACTTTGAACTCCGGGGATGGCACATCTGACAGCACCAAAGGGACTTTTGACATCCGTGTCCCATTTTTAAGCCCTCCCAGGCACAGGGGCTTCTGAGACCTTTTGGACTTTTGATCATCTTCCGGCTCCATTTGGCTTTTCCTCCTCCCTCCAATTTTATCCACAACAGCAAATGTTGAGTAACTACAGGGACATGATCAAATTCTTACATTCTATCTATAAAATAATATGAACAGCACCTGTATAACTAAAAGGGTGGAATTTTACTTGTTAGAAGAGTTAGATTGTAGCTCTAATTCTGTAAAATCAAGACATGTCAGCTACAGTGTCTAACTAAACTAAACTAAAGATGGATTAACTTTCTCCTCCAGAAAAAAAAAAAAAAATAGAGAAAGGGTATTCAGTGATGAAGCAGTCAACACATTTTGCAACAATAAAATATGCAACCCCCCCTTTTTAAAAGCTGCAGTGAAGTCAGAGAAGCTGCCACTGTCCAGAACAAATCAATGACACACCCTGCAATCAGGCACATCCACGAAGCGCAGAGCTTCGGTCAGTGTGCCGCAGGCGTACAGCAAAGCTGCAAAGTTCAGCTCGGGATCCCATTAGTCCCAGCTATGCCTCAGGTCTGCCTTTCTCCTGCAGAGAATGCGGAGATGTTTCTCCCCTGGTACAGAGCTGCTACAAAGAGGCACAGGACAGAGTCCCGTGGACGTGCCGAGGACACCCACCATTTTCGGCACATGTACGGAGGCTTTCCAGGTGTTTTCCTCCCTGTGACCTTGAATACCAGGCATCAGGGCTTCTCTTTTTTGGAGGAGCACAGTATCACCAAGCTGTACCCGCAGCCTGCAAAAGCCTTGAAATCACCGTAAGTAGGAAGCAAAAAATAATCCCCGGCATACAATCCCTTCAAGTTATGGTTTGGCAGAGGCTTTTTTGAGCTACTGATTTGCACTGAGGTTTTTCCTCACAGAAAACAGTTAATAAGTGGAGAGGGAGAAGACAGCATTCCTTAGGAAAAAAAAATAAAAAATTGAAAGAAACAGCATGAGATACCGACACAGTTGTTTGAAAGCTCTCTCCCAATACACACAGCACAAGAGCCAAATCTTACTTTAACAGTTCTGCCCATTTGGAAGAATGTCCCAAAAAACTGGGAGATGTTTTTACTTGTTTGTACTTCTGTCCTTGCTTTAAACCCTCTTTTTTTTTTTTTTCCTTTACAAGACAAGAAGCCTCGCTCTGTATCGCTGACCCTACCTCATTCTTAACTACACGGCTGACAGCTGCATCCCTCCTTGAATCTCTTCCAGATGTGATAGCAGAGCACACCAGCACCACACGGGACACACACCCCCGCTCCAGCAATCCATTGTGCTAATTAACAATCTGTCTTCAGAACAGACAGTAATCAATGAGGCCTAATAAACATACCGAAGCCCCATGTATCACAGCAATTGTCATATTGATGTGGCAAAAGGGCTCCTGGATGAGGCACACTGGAGCTGAACACACCACGACACGGTGATCACAGACGCACCTACATTGCAGGAGGAAATGTCCAAGCCGTGTGGTCCAACTGCGATTGCATGGGCTTGCCCACAGCCTAATTAACTCCCTTCTTCAAGCCACTGTTTAGCAAGAAAGCAAATCTAGTGTCAGATCACATGAAATGGGATCTGAATTGCACCAACCACAGAGCCACCAACAGCTCCTGCCAGGTCAACGTCCAAAAAAAAAAATAATAAAGCTGAATGATTAGCTCTGTGCTGTAAGAAGGCCATGATGTCAGTTAACATCTGTTCTTCTGCGTATGGCATGAATCTAGCTTAAATTATGAGCACAGTCTAACAAACGTCCATCCTGACCTGCATCATGTTGGAAGTGGAGGTGACCCAGGCACACACAGACCCCGCGTAAGCGAGCAGCAGTCCCTGCCATCAGACAGGTCCCCCACAGGCTTCACGTGATGATTCCCACATCTACCAAAGTGTTTGGGCAGTGCAAAGATCATTAACACCAGGCAGGGTCCCTACATGCTCCAGGAATGACAGAAACACAGGAAGTTACACACAGCAACCCAAGGCAAGGCAAAGAACTGCCACTGCTCAAAAACGTGCTCTCCTGACAAGTGCTGTCTCTTCCGTACAGACATGGAGAAATCCTACCAACACAGTTTATTCATGGCCTCAGTTTGACCTCAGCAAAGAGCTCGACTAAGAACTAAGGAATCTGAGCCTTCATTTTCAAGTGTTAGAAAGCAATCCAAATATTGTACTTTTTTTTTTTTTTATTTTGCACATCTCCTTTTAACTAGTCTCTTGTGTACAGCTTTGCCTCTCTCATGCAGCAAATTCACCTGAAAATGAAGCTAGTAAAGAGCTATATAAATCAACTTCCAAAGGCAACATCTGTAAGGAGATGCTACAGGTATGGAGAAGGAAAGAGTAAAGTTCTTGTTCTCCCCCATTTCTGTATCACGGAGCTCAAGGCATACATTGAAATAGGAAGAGGAGTCTGGTTTTTCTTTACTCCCCAAGTGAAGGATTATTTGCAGCACCTTCAAACATTGCTTGCTTTATCAGATTCATTAAGCATCACTGTGGAAAGCTCATCAGAGGTGCAAGTTCTTCAGTTCAGCTCCTCGTCACGTCATCCACTGCACCTACACTCAGCAACCTCAGAACACCCTTCAGGTAAGGCACAAGGGGTGATTTAAAACCTTCTCCTATCAAATAAAGAGCACGCGATGAATGCAGAAGCAAGGAAATGATTAGTATTGCTGAAGAGATCTTGCCATTTCACTCCTGAAACCTCCAGCTTCTTATTTGATTGTCAAATTAGGTCTAGGCAGCTTCAGCCGAAACATGCTTTGTGCTTGTGCTCCAAACATCAAGTACATGTAACTAAATCCACCACTTAAAAAAAATTCCTGATGCTTTCAGCTAAAAGTATAATCACAGTGCATCTGGCATTTAAATAAAATAACCATTAGCACAGGAAACACCCAGCATAAAAGTACTGGGCCAAGCAAAGACAGATGAATACGGAGAAGCAGCATGGGACTGGATTTAATGCCATGTTTACCAGGGATCCGCTGTGCTGAGAAATGCAGAGAACTTCCTGTGGCAGGCCGAGCTCAGTTACAGGATTAAAAATGCAGGCTATGACTAAAACTGGAGATTTAATTATCTGGCTTAATTGGACAAGGAGGAAAAACAGCTCCAATATAAGCTGTGTGCTTCTAGAAGGCAGCAGACTACTTTCACAAAAGCTGGGACACCTGCCGTGCTGTTAAGGGCTGAAGGGTTTTTTGTATTTCCCATTAAAACACACGGGTACCTATTCGTTAACTGGAGCAAGGGAAATGGTCACTGGAATTTAGGAGAAACACGTTACTCGAGATGAATTAGATTAAACTATACCAAGCCTACAGATTAGCGTGAATTAGCCGCTACCGTCAGCAAGTCCTGGCAATGCTTCGACCCACAATCAGTGAACAACTCCATAAGATTTCAAGTCATGTTCACAATTATTAACCAAATCACATACACAACTGGCACTGGCAGACACTAACCAATCGTACAAAAATTATCCTCCTCAAAGCAGGCATTATGCCCAACCCTACCACTGACTCACGAAATGCCCTGCAGCAGGTCATTTGATGTCTTTGTGCCTCAATAAAATAAGAATAATACTTTCTCGCCTTCATACTAATTGCCACTTAAGATCTATAGATGAGAAACTCTATGGAAGTGATTACTAATAAATCACATCGTGATATTCAGAGGCCCAAATTCACTCTGCTCATCACTCAGTAGTGAATAAGAGCAGTTTCCTCTTCATGGAGTTTAATCCCTCTTGTTGTGGCTATTTTACCAACAGCCACACTTACTTTCACGGTCCTGCACGGTTTCTGTGATGCCCCTCTGCCCATCACACACCATCACAACAAGCCTTGGCCATGGTTTCCACAACAGCAATGGACTCCCAGCCCAGGCTGCTCCAGGTTTTGTGGGTCCCTGCAGTGGGATCCCACACGTACATGGGCTTTCTCATGGCCCTGGAGTCACAAGGTAAGAAACAAGCATTTCAACAGCAAACCACTCTTGGCTGGCATCCCTTCCCACATGCTGCACTGGTTTACCTAAGGCTTAACACATCCCCAGGCACCACTCTGGTCACCAGCAGCATCCCTGTTGTGTCATGGAGAAACCTGCAATGGGACTGATGTGACCACCCAGGGCCATACACCAAATCCATGAGGAGCTAAGGCCAGAGGTGGGATTAGGACAACGTCCATCAGTGACACTGTGGTGCTGTGTTTCATGTTCCCATCCACATGGCAGCACCAGCGACCCAGGGAAGTGATGCAATTAAAAAGCAACCTGGGAACATTGCAAGGACGATCCGTTTTCAACAGCATTGCATCTGTGACCTGCTTCACCATGGGCCCACGCAAATACTGGTGAAAAGTATTTCCTTTTTTAAAGCTTTGGAGGCTTTAGGAGAAACACCACGTGCCAATCTGCTCCTGAGTTTCTACAGAAAAATAATAAGTATGCAAACAGGCCCGAATATTGCCTTAGCCAAACAAGTGTTCTCCCACTTGTTGTGCCTGTGAAGATGAATCACTGCCTTCTGCAAGCTGTAATTTACTGGGAGGACACCAACCAGCTCTTTGTGGTAGGCAGGTGAAACCAATGCCTCCCCACTTAATTGCCTGTTTTTCTTCAAACTCAAACCTGGTTGACGAGGAAGATCTCCCATGGATTACCAAACCCAGAGGACTGATTTAGTAACACATCGTCCCTGGCTGAGAGATTCCCCCAGTGAGAAACAGACACCTCTGAGGAGCTCCTTAAATTCGAAGGCTTTGGTTCATTCACATTCTTAACTGATATGAATGATCTGATTCCCAAAAAATAAGATCTTGTCTTGGCCAAGAAAACCTGTATTGCCAAAGGTTTCAACACGCGCTGAGAAGGCATGAGTCAGATCAGATGCAACAAAGGAGCATCAACAGCTAATTAATAGGATGCATCTAAGCTTCCCTCTCATAAAAAAAAATAATTAAAAAAACTCTATTCAGGCTTTAACAATGTCTTCACTAACAATTATCCATGAGCAAGTGCTCTTACCATAGAAAGTTGGGCATCACCTCCTCCAACCATTCTATTTTTATTTTTTGAATTAAAGAGTGGCCACAAGGGCTCCCCGGCACGCAAACTCTGTTGCACATACATGCGTGACTGGTCCGGCACACCCAAAGATCACCTCACCAATCAGACCTGCAGGGAATTTGGTCTAAGAACACAGAGTTCAGGAATGACAAAAGCAGGTACAGGCATGAGACCAGCACTGAGGTTCCCAGTGCTACCACAAGGCCACTGGCACCGAGCATCTGCTGCAGAGCAGTTCGGATGCCTTGGAAAACACAGAGTGTGCCCAGGCTACACAGGGAAGTTACCCTGTAAAACATCCGTGGTGCTAGGACACAGCAGAACTGTGCCTTATTTCCTACACTGTAAGAGATAAAAAGCACTTCCTTGTTTTAATGTCAACATCTTGTTAATTTGCCATGAACAATCAGGTACTGTAAAGCTGAGAGAAAGACAGACAGATATCTGAACTGCTTATGGTAGTAAGCAGAGGGAGTAAAGGAGAAACAAATCCCACCTCAGAATTTGGACCAAGTGATTACACATCTTCACAAGGTCAGACAAAAATGAAAGAACTTACTCCTCAGACCTAATAATCTCTATTCTTGCATTCCCTATAATTTCTATCCCTTTCTCCTTATGTTCTTCCTCTGTTTCTGCTACTAATTCAGATGTTAGAAAAAAAAATATTCAAGACAATTCAGCTGAGATCAGCTAATTAATTGTATTCTCAGGGCTAGAGGAATCACGAAGGAATAGAAAATTCAGAGATGCCATTTGTCAAAGGTGCTCTGACCGTATTATTGTGTTGATACTATGAGCTTTTTGGGTGCTTCCAGCGGAGAAGCTATCAATGGAGATCCATGTTCCCACTGCAAAACAATGTCACTTACTGTAAGTACACAGTGTTAGTGTCACCATTATCATACATTTACCAAAGGAAATTAAGGGGACAAAGGAGAAAGAAGGAAAAAAAGTCTCCAAAAAACCATGCTGTCCAGACAGTAGGAAACAGTGAAAATACTGTCTCATGTATTTGGATCTGAGCCTTTCTGAATAAATTAGCATTCAGCCACTGAGGACACATGGAAGGAAACTTTACCAAGTGCCAAAAACGACTTGTCTGAAAAGAATTCAGTAAATAGATTCCAGTGTCTGACAAGTGTACTCTGCACTGAATATTATCAGAGACAGCGATACTTCTTAATCATTGGGACGGCATTTTTAAATGGTAGCTCCTACCAGTTGAAGTCCAAGAAAGATAATCTGAAGGGTTCCTCCAAGGCGAGGCAGAACCGGTCACTGTGACAGATGCTGCTGAATCAGAGTACTCAGAAGTTGTTGCGTGAACCTTATCAATGTGTTATTTATTTTCACAGACTCATTCCAGATTGTATTTCTGGCACAAGGGGTAAGATCAAGAGCATTTCTTTCAAGAGATGAAGCTAATGAGGGTAATTAACCCAACTCCTAAATATATAAGCTGTGCAGATAACAAGTCTCATTTGAATTTTGTTATTCTCGCAAAAAGCAGATGGATTGATCTGACCGGTTCCATGGGACCTTTGCCTTGCTTAAAAAGATGAATGCTCTCCCTTTAGCTACAGATCGAAAACCAGGCAAGTGGGTGTCTCTGGAAGAAAACCTAAAAGGAAAAGCTTCGGGGAGAGGACCTGCAATGAAAGCTTTTCCCTTGCTCAGATCTCCAGGCGGAATAAGGGTGGCCAAATGAAGGGAATTTCTACACCCGGGTGTTTTATTGAGCCCTCTCTCTGCCGGGTCATTGTTGTGGACAAACATGATGTTGTTTCTCATGGGGCCAGCTGAGAAAGTGGATGCCACGCATGGCCCTAGACCATGGTCAGATCAGGATCAGTGAACACAAGGAGGCAGCCAGAGCCCCGGTAATCACCAGACTCCTGGGCAGGCACCAGGCACAGCCAGCTCCTCGCTGAGGATTTACCTTGATTGCTGCAAAAGCCCTTCACTCCCTGCCATGGCCTCCTCCAGGTCCTTCACCAGGGAGACCTCACCCACACTGCAGGGACGCTTTTCCTCAAAGCAGCTGCTACCTCTAGGGGCAACAAAGGCAGCAGCTCCCAGCTGAGCAAACAAATCACTCATTTCTTCAGGTTTACAGCCAATTCAGGCCTTGCTTTGGCCTGTTCCCTGACTTTTGTTTCTTTTGCCAAGCAGCTGGCAGCTGGAGAACAGGACTGCCAACAGCTCTTGCATCAGCAGCATCTGCACCATGTACTCACCACAGGTCTCACAGAAACACACATCGCAGGGCAGAAACGCAATGGGATCTTCATCCAAAATTCTCAATTAAGACCAAGTTAGCATTGCAACCATGAGGTCTTCCAGAGCACAGGAGTTCAGAGATCAGTAGATACTGAACAGTTATACCATCCACTGCAATTCAGAGGGGAACATGAATAATGGAGTATTTCACTTATTTGAGAGGGTGAAAATAAGAGCTGGGACAATAACATAGTATTTAAGATCAGTAATGCCTGGGATTTAACCCTTTTTGTTATGGGCCAACAACCAAACAAATGGTGCATGTATATGGCCCCTATCACGATATCAACATGCAGCAAGAGAGAAGCCACGAAGTCAGAGCACAGGCATGATTTTTAATCCCAGGTGATTCACCTCAACTGGAGGCTGTTACCGGAGTCACAAGGCACGCACACACACATGTAAGTTTTTGGAGTGGTTTTCTCATGAGTATTTGCTCAGTGGCCCAACATCCTCGCTATTGTGGTAAACTCCACAGGCAGCTCTGACTGCGGTTTCACTGCCAAGACCTTCTCTAACAACAACAAAAGCCCTACCCACACAGGCATTTATGAATTATCACCAGGATTAGCATCCCATAACCTTACAAAGCATTTAAGCAAATACTTGTGATGAGTGCGGTGCTTTCCAGACTCTCAAAACCAGGGAAGTCCCACCTCCAGACACAGAATCATTTAGAATCATAGAGTCGTTTAGGCTGGAGTGTCCAGGAACTGGAACAAAGATACAGCAAAAGGCACATTCTGGAAACCAGCCCAGCAACGGGATGCAGCAGAGCTGAGCTGAAACACCCAGCCACTACATGGAAGGAGAGCTTGAGTATGCCACCAGCATAACGATGCTCCTCAAAACTGATAATTTTTTAAGAACTAGTTTCCAGGATTGGCCACATAGCTCATACCTACCTGTTCCTGGTAAACTGCAATTTCTTCCATCTCTGCAAGTCACCCACAGCACGCAGGAGAAAGGAATGGGGGAGCGTGCCTGTGTTACTGCTCATCTCTTCCAGTTAAAGCAACCCATCCCTCCACAAATCTAAAAGATTTACAGCACCCAGAGGAATCTCACATCCTGCATCACAAGATAGAAACCACTCTGAACCCACTGACTGCCGAGAAGAAATCCAAAAGCCTCATCCGCTAACAGATTTTGGCATTTGATGGGAGGCAGCAAATGGCATGCTCCCAAAGACTTCTTTATCTGCTCTCAGTACTTTTATAAATGCATCTATAGAGTTAAATTAGTATGGATGTGTTATTTTAACTGCTTCAAAATGCTTTCACTGCACATGGGAAAAAGAATCTATCATGTGGAATCCCTGCAGTTTAAATGATATTTTAAACAGAACAATACAGACTGTAATGGTATTTACCACTCGGGTGTTAGTTGGGCTGAGCAGAGGAGCAGACTGGAGCTCGGCACAGGCAGGACCTGCAGTACAGGGTGCATATCACCTCCCTCAGTGGCCATGCCATGAAAGTCTGGGTCCAGTCAGGCCTCTTTGTAGCCTGTTTCCCTTCCTCAAGCCTCCCAGTGCATGATGCCTCTCATCGTTCCTCCTTCCCCACACTATTCCATCCATCCCAAGTCCTCCTCTCAGCTCGTTTCTCACACGAAGCCCAGCAGTTATAAATCTACAGAGCTCTCTCAAAGACTACAGTTTCACAAACAACCACATCCCAGTCATTTCCTCTCTGGAGTTCTCTGGCACATCCTGTTTATTCTGCATCTCTCCTGGTTGTATTGCAAACTCTTCAGATCGAGGGCTTTCCAGAGATTTTGTGTCTACACTGCTGGAAGCATGTGGATGCTGCTACCTGGTTCAGAGATGCGAAGGTCAGAAGAGACCACTGCAAATGCCTGTCCTGGCCTTCTGCACAACACTCAAACTCCAGAAGACGACTTCTGCGTGAAGACCCCAGCAGTCCCAGTGGAGGTACACTGGTACACTGCTAAAATACAACAACACTGTTTTATTTTGCATTTTCTCCTCGTTCAGCATGTTTCTGTCCTTCATACTCAAATCCTTCCAGTATTTTCAGCAACTAGCCTGATGTTCGAATTTTAGGGTATGTTCTAATGCATGCACGTACCTCACTTCTGTGACCTCTGCACTAAGTCAGTTGTCGTTAATTACTTGTTATGCTTTGCATTTGCCCAGTTCATATTTAATGAACTTGTTCTGAGATAAGATTCGTCCAAGAAAATGGAACCGTAATATAAACCATGGAGTTAGGGTCCTGAATTTAAGAAAGTACGTCTGTAAAAGATTAAACAACTGAAATGATCTGAGAACAGAGTGAAGCGAGAGAATGAGCTGATGGCATTTGCTGGTATGCAAGGTATTTTTGTGTTAAAAACATATATACAAAAAACCTTTCATGCACTCTGAATTACCTGTATTAACTTTAATGTGCCACATGCTATAAAATGATCATCTTCCGAAGAAAAAAAGAAAAAAAAAAAAGATTAAATTCCTTTGAGCCAAGTATTAAAAGCATTCTTAAAGCAAACAGACACACAAGGAATTCTCACAAAAGATCTGTTTCTCATCTGTCCAAAAATGTATTGGCTTCAGCTAAAAGTCAATCAATCAATACCCAAAGAATAAAAAATAATATTTTTTTTTTAAAAAAAAACTTCTCTCCAGTTATAAATTTTTCTTTAACTACAATCATCTGGCAGTGGAGTATCACTGACCTAACTTTACGAGCATCTGTCAGCTGCTGATGGCCACAGGGCTGTCAGGAGAAGAAAACAGCAATGTTTTGCTCATATACTGAGCAGAGACCAGAAGTGACCCACCACAAATCACACAGCAAGCATCACAGTCTGGAGAAAAAATAAATAGCCAGAGAAAACAAATGGACAGGAAGGCTCAGTGCCTGCCCTACACACTGCACGGTGTGCCCAGAGCTCCTGGAGGCTTCAGGGACCACAAGGATAAGTGCGACAGCTGCTCCATCACCACCAGGCAGTTACTCGTGATTCTCAGATTTCATTATTTCTTCTAAAAAGTGAGATTACCCCACCTATACACAGCGTTTCCATGAATGTGGCATCACGTGAGGCATTATACAAGAACAGAAGTGCTTCCTCAATTTTCTTTTAATTGCCATGACAACTCTGTTTATTTGGATTTAAACACCACCCTGGGATGTTTATAATGCAAACAGCACAACATAATGAGGCAGAACGGGAAAGGGAGAACCAGCGAGACACTCATTTGGCTAACTTTTGTCCAAACCTGGTAATGCAAAATAACCCAGTGTCAACAGCCATCACAGGAAGTACGGGGGGATTAAGGACCAAACCACAGCAAACATTTCTTGCCGTTTCCGTTTTTTCAGCAGGAGCAGCAATCATCTCGCAGCTCCAGTGGCTGGGAAACCGGAGAGGGCTCTACCACCCGGCCCAGCTGTCTCCGTGCGTTTCCACCTGCATTTGGCAACGGGATTTTAATTTGCGTCATCACCCGCCTCACATGTGCGTTTCCAGGGCTCGCTGAAGACACGCTGATTAACTGAAGATGTCCTGTGCTCCGGGTAACAATTGTGCTTCCAACTGTGCTCATAAATATGAATTATTAAACAGCTTCACAGGACACTGCTTGTACTCACAGCACATCAAGAGCGCAGGATCCCAACCCCACCAGGCAGGCAGCACTGCCAGCTTCCACTGGACTTAGGATTCAGCCCCAGTGCAGAAAAAAGAAAGGAAAAAAATAAAACAAATAACCTAATTTACAGTCCTGCCGTGGTTCTGATGAAGAACTGAGCAATTGTTTTCAGACACAATAAGCAATTGTTCAAGGAAAGCCACTGAAATCAAGAGAACAAGATCCTGCAGCCCATCTCAGAGACTTCCCAGAAGCGTGGAAAACCGTCTGGCTCCACCAGGAGTTTCTGCCGCCCCGCTGGCAATGCTGCGACCCCGGCTGGCAGGCAGAGCACTGAGCAGACACAGAAACTGGGACGGGCTTTTCATGACGTCTGCATTTTCGGGATCAGCCCCACGGTGCACAGACCCGTGACATTTGG
The DNA here is from genome assembly GCA_011075105.1 of Heteronetta atricapilla. NCBI lineage: Eukaryota > Metazoa > Chordata > Aves > Anseriformes > Anatidae > Heteronetta > Heteronetta atricapilla. Next base: position 11,639,057 of record CM021763.1, read on the forward strand.
CACAGGAGCGCTTCTCGTGGGCTGCTCCATGCGGACACCTTTCTGCTGCAGTAGTCTCCAGAGCCCCCAGCTTCACGTTGGGTTTCTCATACACCTCTTCTCAGCTAGGCATGCTTTTTACAGCTAACACACACAGTTTTACTAACCCAAATGTGCTACACAAGCAGAACAGCTCTAACCCCCAAGCAAGAACCAATTTACCTGCATTTTTTTTCTAAAATTACCATTACAAGGAGACTGCTTTGACTTAAAAACTCTGAAGGCAAAATGAGTTTTGCTCTGTTTTGTTTTCTCCAGAGTGGCATGGAGAATAGGCGGAGCAAAGATTAGCTAATTAGCTAATCGCCTTAGGCACTCTCCTTCTGTGGGACTGGCTACCAGCGGCTTCTAGGTTAGCTTCAACTTCTCCACGTTTTCAGTAGAGGATGTCTGTCCCACCCGTTCTGGCGATTTTTACTGCCTTGGAAGAGCTGAAAAGCTATTTTGCAAGCACACCAGACTGGGAACACTATGAGAGGTCTGGTGGGGTCCAGTCTGTGGCAAACACACTCTCGTACAGCCTCTCTATTAAACTGGATTGAGCCATGCAAAGCTTACAAGCCTCCATATAAACCCCCACAGATGCTACCCACCCCCAACAAGGAAAGGAAACAGTCTGTTCAGGGGACCCTCCCACCCCCAGTGGAGAAGAATGGATGCTGGATAGTCTCCAAAGAAGCCAACAAACATGGGAAGTCCCCAGTTTGGGATTCCAGCAGCCCATGGGGACAGAGAGCAGCCACTGCTCCATGCAGAGCAGACACCCCAGAAGCGCCCGGAGATCCGAGAGGCACAAAGTCCAGCCTCACAACTGCTAAGCCTTACTTGCTTAACCACCCACACAAAACCAGTTTTGTTAGGACTTCATGGTGAGGCGAGTCATACAGGCCACAGCCAAAAGTCTAAAAACAGCATCAGGGTGGGGATTTTTCCTTTTTTTTTAAATTTTATTTTATTTCAGAACTGAAGTACTGCAGAAGCCTTTTTTGACACAGAAAACTAAGTTTCCTCAGAAGATAATATGCTTAAAAGGGTCTTCACAACTAACATAACATCCACGGGTGTGTAACAAACACCATTAACCTCTGAAGTGTCTTATGGGGACCAGTCAGACGTGGACCAGCAATAAATCACAGAAGCCCTTTCCGAGGGAAGCAACACCTCTGGCTGTGTCTGTACTACAAACGCAGAGGTTAGACCTGCGTGCACGTTAAACCACTTCTCCCATGAACCACACCAAAAGTTCTGAGCACAGTGTATTTTGCTTCAGTACCATTCCTGCAGAACATGGTAGGGTAATCTCGTTTAACCCTTTGTGCCAACATCTGTATAGTCTCCATCACTGCACTGGGATCTGCAAAGAGTGTGACCTGGCTCAGTGCTCCCGGTGCTCCCGGGATCAATTACCACTTCATACACCAGTGGTCCTTTACCGAGCCGTGAATGTCCTCCAGCCTATCATAACGTCAGTCCTGCACTTTAGGAGTCTGATCTTTGAAAATTAGCTATTTTAGCTATTTGGCAAGTTTTACTGGAAAAAAAAGGAAGTTCATCCTAGTCACAGTGTTGTGAATACATCCAGCTTCCATTCACTATACTGCCACTGCAGTGGCTGCTAGACATTTTAAGTTATGTGATTAAAAAGAAAGAGTGATGGTAATTGTGCACTAGAAATATGCTCTCATCTGTCACTTCTCTTTGAAAATAATGAGCTCTCTTCCTTGTTACATTCCCTGCAATACATCTTCAGAGAAGCCTTATAGAGATTAATGCTCAATTGCCGTAAATGAGCTTAGCTTTATTTATTCTGAGGATCTGGCCCCAAAGTCCCAATAAGCCATAGCTCCACCACCCTTAATAAAGGAAAATCCTATACTGGAGTTAAGACAGAACTTTGGCCTTGTGTCTTACCCGTAAATTCAGCGACGGAGATTTGGCATGTTTTATATCAACAAGCCATGCCTAAGTGTGTACTTTAAATGAGGATAAGATACGAGACAGCAAACACTATAAATCTGAACACGATAAGACAAATTCAATGCTTCCGGTGCTCATCTTCAGCTCTGCTGCGTCTTCCCCGTGCGTGCCAATGGGACCATTAACTTCACCCGCGTTCAGGCTGAACATCACGGGAAGCTCATTCATGGCAGTGTCAGCATTTGAAATATTTGATTCTTGAGCGGCAGATCCGTGGTGGAGACTCCGGGGAAGGGAGGCACAGCACGCACAGCGGGGCCATCTGGGTCCCCGCAGCACACCAGGCTCTGGGGAAGTGAACCATGCCACGAGGAGGAAGACCTCGGGGAGAAAGCAAGTGTGTTCTCAGAAACCACTGTGATTTCAGTCATCTGTTTTGAAACTGCAAGTGCTGTAAAGTGACAACACGCGAGCCACAACCACATGTTGGAGAGTTTGTTTTAAATCACGGGGTCAAAATAAGAGCCCATTATAACTCCGGTTAACATTCCCGGGCTGGTATGCAGCGACGCAGCCCACGCAATGCTACAGCTGGAGTGGCGAGGTCTTGAAAGCCATGTCCAAGGGATATGAGAAAACACCAGAACCAAAAACAGGGACAATGCCAGAGGTCTCTCAAAGGCTGGTGAAATCCTCCCCACCAGCCTTTCCTCTTCCCATCACCATTTACACTCCAGCTGCATCCAGGCGTCAGGACAAAAACTGGCTCACTGCTTGGGAAGGATTTTTTTGCACAGGCTTCATGGTTGAGCAGATCTAAGGCTGTGGCTAAAGCCTCTTACGCTGGCCACCCAGCGTACAAATGTTCCCTTAAATAACCCCTGTTGAGAACTGGGGTTTCCACACCTCCACGGAAAGTATTTGGACTTCAAACAGAACATTTTCTTACCTAAGCAATAAAAAGCCTCTACCATGCAACTTAAATGGATCAGCTTTTATGGCTCCAAGGAGAAAAAAATAAAAATAACGAAATACAGACTGATGCACATTTAAACAGTAATCCACCCAATAATAGGCTGCCCCATGACTTTAACAGGGATTCCATGAACCCGACCCTCACATCCCAATCAGCAAAGACATGCAGATTAGCAGCAGGGAGCAGATGTCAGGCACGAAAGAAAATACTACCTTTAGATTATTCTTTAGCAGAAACATATATATATATAACGGTTGAAGACAGACTCCTCCCCACGTACTAATACAAGTACAAAACTCCAAAGTGTCTCTTCAAGTACACACTCTCAGAGTAAACTGTCACATATGAGTTTGTGTGACTGGACGGCAAATGTTCTTCATTTCCAAACCAGGTCGCCTGTACACTCACTGTCTCAGCTGAGCATCTTGCAGATGCCACTGAGCTCCTAAGCTCCCACGGAGCCATCAGGCAAGGCTTGTTTGCTCACTTTACCAGCTAGTATTCTCCAGGTGAGCTTTAAAGCTGCTGAACAAAGGCAACATAGCAGTTAAGAGCAGATTTGGAGCACCTGATGGCCTTACGCAGACACTGATTTAAGTGAACATCGTGCAAGAACAGACTACGCTCTCTGAAACACATGTGCATTCTTGAAATGTATTAAGCTAATGCCCTAGATCTGTCACCTTCTCCATTAATAATTCAGATTATTGGCCATTTTAGGCATATACAATGAATGCTTCCAAAATCTGTGTGGTGTTTTTTGTTGTTTTTGTTTTGTTTTTTCCTCCAAATGACCCACTTGGTATATTGGCTGTTTTGTAGAAAGGGCTGCAAGTTTGCTCAAAGCACAGGGAGATCACAGTGCACCTCTCTGACCTGGAGATGGGCTTGGATGAGGTGCATGGAAATGGGCCTATTGTGGTCTTCTGGCTCTAGCGATCGAGCAGGGCACAGAGGAAGCTTTTTAAGACCATTTCTGGCAGAGAGCACACTCTGATAAGCAAGTGAGACAGTGACAATACTATTTCAGTCATGTCTACAATGCCCAGAGCTGACAGAGTTGATATTTTGCAGCTCTGGTCATTCCTACAGCTATTAAGAGTACAAATGAAAAATGCCATCTTCACTTTACATTCAAATCACCGGTTTCACGTATCTATAATTTTTCATTAATTTTTCTGAAACGAACAAAAACCTTCTCCAGGAACTGTTACGAGTCGATAATAACAGAATACAAAGAGAGAGAACACAAAGCCATTTTTCACCCACCAAGAGGAAATATTTAAGATCACTGCTCTGACACATGTGTGCTCATTGCCAACACCCTGCACACAGAGTGCTTGCCTGCAGCCCAGCTCGACAATCCACCCTGTTTACCATTTAGGACACACGTTAGAGCCAAACCGAGTCCCACCTCCCAAAATCCAGAAGAAGAGCAGCTTGTGCAGATGGTGAAATTCTGGTGAGAAAGACAAACTATAAACAAATTTCCTAAAAGCTGTGCCTTGGGACAGTCTTATCTAACAATTTCACTAATTCCCTTGGTAGGGAAAGTAGGGGAGTACAAATGAAATCTGCAGAAAGCAGACTGCTGGGAAAGTTTGTCAACTCAAGAGGATGCACAGAAGTTTATTCAGAACATCTGAGGACTAAAACAACTGATGGGAGGCACAGCTAATAATCAAGCCAAGTGCAGTCATGCACTCTGGGATTAAAGAAATATGTTCTGCAGCTTGGGAGCTTAACAGCTGGAAATGACACAGAAAGACTTAGGTGGTTTTGTGGCTCACAGCAAGACCATAAAAAAGTTGCATGTTGCCTGAGGTCTCGGTAGGGCACAGGAAAATATACAAGACACCAGCAAGATCCCAGCTGGAACAATGTGTGATTTCAGGTTACTGAGTTCAGGAAAGGTTAAGTGAGAGTGGAAAAGGCAAGAAAAGGTCGGTAAGATGACCTCTCTCACGAGACAAAAAGAAGTTGGCTTTGCTACTGGAGCAAAAGGAAGGCTTTCTTTGAAGGAGAAACGGAAAGATAAAGCAGTATAAGCCAGCCATAAAGAGGTTTAGGATGGAATTTGAAAAAAGGCTTATATCCACCAAAATAATGCAAGCTGAGCAAAGCTTGCCAAAAGACAAAATGAGGCAGGAGATTGATTGTTTCAGTGCAAGAAAATCAACAGTGTGGTTGCCTGAGATAGCCCAAAACAAGGCCAGCCATGGAAGAGGTCCAGAGCCAACGCTGGTAACACAGCTCCACGCCACATGCAGCCTACAAGCCCAGAGACCAAGGTGTGGGAGCTCCACTGCTACCCCAAAACCTGCCAGACCTTCTCTCACCTTGCAGCCAGGTCTTGTGCCATCACCAGACTTCGGGCATACAGAGAGCCCAGACACACATACAGACTGGCTTCCTGAGTCACTGCACACTGAAAAAGTGAACTTTTCCCCAGAAAACTTGAGGTTATGCTCTAACCAAGGCCAAGGAAGGAAAACTGGTGAAGGGCATGGCAGTCCATTTGAAATGGCTGGGGATGGAAGAAAAACACTGCTAAAGGAAAGGAAAAGGGTGAGGTTCCAGAGGGAAGAGATAAGACTATTACTGCTGAAGGCTTTAAAAACCATCACCATGATAGCAAGCAATTCACTATCACGGCTGAATTCCCCCACTAGTCCCCGATATTACCTAAGAAAATTAACAGTACAGGCAGGTGCAAACAAGGACCATTTACAATCATGTTCTTCCAAATTAAACCCTGTTTCAGTGGAAAAACATGAAGTCAAAAAGGTGATGGGGGGAGAGGGGGGCGAGGAGAAGGAAAACATAGGCTAATTAATGTCAATCACTGTAAAAAACCATGACGGATGCTTTTGACACAACCCTTCAAGACAGCGCTTCTGCAGACAGCCAAGTGAGCGTGAGAAGGGTGCAGGAGAGCAAGCAGAGGGTGCCTGAATGCCCACACAATGCAAAGCCATTTTGCTTCAATATATACATGCAAACACCATGCCAGATGTTGCAGGAGAGACTTATGGATGTTTATGCCTTCAGTACGATCTCAACGGAGAAGGCTTAAAATGTAGGAGGATAAATAGAAACTAGACTCCAAATGACTTGCACGCACAACTGCTGCTAATAACTGTACCTGTGTGATGAAGGAGGACCACCCCAACACGCTTTTCTTCTGGGCCACCTTCCCCATCTGATTTAGAAAAGCCACAAACGGCACTATCAACTCATTTCAGGTTTCCCCCCTGGAACTCTCTAGCCATGAATAAAAAAGGAGTCAATAGCCAAAAGTTAATAGAAAGATAAATGCTCAGTTTCCCTCTGTCCTTTGACCGCAATCTGTTGCTTTCATTTTGCTGCAATTTTGAGACTAGAATACCTGACACCCCCTTCCTCAGACTTCATCACACTACAACAGTCAATTTCCTACTCTTAACGAAGCACTGGCCAGAGGCTGTGGTCAGCAATGGCACTGCATAGCGGAAACAGCTCTTACATTATGGGTCTTGAAATCTGCATTAAATTAAAAGCAGTTGTAAAAAGCGTCCTTAAACTACCAGCATGTGTCCCCATGTCCCCCAAGTGCTCTCCTGCAATTCACCTACAATGCAAACAACAGCCTTTGGCCGACGTCGTGCTTGTTTTTAAAGGGCAGCTGAGCTCATGGAAGACAATATAACACGTATTTTTCCCTTTTCCTCCAGGAGCACCCTGGCTGCTCAGCCAGCTGCTGCACTTTGCAGGCAGCTGGACTCTCTTAAATTTTAGTTTTAATGGCGAAACTAACTTTTCAGCCCTGAACCAGATTCCAGTTCAGCTTTCTGCATCTCTAACAGCTGTTTCTGGAAGGCTGCTCAAGTACCACGGCTGAGTGGCGGCTTCTTTAGAAGTTCCTCCCCTGGAGGATAACTTCAGAAACCATCTTGGCTGGTCTCAGCTTCTCCTTTAGAAGCCGGACTGGAAGGCGCTTCATGGGTTTTTAAGTAAAAGCAATGCTTTAAAAGGATTGCAGCAGCCGGACTTAAGGCATGAGACCCTGTTTGCCTTTATCCACAGCTTAAAACAGAGCCTACAGCTAGGAGAGAACAGTCACATTCCTGTAGGCTGGTGTAAATCATAAATAATTTCATTTAAGTCCAGCTGGAGACAGCAGCCTGAAGAGAGGCTTCCCTCTGAAGCCCCAGTGGCACCTCAAGCAGCCAGAAGACATTTCTGTAAGGACACATGGACATTTGCTCTGCAAGATGCAGATGCTGGGGTCTCAGCCCTCACTGCAGTTCTTTTACCACCCCTTAAACTCCTGCAAAACAGCGTGTATGAATTAGGTCTCTGCACCCAACAGAAGAGGAGCTTCCCACTGCAGCCCCAGTTCCGGCTGAGGACGCTGGCTGCAGCTGAGGCTGCCAGCAGGGGCTGAGCAGAGCCGAGCGCAGCTTCCCCGCGTGGACCAGACACCCGGCTCCGTCCCTGAGGATCAAGCTCTGATTCAGCTCAGCACTCGTTATTCCTCCCTTCAGCAACTTGCAGCCAGCCAGCAAGACCAGAAAGCTTTCTTTACGTCAAAGGTGTCATTTAAGCAGGAACAGAGCGTAACACAACTGCGCCAAGCAAACAAACTCAATCTACCTACCTCGGCTCATTTCCCCTTCCAGCAGGCACTTTACAGAGATTTTCCTTTGCTGCCTCTTGCAGATGCATCCATCTCCCTAGAGAACCATTTCTCTATCCCATCCACAGCCCTTTCTCACTCTTTTGTCCTCGCTCTGCTCTTCCAACGCCAGCAGGGGGAATTCACCAGTTTCATCTTCAAAAACCTCCCACGCCACCGCTGGCTCTTGTTGGACAGGTGGTGCCTGGTGGTTCCCACCACTGCCGTTTTACTTTTTGTCCTTATTTTGTGAACAACATGAAAACACCGAGGTGATGCGTAAAGCATTTCTATACCCTGCTCAGCTTTATTCCCAGAAGGATTAACTTCTCATTATTGAAGAAAGCAACTTTTCCCAGTTTCTTATCAGTTGGCTCTTCACCAGCCAAGCAAGGGAAGTGGCTTACACAGGAGATGCCACTTCACAAACAGCAGTCAACAAACAAATCCATTCCGTACCCAAACTGGAAAGGCATGAGCATCAGCTCAGCACATCACACTTATCTCTAGGTCACCGGTCAAGACCTGTGGAATCAAGAAGTCGCTTTCAATAAATATTTTCACATTGAAGAATCTGGGAAAGAGCCAGAAACTCCAGCCAGTTGGATGAATACCCAGTACAAGCCAAGCAGTCCCTTATGGTTATCTTGTGTCTGGAAGCTGGCCTCTTAGCAAGTCATTTACATCTCATGCTCATTCATGTTTTAAACATCTCTTTTAAAAGCCGTTTCCTACAAGACTGTGTGTTTAAGGATCTCCATAACTTTACTCTAGCTGCTACATCCCCCTCCCCTCTGCTCTTTCAGCTTTGACCTAGAAGAGCACAAGAGCTATAACGGGATCAGTCCACCTCAAAAACATCCTGTCCCCGAAAGAGGAAGGTCAGCGCTCAAAGACACAGGGCAAAGGTCCTTTGCCTGGTGGAGTTACCCTCTCCTCAAACTGCGAGATCATCTGTGAACAACCAGAGCAAAAGCTGACCCTGCTAAAGCATTCCTGAACTGTCCTGGATTACGGACAAGAACTTGAAAATGTGTTTCCTTCCTGCCCAGTAGGGTGAGATTCCTGCCCCTCTCCCCAACTCCTGTGTCAGCAACATCAGCGCTGCCCAGTTCCTTTCCCTGCTCACCAGCAGCTGCTGGGATTTACAGATACATTCCCTGTGTGTTTTGTACAGGCTCATGCCAGTACTTGGAAGCCGCACCACAGTTTGTTGAGACAAAAGGTCAAATTCTGCAAGTTATTGCAAATCTTCAGCGCCAGCAGAATTCACCCAGAGCCAAGAGCTTCTCCATAGTGTAGGAAGTGCTTAAGATGCTGCGGGACAAATCAAGCAAACTGTGCCGACAGGAACCCCAGCCTCCAGCAAGCAATGCTAGCAGCTATGCAAGCAGCCTTCCCCTCACTGTGTTACTCAACTTGTGTTTCACGCTGGCAGCAGTAGACTCAGTCCATCTTCTGTTGTCAGGAGGAGTGCCGTGGGCATGCCATGCCCCAGGCCAGCAGTCTTGGACCAGCTCACCCCAGCACAGGGCTGAGCAAACACAGCCAGGCTCTGTCCTGTGCAGGCCTAGGAGCAGCAAAACCACTTTCTAATGCTCAATACAAGCTACGTGGATCAACTTTGCCTGAGTAGGCTCTGCTCTGAGACAGCCTGGTGTGCTACAACCACCTCCCCACGACCAGAAGCCCTGGAGATGCCTCCCTTGGGACCAAGGCTGGGTTCCAAAGGAGAATCGTTTCTGCACACCTCAGTTCTCTACAACTCCGAAAAATGGACCACGACCCGTGCCAGCTTTTGGCTCCAGTGACAGGTCGCTGTCAACATCCACAGAGCACTCTGCACGAAGGGGAGCACTTCCCCAGCACCCAGGGTTAAGCTCTCTTCCACTTAACTACATTTTGGCCTACAACAATGGAATTCCACCGTGTGTTTTAACTGAACGTACTATTCCTCATTAGCAGTCTCAGGCTGTTACAAGCCTCTAGCCCAGAGAAACACTCAGTGCATTTACTCCAGGACTGACAGCCCTCCTACCACAAGCAAAGCGTTTCCTTTCCATCAGGGCAGAGGTAGTGAGCCCTGCTCCAGGGCTGCGCAGCCCCTCACAGGCAGCCTGGGCTTCGCTGCAAACCAGAGCTCTCTGCCCGAGCCACAGCTACCCCGGGGCAAGGGCTGGAGGATGGGAAGGACAGGGAAGAGGAAAAGCGACAGGACTACAAGGAAACACATCTCAGCCTGATGTGAATGAAACCATGCATGCGTATGTACACGAACTGAAGGCATATTCAGATGACCCCAACTTCCCTAGAGCCCGTGCAACCAGCGTTTTCATGAGGCTGGCTGCAAGCAGCTCCCCAGTTGATTCCTGTGAGGCATTCTCCATGGGCTGCTGCCTTCCCGCTGTCCTTCGTGAACATGCAGTACCCACAAAAGCATCCATTTCTGCCCACATGTGTTAAACAGGCTATCGTTTCAAGTTCTCTGCGATCACAGCTCTGCCAGGACTGTGGACTGTACCTTAAATTAACTTAGAAAACCAGCCAGGGAGAACACAACTTGACTGTCTTATCCCAGGGCTAGAAGGAAGAGAATTAAATAAAGAGAGGAGAAAAGAAAAAAAAAAAAAAAAAGCCCAAACCAGCCAACAGCTCTTTTTACACCAAATGAGCAATTTTATTAAGGAAATAACATCTAAGCAAGACATGCTGCACACACAAGTTCTGCAGCTGGGATCTCTTGCAGCTGATGTTTCTCTTGGTGGTACGTAAGGCAGAAAATAATTCAGCTCAGCTTTGGGGGCTGGTGGTGGCCACAGCAGGCACAAAGCATGGTAAAAAGCTAAAAGTAGACTTGGTAGGATATATACAGCGAATCTGCTCAAAGTTTCTTTTTTTCCCCTCTGCAGAAAACTGCAGACTTGATCTGCTTTCAGAGACATGCCAATCTTCAGCCTCGAGGGAGAGGCTCTGGATGACCAGAGAGCAGCCCTGGGCCACCACAGCCCGCCAGAGGCTCGTCTCTTCCCAGGGACAGCCCCGCTGCCAGACTCTGCACATGAGGAGGAAATTCTGCATGCACACAGGGGACACTGCCCCAGGGCAGGAAAAAATGGTGTCTATAGGAAGGGCTACATCCACTGTGACAGAGCTCCACAAACATCACTTGGGAAAATTCATCACATTTCCATTCCCTGGAAACCCTTGGAAATGTGGACTCAAAAGAGATAGTGCCGCTCAAAGACACATAGGCAGCACCTGCACCACATCATGCTGTCTTTTCAGTCCTTACCCTAGGCTAAGCCCACACTGTTTATCACCCTTTAAAAAATAACAGTGAAGCATTAAACTGCAGTGACATACACCGGTCTGTGTGGTGTTTACTGGGAAAAGCAGGACATCTGCACAGAAACAAAAAGGATCTCTTCCACTTCACATACCTGTGAGCTTCAGAAAGCTATTGCTGTGCTCCCTCCAACTGCATCTCAAGGACCAGGGTCTGAACAAAGTCTGCCACCTTCTCCTTTCCCTTTGGGGAACAGTGGATGGATGCAGAAGTTGTTAAGAGGAGGGCAGGTACCGCGGTACCACTGTCTGGTTAAGGCTGTTTTCCTTGTGCCTTCTTGCATGTGAAGTAGTTTTCCACTAAAGACAGGGCATACACAAGATCCTCCTCAAAGGAAGAATTCCCTCTGCTCATGCACGAAGTCCGTGCATAGTCATACATCTGCTAAATCACAGCAAGATCCTTCCACACTGCCACAGGTTTTCTATTTCAAGAGGATTAATAATTTGCAGACAACACACTTTCCTGACCATGCAGAAAAATCATGACATGAAGGATATATCATTAACACATTTCCAGCAAAAGATCACGCATAGAGATATATCAGGCAGGATGACTAACCCTTCCAGCAGAGCTGTATGAGGAGCGAAATATTAAATTATGGTTTTCTAAATACCATGATAATATTTAGTCACCATAAGAAACATAAGCTCTGTTCTCATGAAGAGGTGAGCACCTATTTCCCATTCGACTGGAAGCTGGATGTATCCTGCTGAATACGTTTGCAGGTCAAGCCCAGGAAGAAATGCCTTCAGCATGCATTTCACCCAAGTTTTACCAAAACCACCTGGATGTCTCCCACCTCTCCATACCCCCTCTGTGAAGGGGGATCCCCACTTTGAGCCAGGAGATGGTGCCAGAGAGACACTCCCTGAAGAAAGGGGGAGATGGGGGGCAAGTGGGAAGTAGAGAGCCTCGACTTCTGCAGTTAAGGGCGCATCCGTCAGCCTGTTACTATTAGTATGAAATGAAAACCTGTAATAATGCTTTTGGATGCAAGAAACAGCTGCATAGCTCATGAAACAGCTCTAGAAAAGTTCAGATGCCACCCACCTGACCCAGCAAACACCAGTTTCTCTTCTTGTTTAACAATTTGAGAACATTTTGGAATTAAAAGCGTGAGATACGTAGATATTTATAACAAACACACTGACCAGAGGTGTCAGGCATCAGAAGTGCTGTTAGGAGAGCGAGGAATTAACCTTTCCCATGAGAGCTGCTGTTGTTAGAGGTATTAACATGATATTTCTGAGCAGCACGGGGTCCAGTTCAGATTGCGGACGCATTCATAAAACCTAGAGTTTTGTGAGCTGAATGGCACACACAGAGAGCACACTGTTGTGCAACACAATCCTTAGACGCTTCCCATCTGCACTCCATTTCAAAGCATATTTTACTTGTTAGCTTCATTTAGAAGGTCCCCCCAGTTCCGCTGCTAGAGAGGACTCTGCCAAAACGCAGAGCTGAGCAGAAGCATTGAATTTGTATCTCCATAAAGTAAATGTGAAGTAAGAATTAAGTACGCCTATGCCCTACATGTACGAAGCCCACTAAACACCAACAGACTTTTGTTTGCTTGAGGATTAGGAGATATTTAGAGAACATGATGGCTGTGGCATTTGAACGCCACCGAAAGCTCTCCTAACCAAAAGCAAGAAATCACGATTGATTTAGGAAGTGAGAATGCAGCTCTATTTTTTGCATCCAATTGGAAGACAATATATTTCCTTTATTAAAAACCTTCGCTACACAAGCCTGCCAAGCGAAGCTCCTCCGCGGGGCTTCCAGCAACGCTTTCATTTTAAAAATCTGGTCTTCGCGTGTCCTGCGGGAAAGCATTTTGTGACTCGAGTTGCGAAGGTTTCCTCCACGAGAACTGCTGGCTGCGCCTGGACAGAGCCCTGTCCGTCCCCATGGCACAGCGCAGCCCCATCCCAAAGTTTCTGCCCTGCGCCGAGCCCCCAGCGCGCAGCCCCCGCGAACCCCTCGCCCCGCACATCCCCGCACCGCCCCGGCGGTGCAGCAGCGGAGCAGGACACCTCCGTGCCTCCCTTCCCGGCTCCCCCCAAGCCCTCCCGGTTCCCCCCCAAGCCCTCCCGGCTCCCCCCAAGCCCTCCCCGGGGCTCCGCGGCCGCCCCCCGCCGCCCGCTCCTCCGCTTCATCACCTGCCGCCGAGCCGCTGCTGCCGGCGGGGAGGCACCGCCGCCGCCTCTTCTCCTCCTCCTCCTCCTCTCCTCCTCCTCCTCCTCCTCTCCTCCTCC
>CM021763.1:11652262-11698994 GCA_011075105.1 Heteronetta atricapilla
CTCCTCCTCCTCCTCCTCTCCTCCTCCTCCTCCTCCTCTCCTCCTCCTCCTCCTCCTCCCGGTTGCGGCGCCCGGCCCCCGCTCCCCGCCCCGCAGCTCCCAGCTCCCGCAGCCGCGCACGGGAGCGCGCAGCGCCGACCCCAGCCCCGCTTCTGCGGCCCCGCGCACTTCTTCCCCCCCAGCTCACACACACCCTCCCCGACCTTTGGAAGCGTTTCCACTCGCGGCGTGCCACCACCGTTCCCCACGACCTCTCCACGCAGCTCTCTCGGGGATGTTTTCCTCCCCGGAGCGTGGCCTGATGGTGTCACAGCCAAGCGCCTTCATCCCAGGCTGTCGCGTAACATCTTGGGCATTTTTCAGGTGTGTGGCTGTCCATCTCCAGCAGACCTAACGGCGAGTCAGGTTGTACCCAATACTGCATTTTTATTTTTATTTTTTACTCATAAACTTTAAACTATACAGCTGTGGTCACGCCTGACTGCTGATGCCAGAAGTTCTGGCCACACGTTGGACACAAACCCACTGTTACAACTAAAAAAAAAATGAATTATTATAGTTGCCCACATAGTGAGCTGGCTGTAATCAAGACAAACAAGGACGAAACTCTTCCACCGAGTCCCACGCTGCATTCAGTCTGCTCACAGGCGTCCCAGCTCCCACATCGAGCACTACCCAGCACAGAAAGAACTGTCCCTCCTGTTTTTCAGGATTTTCAGTGTGATTTTCAGCCTTCCAGGAGTTTAGGAGGCAGAAGAAGCTCCTAGCTCTGTTCCTTGAAGCAAAACAGCCCCGTGTCAGCGCCCCAGCTCCCCAGGAGCACAGGTCTTCAATCAGGTGCCAAAGTGGGACCCACTGACAGTTTCCATACCTAGAGCTAACCCCAAGGGAAGCTTTCAGTCCTCAGGATGTGCCTCTCTCTGGGGCTCAGCACTCCTAACCAGGAAATGCCTCCCTTCCAGATGTGATTCACGGCCTGACATCTCCTGAGAGAAAAAAATAATAATAAAAAACCACACCTTTATTTAAAAGTGGAGAAGAGCTCAGACAGCGAGCATGGCCAGAGGAGGCTGCATCCCTCCACGGAGCAGCGCAGGGGCTGGGCAGTTCGGCCAGGATGTGGGCAGCAAGTTCAGCAGCCCCTGCTCGAGAGGAGAGGAACGCACATCGGCTGCTTCCTAGGAAAATCCGTTGCCTCCAGACTGCTCCTGCTGCAGCCCTCCCCATTGCCTTTTCTTGCAATTGTTTTCCTCTGCCCCAAAATCAATCCAAAATTAGGGAGAAGAGGTTGTCCTGAGTCCCTGCTCTAAAAAGCCATTCCTGTGCTGACCCCACAGCCTCATTAATAGAATAATGCCAGAGATGTGGAGCAGGAATAGCACAGCACCCCAGGGTGCTTCCTTTTGACTCCGTAACTATTTAGACTACGGTCATAAACAGATAAGGAACAACAGGGGTTATCCAGCACAATCCCCAGTGAGACTGAAAGGCCAGGAAGGGTCCATAAAATGTTTATCCTATGGGCTGCAAAATACGACCTAACCTTCTGTTCAAACCCATGGCCACGTCCCAGCTCGGTGACAGCAGAGCATGGCTTTCCTACGTCTCTTCAGGAGCTCACATCCATTGAAATCTCGGGGGATTCAGCCCTGCCTCTTCTCAGCTCTTCTTTTGGAGAAGATGAAGAGCATTTTAGGCACACACATGCAGCTGTGCATTTCAAAGCAATCTGTTGTGATACAAGCCAAAACAGTATTTGAGTCATATGTTTCCTTACAGATAAAGCATCGATTTACGAACACGTAGAGCAAGTCTGTCCCATAGAAAACCGGCTTCATACATATGCAAGCAACCAGGAGAACTACTTAGCCCATCCTCTAATGCCCCATAGAGCTGGGCATCAAATTACTTTCCTGCTTAAATTTCAGGAGTACAATATTCAGGATGGAGAAACTGTGGACTGATGAAACTATTTCCCACTGCAGTCAAAATAAAGATGCAGAATAACCAGCTTGATCCTTAGCTACTCAAGTTGCAGTTGCATCCTGTGACACGGCACAGTGAAAATGCCACATGGCATCTGGGGGACTACCATGACATTGGGTTCTTTATTTGATGTCTTCTTTGTACGTTCAAGTTCTTAATTCACATTTAGAAAAACAACAGTGAATGCAAATCATCTTAGAGCCATATTTGTACAAACTAAACTAAATTAAAGCCAAATCTGATAATGTGTTAGTATCAGAAGTCAGCAAGGAAGCAACTGTGAAGTGCTAGGTCTGGTCTGGAGCACCTGAAACCCCACTACATTTACGTCTACTCTCAAACATCACTTTCAAGAGCTGGAAGCACAGGAAACATTTGCTCTTTACAAGAGACATTTCCATTCTCCCAGTACTGTTGTGTCCTGGGCACCAGATGTCTGCCACCCCTGCTCACAAGGTGCAGATAAAGTCAATTACACTGTACATATCCTCAAGATCCAAGACATTTGTGGATCTGATGGGTAGCAAAATGAACATTCAGATTTAGATGAAATCCCTTTGAGAACACAATAACCGTCTACATCCAAGACCACATATAACCAGAAAAAAAAATTGATGTTCCATTTTTTCCTAAAATAAAACAACAAATTTCAGAACTCTGCCAGAAACCACAAAAATGACACAAAAGAGGGTTAAAACTGAATAGGAGTCCAGCAAGCCAAGGACTGCAAAGGCCACGTTCTGCTCCTAGCTATGCCAGTGTAAATACAAAAATCACTTCCATGACCTCTGTGTGCATCTCCCCCCATGCTTTGCTAGGTCGATTTGGTATGTTCAGGCGTTGAGCTCCCCAAGTCTCTGCAAACAGCACCTTCAAAAAGCCCCATTTCTGCACGACGCACTATTACACTACGTGACAAATGCCACAGAAAAAAACCTTTCCCTTACCAGTTCTTCTGCACACAAGAACAACAAAAGCCCTTTTAAACAAACAAACAAAAACAAACAAAAAAAGTGTTTAAGATAGTATAGGGGTTTAATAGATCTAGCACACTACTGAGCATAAACAGCTCTGGCGAGCTGAATGCAGCCAGGATCCCCAGAGCCCCCTCGGGCCCCTCTGGGACTTCCACCCTCATCCTTCCTGCTGGCTGGAAACCCTCTGCTAGTTCATGGGGTCTTCAGAAAAATGCCAGTGACCAAAAAAATCCCAGACAGCTCCAGGTTTGGTTGAAAACACCACAGGGCTTAATCTTCTGTGGGTTTTTTATACGCAAATTGCAGACAGGCCCTTGCACGAGCTATACTAGAATTATTTGTAAACACTCACTTATTCCTCCCACCATACAAATAGTAGGAAATGAGATATTTTTGAGTCATTTCATGGGGGGGTGGGGGTCTCAAGTCTTGTCCCTGCCTGCCAGGAAGTTCTTCAGTTGTGCTCCTTAGTTACAGGCGCTATAACCAGAGATGTTTTTTCCTATTACAGAAGGACCAGTTTCTCAGGCAAAATATGAAAAGGAAATCATAAGAATCAGTATTGATAACTGTTAGGAAATGTAACAGCTCAGTGTATTAATACATTCATTCATCTACATTTATTATTTTTTTAGCACTCAAAATACAGTCAGTAATTTCTAAGGCAAATACAGATGCACTGTCCTTGTCCCAGAGAGCTTATACTGTAACTTGCTATGTTATGGCTAATTGATTCTGAAAATATGAAACTTGGTAGCCTTCAAAACAGAAATTTTAAGAAAAAATATCTCCACTGGGCTGGTTTTTTAGTTTGCTTAGAGGTTTCCTTGGAGGGTGAGGTGGGACTGACTGCATTCATAATGTGCTCTCTCTGCTCCCCACGAGCTCTCTTCTGGAATACGTCTTCCAAATACGCCCCATGAACCAGAGGTTGCGCCCCATGGGCAGAGAGCCATTTGCGAACCCTCCACAGCGAGTGTCTGGTGAGCAGCCCAGTTGGAACTGATTTTATGCACTTCCAGTTTATTTACAGTCTGACCATTTTCAAAATCAATTGTATACATGAAAAAATCCCCACTTTAACAGTACGTTCCATGAAACTCCAAACTGTGATGTAATGTATCTACATTTTACTGCTCTGAACTCATTTTTATTTACTTTTTTATGTACTCATAGAGTTTATTTAGAGCTTGCTACAAATCTACGGGAGATAAAGCCTTCTCACCCAGGCAGTTCTCTAATTCAGGTATGTACTTTATAACAGAATAATACTATATCAATTAGTGCAGAACAGTGTAGGGTTTTCTGGTGTTTAGTATACTGTATTTTACTGCAAAATACAAAGCAGTAACTAAAGACTGGAGAGCAGAAAACAGCAAGATCCACTGGTACTGTTGAAATAAGAGAGTGATAACCTAGAAATCACACAGTTAAAGCTATTTGCCTATCTGCTACATTTAACACCAGCCACAGTTATTAAATCAAAAAAATCATTGAGCTGTCTTTCACCTCTCAACCCTTATTTAGTGTTTGCGTTTCTCTCAGTAGTGTCCTCTGTTTAATTTTCATTTCTGTTCACCTAATACATTCACTTGTTTACGGTGCACGGACCACGTTTGGACTCTACACAGCAATGTATTTGATCAAAACAATCTGTTATCACTGTTTGGGTTTTTTTCTTCTTTTTTTTTTTTTTTTTTTTTTTTTTTTTTTTCCAGGATGGAAACACTCATCCCAGTTTGTTTTTAGAAATGATAACTTGAGGGCCAAATTTAGAATTGGATTACCCTTTCAAAACAAAGAAAAGGGAAAAGCCCGGTTTTAGCCTCCCTTGAACTCAAAGACAACTCCCGGCAAGATCTCAATCCACTGCACAGAGCCAGACATTTTCACCCAGATAATCTTTCAGGCATCAAAAGAAAAATACTTCACAAAGATATAATATCTTAAATTATGTACTCGCCCTTAGATCTCAATTTAAATTCCATTCTTTTCCCTCCCTAAGGTGATGCCAGTTTGCTCTTAACCTTTCTCCCATATTAGGCAACTAAGACAAACTTTTCTTGCAGGGTCGGAGACCGCTCTGATTTTTTCTTACCCTGTTTGGTCCAAAGGTTACCATTTCACAAAGCATCCTAAGGCCATTTTCACTCCCAAGAAATATTTTGACAACAAGATTATTTATAACTCCGCTAAGCTCTGCTGAGTGCAAAATGTGACACGGGGTGCTCAGCAGCCTTGGGGAACGCCGCGTTCAGAGGGGTTTGTTTTCTTTGCACCAGAACAGCAATCCGAACCTTTCAGCAGCAAGGCTCTGCGCTCCCCGTACGCGGTGTACATCTCATTAGACACCTCAAGGGTCACCAGATAGGTGAAAAATGTACTTGAAACCTGCCAGCCACTAACTAGAGGCAGCAAGGTGCTGCCTGGGGTTGGGTGGGCTCTGCGCACCTCAAAGAATCATAAAGGTTGGAAAAGCCCTCCAAGATCTTCTGGTCCAACCATTCCCCTACCACCAATGTCACCACCAAACCCTGTCCCTAAGCACCACATCCAGCCTTTCCTTGAACACCCCCAGGAACAGTGACTCCACCACCTCCCTGGGCAACCCGTCCCAACACCTGGCTGCTCTTTCTGAGAATAAATGTCTCCTGCAGCTGCCTCTGTCTCTTACTCAGCTTTCCACATGTGGATCGACCACAGATCTGGCCACAGACAACCACCGCATGGCGATGCTTCAGGCAGCCTTGTCCGGCACAGCACCTCCAGGGGCTCTCCCTGCCTTCCCCCACCTTCAGCACTGGAAGTGACTTAACCAGGGGAAGTAATGAGACCCCTCCTGAGCCTGTAATACATCCCAGAAAAAGCACGAGGGAAATGAGGTGAAAGATGGGCCAGAGGAGTGGAAGGCTGGTGCCAGTTCCCAGCCCCAGCCATGAGCAAAACTGCGAGATGATGCTGGGACAGGGGAGCACGGCCAGGCCTTCTGCTGGGGGAGGCTGCCAGGAGCATACAGACCCTGAAACACACCTCCACAGGGAGATGCATTTGCAAAGTACCCGTGGGGGCATTTTACCCCTCTGCAAACACCTGGCACGATGTTTAGGCACTCCTTTTCCTGCCAGCACCCCAGCCAGTGGGGTTTTTGTAGCAGGAAGGGTTACAGAAGGTCTTTTCTCAGGAGCTAACTCCTCCTTAGCAAATACACATCCGTATCACACAGATATGTATGTGCCTGCTCACTAGGATTTCCTATCAAAGCAACATTTTTCTCTTCTCTTTAACTACAAAAACAATGTAGGTTACAGCAGAGGCTGCCCCCTCCAGCAACTTGCGCTCCACCCTGGAGGCATTTTATATTACTCTCCCCAGTGTCCTAACCCGGGACCGCAGAGACTGTTCCAAACGTGGCTTTCATTTTATGCTAGAATAGCTTCCATTAATGCGATAAGCTCCGTACCTTATGATATTCAAAGCGGAAGCCCAGATCTTGTTTGCTTTTTAAACATCACCAGCCACCACACATTTTATCTTTGCACACTTCCCAGCGCATGTCCAAATGTGCCATCCGCCCGCCACTTATTAATGATTCAAGAGCCTTCCTTAAAACATACATGAGATTTAGGAAGGACTGTGTTCCAGGAGCCTTCTGACCATTCTGTGCAGGCAGAGAGAATACTTTTTATTTTATAGACTGGATTTAATCTGCAGAAACATACTGCATCTGTTTCCAAATATTCTTTCTAAAGCCAGTTATGAAAAGCAGTGCCAGAATGTGCTCATTTCTCTTTAAGGAGGAAACCTAATTTGGATTTCTTGATCCAGATCATCTTAACACCCAGGCTCAGTTTTGCTTGCTAAAGCAATCTACAACCTCCAAGTAGTATCAACTTAATCTGCAAGGCTTCTTGCTTGGGCTGGATGGGCCTTGGTTAGAGGCTCCCACCGTGTGTCGGCAGCATCTGCTGCTGATGGCAGGTCTCAGGCATGGTGCTCATGGTGCTCACAGGCAGGATCTACCCTGAATTTGTCTTGGATTTTTCCCTAGGATATCCCTGTATCTCACTGGATCGGAGATTTATGTCTGGCCCATCACTTCATGTTAAAACTGTGGAGCTGTGGCAGTTTCTTAGGGACCTGTTTGTGGCAGCTTACTGCATTTGGCAACACCTACTGCAGGTCCCATTCTCCTTTTACGTGGTCATAAACCAAGAGTCGCCTCTTTAGTTAATCAAATTACTCTGGCATAGTACTTACACATATGGAAATCAGGAACCACTCCTATATCCTTTAATGTTTGGGATTCACCTCCTTCACCCTCAATGATTACAAAAAAGGTATGATTTTTTTTTCCTAAAGGCTAAATAACAATTTGCCTTTTGATTGTACACAATGAGAAGGGCTATTGCTAACAACAAATGATCTTCCTCAGCTTCAGGCTTTAATCTGGTAAAGTCCTAAGCCCTCCTGGGAGTCAGGAGGGGATTTTGCCATCAGTTAAAAGAAAGAAAAAGAATCAGGCCTCAGTACTTATACAGGAATGTTTCGATCAATTGGCACGCTCTAAAGGTTAAAAATCCCACTACGCAGCTGACCCGGGGAAAAATGAGAGCAGTGGTAAGTTTAAAATTTAAATATTCAATCAGACCAAGGAAGCCATTTCTCCAGGACAAAACTTGTAGGCTACTTTGATGAATGCTGCAGCAAGAGCAGGTGACTAAACGTGACTGAGATCAAAACCCTCAGCCTTTATATCAGGCTCACTTTTTTTTCTCTCACTTTCTGCATAAACTCAGTCCTCAGAAGAGGTTCCTAGCAAGTCCACAAGAAGAAGTCACTGAACACCAAGAAGAGCAGCACAGACCTATTCCCTGTGTCCATGTCTGACAGCCCCACACCCCAACGTGGACTCACTGACTCCAAAACTGGAGACCATGGCTCAAAGGGGACTGGTGTGAAGTGAGTGTGAGAGAAGGGATGCTGGTGGGCTGGGGCATTCCCAGTGCTAGCAGGTGTTCCCACTACATGAACAAGCACCTGTGAGATACATTACATCGTTATATTTAAGCCTATTTTTCTTTTTCTCACTTGCTTATCTTGATACTGACGCTGCTTCCTCCTCAGCTCAATTGCTTCCCAAGGAGCCTGCTTAAACTTGCAAGGAAGTTCTTACCAAATAACAGTCGCATTGAACAGGAAACCATTTCGTCACATTTTCCCAAAGTCCTAGAGGCCTCCTTTTTCCCCTATAAACCCACATCCCACATCTGAAGCCATCCTGCTAGGCTTTTGCACTGTTTCGGCTCTAAAAGATAAGCCGGTGAGGGTAGAATATGCTAAGTTTTATGTAACTACGTGACCTCTTGTCAGGGAGCGCTTGCTCCGAACACAAAGCTGGCAGCTCCGTCAGGCTTGGCTTTGGACCTTCTCACTTCACAGTAAACCTCAAAGTTCGTATCTGGAAATCAAACCTCAGCTGCGTGTTGGCTGCAGCACCACGACAAAAACAAGGTTTTTTTCTCAAAGCCTGCACTCGGCTCAGAAAAGGATGGTGTTCTGGCTTCCAGGCCTTGGAAAAACAGAGTCAGTTTTTCCATTCTGTCACTATTCTAGCGAAACCCTGCAGGTAAATAAGTCTCACTTGTTTACACTGACGCCTCTTGGAGACACTGGGGAAGACTGAATAATGGCTAAATTCATAACCAGGCAGGTATCTCATAAGGTAGGACTTATTTGTATTGCTCAAATGTACATCTGCAGGAACAGGTATTTCAAAGAATTTTACGAACTTTATAACCCTCCAACGGATGGGCAGGTACCTGCAAGGAAACGATCCACAGTAAGATCGAGCATTTAATAAAGTGCTTTTCCCCCAGAGAGCTCCAGCACCTGCACAAAGCAAGATGCTGTCATCACCACCCTGCCACCGCTGCCGTCACTTGATTGCAGCAGGGAGACAGGGCTTGACCAGGACCCGGTGTTTCTACAATCCACACGTGCTATCCATTAGGCCGTAAGACCTTGACAGGGGTTTGATACATAGCTTTAAGTCATACGTGGTTTAGGCAAGCATAAATTTCAAGTAAATGATTTAAAGTAGAAACATCCATGAGAGAAATGGAACGTAAAGCAGGCAATGAGCACGGGCTCACCGCAGAAAGCAACACGACCTACAAGGAAGTAGCAAATGCCACTAACACGTGAACGGGACAGAACTTCATGTGGCATTTGAGTTAGTTATGTACACTGGGCACGTGCTGGATTCTTACACCAGCTTTTGACTCTGTGTACAACAAGGCATAAAATATTTTTCTAGGAGATCCTGACTTAGCTTCACCAAGAGTAGTGCAATTCCTCAAGTGCAGTACATGGCCAGTGGTCCCAAGTGTGCTGCTGTTGAAGGTAATATAAAAGGGGAGAATATGCCTCCTCATATTCTTTGATACTATTAATGGCACTATCATTAAATGAGAGAATATCCTCAGGGCTGGAAAATCCTCAGGGAGAGGAGTATGGGAGCTGACACCTGGACATGGGATTAGTTTGCTTGGTTATTAGAGCTGGCTGAACTGTTTTAACAGATGTAGATATCTAATTTAATTACATATTAGACAAAACACTTTTGATTACTATTCAGCCAGTATGAATTAATCAATTTCTAAGTCCTCTTTCCATCACAAAATGTTTCTACTCTCTAGTGTTTTTATCTCTTTTTTTCCAAGCTATTCTGCAATCCACCTCTCTCAAGACAGATGTTTGCTGCTGTACTAACTTGCATGACTTTTTGTATGATGATGATGCCCCTTAAACTCATTTCCACAGTGCATGATTTGATTCTTGGGTCACCAGGGAAAGCATTTGAGTCACAAAATAATTCTAACAAAGCACTAAGATTCTGACTTTCTCATACACTATTTAAAACAGAGGCCATTTAAAAGCAGAGCCCTGCAGTAAACCCTTGTTGACTTTGAATTCCACGCGCCAGCCATTTGCTTCTCATCCATTTGGCATTTGTACACTTTTTAACCTTTTTTTTTTTTTCATTTCCACAGCATAACAGATGAATTATTGAAATCTGATTTATTTTAACCCTGTAGTCTATCCTGATTAAATTGGCTAGCTTACTAAACAATTTTCTGCTCTGGTGTATATATCCTCTTGCTTTCTGAATGCGGGCAATGATCTAAGAGCAGATCACAGAGGAGACAGTATTTTGTATTCCTGGGTCAGATATAGAGTAGCAGGAGGAAGTTTGGAAAGCAAACTTTCTCAATTTCCATGGAGGCCAACTGGAAGCAATTCCACTGAAGCCCACAGCGGTACCTTACTGTCAGTGATTGTTTTCCTGTGCAATAAAGCCCCTCTTTAGACCATTCTGCAGTGAGCAAGACAGCAAAAGATGAAGTTATGAACCATGGTCAATTTGCTCAGTACCTGCAGCCATGCAAGGCTGATATTTCCAGGGCTACACACATACAGATATCCCAGCTCAGAGCAAGCCAATCTCCCAGCACACCCACAGCCCCAAACATAGCTCCTTCCATCTGAAGGTAAAGAATAATCCCCCAAGATTAAGCATTAAACTGTCAGATTCAGACAGTCAGCAAGATGCAAACATGAGCCCTACACTAAGGGCCAATGAATATGTGGTCCAAACCCAAAGCTATTCATCCAATCCACGTGGCATGCGAAATGAAACCAGGAATAATTCGTTGCTGCTGATGTCTCTAAAAAAAATAGGCTTCTATCCTCCCTTTTCCCAGCAACCTAAATTTTACAAAAGCCTTATATTTCTGTCAAAACAGGGTTAAAACCACGTGAAAGGCCTGCCTTTGCAGCCACAGTAATTAAAAAAGTCATTATCACCTGTTTAATTTGTAAAGTCAACAGAACAGCAGTGTCTTCAAGACACTTAGAACTCCTGTTACGCAGAAGCAGAGGGCATATCTTGCTGTGCTACCTAAAGACTACTGGCTTTGAAGCCAATGCAACTATTGCTCTTTTTTATTCACAGGCCCTTGTTTTCAAATAGAGCTCTTTGGGGAATAAATGTTTCACTTGAATTAATTCCTCTTCCTGTTTGGGGATAAAAACAAACAAACAGGTTTATTCATTTAGAGAAGTTGGCAACTGCAGATTGCCAGTTTCTTTTTTGGAACAGGTCTTTGTCAACGAATGTCAGCCCACAAATTCAGCAAACATATGGGATTTGCAAGTTAATCCAATAAGGCTATTATGCTGATGCTCCAGAGGACTAGTCAGCATCACAAGGTGAAAGGACTCTAATTCTAAAAGGATTTCCTTAAAGCCATTTTCAAGTTGGGAAGTCAAGAGCAAATTTCCCTTTTAGTAGCGTTGGTTTGGGAGAGGGGGTTAATATAGCAATAGAGAGACAACAGGAAAGATGTTTGTGCCCATGAAAGTATGTTTCAAATTACGTATCTGAGCTTTAAGAACAGCCTTTATCCACATTTGCCATTTTTTAAACTACAGTGACTGAAAATCGGAGGCAATAGCTCTTAAGATCAACTTTTAAGGGCCAGAGTGGCACTCATACCAACTTTAGCAGCTGTTTTTATAGGGACAATTACCTCAAAGACTGGTCAGTTACTAACATCTGTCAAACAAGTAATATAATTAATGAATTCGGGAATTCCCAAATTCTGGGGAAAATAAGTTGCAACACAAACCCCTTCTGTTCCCTAGGTCATATGAACCACATTGAATTAGTATGCTCATTTCTCCTCTGCATCAGCTGCCTCTATCTTACCAACTACTATTCTCTGTTCCAACTACCATTGTAAACTACAGCAACTGGTAGCCTCGCTGTCAGAGGACTGGATCATAATCTCTCTTACAAGACTTTAAATAAGGAGCAGCTGCCGAGAGTCATTGAAGCTGCACAGACAGAAGAGTCAGGTCTCCATGAGCAGTTCCCTCCCTGCATTTCAGCATAGGCAAATCTGCCCAAAATACAAACACATTTCCGTTCTCTTTAAATGGATCAGCTACTGAACTGAACAAGCCCAAGAAACAATAACAGTTGTTAT
The DNA here is from genome assembly GCA_011075105.1 of Heteronetta atricapilla. Taxonomy (NCBI): domain Eukaryota; kingdom Metazoa; phylum Chordata; class Aves; order Anseriformes; family Anatidae; genus Heteronetta; species Heteronetta atricapilla. Next base: position 11,664,276 of record CM021763.1, read on the forward strand.
ACTGTGTATATACAAAGCCTAAAAAGCACACAGAAAAACACTTTTCACTGCTGTCTTGTGAATTCTTAGATAAGGCAGGCTAACTCCCTGGTTGACATAACCTAAAAATTGCTTAAAATATTTATATGACATTGCCCTCTAGAGGAAACTGAGAATAATCTATGTTCTAGCAGCACTTTTCTACAGGTGAAAATACGAAGCATCGTTTTCAACAGAACAATTAGCGTATTAGAAACCATCTTTGGTGAGAACTTCACACCCTGGTTTGTCTCTGTTTGCTTTCACCGTTTTCAAGACAGAATTTCCCAGACTCACTGCTCATATTCCTCATCTAGGTGCAGTGTTCAGATGGTACCACAAAGTTTACTGGTAACAAAACATCTCTGTTTATCCCTGCTCTAACAGACCAAAAAAACTCAGGCTATAAAAGTCTGGAGCACTTACTAATCCTTCAGCTATCACGGCTCAAGGAGCAGCAGGTCGATGTATATGAGGATGAGAAGCAAGACATCACTGACATTTGTTTCATCAAACAGTTGCTCTGCTGGCCTGACCCCAATCCAGTGACCAAGTAATGGAACAGGAAAACAGTCAAAATACTTTCTCTATTTAGTGACTCTTAATTTTTTTTTTTTTTTTTTTGGAAGACCAATCAGTTATCTCTAATGCCTACTAAGGAGAAGTGAAAAAACCAGACTCTGGCATCATTTTAAGCAATATAAGAGAGTCTTAGCCATCAGCAGAAGTTTCCTTCAGTCAAATTTCAACAACTCTGTTGCATTTTGAAAAAGCTTGAACCCTGATTTCTAACAAATGCTCTTACTGAAGAGACATCAGTCTGGCTGTGCTTCCTGTGTCTTGGATGCTTGAGGGTGAAATTTGCTCCTAACAATCACATTTGCCTTATTCCTGTCCTGCCTCAGTAGGTACAAGTTGATCTTCCTGAGCTGCCCCAAACCTTGTCACAGCAAAAACACTCCCTGCCGTGCCTGCCAAGTTATCTTCTTATTGGTATTCTTCTGTTAAAACCCATTTCCCTTTGGAGGCCCAGATGATCTTGCTGAGCATCATACTTTTTGTCCAGAGAAAAGTGCAAGAATGGCAATGCTAAAGAGCCCACAACTGATAGCCCATCTTAGGCTAAATCTGATAGAAAAGAGACAGAAAACCAAGTTTTCAAGGAGTATGTAATACTGCTCTGAGCCTGGGGGCAAGCGTCACATCAGATAGGAACAGCAATGAATTTTTGACAGGGAAAAAAAAAATGAAGAAAAAAAAAAAAAAAGAAAAAAAAAAAAGCATGGCCCAAAGCCATTCACAGCAGCAGTGGTCTCTGGTGTTACATGCGTGCCTCTGCTGTTCACACCTACATTTCTTATACTCATCCTCTCACTTGTGCCCATAGATGGCAGGTTCCCCCTGATGAGCAAATGCTGAGCACAGCCTCTGCCCATGGAACCGTCTCCTGCTCATCACCCCTCAACCCTCCCCGCTCCCGTCCTTCCAAAGCCCGTGACAGGGGTGAGCAGGCTTTAAGCTGCCACCACAGATAATGCCTGTAGCTCTGGGGGTCATGGCTCAGTCCCAGTGCACCTGGCAGGATCACAACCATCACACCAGCCATGCACTCCAAGCTACACAAGGTGCAATTGCATCCTGCTTGCAGAGCAGCCCCAAAACTCTTCTAGAATGGGAAGGCTGATCTGCTTAGCCCGATGCTATGAGAGAAGACATTTAAATGAAGGCTGGAGAAGCCTTTCTAGGACTCATGGCATGTTAGTCAGTAGGGGTGGAAAAGGACAACCAGCCATGTACCTCGCTGCTACCTGCTAACCTGGTTCCAGTCACCTCCTCCTCCTGCAACAGCTCGGAGCTCCTGACTCCAGGACATCACCCTTCAGCACACAGTTGCTTCTTGTGAAACTCTGGGCTCCCATGAAATGAAGAGCAGTTCACATTTACAGATTAGAAGAGACGCTGTGAATGACTGCACATTGCATATTGGCGTGTAAGGGCAGAAGCATTACAGAAAGAGCAAGAAGAACGGGCACAAAGCATTCCTTGCTCATGTTTTTGAACATCTATCTTTTCAATTATTGATGGCAGAAACGCCACGCTGTGCTGGCAAACGCACTGCTGGAGAGGCTGTGAATTTATCCTTCTGTGGTTGAAGGCCCCACCTGCTCCTTGACTGGGCAGTGGAAAAAAGTCACCCTGTTCTGTGCATTACACCAGTTTGTAAATTAGTAAGTTCTGCTGCACCCTGACTGTGCCTCCAGATGACCTTAGAGCATGGGACACTTGCAGCATGCAGGGCTAGAAATCCTACTCGGGATGGAAAAGGGCTCTTGCTGGCATTTTGGTGTCCGGTATAAATGACAAGGCACGAGGCTGAATTCACCAACCCAGACTATTCCCTCAGTAAATCAGTGGGGAAGGCAGAGCTCCCTCCCACAGAGTGGGCTTGTGCTCTGTGATTAGAGCATGGTCAGGACATCAAATTAAATGGAGATGCACAACCCCACACTTGGCAACACGGTACAGCCTTCTGTGCAGAGGTTTCATAGCTCCATGGAACAAAACAAAAACACCAAATTAAAAAAAGTTCCAGACAACCCACTCTGTAATCTCTGAAGCTTTTACACCTCCTAAGGCAACACCACCAACCTCTGTATGAGTCTTTTCAAGCCTGATGCAATCCCTCTGAAAGGAAAGCGCGCAGAGCTGGGGCTGGGGAGCATTTGCTGCAGACGACCCTGAGGATTCGCTGAATTAGTCACGTATTCCCCCTGGATCACACTTTCTACAGAGAGAGGAGAGCTCTGTTGTTCGGTGGCAACAGCGTGGGGGAAGCAGTGACAAGCACATCGCCCCCAAAGTTTTGGAACAAACATGCAAGCACACGTAGGAAATCAGCTGTTTGAATTAGTGCGAGTCTCTCTGCCCTATTTATGGTTGTTGGCTAAAACGGAGCTGAGGGAAAAAGTAAATACGATGCAAAGACAAAGAGGAAGAGGGGTTTGGAAAGCCTGTCAAGGAGGCAGTTGTAGTGGTGAGATCCTGCAAATGCCTATTGCTACCAGGGAACGGGCTGTGCCCCCACAGAGGCTGGACACGGAGCAGGGAGGTTGAGAGGGAAGGCAGAACCAGAGGGTGCAGAGGGAAGCCCATGCTCAGATTAATACAGCAAAGATGACAAACAAGCTAAATGATCTCTGCCGAGTCTGGGGATTAGTGACCTTCTGCTTAAGTCTTTTGCTCTTGAGAGAGGATTTGGGATAAAGCTCATTTCTTCAGAGCAATTTATTTCTCAACACGTGTGGCTAAGACTGCCCGTACCTTTCCTGAAGACATGAGGGAAGGGAAGAAAAACATCACTTTCATAATTTCTTAATCCTGTTATATTTTAGGGACAGGTGAGGGAATTTAATATGCAGTATGAGAGCAAAATACAGCAGCCACGCTGCAGAGGTGGCTCTGCACTCCTGTATTTAAGGCTTTCAGAGCAGAGAGAGAGACTGATGTTGTGTCTGAGAAATGATAGACTTTCGCAGGCTTCCTCTCATTTTGCACAGGCTGAGCTCACATTCACCATCTCCCTGCTCACAGAGGCTCAACTGGAGGAGAAACCCCCCAGCCAAGACCCCTCCGTGCTGCTGATTTTCCATCCCCAGGACTCAGAAGCCCCATATAGCTTGGAGGACGCATCAGCCCACGCTGCCCGTCCGTGCCCCTGATAATGAGCCACAGGTCCCAGCCTCTGTGCCCTGATCCATCACTTTGCAGCAGGAAGATTGTTAATGTGATAAAAATCAAAAATAGAGGCAACAAATTCAACTCCGCAATTGACTGGGGGCATTTTTTAGGTCAGTTGTAAGAAATCTGTTCCCTGAGATTGTATTTGGAGGCTGTGCTCTCCAGGACCACTGTGTTTGTTTTTCTCTGTGTAGTCGGTGCTGTTAATATTTTAACAAGGAGCTCCCACAGAAATGTTTGCCCCTTGGCCAAGGGCAAAGGGCCAGGATACATTTCCATTTGTTTTCCTATTAAAACAAAAATATTTTCTTATGAACATAACCAAGAGAAAGCCCTACTAACACCAGGCAAAAGAGCTGCTTACACTGAGCAGCGCTTTGTGTTGGCAGCACTTTTGCTTTGGGAAGGAGGTGAGGAAACAAAGCAAAACAGATCAGTCGATCTGTACAACCTGACGTGCCTGGGAGGTAGGAGGGTAGTAAGAGAAAGCTTTCTGCGATGGTCAGGGATAGTTTTCTTGGGGTAATTTCTCCCTGAGAAAATGCATGCATGAAGGAGGCTGCTCTGCCGAGCAGCAGGTCAATCCACAATAACTTCCCAAGAAACACGAGTCCTTCACAGGCACAGAAACCTGAAAACCTTCCCTTCCTTCATCCTGCATGCTTTCATGTGCTCTAGTGCCTGACTCCACCAAAAAATTGATTTATTGCCAAAAATTAAGCTGAGGGCCCCAGCTGGTGAGCTGAGGGAACACAGCCCAAGGCATGGTTAGTCACACCACAGATCAGCCGAGGACCAAATGAGGAGAAAATCACTTCGGTCTGCAGGGCATCATTTAAAAGTAACCCTCATTCACCATCCCCACATGCCAGTCGGAGCACCTGAAAGCATCCCACCAAGTAACACAGTGCTGCAAAATCCTCCAGGTGCTGCAGGGACAAGCATGGCCACCGAAGTGGCTATGGCGAGCACAGCCATGCTCCTGCAGCCGCAGTATCTCACCATGGCATGGCAGGAAGCTGGCCACAACGGGAGCATTGCACTGTGATATCAAAGAGTGGCTGCATTCAAGGGAGTTTTTTGTCCAGACAAGGAAACCTTTCTATTGTGGGGCTAGGAGCAAAGCAGGTTATGATTTAAAAAACAAAACAAACAAACAAACAAAAACATTCAGTTCAAATTTTGGGGGAAGGGAGAGCTCAAAAAAAAGTGCATTGAAACATCAGTTTTCAAACCTGGTGTCAAACTCTTGAGCAGCTCTAGTCAGATGTTGCAAAAAACTCCGCTCTCCGTTCCCATCTCTGCTGCTAATGTACCACACTTCATCTCCTCACAGCCAGAGCTCCCGGCACCTTCCTGAAGGTCACTGTTCAGAGCAGAATTGACCCTGAATATAGCAAGGGACTACATATTGCACTTCCAGCACCAGCAAGGACTGTTTCAATTCAGAGCCAAAGGTTTCATCCAAGCGAGTACATGGCTCGGCACGGTTATTGACTGCCGCAGGCAAGCTACACAAAGTGCTTTGCACATTTTGACACCTGTAATTTGGCTACAAGTTCAGTATCACGCTCTGTAATCAGCTGCTAACACTTACAGAGCAGCAGGATGGTGTTTGGGATATCCATATATTATGCAACTAAGAATAGCACTGACCTGTTAGGAGGACCAGGACATTACCTCCACACTCACAGCTGTCCTGGAGCATGTAGGTGTGGCGTGCAGACGCAGCAGCACTCAGGAAAGGCCTTGTCTCTTCTGGAAGTCCCTAATTTTGGTAAAGTCAAAGCTTCGCCTTCTGTACAGACACTTTAAAGCTCATTCTCCATTGCATGTCTGATTTGTGAAGATCTTTCTCAGCATCTTCAAAGATTAACTGATTTTCCCTGACATTCGGCATGCCATATCTCGTGCTGGGGTAGCAAGTCCCCCAGGACAACTGGTGGAGGAGGAAAGACTACGAAAAGGCCATGCAAAGGTACATCTGTCAAAACATTTCTCCAGCTTGTGAGTTAAAAAGAAAGCAGCCAGCTCTCTGACCATATTTCCACACATGGCAATGTTTGGCCATTTCTGAAGATGGGGAACATGATATTTTGAAGCAGTGGTTGGGTTTCCTCAATGACAAAATGATAATAGTATCTCATGTTTATACCACACTGTCATCACTTGAAATCTATCTTACTTTGCTTTCTTCAACAACAGTTTAAATTTGGAAATCTATTCAGCAGTGATTTTAAAGATTAGATGTACATAGTAGCTGTGTCCAACATTGCAGCTACGCTTGATGAAAGTCGTAATCAAATATTTCAAACTGAATGATATTCATGACAAAATAATTCTTTTGCAATCCTCCCAGGACTTCCTCAATGAAGCCTCATTCAGTCATGCTCAAGAAAGGAAGGATTCATCTGTCATCTGGAGGAATACTAACAGCCTCCCTCCAGTGAATGCGTAATAGCCCAAAATGAGAGGAGTAGTTCCAAAATACATAGGAAGTTGTTGTCTGGGGAAAAATAACCCATGTGTTTTGGAGACATAGTTATATAGACAGAAGATAAATAAATATGCAGAGTTTTGACTAACCTTTATTCAGTACTTCAATGCTGCTCATTTCCCTGCAATTGTATTTGATAGACGCACAATTTGCTAACTCTGAAGAGAGCAATCATTTTCCCTCAGTCACTAACATCACCAAAAATGCCACCACCTACATCACTCCTCTATAATATAATAATACGCTGTTAAGCAAAGACCTTTGATGATTACATTACTGCATAGTGTTTCCCTAAGTGAAAAGAAACAAAAAAGAAACAAGCTCAGCAATACTCAACCTGTTTCTACTGTTTTCATGGCAATCAGGTGGAGTTTGAATAAACTTTTATTTTTTATAAAGAAGTCAAACCAGATTCAGCTTCCCCAGCAGGGAGTGACAGATGAGTGATACCCTCCAATTTGTGCTCTTGCTGCTCTTGTGCATGGTGCCTGACCCTGTCACTGCTCTGGGAGCTGAGGACCTGGAGGCACAGGACCTGCCCCAGGCAGTGCACAATGAGCCCTCCACAAGGAACAATTTCTGCATAGCAATTCAAAAGATGGGCTAGTTGAGGTGCAAAGCTATTAGTGATCGTGGAAGACAAAAAGAAATGGATAGTTTAATTCTAAAGTTCAAGTTGCTTGAATACAAAAAAAAAAAAAAAAAAAAAAAAAAAAAAACAAAAAAAAACTCTTATTTGGGGGGATTTTTTTAAGGCGATCTGTCCGTGGCTGCCCAATCTGCTACAGCCCCAGCCATCTGTCCCTGCATCCTCTAGAGACCAGCTGCCTCCACAGGAGGGCTAGCAGGAGGGGCCACACACCTTTACCTGTCCTCTCCCTTTGTCCAGAGTATTGACTTAGCCCCTCGGCATACGGCAGGAGGGAGCTGGAGATGACCTTCGTATCAACCTGGAAGGGTTTCTCAACCAGCCAGAGAGTGATTGGGCAGACAGAAATAGAGCCAGGACTACCAGGTATCTCCATTCAGTGTGCTGTCCTGCTCTGACAACTTAAAGAACCACATGGAAAAGCCTCTCCTCCTGCCACCATAGAAGCAATACAGAAATACTCTAAGATAGCTGCTGCTTTGAAGGAGGTTTCCCAAAAGGCAAACTGATGTTGACTTTCAGCCTATTAAAAACCTATGCAATATCATCTCTGTTTTGAGCGCTCCAAAAGAGAAACCTACCAAAGGAAACCCAAAGCATCCTGGAGCAGATCAGAAGAACAAGGTGGTGTGCAGGGTTGGGACTACCACACAGATCCCAAAGAAGTAAAACCAAATGCCACACCAAGAGCACCCCCAAGGTCCCAAACTGTCACACATCAACAGCACCTTTGTCCAATAGCAGTTGAGAGTAAGTTAGGCAAGAATGCTTTGGATGCTGAAAATAAATCAGGTTTTGAGTAAGACGTCCTAAATTTTGGCCAAAATTGGATGTGGAGGACTCTAAAGCAATATCTTAAGAAGAACACTAGGCCCATACCACCAAAAAGCAGGAACTCTGCCTTTATAATGGCAAAAAATAAAAATAAAAAAAGATATCTCAACTAGGGAAAATGGAGCACATGGTTCTCATTAGAAACAGCCACAGCTTGCTGGTCTAATAACAGAGCTTTCAGAAAGGAACAAACCCAAAATGAAGCCTTCGGGGATAGGATAATAAGAACTGATATCTAAACACTTTGGGCTCCGTTGGGTATTATCTTTCTTTTTGCATTAACAACAAGATAACATTATTGCTGGCCTCTGAATCCGATCCCTTTGGATTTTAGGAAAAGAGACATTTAGCAAAGGGAAAGCAGCACACTAACCTCTTTTTGCCACAAAACCTCTCAAATGTGGGGGTGCAAGTGACCATCTGGCTTACAGTCACAGTGCCAACATTTATACACTCATTGAATTACAGGCTTGACCTTAACAGAGGGCTATTGTCACACCTGCAAAGCTACAGCCAGGTTCACCTTCCCAGCACTCACAGATGGAGGAGTCACTGTCTTTGTTCTGCCACATGGCAGAATCGGGAGCAATGGTTACCCCAAACCGCAGCTGCAGACCCACTCACAGGGCCAGAGGATGTTCATTGCCCATTGGGAACAAAGGCTGTGCATTTTGCAGAATTGTAACTTGCAAACTTTACCAAGACTGTTGTGGTTTGCAAGCCTGGCGACTGAAGCATCAGATAAATAACCAACGAGCATGTCTACCAGCCCACAATGAGCAAAGCTGGGCCATAACAGATTTTACAGCATGCAGCAATTGAAATAATAATAAAAAAGAAAGAATAATCTGTATAATTGTGAGAACCTTCATTTCTGATTTGAACTCTTGAAGGCTGCAGATTTTCTGGGACAAGAGACAGCGAAAGAGAGCAAATGAAATAAAATCAAAGGGAATTTATTAAAATGAAGTTATTTCAATCTGGTAAACACAAAAACGTCTCGCTTTGAAAAAGTCTCAGACAACATTCAGCTGTCAAAAAGCTTTCCTCAATTTAAATGATTCAAGAAAAATAAGATGCACCAGCAAAAAAAATAAAGATTCCAGTGCTGCTGAGTGTATATTAATTTCCAGTTAAAAAAAAAAAAAAAAAAGGTTTATCCAAACCCAGGAAGAATCCTGCCTTAGCGGAGACCCTCTGATGCTTACAATGCACTATGTTGTTGACACAATGACCCCTCAAACATTTCCAGTGGATGTGCAAGTAGCAGATGTAGGCTAGTTATTGATTTGCTTTTGTTACTTAATTTCTGCAGATCCCTAAGAAGGAAACCACAGCTCTCACAGAGGCTGGAAAGCAAAGGTCAAAACCTCTGCTCTCAGACTCAAGTCAGCACCGGCCGTGACCTGCACCACATGCAGCAAGTGCCACGCACCGGGGACTGCTCTTCAACGCTTACCTTGCACCGGTGACATCCACACCGACCATCAACTGCCCATTCAGAGAGAGGATCTCGTCCTTCAGGCGCAGCCTCCCACACTTCCCAGCCGGGCTGTTTTTCTTCAAGTCTGTCACCCAGATGCAGCCAACATCAAGCACTGGCCCCTTATGCCCCTTTCTCTTCTTTCCTCCCCGCCGCTTCTCTCCATAGTCCCCCAGGGCAGGGATGTTCCCAAAGCTCAAACCCAGAACCTCAGTTTTCCGCATCTCCTGGGCCAGGTAGACAGTGCAGATCTCCATATCCGAAGTCACGCTGTCCGTCGCCTGCAGTTTGCTCTCGTCCACCGAGAAGTTGAGCTGGATGTACTCGCTCAGCTTTTGGACGGCCGCACGGCACAGCCTCTGCTCGGCCCCCTCGGCCCCCTCCCGCCGGCTGTTCTGCAGCCACTGCCACAGCAGGGGGAGGAAGACCCCCGCGTTGTCCTGCGTGATGGGCATCGCCGTCCCCAGGCATCCCCTCATCGGCTCCCCAGACCACGGCTCGGCCGCCCACCGCGGCCCACTGGGCCTCCTGGGGCCATGCTGGAGCGGTGGTGGATGCCCAAAGCACGCCCCATGTAATCTCACAGGGACAGTTCTGGGGTTCTGTTTGACCACAAGCCCAAGGCAGGAGGTTTCATGCAGCCATGCCGCTGCTGGCCCCACAGAGGGGTCTGTGGATGAAGCGCTGGGGGTCTTGTGTCTGTCTACGCCTTGCTGTTGGGGTCTCTACTCCACCAGGAACAACATCTCCTTCCCACCACAGTCACCGCAGCGGCTTGTCCTGCAAGGGGAAACAGCACAGTTAGGAGTGCCAAAAATGCTGCAGGTGTCCAGCAGCCCCAGCCCACAATCCTGCCTGGGACAGGACCCCAAAGCCACACTTGTATGGCTGAAGCCGCTCTCCTTCTGTGATTTACCACTTGAGGGCACCAACTGCTCTTCTCAGCAAGGGAATAAAAGGTCACCATTAGCTCCTGACCCCTCCGGCAACGCAGAGAATCAACAGTCCTACAGAAAGTCCAACAAAATCCGCTTTGCCAGAGGTGCACAGCTTGGCACGGGTCTCCCCATCACTGGTTGATGCTGCAGGACAGGCAACAGGGTCCTTCTCTTACTGGTGTGCAGCCAACTACACCTACCCCGCAAACAAAGCATCTAAGGGATGTGGCTCCCCACTTCCCCAGGACAAGAAGAGCCGTGTGGGTGAATTACACTGGTTCCTACATGGGTCAGAGAGGGAGAGACATGCAAGCAGCCAGCAGGCAGCCAGAGCTGGAGGTTAGCATGCAAGAGGGCGAGAAAGTTTTTTGTTTGTTTGTTTGTTTGTTAGGATTATTAGGATCTAGAAGGGCGTGTTGGGGGTAAGAAGATGGAAGGAAACTCATGTAGAAGTGACTGTGAAATGATGAGATCTGCCATATGCAAGGGAATGCAAGGGACTGCAAACAGCAAAATAGACAAGCTAGGCAAAATTCATGCAGTGAAGTTTAAAGGAAAAGAAATCAAGGTGAGCTGTAGTTTCTCGAAGAAACAATATTTCATGCTCTAAAGGCTCAGGCACAATAACATTTCAATGCAAAAGAAGGATCAGAAGACTTGGCAGCATCATGAGCTCTATGTTTACCTCAAAGACAAGAAGAAAGAACACTAAGAGGTTACTGAGCAGGAATTTAAAAAATAGTATGAACACAGGCAGAAATATTAGGAACATCGGGGCACAAAAATGAAATGAAACTTGCAAAAGATTAAAAAAAAAAAAAAATTTATTACCCTTTATATATATATGAATACCAAGAAGGCAGTTTGAAAAAAGTGTTGCTCAAATAGAGGGAAAGTTATTGAAAAGTGACACCAAGAGAGGCGACGTTGTTTTGATTTTTGCTTTAGTCCTTGTCAAAATTGCCTGCTATGCACAGGGGATTAGTACACTTAGCACTATGAAACATTATCACTACAAAGGTATACTGTCCTCTTCTCTCCCTGTTCCAGCACGAGATCAGTTCTCTGCCCAAATCAGATATTTCCAGCCCATCAGGGTGGGACAATCCCTACAGAACCGGCTGAAGCAATCTCAGATACCTCCCTTCTGGTCACCTGTGACAGCTCAGACAGGTAAGGTGCCAAAAGTTAGGAAAAAGGCAAATTCAGTGCCTTTCTTCAAGGGCAGAAAGAGAAGCAGCAAAACAATGCTTCACTCAGTCTACCTTCAATTCTCCAAAAAAATCTGAAACAATCAAAAACAACCAGTTTGCATGTCTGTAGAAGATAACAAAAATGTAAGCACCAGCAGATAGAGAAGAGACATGAAAAAAAAAAACATATCAAACCAAATTAATTTCTTTTCATAATAGAGGAGTTGTTAGATGTCATTTATCTGAGCTTTAATACAGCTTTTGACACTGTCTCAAACAACTTTCTCATAAATAAACTACAGAAACATGATTAAATGAGACTACTATAAAGCCATGCCCAGGGAGTAGTTATTAATGGTATGCTGTGAAAACAGAAGGACACCGTGAGCAGAGCTCTGCAGGATCTATACAGTCTTGTTCTGCTCAGCATATTCATTACTGACCTGGACGATAAAAGACAGTATGCTTATTAAATCTGCAGATTACACAAAGCTGGGAGTGACTGCAGACACATTGGAGAACAGCATTAGAATCCAAAATGGTCTTGGCAAAAATTAAAAAAGAAAGGTTCTCTAAAAATTGTGATAAAGTTCAGCAAGAACAAGTGCAAAGTACTATAAAAGGAAAGCCACACACAGAGTTGGCTAGGCAGCAAATCCTTGGGAAGAGTTGCAGGGTTTATAGCGGATCATACATATCAGCACAGTCTGGTTGCTGTGGGAAAAAAAATAAAAAAAAAATTAAAAAATGAAAAAACTGATCACTGTCCCAGGATTTGGCAAAAGGGATGAAGCCTGTCAGGCTGTGATGCACCTCTGCAGCCTCACACAGGGCTGGGAAGGTCTCAGCAGCAAACTGCCCACTTGGAGTGGAGTATTGACATGACTATCAGTCTAGAAAATGTCATTTACTAAGAAACACAAGAAATTAGGAGCAGGTAGTCTAAAAAGGAAAAATCATCTCCAGCGGGATGTGAGAACACAAGCTAAAAGTCTTCAGAAGCCTAAAAATGCCCCAAAATTAAAAGTGGGGAAAAGCAGTCTATTCCCCCTGCCCAGACAGAGTAACAGGTATGAATTACATCAGGGTCGGTTTAGGTTAGCAGTTGGATGACACTGATAAAGAATGCTGAGGCACCAGAGGACGTTGTCTTGGCTGAATGGAGTCTCCTGGTCTCTGCAGTGGGCTACACAAATACCTGAGAGGAGGCAAGGTTGGAGCCAGTCCTGTCTTGGGCTGTGGGACAAACCTGATCTCTCCATTTCAGTCTCTCCTGCTTGTTTTTATTTCAGCATCATTTTCTATCTTAACAAGAGCAGCGTGAGAGCTCATAAAGTGGGTAACATCCAGCGACTTATAACAACACCCTTATGACTGCTTCAATGGCAAACGTTAGCATGGCCTCCAGTAACCACAGGGTTCAAAACTGTTCAAACTCCAGAGGTGATCAGACCAGCTCACACAATGAAACCCTTTTCGGCCTAATAATTTAAAGAGTTTTCCTCTTGGCTGTCTAATTTTGACATTGGTGGATGTGTTATGTGCTGCTCTTCGCAAACCGTCCCCAGAGTTAAGGCACTGCCCCAATGCCTAATGAACGGGGGACCCCCCCAAAAGCAGTTCTCAGGGGCATCTGCACCCCAACAAGGCTCATGCATCACTGACTTAGAGGCATTGCTGGAGGCTTCTCCCCACAGGCTCCTCCTGAGACAGAGGATGATGAAAACAAGGGCCTGCTCCAGGTCCCTAGAGGCGGGCAGCCTTCAAAACACCGTTCCTCCACCCCGCTGCAGGTTCCCCGTCTATGCCCCTGAGCTCACTGCAGAGCCATGGCAGACACAATAATCATGTAGGTAATTATAAACCACTTTCAAGGGATTTCATCTTCTCAGACAAACCCTTCTGGCTCTGGAAAAAAAAGACTCTGACAGGCATAGATAGGAAACACTCCTTCCAGAGGAAACAGGCCACGCAGGGAGGCCTCAGGGAGCCCCGTGCTCTGCGAATTCAGGCTCGGTGTCTGAGCCAAGCACCTCTCTGGTGGCGAGGACAGCAGCTCCAGTGCCGATGGGAGAGAAAAACAGAAAGGTGGCAAATTGCTCTTCAAGGGAAAAATTAGATCTGCCTGATGAAAATGGCAAACTCAACACTAAGATGAAATTGATTTTTGCTCAACTTCTGCAGAAATAAGACATGTGTGAGAAAATTCACTGGAGTTACCACCACCTTGATTGCTTTCTGTGGGTGACAGACTTGCCAAGCTGTCTCACTGCCTCGCATGGAGTACAGAATTCAAATATAAAAGACTGCCCTCATGCCCACTGTGGCACTGACACCTACATGGAGTAAACGAGGCCAGTGTTGGGTCTAGCAGCCCTGTGGGGACGCAAGTCCCTGAGCTGCCCAGGAGCCCCTGTTCCTGGGGACAACTTTCCACCAAAAAGATTTTGTCCTGTTGCTCTGAATCCCCCTGGAGCTACTGATGCCACTCTCTGGTCAGTGATTTAATCTCACAGCCTACCTGCCTCTTCCCAAAGATGTGCCGCCACCACACAGAGAGTGGAGGAGCCTGGTCCCTCCCTCACCAGCTGCCAGCCACAAGGAACCTGCTGGACATCATCAAATCCAGTCCCCGGCTATCATCCCTCTCTCACCTTCTACCCAATAAAGCTCATCCAATTTTAACAAAGTAATGAGGTTTTACACCTCTGTTAACTTGCTGAGATGTCCCACCACACCATGTAGTTGGAAATGATGTGTAATTCAGCTTAAATCTATTCATAGTCAGTTTATACCCACAGACATGTAGGTTATACAGCTCTCTGCTCTTCTCTGTGTTTATCAGCTCTTCTCACCATCATCCCTGGAGCATTTACAGCCTGAAAAATCAGCCTTTACCTACCATACTTCCACCTACATAAGATGTGTTCCCAAGGGCTCAAATACCACCCACATAAATGAACTGGATATCTTGTTCTCCATTTCCCAGAGAAAGGCTTTAGCTATGACTCGTGAAGTAACACCCTTTCTTAATCTCCAGCTTTCTGGTTCAAGACACTGAGTTAAACATGGGGGACAGAAGAGAAGAAGGGTTCTTGTTTTGTGTCTTTTTTAGGGAAGGGTCATCTTAAATCACTGGTTATAGAAGGATATGAATACTTCCTTTAAATTAGTTGAGGCTGGAATTGTCAAAAAGCATATATGGATATTTAGAGCAAAACAACTTTTTTTTTTTTTTTTTTTTTCCACAACAAACTGAGCTGTTTCTTCCTACATCAGCCTCCTCAAAGGACTAATATAAAGTATCTGCAAGAATCACTTTCTTGTAGGGGGGAAGGAAATAAAGAGGGTCATTAAAATGTCCCATTACTGATTTTTAAAAGGTGATTTGTGCAAATGGCCAACACAATCCTCCAGGATAACCCCTCAGGCATTTCTAGCTGAGCCTAAACTTCCAGAAAAACATACATACCGTTATTCTAAAAATTCCTTTTATCCCCTGAGTGATATCACTTTTTAATTGCTTAAAAGGTTATGTTTGAAAGACAGTGTTAGTCTTTCATACACAGATAAAGGCATTGTACTTGTTTTCTCAAAGTCATCTGCGCATTCCTGCACCAGAGAAATAAGTTCACCGCCAGCAAAAGACATTCATTCGCTAATTTTTATTCAAGCATAGCTTTCATTTCTTTTACTTTTTAATTAGCAACCAATAGCAAAAAAAAAAAAAAATCACCTAGGAACTGAACAGAGACATTTTACTACAAGATGTGCCACTGCTGAAAGACAGTTTCACTGTAACTGTCCTTCACTGACAAAATTGAATCTGTTTTATTCTGGATTACCCAGTGGCACAAATCAGATACAGGCACACGGTTATGTTTCTGCTGAATTAGCCAGAGTGCACGGTTACAGGTCAGCTCTATGTTATCCATAGGAATACTACTGATATTTGACCTGGCATAAAAATTTATATCTTACACTGGCAGGCTTTAGGAGTTTTTGAGCAAATTTAAATTGACAGTGAGTGTTATAGCAGTCAGCATATTGTATCTCATGGCCTCAATGCTTTGAATCCGGCCGTAGGAGCCCTAAAGCTGGATTTATAGCACAGTCAAACCACAGCCTTGGGTTTGACCTCAACACCAGTAACCAACAGGGACACAGGGACATGACAATTGGGATGTCTGTTCCCTAACATCAGCTGGATTCCTGTATGGGTTCATCTCCTCAGGCTCCCTTTCTGGACAATAAAGAGAAATGGACACTGTTAGGAAATGGTTATCTGACCTGCTGTAGATATTTACTTTCAGACAAGATGCACGACCTCTTTCAGGTGCAATTTCTACTCCACTGCCTGAAAATAATGTGTGGCTAAGTCAAATGGAGGTATCTGAATATGATGCAATGAATCCTACTCTGTGACATGTCGTTAACCAGACAAGCATAGCTAAACAAATGCAGTGGCAAACTTTCTATCAACTTTTGCAGAAAGGTTCCCCACAATGCCTTCTTCACTGTTTTCATTTTCAAGCATTTGACTAAATCAAAAATCAAAAGACTTGTGCAAACATCTAGACTACCTAAATCAACCCTAGTAATTGCTGGGATGTTTACAGTATCAGCCCAAGCAAGCCCTGAGAACAAAGAACAGTTCACAAAGAGGACACTGACATAGACAGGAGCAGAAATAACAAAACTTGTGCAGGAAATGTTGCACAGCAAAAGGGGCCAAAAAAAGTTAGGTAAAAACCACGCCTTGCACTTGGATTTGTTTTGTAAACCTCACCACCAGCACAACAGTGCACAATATGGCTCTCTGTGGTAGGTATTTTGTGCCAGGTGCTCTTGTAGTATCTGAACCACTGGAAGTTAGTAAAATCCTTAGCTGAGGTAATGTGATCGCCCCCATTTTTATTGGGAGGGAATAGAGCTACACAAAGGCTAACACGTGCATCCTACAGAGCCTCATGTAAAGCTTTCCTGTAACCACAGTCCCACTGGAAGAATTGATAAATGCCACTTGTGCCTCTTCCAGGCCAGAGGTGGCAGTGCCAGGACACCACGTCCTCTTGCTGAGCACCAATACTGGCTAAAGGCGTCTTGCATGAACATGTGCATCCCTCCTGCCCTTTCCCTACTGTCCTACCTGTGGGTGGGCTGCTCGGCTGTGTGGGGGGTGATCAGGGTGAGGCCGTCCCATGGGAAGGGAGAAGGGCTCCCCTAAATTTGCCCTCCCCCAGTCCCAGAGCCTGGCAGCTCTTCCACAGCTGCAACACCGGGGTCTTGGAATAACAAAATCCCAGCATGCTGATGTGCACACGTCCATGTCCATACAATTCCACATCGCTGCTCTCCTAGCTTCTTTCTTTCCCCCACAATACTCACGGACATTTTCTTTTTACTTCAGTCACAGCTTTACACAGATTCTAGACGTGAGAGTCTCTTTAAGCAAGCTCCCACAGAGAGACATTTCCACAACATGTTAAAGACCTTACCAACAGCAGATAAATTGCAGACTCTGAAACACTGGCACAGTTGATGCAGCATCCTTATGGTACGAAATTATACCGTAATTCAGGGCTACCCTGGAAAGCAGTTCCACTAGACCAGGAACATTTTGTGATTTTACTGATATTATTAAATTATAAATAGGTGAATATTGAAAAATACTTGCTATTTGCTGTATTTCAGTGAATGAGAGCTTAACCAAAGCCTCTGTCTGCCACACTAAAATAAAGCAGCTCTAACCCTTCCCTCACTGCTTATTGCTGGACCTTTGCCTCTGCTGAAGTCAGTGGTGTCCCCGTGGGGACAAGTGCGATGGCTTTTGGGATGGTGAGCACTCATTCAGGCAGCCCAGCTCTGAAATCACAGAAAGCCAAATCCAGTTGTGTTGCACATGGCAAGAAAATGCTCGGCTGGGGGCACAATGATGCAGTTTTGTTGTTTTAGGTCTAGTATGCCTTAAACAACAACTGGGTTGTTTGACCTCTTCAGCTTGGCAAAGAGACCTTCAGAACACACTTTTTAACCTGCCAAAACTGCTGTGGTGTGAGAAGAGATCCAGGGGCACAGCGAGCTTTTAAGCTGCAGAGACAGCCTGGCTCAAACCAAAGGGCTGCATTTTCCATGATCATTCAGATGAATTAAAAAGAAGACGGCAGGAGAGGAAGCATCCGTCTGGACATCCATTATTAATGAGAGAATCAAATCTAAAACTCTTTCTGACACTGATACAGAAGCCCTTTAGTATGATCAAATTATTCTCTTCAATCCTCACCCTCGTTTTACACAAACTGTTTCCAACAGCCAACCTCTTCTCCAAGTCCAGGTCAGGTGGGACAATGGAAAAGATTTTGCAATTTCTAAATGATTTTTTAAATATTTCCAATACTCTTTGACACTGAAGTTACTTTAAGTATTGAAGAAAGGCAGGCCTGCCTTTTCACATTCATTTAAAACAGAATTAAATAACTTATTTCAAAGACAAGACTTAAAATCATCTAATTTTCATGTAATCTAATTCCCAGACTATATCAAAGCAAGAGTCTACAGCTGTCAGATATTGAAAAATATCTGTCTATCTACAGACCCTTAAAGACTACTCCATTTTGTAGCAGAACAGAAAAAGCTTGCTTGAATGATGGAAGAGCTATATTTAAAGATTTTCTTGAAGAATGGCACCCATACCACACTCCAATTGTTCAGCATCCTCTGTAAGTCAACATGCCTAATCATCCTTTGGATCTCTTCCACTTGCTGAAACATTCAGAGTTGGTGCTGGGAAGCTCCGATGTGAATTTTCAGAGTATTCATGATTCATTTCTGACATCATTTATAGAAACAAACAAACAACAACAAAAAAAGCGTAACATAATTAAAGTCAGTGATGCTTTTCTGGATTTACTTTACAGTTGTGTAACCACAACAGAAATCTAATTTTAAGTATGCAGATTCCTAGAAACATCCGCTTACCAAGTTTTAAAATAGCATAGCTCTCTCACACACACATATGCACACAGAGAACCAGCCAAAAATACAGGCATACAATATAAATAACAGGGTTAGACTTTAAATTTACATTTAAGCACACAAAAAAATGACCCATTTTTCAAAAGCCCTCGCTAATGTCACCCGCTCCTACATGATGTTGAAATAAGCATTCATCTACACCTCAGTAGTCACAAAACCAAATTCCTCATTTGCAAGGCTTTCTGAGCTTTCATGTAACATATTGAACACTTCTATAGCAATTTCCTGCACACACTAGTTCTTTCTGAAAACAACGCTTACATTAAGTAAGACAAAAAAGGTTTTCTGTATCTGTAATTATTTTTAAATGCTTCCACTTTTCTTTAAACCTTCCTGTGGGAAAGACATCTCCAATAATTATTTATAAAACAAGAAAATGCAAATAACATGTTCAGTTTGGACCACATTGTCTGCAGGAGTCATGAATCCAGAATTACAAACAAACCACAAACATCTGATGTTCTAATACTGTGACTCTATATAAAAAAACAAATGAGCCTAACATTTTTTTTAATTAAATTTTAATAAACACCAAGAAAACGTACAGCTTAAAACCCTGTAAACTGAATGCAGTTGGAAGATGGACTGCTGTGATTTTACTATGTTACTGGAAAGGCCACAATTAAAAAAAAATGAAAAATGTCTGTTTTATAAAAAACTGTTTATAAAACCATTTTATATTATCTCTTAACTCTGAATTAAGACAAGCAAAATTATTTCCAGATTTAACAAGACAGATTTCCATATCAGTATTTCCACAATCTATTAATCAGCTCTAACCAGATCTGAGCACTGGAAATAATTAAACATCAGCCTGCTGTGAGTGTTCCCAGACAATCGTGTCAAGCAGAGCTTACGAAAGGACTTTCCATGAAGACTTTTCTTGTCTTGGCTCTGTTAGATGTTGTAACACCTTACTAATTACTAATCATCACCAACAATCTCTTCCTTCTCAAGTAAACTGCACCTCCGTTAAAGGTAAGGATGTTCTGATAGCAATTTAAATCTCTACTCCCCAGCATCACATATATCCACCTGGAGGCAATAAACACATTTGCCTTCAACACTAGAGAGCCACACTTTCTCCATGAGGAGTCAGTTTAGCTGCGTGAAGCATTTCAACGCATTGGCAGAGCTCAGCTTCCTGACAGGCAAGTGGGAAGCCAACGACCCATCATGGTCCTAGGGAGGGCATCTCTGAAACCAGGGCATCTCCCTGACCACAGCCAGTAGTAAGATGCACCCCGAGTGCTGGATTTCCACAGCTGGAGTTGAGCTTCTGCACCCTGCAGTTATAGTTCAGCTCCTATTCCCTCTGTCAAGTTGTTGTAGCGGTTTTCAGGTGCCAACGGTTTGTCTGTGACCTCTGAGGGACACAAACCACCGAACCATAACCCTGTCCTCTTAACCTCCAGGTGAACTACAGCAGCCTCCCAAAGCATGCGTGCCAGACCGCATTTTTCTTTCCCAAACTGAAGGGTAACCTGGCTGGTAGAAACTCACAGGAGGCAGCGAGCTGTCACCTCTCGGAGACACAACGCCGCTGATGCTGGCTCTGACCACAGCACTTCCACTTCCCTCAGCCTCTTGGAGCAGGAACCTCCTGCTTCTCCCTTGGCTGAGCCTACTCCTGAGGCACCACGCGCCGCATCAGGCCCACCTGGCACCGTACCATCAGCACTTCCCTGCACACTGCTGGACCTCAAGCCACCTCACAGTCATTGGGAGCAAGCGTGCTTTTCTTGGGCAACACACCATCGCAGGTTTGGATGTGGACAAATTTTATGGTTGCTTCTGTGCTTTCACGCAACCGAGCCCAGGATGTTCCTCTGGCTCCAGCAATAGCTGGGCAGGGTGAAACACTGAGGCCTTTGGTCCGGTTTTTCTCAGATTATTTTTTTCTGGCTGATTGAAAATTATCTATTCAGAAAAAGGAGGGCAGAGTGCAGGCTAGAGACAGAGCAAGTTTAGCTTGTTGGAACGTGCTTTTGGCAACCACCAAGTATTTTCTGCCAGCAGTGTAGGACCTACACCCAACCACTAGAGCCTGTGCTCCCAGGATAACTTGAGGAGACGCTTGTCTCCTGGAAGTCTCCCTGCAAGCTTCAGCGGAGTCCAGATGCCACAGCGCAGATCACATTGCGCAGACAGCTAGGAAACTGCGCTCTTCAGGGACTCCTGTTACCACCATGTACTGGTTAGGAGACTCATTTTTCACCCATTCAGGCTGTCTACATACGATCTCACACAATCTTCACGCAGTCCAGGACAGAGGTTTCGAGCACAGAAGTCATGGGCACAGTAGTGCTCATGTATCCCTTTGGTGCTTTCAAATACTTCAGAGCTGAATTAAGCCCCAGTTAAAAATACATAAATAAATGTTATGGTTTATAAGTTATGATTCAGTGCTTTACCCAACCGCGTGTTTTCATGCAGTCATCATCTCTGCAAAGACAAGGAGCAAAGCCTGGAAAGCAAAGTCTTGCCTTTGGGCATTTTAAATATTCAAGTTTCTGAGCCAATGTTCTTACTACACTGAAGAAAAAAAAAAAAAAAAAAAAAGAGAGAAAGAAAAAAAAAAAGAGCAAGTCCATTTGGAGTAAACACACATAATAATCTTTACCATGCCATACATCACTGTTACATTAACCATACCCTGGACTTACAGAAA
Source organism: Heteronetta atricapilla (assembly GCA_011075105.1). Lineage (NCBI taxonomy): Eukaryota > Metazoa > Chordata > Aves > Anseriformes > Anatidae > Heteronetta > Heteronetta atricapilla. Next base: position 11,685,332 of record CM021763.1, read on the forward strand.
CACCATATGCACTTTCATGTATCATGCCGTTCAGATGTGTGTAACAGCAGACCCTTTTTAAATTAAGCTAGGCAGGCTTTCCGAGACATGGCAAAGATTTCAGAACATGCAACAGGCTGACTCTCCCACATAAGCCCTCATCATAATCATTCTCTGTAACAGGATATAACCACTAAAATAAACAGATACAAAACAGAATGACCACACACCCCTGTTTTCCCCCCAAACCTTCTACCATTAAGCTTGAGCTTTAAGTCAGCCATTAACCACTGAGCCTCATTTAAACCAAACAGACTTTTCAAAACTCAAAAAGTGCTACTGCAATGTTGGACTAGAACATTATAAATTAAATACACATTTTTGTTTGGTTTTTAAGAAAAAATGCAAGAGCACTGTAGGCAAAAATCTAGATATTGAAAACTAAAGTCACAGCCCTTCAAACACTTGAGCATCTATGTAATTTTGCTCATATCAGCAGACTTATCATGCACTTGGAAATACACTTGGGATCAGGAACTAAACATATATGTTGTCACCAGAATATTCCCAGGCACTGTCTGATGTGTATTCAGTACTCAATATGTAGTTTGGCACAAGAAAATCCATTCCACCTATACACTTTTGAGAACCCTTTTCTTATGTTTTCACTTCAAAATCTCTCCAGAAACGGCACCCCAAGCAAGACACTGAGACCCTGCCAAAGAGAGAGATTTGATAGTCACATCACTGCACTAGGTATCTGAGGAAAATTTAAGTTTTAGTGCTGTGATGATTACCGTTTCATAATGAGCAACTCCTAGGCAGGGGAGACCTGGTGCCAACAAGAAAAACAGAGAGAAGCGAATACACCAGCACTGCAGAAAGAACCTCTCTTCCCAAGCAGGAAAGCACGGGATGAGTTGGAAGCAAGTGCTGACAACCTGGCAGCCAGGGAAGCCAGAGCATAATGAAAGGTTGCTCTTCTCATTGTGTGCTGGACAGGGCTGCTACACGCACCCCTGTTTTGCAAGCCCAACATTCTCCTCTTCTGGCAACAAACAAGCATGGACCTAATTATGTAGCATCGCCTTTAAAAGAGTTGCTAGCATGGTATGGTTTGGGAAGGGTGAATAAAGAAAGGAGGAGCAGAGTGTCACACACAACTTCAGAAAGACCCCATGAAACCTAGGCAATTCTGTCTTCCAAAAAGAAAAGAATGAGGACAAGTGACAAATTCAGCATCACCTGCACACTGATGGCAGCAGAGGATTTGCTCCACTGAGTCTGATCCACCCTTGGAAGTGACGGTGGAAAACCCCCACAGTGGAGGTAAAGCAGCCTCTGTCCCTTGCTGGAACAGTCAGTCACCTTCCATGATTTTCCTAAAAAGGCCCCCAGCGCCAGCTGCTGCCTGATCAATGTAGGGCTCTGGAGATTCCCTATTGTCCCTGCTCTCCTAGGTACCAAAGCAACTCTGCAGCCGCTGGAAATCGGTCTCCCCAGCAGCTCTATCCCAGCACTAAAGCAGCACCGAAATACCTCCCAGTCACTGAGGGATGTGGTGGCCTCAAGAAACAACGTGGTAACAGGAGCTTTATCAGCAGCCCCAAACTGATCTGGACTGACTGCTCCATGCTGACCTCAGGGGGGCATGGACTTCTGTCAATCTTCACCTGCTTTTCTTTTATTAACTCTTCTAAAATATGCAAGACTCCCTTCAGATTATTGCATTACGTCATATTTTGTCTGGCAATTTAAATGATAACCAGGCAGCTGGCATTACCGGCTGGACACTCAAAGCCCCATGTGACTGACCTCTAACCTTTAGTTTTCTTGCAGGCAAATCCAGGTAAGACACTGCAAAACATTTCCCGTGCTCATATACAGGGGGCTGTGTGAGGCAGCGAGTTTCCATGATCCTTCAGTTTTGGCTTTAGATAAAAAGCAACATCAAGGGGATTATAACACCTCCCACCTCGGGCAGGAGCCATCCCACGGCTGTGCTGCATGGAGAGGGGCAGAGGCACACCACAAACAAAACCTCATCCCTGAAGCAATGTCTTAGGAGAGCAAGCTAAATAAGAGCACAAGTGCTTTCCACTCTTACTACCTGGAAAAGGAAATTCATTTTTAATTCAATTTTTTTAATATTATTTTTACCAGAGCCAGAAGAGCTCTTGTACCAAGCTTAGTTGTTGCAAAGCACAGAAACTCATTCAGTTGTCTCCAGATCATCTGGAAAACAGCAATATTACAGTCTTCTAACTCTGGGCTTTATAAGGTGAACCAATTAGTTATCATAATACCTATCTCACATTTTATAGCACAATAGTTTGTAACTTCGGTTTCATTTTCTTTGTTCTGTCCCATAATAAAACATTGGCAAGGATGTATATGTCAGCATGGCACTTTGTTTCTAAAAGCTAATTAAAAATACATTTTGTAAAAAGGAAATATATGGAAGTGACTTTGGAGGCCTAGATTTTAAACTGCTTTCATTTTTTTTGACATCTGTTTGCTGAGCACATGTAATTTCTTCCTTGAATTATTTAAATGTCCCAGTGCTTTTCTCAGAAAAAGAAAACTAGAGCCAGATGCCCAACCTCCAGATGAAAAACTCTAAAAATACAATCATGTACAGTTAGTCAAAAATTGGAATTTTCATCCATTGGGAAAACCTAATATTTTAAAGAGACATACTCACTGGAAAATCAGAGGAAAACCCCTGTGCATATCTGAATCTTCCAAGGAGCTAGGATAAGAAATCTCAAATATTTCTGTCGTTGTTGCCTTTTTCTCTGTCTTCATACATCACCTCGAAAAGCTGAAGAGTTTGGGTGTCTGATGCCTTTCTTGCAGACAAGGCTGGTGATCACACATCCTCAGCCTGCTACTCCAAAGGAAAAAGCCCCTGGTGTATCGCAGGAGGCAAGCTAGGACAGGAGGTATTGCCTGTGGCGAGGAACAACCCCTCACACGAATTACCACTGCAGGCTTTCCTTCCAGGAATATCTATTTCACGGACTCTGTATTCTCTGCTGACAAAACACACTGATACAAAATATGTCACCACTTCCACAAAAAGCTTACAGGTGCAAACTGTAACAAAAATCCAAGGAAAGAAGGGGAATTACGATAGAATTTCTTAAAACTACATTCTGCCAAGAGATACTGTGGATTACTTTTATTAGAATAGGTTTGATATACCAGCTAACAATGTTAAAAATGAAATAAACAAATAAACCTTCGCGTTACATCTGAGTTACTCACCCCTGAGGCTTCCAGCCCTGCCAAGGCCTCCTGGGATGGGCAGGTTGCTCTGGACTTCCCTTCTTCCACACTGCAACAGTGTACATCTACACCTGTATCTTAAAACTGCTCATCTTTCATTTAAAAAATCTTTTACTTTACATGAAAAAAAAAATGAAGATGCAAGCAAGCTTTCTGGATTGTCATATGAGAGGGATAAAAATAAAGCAGACCAGCTTCCAAAGCAGAAGTACGACACTTGGAGAGGAAGGGGGAAAAAGTGCTGAAAATAAAGGTTGCCCGGATACATTATGTTGCAGTTCATAATTTTAAGACTGAAGGAGATGTTCAAGGTTTGGTTTTAGCCTCATTCTCCAGGAGGTCTCAGCTCACACGCACACACATCCCATCTCATCTGATGGCCGATCGGATGGCCAGGACCTGCTCCCCAGAACCATGAGTGGGATGCTGCACTCCCTGCGAGCAAAAGCTTGCCCAAATGTGCCAACCATCTTCAGCCCAGTGGCCCAAAACACAAGGAACAGAGCTGAGATTTGTAGTGCTTGCTGACCCAGCAGATGGCTGCAAGGGAAGCCAGCATCTGTGCTCACACATGCCTTACCCTGGAAGACCTCATTATACCTCTGTACTGCCCCTTGTCTCTTCTCACCTGGACCCAGAAGATCATTTTGGTGCCAGACCTGCTGTGGCCATGAAGGAGAATGAAACACAGAAGCCACACTCAAACCTGCCTTTTCAACCTGCACAGACATGGCAGAATCCTTCAGGGATGGACTGAACCAGCCGTTACTGCCATCTTCCCCTTTCTCTCACTTTCCTGATTTCCCCCCCCTTTCTGTCCCTACGGTTGCTGCAGGACCACCACGAGCAGAGAGGTGAGATCCATGCACAGGGCAGCACCCTAGGGCTGTGGCAAGGTTTTGGTAGCAGGGGGCTACAGGGGTGGCTTCTGTGAGAAGGATCTCGAAGCTGCCCCATGTTTGGTGAGGGCCCCGCTGCTGACCAGAGCTGAGCCAGTAAGGGATGTTGTTTTGCACCTCTGTGAGAGCAGATTCAAGACAGGGAAAAAAAAACACTGTGCCACCCAGCAGCTGGGAGAGTGAGAGGAATGAGGAACAGCCTTGCAGGCACCAAGGTCAGTGAAGAAGGAGGGGGAGAGGTGCTCCAGGTGCCGGAGCAGAAGTCCCCTGCAGCCTGTGGTAAGCACCATAGTGAAGCAGGGTGCCACGCTGCAGCCCATGGAGGAGACCACGGTGGAGCAGGTGGACCTGCACCAACGGAGACTGTGGCCTGTGGAAGACCCCTGCCAGAGCAGGCCCCAGGCCGGAGCTGTAGGCCGTGGAGAGGAGACCACTCAGCAGCAGGTGACCTGGCAGGAGCTGCTGCCTGTGGGGGACCCAGGTTGGAGCAGTTTGCTCCTGAGGGATGGACCCCATGGTAAGGAGCCATATCTGGAGCAGTTGTTGAAGAGCTGCTGGCTGTGGGAAGCCCACGCTGGATCAGTTCAGCAAGGACTGCATCCCGTGGGAGGGACCCCACAGCACAGGGGACGAGAGTGACTGAGAAGGAGCAGCAGAGAAGAAGCGCTACAGACTGACCATAACCCCCATTCCCCCGTTCCCCTGCACTGCTCGGGAGGAGGAGGTGGAAGAGGGTGGTGGGGGAAAAGGTGCTTTTGGTTTCTTTCCTTTGTTTCTTGCTTCTCTAGCTTGTTAGTAATAGGCAATAAATCTTACGATCAGCCTATGCGGAGTTTGTTTTGCCCATCACAATAATTACTGCGTGATCTCCTCATCCTTATCTCAACCCTTGGGCCCCTTTCATTGTATTTTCTCCCCATTCCTCTTTGAGGAGGGGGCATGAGAGAGTGGTTGTGGTGGAGCTCGGCCACCCACCCGAGTAAAACCACCACAACATCTAATGCAGCTTCATCACACAAGGACCAGCCCTGCTGCCTGCGGGGTGCAAAGGAAGCTGCCCTCTTGGGGTCTCTGCCTCCTTGGCCCCAGGCTCCCCATGCAGGTCTGACCCATACGGGAGCCCAAACGAGGGACAACAGCTTGGTCACAGCCCAAAGCACCATTCAGGCCAAATCACCGCAAGGCACCCCAATGAAAATCAAGTGAGTGGGCACTGATCTGCTGCTGCTCCTGACACCTCGGGAGCATGAGCTGCAGTGCTAGTCTTTACATTTAACACAGTAAAGGCCTCGAAGAGCAGAGATTTATTTGAGAGAGCAGACAGAAATACAGCCAGGCTGCCCTTTTCAACCAGCACGCAGTGAATCAAGTGCAGGCAGGGCTGTGCCCATAGAGACAGGAATTGGCTTTCTTCCTTCAGCAAACAGCTCCCTACCTCCCATCCACACACACCAGATGCTGCTTCCCGACCATTTCCCCGCTCATTTCCTTATTCCTCCCCCTTGTCCCACCATCATTACTTTGGGACGTTGTGGTCAACTGAGCAAGGCCAAAACCTACCAAATGCTGTAGGACGTTTTATTAATCCTGGAGCAATGCCTGAACAGACCCACCAGTCTGAATCACAACAGCTGCTCAAAAGGCTGAAGGCAGGATCTTCCACACCCTGGAAAGAGCATTTAGCACCCCAAGCCCCTCACTTTGAAAACAATGGCTCTCTAAAAACCACAGGCAACTTCAGCAAACTTCAGATGTATTTTGCAAATCACTAGACTAGAAGCAAATCTCATCTGGCATTGGGAAGCAAACATTTTTTTTTTCAATCTTGGCAGCTACACAAAACATTCATTGTCATGAGGGTGGCAAGAAAATGGAAACTCAAAATCTGACATTTTAGCTACAAAAAAGTTCAGAGCCCAACCACAGAGCCCCAGAATGGAATTGGAAGGATTGGAAGGGACCTCTGGGCCTATCTGGTCCAGCCCCTGATCAAGCAGTGACACCCAGAGCAGGGTGCCCAGGACCAGATTCAGGTGGCTTTTGAGGATCTCCAAGGAGGGTGATAGTGACACAAGTGTTAGTGCCTGCGACAGGGAAGGTGCAGGAACACAGCTAGCAGTGATCAAGACAGGAGCCCTCCAATTTCACCTGTCTTAGGTTGTCAGAGGCAATCACTAAGTGCCAGTCATCACAGCCCAGCTGCAAAGCATGAACTGTTATCCAATGCAAACTCCACTGTGCCAGAGCTCGAATTTTCCCTCCAAACATATTATAACACCTTGCTCTCTAATTTTTATTGTCTGCTGCAAACCAGGTTTCATGCAGTGCTGTGAGCCGTCTGTTGGGGATATTAGGTTTCAAAGTCTTGTTAATCAGCTTTCCATTGAATAATCAGTGAAAAAAGAACTTTCCTTAGTTTTACTTCTGCCTGTAACACTCCTTGAACACAAGCGACTGAGCAGTACAAGGGAACTCTCACTTAGGGACCTGTGCAAACATTCAGAGCCAGGTGACAAAGAGTAGGAATACCTCAAAACTTATCTCTGTTTGGGAGAGAAGAGACATCTTGGGCACTGACAAACAGGAAAATTTTCTGAAGCACCAAATATGAATATTTTGCACTCCATGGAAATATAATGCCTTACAAGCTAAAGAATAAAGGCTATTTAAACATCATGTAAAACATTTATTTTCTGAAGCTTATGACCAAAAAGGTCAGGGTGTTTTAATGGAACTGTACATGTGTTATCACGATTACTACACATCTTCTCAGTAATATTTTTTGACTTACATTCAGCAGGAAAATATAAGACGAATCTCAAGACCTGCCAGCTTCAGATCTCCCATTCCCTGAAAAGCCCTTAGGCAGAGAACTTGCTGCGAAGAAACCCAAAGGTCTGGAAAAAACTCAAAGCGACTTTTTGCAGCCATGGGGATCTGGACTGTATTTTGCTCTGTCTGTACATAATTTTTTAATGTCAAATATTCTTCGCATTAACATGCTTTTCTGTCTTGGGCAAGGACAAAGGGAGGTAAGGCTTCTGATTCCTCGATTTTAACCTACTACAAGTGCCTCCAAAGCTCAACTGCCCTTTTTCTGTCAGAGAAAGCACACTAACCTATTTTGAAAGGAATCTCAGCGGGCCTCTGGTTCATCTCCCTGCTTGAAATAGGCTTGAACAGGCCCAGCACATCCCTACAGATTTCTCCACAACATTTTTTTTTTTTTAATCTCCACTGATGCGGATTTTCCAGCCTCTCTAGGTAACTTCTCCATGCAACTCCCACCTTTACAGTAAGAATTTTCATTTCTCATGTCTGAAGTAGTTCTTCTTTGCTGCAAGGCTAGGTCCAAATGTTATCTTCTATCTGGAGTTAGAAGAGGAGGGGATATGGGTGCTTGCATCTTTCTGATCTTCAGAATCCTTAGAAAATCACAGACACAGATCAAAGAAGAAAGAGGACTGAAAACTACAGACTGAGCAGAATTCCTGTGTTAGTTTTATTCTCACATTAGATAAATTTGTCATTTTTGTTTTATTCTAGATGCTAATGTGTGGCAACACCAGCTGCCAATTTAGACAGACATACTTGGCATGCCAAGATTTATGTCCCTAAGATTCACATCCCCTACTTAATTCTTCTGATAGTCACCAACACTTCCAGAAAGACAGATTTACTTGGCACTCTTGAAGAAAACACTTACTTGATGAACGATGCTACCTCGAATCACAAGCCTCCCAAACTCTGAGCTCTTTGTCTAATGAAAACTATTACTGCTTTTTAATAAGTTCTTCAGCATTTAAAAATAGCACTCCTAATTTCCTGCTCCACCGAGCACCACCTTGACTTCAAGTCAAATTATTCACAACCTCTTCTCCACCAGCCCTGGGGGATACGAGTCTTGCATTTTGGGGCTAAGTACTTCTCTCATCAGCTGTGAGCTGCTCTCTGAAGGAGGAAGGAGCAATATGCTCCTAACAGTATCAGACATCAAAGACAGGCCACCATTTTTTTTTCCTACTATTTACTCTAAATGTTGGGGGATGACAAGAAGCATCACCAGCAGGGTTTCTTTGAAGCAACTTTTATTTGACCACATTATTTTGGGGAAGGTAATAGTATTAATTAAAGGGTCTACAAAAAGATTAACTTTACTATGTGAGTACGATTTAGCAGTTTTAACCTGCTCTAGTTCCCCACCAGACACCTTTCTTCCAGGAAAACAACAGAAGTTAAATACTCACCTACAACACAAAATGAAGTGAAAGTCGTACTGTGTCACAGTGTGTCACGAGCCTTAGCAGTGAGTTTTAAAAGTAGTTATTTCATCCACAGAGCTGGTACCCAGGTCTGACCTGGAGCTCTGCAGAGCACGTCAGATCTGCTTGCACAGGGGTCAACCCAAAGATCCAGGCATAAAAGTGCTTCAGGAACCAGCAGAGCTTTCAGGTGGGTTAAGCTTCCCCCTTCACCCCAGCACAAGCAGAGTCAGGACTGATTGCCCCCAGAGGCTCCTGCTTCGCAAAGACCAAAGCCAGCCTCTGCCCAGCACAATGGTCTTCATATTCTGCTTCCATTTTCTGAAGCTGTTGTTAAACACTTCTTCCATTACTACGTGATATTTTCAAACCTTTAAACCCACTAAGTTTCTTTGCACATTTTTGTAAATTACTTTTCGGATTAGCTTATTCTTTCTTGTTGACACTTCATGCATTTAAAATACTCTTACAGGTAATTGAATCTCTTAAAAGTCTGGTCCTTTCCCAAACTGCCTGGCTTCCTGGGAACCTGATTTTCATTAAATGCTTTTACAAATCCCCTTCCTATATGTTTCATTAAAAAGCATCTTCTTATGATTACGTTTTTGTTTGGAGGCCACAAAAAGAAAGAGTGTGCCCCTCTGTGTGCCCTATTTTTGTGTACAACTAGAAAAAAGTTTTAACAAAAATAGGAAAAGAAATCTGCACAATATCTGCCTTTTCAAGTCGAAACAGCATTATTCTAAGCTCTTGAGGGAAAACTGTTTTTCTGACAAAATGCCTTAACTGAGGGCTTGGTCAAATGGCAGAGTAAACATCAAACATCAGTGGAGCTCCCCTCGCTTTGCCCTAATGGTTCTCATACATTATTTTTGATTCTGCAACCTATGCAGTAGAAGAAAAAACACTCAAGCACAAGCTGCCCACATTTTAGGATTCAGTTATCCAACATCTCTGAAAAGAATTTGAGCTCTGACACTGTGGATCTTTACAAAACAAATACAAGCAAGTTCTCTCTCTGCAGAGTCTCGCTCAGCTTGTTTGGGCCAGTTTAGGTCATGTATATTGCATTTTCCTGAGTGTAAAACTTGTGTATCTTGAGGGAGCTAAAAAAAATAGAATCCAAAACCATGCGTTGGTTTGTCTGTAGATAAAACTCAAGCTGACTCCAAGGGAATGACTTGCAAACATTGCAAGTGCAAAGGTAAAACAACTTCCAGAGGACACTGCGGGAAGAGGGCACGCGGACACAGTGGGAACACAAACATACTCATAAAACATGAAAAGGTTCCTTTGCAGTGTTTAATTCTGACCCTCAAAACACATTAAAAAATCCATTAGAAGGTCTAACTCCAAATGTTAAAGAAAATGACTCCGTCACATAAAATGACAGCGTTTATTGAAAGCTTCCAGCAAATTCAAGAGCAGCTCCTCCGTAATTTTCTCATTTCCAAACTGAGACAACCTTCACTGCGTGTAAGTGTGGAACTTTCCAGCATGCATCACCCTGTGCTAAGGACACAAATGATGCAAACGTGAAACAAGTTTCTGTTGAATAAACGGGACGTGAGCATACAATGCCTAGGACGTGGCAGGTCCTGCCTTGACTTTCCTGTGTTACAAACCTTCCCTGAGGATTGTTTTTCTTCTTGACTACAAACAGTCTCGCTGGACAAGTCCTATTTCTGCTGAAAAAACAGACTATTGCCATTTTCCCTCAGATATTTCCTCAGAATATATTGCTTGTGGTAGATAGGTGGATTTGGGAATGGGAAAATTTCAGGCTGTACTCTAAGAGAAGCAAGAAGAAACAGCCTCAGGCAGCCAGTTAAAAAACAGACTTTTGACAGCGTGCCTAAATATATATGTGCTTTTTTATGTATAGGAAGAGAAAACACACACACAGGACAACCTATTCTCCCAGAGATTAACCATAAAAAGAACTAATGGCTGCAAAATAAGGCTAAAATTATGAACACAGGACAATTATTTTTTAATAGCACTGCTTGAGAAAGTACTTCTAATAGTTATCACAGGTATGCAAACTCCTTCAGCACACAGCATATTCCTTCACTTGCTACACTAACACTGCCTTGGGCTTATTATGTAGGCAAAACAACCTGGAGTGTGGCCACAGAGCATTTTTGTACTGCCTTTAACCACAGCTCTCTAAAATCAATAGCATCCGTACGCTCCAACGCGCCTTGCCTGCTCCTCCGGGGTCAGGGAAGAGGCCCAGCTTAATACACACTTAATTCAATTAAGAACTACACGGCAACAGACTCCAGTAAATTTTAACCTTTCTTCCATGCATCGCTTGCTAACCTGCCATTAATTAAAACACAGTTATTAAACTAGCATGTTTATAATTGCAGTGTTTTCCATGAATGAACAAAAGCTGCTTGTGAGATCCGACCAAACGGCTCTTGTTCATTCACGGCGCGGGACCGAGCGTGGCCGCCTGCAGCCAGCTGGCATTTCGACAGCACAAACATCAGCCTATAGACACACACAGAGGCAGGTCAGTGCAAATAACGCTCTGCCCAGAAGAAAACATCACACTGGAATATTTAACGTCCCTGCTTTGCGCTTTTACAGCTGAAAAAGGCACCACTTTCAGGTGCCTGATTACCCAGAGGAGCCAGTGTATGCATTAATAAGCCCAGCGTACAGGTATAACTGTTCTCCAGATCCAGCAGGTTGCAATCCATCACCTCCATAAGTGCATTTCCAATTGCACTGAAGTAAGATATTAGGAAATATTAAATACCAGCGTTACCAGCACTCTGGAACATCTGTCTCCCATCAGACAGACCTCGGGAAGGAATCGGCTTTGGGTGGTGAGCGATGAGAGGTCGGGGCCACGGATGGTTCACTGACAGCTCCCATGAATAACCCATGGTGTAACTTCATGGAACACCCAAGCCTGCCCAAGCAGATGAGGATACAAGACGTGCGCCCCACGCCTTCCCACTGAAGGTTTTGCACCTTTCAGTTAAAAAAATTGAGATTCTTCAGATGAAACGCCAAATCACTCAGCACACAGCTTTAACGTTGCACGTGGTGTAAGGCAGCAGCAGTGCACAGATTAGCTACAGGTCTATCATCATGCATTATCAAATTTAAACAAACTAGTCAAGTGGCAGCAGAGCCAGAGTAACAAAGGATTTTTCACTTACATTGCTAATCCAAAAATGAGAAGCAAACACACAAAAGCCTACATGAAGATCTGAACTAAATATATATATACATATATAGTTCTTTTGTCTTTCTTTGCCAAAATAAAATGCTAAAAAGTTTTGCGCATGTGGTTTTTCATTCATGTGTAAGTACATGACCCAATGAAAACACAGTTTCTCTTTGGAAATGTTTTTAGCATAAGCAGAGCAATGGGAAAGGAAGACTGGATTTAGACATAATTCACAAAATCAGCAAGAAAATCCCTTGTCTTTTACCTATAAATCTAGATGAATAGGGCCATTATCAAGATGGTGCATGACATATTTGTCATACTGGTTTCCCCATATTTCCTCCTCATGGGAAAGGGGACTCCACCCTGGCCACCTGCCTCTTGGATAGATCCCATTAACGACTTCCATTTTGTATCAGATACTTTCAATGTTTGGCAGAAACCAGCCCACAAGCCAAGCATAAGGCAAGACCTGCACTCCAGGTCCCGGCTGCTCTGAATGCTGAAGCACAGAGTATAAAGCAAATGAACTTCAATGTTGAGGGGTCCACCGTATTTCTGTCCACTGGGGTGCTGATGGTCTTCTCCTGTGGAAGCGGGGTGGGAGAGGACCTGCATGGAGAGGAGGAAACCCAATGAACGATCTCACCACGGGGACAATGGGTAGAAAATGAAGATGCTGTCTGAAGATGCTGCAGATCCTCCACCCTGCATTCAGATGGATGGTGTGGCAAACTGAAGGGCCCAGAGTCATGTTTTGCAATGTCCCAGAGTCACGTTTTTGACGGATAAACGATTTGCTGATAAGCTACAGGAAGGCAGCAACATGGGACATGACCACCGTGTCTATGGAGCACATCCTCGGGTCTCTGGTTTTGTAAATGGGGATAGTTTGGAGGAGAGGAAGACAGGTTCAAAAAGAAGCATAAAGACTTTCTTGTTACTCCTCATTTTAAGCTATTAGGAAATCTGTCTTAGTTTGCTTCACGTTCAGAAAGAAGCACCATTCTGCTTTGCCAGCAGCATTTAAAAGCCCTCTCAAGTGTTCCCAACAGCATTTCTACACAGTCCCTACTCACTGCACACATTTGCAACTCAGGAGCAATTATCCATACAGCATATTGCATTCTGGCCTGCTCATTTGTCTCGTAAGTATTACTCTGCTTTTCAAATCACAGTGACAAACTCCTCCCCTCGCACGAGCAGATGGGGAAATGTCATCTCCCATTCGTAGAGGAGCCTTTGACCAATGTTCTGACTTCGGCATTAAATAGAGCAGAAGTCTGCGGAGCTACCTATGCTTTATGGCACTTTTTTATGCATGAGCTCAGCTGTCAACAACGTCAGCAGGAATATGCATGATTTTACACGCGGTGTTTGTCAGCTGGTCGTTTACTGTGCAGGAAGGGCCCGAGAGCAGCGAAAAGCAGAAAATCGGAGCTCCCTTCATTTAAATTTATAATCTGCAAAATCAGGACAAGGAATGATAATAGCAGAAATCAGCCCAAGTAGTAAGATTTCAACCAAAATGCTGAAGGTGCAGGAGTGCCGGGGAGCACCAGCAATTACCCACAGCCTGTTAAAACACTGCAGAGAGACAGCACAACTAGAATAGCTGGAGGAAGGGACCAAGCAAGGACAAAAGCAGATGAATTACAAGCACAATGAAAGGTGGCAGTGCTAGGGACTTGCTCCTGGGGACACCCGTAGGGATGTCCCCTCTCCAGTGGGTGGTTGTGCAGGGTTGTGCTTGGCACCATTCATAGCGTGGCTGGAGATGACAGCAGGCTCCAAACCGAGGGACACAACAGGTCTTTATTGCAGCCAACAGCTGGCAATGTTCGCTGCACTCAGAGGCTGCAAATCAGCTTGCATTATAAACTCCAGGGTCTGCACGCTCATAGCATCTTGTATATGGTCTCCAGAGAAAGATCTGCCACAGCTTTTTTGGAGGAGGGGGAAGAAATAGCTTGCACAAAGAACAAAAAAAAAAAAAAAAAAAAAAAAAAAAAAAAAACAATTGAGTTTTTTATTGTGTCTAA